>CAKXYN010000057.1:12402500-13602500 GCA_935064755.1 Tragelaphus eurycerus
GACACTGAAGATCACTGAAACAGACTATTCAATGACTACTACTGAAAGAACTGGCTATTCAAATGGAAATAAAATGTGATCCTTGTCATAATACAGACATACAAAAATGAGATTTTGAAATGATTGAAGATTTAAATATGAAGGGCAAAACTTCAGAACTTTTAGAAAAAAAATAGAGGTGAATACCTTTCTAGCCTCATGTTAGGAAAGAACTTTTCAAACGAAATATACCAATAAAATTGACAAATTAAAATTTAAATTTCTGTTCATCAAAAAAGGAGTGGAGAAACAAAAGCTACAAAATGAATGATAAAACACAGATAAACAAAATTGAGGAACTCTTACAAAACTGTAAGAAAACAAAAGACAACCATCCTTTCCTAAGAAATGAACAAAATGAAACAAAAACAAGAAAATGAACAAAAACAAACATTTCAGAGGAAAAAAAAATCACAAAGTGAATCAATAACAAAGAAAAACACAGAGGAAAGATGTCCTATCTCATTAGTAGCACGATGAGCTCATTTTTTTTATTATTATAAAGCAGAGAAGGTGTAGTGCTCTAAAAAAATAGTAGATATGCACCAAATTATGTGGTAACACAAAATAACAAATGTTAAAATCAATATTCAGCCAAATCTAAGATCAAACCCTTAGGTCACCACCATAGACCGAATTTCTTAGATGTCAGAATCTTTGGATTTTGCCCCCAAAGTAGTTTTTACTAAAATTTTTCATTAAAACCACTAGTAAATTATTTAAAATTTAACATAAGAAGAACAATTCCTCCAAACTGTCAGCTGATGGATTGCTCCTGTGTTCACCATACACGTCATGCTAAATAGATTCATTCTTTGAACTGAGGTTGGTGGAGAGGCA
Source organism: Tragelaphus eurycerus (assembly GCA_935064755.1). Classification (NCBI taxonomy): domain Eukaryota; kingdom Metazoa; phylum Chordata; class Mammalia; order Artiodactyla; family Bovidae; genus Tragelaphus; species Tragelaphus eurycerus. Next base: position 12,403,380 of record CAKXYN010000057.1, read on the forward strand.
TATTTAGGAGTTCATTTTTGTTTAACGCTGTCTCCCTTTCTGTATATTCTTTGTTATGTCTAGATCAAAGATGGTTTAATACAGATAGTGTACCTGATTGGGGTTGTTTTCCCACCTTGTTAAATTGAATAGGTCAAATTTAACATTTTACTTTTTATCCATCCTTCAAGATGTGAAGAATTTCTAAAGAGATTTTTTTCCTGAACGACTCATGGCCTAAACAGAATTAGAGAGCTAAAAAATACTGTACAATAAGACTAGTTTTAAAGATTATTTTAATTAATATTTGAATAGTAATACAACTTCAAAGATTAATTCTAATCTCTGTGCTATGATTTCTATTATTCTTTCTTGTACTGTTTAAATTTTATAAATATTCACTGGCTCTCAAAGGATATAATATTCTTTCTAAAGTTATCTAGGCAACATGTTCTATCTTAATATTAATCTTTAGATCGATTTACTTATACATTTATTATTTGAAATATTTTGATTATTCTAATAATTTTAATTTCTACAATCATTAAGTATTGGTGCATTTCACTCTGGCAATAACATTTACATTTATACTTCAACAAATGGATAGACTCCAAACATTTAGAATCTGCAGAGATTTTTTTCATCATGAACTAAAAATGGAATGTAGTCTATTTGAAAGTGAATATCCACGTTGCTGTTGTTCAGTCACTCAGTTATGTCTGACTCTTCCTAACCCCATAGACTGCAGCACGCCAGGCTTCCCTGTCCTTCACCATCTCCCGGAGCTTGCTCAATATGTCTATTGAGTCAGTGATGCCATCCAACCATCTCATCCTCTGTCGTCCCCTTCTCCTCCTGCCTTCTATCTTTCCCAGCATCAGGGTCTTTTCTAATGAGTCAGTTCTTCGCATCAAGTGGCCAAAGTATTGGAGCTTCAACTTCAGCATCATTCCTACCAGTGAATATTCAGAGTTGATTTCCTTTAGGAGTGATCCAGGTAGTGGCAGTAAATCTGAACTCTATGCCTTGTGCACATTGTTGGCATCGTTTTGCTGATTCAACATAGTAGTAACTTACATGACCACACTGCTGAATGTTTAGGGATGACAACTGAAGTAGACATTCATCTAGTCATCCTTCCAAAAGCCTTCAGTTCAGTTCAGTTCAGTCTCTCAGTCGTGTCTGACTCTGCGACCCCATGAATCGCAGCACGCCAGGCCTCCCTGTCCATCACCAACTTCTGGAGTTCACTCAGACGCACGTCCATCGAGTCAGTGATGCCATCCAGCCATCTCATCCTCTGTTGTCCCCTTCTCCTCCTGCCCCCAATCCCTCCCAGCATTAGAGTCTTTTCCAATAAGTCAACTCTTCGCATGAGGTGGCCAAAGTACTGGAGTTTCAGCTTTAGCATCATTCCTTCCAAAGAAATCCCAGGGCTGATCTCCTTCAGAATGGACTGGTTGGATCTCCTTACAGTCCAAGGGACTCTCAAGAGTCTTCTCCAACACCACAGTTCAAAAGCATCAGCCTGAACCAAAGACAAAAATATTGGCCGAATATTTTAGTTAACAACAAACTACAGTGCATCCCCAAAAGGAAGCATGTAATCAAACATCCATCTCCTAGGCAGAACCTTACCCATATCCACACAAATAATACAGAAATTCTCTATCTCCAAACTTTAAATATTCCCAGATGCAAAAACAGAGGTGGAATGTGAAAATGCTCAATAGATCATCTGATGGTGGTTCTTGTTCTTGTTGATAATGATGGTTCCTTATCCATAACCCTCTGCCACTTGCTGGGCTTCCCAGTGGTGCTAGTGGTAAAGAACCTGCCTGCCAATGCAGGAGACATCAGAGACGCAGCTTCAGTCTCTGGGTTGGGAAGATCAGCTGGAGAAGGGCAAGGTAATCCACTTCAGTACTCTTCCCTGGAAAATCCTATGGACAGAGGAGCCTTGTGGGCTATGGCCCATAGGGCTGCAAAGAGTTGGACATGACTGAATTGACTTAGCAAGCATGCACTGCCACTTATGAAACTTCATAGCAGCCTCTCAAGAAACACCACACAACGACAGCCCATGTTCCATGCACTCCTCCCCCCCCGTGGCAATAGCACTGCTTGAGAATCAGATCAGATCAGATCAGTCGCTCAGTCGTGTCCAACTCTTTGCGACCCCATGAGTCACAGCACGCCAGGCCTCCCTGTCCATCTCCAACTCCTGGAGGTCACTCAGACTCACATCCATCGAGTCAGTGATGCTTGAGAATAGACTTGGACAAAGTAGACTTCTTAGTGAATTCTGAATAAAAGAATAAAAATAAAATTATTTAAGGCATAAAAAGTATTGATATAAATAGAAAATAAACCCATATAAATACAGTCAACAGATCTCTGACAAAGGAGCAAAGGTCATATTTTCAACAAAGGTGCTAGACCAACTGGACATCCACATGCAAAAAAATTAATCTAGACCCAAATTAACACCCTTCACAAAAATTAACTCAAAATGGATTATAGACCCAAATATAAAATGCAAAAAACTAATTTCTAGAACATAACATAGGAGAGAACCTGTATGACCTGGAGTATGATGATGACTTTTTAGATACAGCAAAGGCATGGGGAGAAGGCAATGGCACCCCACTCCAGTACTCTTGCCTGGAAAATCCCATGGATGGAGGAGCCTGGTAGGCTGCAGTCCATGGGGTCGCTAAGAGTCAGGCATGACTGAGCAACTTCACTTTCACTTTTCACTTTCATGCATTGGAGAAGGAAATGGCAACCCACTCCAGTGTTCTTGCCTGGAGAATCCCAGGGACAGAGGAGCCTAGTGGGCTGCCGTCTATGGGGTCGCACAGAGTCGGACACAACTGAAGTGATTTAGCAGCAGCAGCAACAAAGGCATGATCCCTGAAAGAAAGAACTGAAAAGCAGAACTTACTAAAATTGAAAACTTCTGCTCTGCAAAAGACAACACCAAGAGAATGAGAAGTCATGGACTGGGGCAAAATATTTACAAAATACACATCGGACAAAGGACTGTTACCCAAAATATAGAGAGAACTTTTAAAACTCAACAGCTTACTTTTTTTTTCTTAAAAAAAAAAAAAAGCCATAATTTTTAAATGGGCCAGAAATCAAAGAGATACCTCACCGAAGAAGATAAACAGAAGGAAAATAAACATGAAAAAGATGTTACACATCATTTATCATCAGAAAAATGCAAATGATATACTAATGTAACTATTTGGTCATTCTTGGCCAAAATGCAGAAAAATGATAACAGTAAATGTCTGTGTAGGTGTGGAGCAACAGGAATTCTCGTATATTATTGATGGGACTAGAAAACGGCACAGCCGCTTTGGAAGAGACTTGGCTGCTGCCTATAAAACCAAACATACTCTTTGTCATACCATCCAGCAATTGCACCTCTTGATAATTTACACAAAGGAGTTGCAAACTTATGTCCACACAAAAACCTGCACATAAGTATTTATAGCAGCTTTATTCATAACTACCAAAATTTGGAAGCAAGCATAATGTCCTTCGGTAGGTAAATGGATAAATAAACCATGGCACATCCAGACAGTGGAATATTATTTGGTACTAAAAAGAAACGAACTATCAAGCCATGAAAAGACATGGAGTAATATTAAATGCATATTACTCAGGGAAAGAAGTCAATGTGAAAAGGCCATACACTGCAGGAGTCCAAATATATGACATTCTGGAAAAACCATGGAAACAATAAAAAGATCAGTGGTTGCCAGGGGTTAAGGGTGGGGAGAGGGATGAAAAGGCAAGGCACAGGAGATTCTTTAGGCCGTGAAAATACCCTGTGTGATATAATAATGGTGGGCTGGCTTCATTATAAATTTGTACAAGCCCACAGAATATACAACAGCAAGAGTAAACCCTGATGTAAACGACAGACTTTGGGTGATAATGATGTGTCAGTATAGGTTCATCCATCGTAACAAATGTACTCCTCTGGTGGGGGATGTTGATAATGGGGGAGGCTATGCATGTGTGTGGACACAGGGGTACCAAAATCTCTGTACCTTTCTCTCAGTTTCCCTGCCAATCTAAAACTGCTCTAAAACATCATATCTTTTAAGTTTTTTTTATTTTAAAAAACAGTGGAAGAATACACACAAATCTAATAAAAGCAGATCTGAGTTATCAAAAAGACAGAGACAAGAATGAAAGCTAGACTTGGAGATGTATGCTTTTGTAGATTTTAATTTTTGTTTCACAAAAGTTATGTACTAACTCATAGCAAAATAATAAATGCATAATAAAATCTTTTTATACGTGCACAGATAGAGCAAAATATTAATGATATTCATCTCTTTATGATTTTTGTTATTTACTTATTTAATTTTTATTCTGTTTACTTATTTGTATTTTGTGAGTTTTCTGCAGTAAGTATTATTTTCTATAATAAATATGTATGTGATTTTCAGTTACTTAAAAAACTCATCATCCCACTTCCCTAAATTAATGGAAAGTAATTTCAATGGTATCTCAGTATAAGCACTTGGAACAACCTCAGGAATGTTTATAAACTCCCCAACCCCCAAAGTAAATTTGCTCTACCTGAGATCTACTGAAGACCCCATCATTGAAGAACACTCTTTACCAACTTTAAAAGAGCAAAGTGCTTATTATTTTCAAGCCACCAAATGCATTTTTAATTTTTTAAACTATTTTTATTTTTTACTTGAAGTATAGTTGTTTTACAGGACTGTGTTAGTTTCAGGTATACGGTACAGCCATTTAGATATATGTGCTTTTATGGTTTCTCTGTCAGCTTTTTGCATTCCTCTTTTTTCTTGCTAACTGCTGTTAATTCAACTTCCTAACAGTACACGCTGCCCCTTTTTCAAACACTAGGCGAGGTTGGTAGTGCTCAACTTCTCTTACAGAAACCAATGTGCTCTGAGCAGGCCTTTGAGGTTCAGAAGCTTTTATCAAATACTTCTAGGCTTAAGAAGAAATATGTTATAGTTTAAATCTGACTTCTGGAAAACAGGTGAATTCATTTAATATAATTCCAGAGTTATAGGAACTGTTTCAACATTCTAACGTGCATCTTGTTACAAAAGATAACACTATATTTAAGTCAAAATTCTATGGCAAAAAAAAAAAAACAATCCACAACACAACAAAACAAAATTCTATGCATAATCTTCTCAAGGTTGTCACAAAATGATGAACTCAATCAGGTTCCTAAAGCACATCCCTCAGAACACAGTGACCCAGAGCTGATACAGTGAGAAGCAGTGCTTAGAACCCAGCTCTGGGGCCTCTGCCCTAGGCACTCCCCACCACCCTCACGGCCTCTCTCTTCCTCAGGACCAGGAGGGTAGATTTAGGATGAAAAACACATGCCAGCAAAACTTCTCCTGGGGCGGGAAGAGAAGTGGGAAAGAGACTCAGAAGCAGAGAGCCAGGCAGGGCACCATATGCCAAGAAACCCAAAAATTCTAAATGAAAGTCTGCATTCCAGGTCATTTTCCAGGTATGTCCATCTAGGTAAGAGCATTGAACACATTTTAATAATTTGTTAGCTCAATGGATAGCTTTTGAGTATATTTAGCTGCTCATTTGTACTCTTGTTCGAGCAAGGCAAAGAACCTATCCTTTATTATTATCCTAAATAAATAATCTGTAGAACTGTAAGTTCTACAGATTCAGTGAAAGCAGAGAAACGTTTTAGCTTGCTCACTACTATACTTCCAGGAGCAGACACAAAGCTGATGATGAAAAATGTGCCCATGGTTAGAAAAATGTTTGAGAAATGCTACCTTTTGCAGTTTCCTTTGGAGGATTGTGCATGTTAAAGGATTTGAGAAACTACAGTTGGAAGCAAGCCCCTCCTGCCTTTTCTTCCAGAGACTTTCTCACATCTACCTTATGGCTGAAGTCTTTTACAAATGTTTCAAATCAATGATGTGTATCAACCAGCCCACATTGACAGCAACTCAAGACACCTGGAATAGACATAATTTACCCTCAAATATGGTCCCAGATACAATTCAAACATAACAAAAACTAAGAAGAGGTGTCAAGAATACACAGAAGAACTGTACAAAAAAGAGCTTCACGACCCAGATAATCATGATGATGTGATCACTGACCTAGAGCCAGACATCCTGGAATGTGAAGTCAAGTGGGCCTTAGAAAGCATCACTACGAACAAAGCTAGTGGAGGTGATGGAATTCCAGTGGAGCTATTCCAAATCCTGAAAGATGATGCTGTGAAAGTGCTGCACTCAATATGCCAGCAAATTTGGAAAACTCAGCAGTGGCCACAAGATTGGAAAAGGTCAGTTTTCATCCCAATCCCAAAGAAAGGCAATGCCAAAGAATGCTCAAACTACCGCACAATTGCACTCATCTCACACGCTAGTAAAGTAATGCTCAAAATTCTCCAAGCCAGGCTTCAGCAATATGTGAACCGTGAACTTCCTGATGTTCAAGCTGGTTTTAGAAAAGGCAGAGGAACCAGAGATCAAATTGCCAACATCCACTGGATCATGGAAAAAGCAAGAGAGTTCCAGAAAAACATCTCTTTCTGCTTTATTGACTATGCCAAAGCCTTTGACTGTGTGGATCACAATAAACTGTGGAAAATTCTAAAAGAGATGGGAATACCAGACCACCTGATCTGCCTCTTAAGAAATCTGTATGCAGGTCAGGAAGCAACAGTTAGAACTGGTCATGGAACAACAGACTGGTTCCAAATAGGAAAAGGAGTACATCAAGGCTGTATATTGTCACCATGTTTATTTAACTTATATGCAGAGTACATCATGAGAAATGCTGGACTGGAAGAAACACAAGTTGGAATCAGATTGCTGGGAGAAATCTCAATAACCTCAGATATGCAGATGACACCACCGTTATGGCAGAAAGTGAAGAGGAACTAAAAAGCCTCTTGATGAAAGTGAAAGTGGAGAGTGAAAAGGTTGGCTTAAAGCTCAACATTCAGAAAACGAAGATCATGGCATCTGGTCCCATCACTACATGGGAAATAGATGGAGAAACAGTGGAAACAGTGTCAGACTTTATTTTTCTGGGCTCCAAAATCACTGCAGATGGTGACTGCAGCCATGAAATTAAAAGACACTTACTCCTTGGAAGGAAAGTTATGACCAACCTAGATAGCATATTCAAAAGCAGAGACATCACTTTGCCAACAAAGGTTCGCCTAGTCAAGTCTATGGTCTTTCCTGTGGTCATGTATGGATGTGAGAGCTGGACTGTGAAGAAGGCTGGAGCGCCGAAGAATTGATGCTTTTGAACTGTGGTGTTGGAGAAGACTCTTGAGAGTCCCTTGGACTGCAAGGAGATCCAACCAGTCCATTCTGAAGGAGATCAGCCCTGGGATTTCTTTGGAAGGAATGATGCTAAAGCTGAAACTCCAGTATTTTGGCCACCTCATGCGAAGAGTTGACTCATTGGAGAAGACTCTGTTGCTGGGAGGGATTGGGGGCAAGAGGAGAAGGGGATGACAGAGGATGAGATGGCTGGATGGCATCACTGACTCGATGGATGTGAGTCTGAGTGACCTCCGGGAGTTGGTGATGGACAGGGAGGCCTGGCGTGCTGCAGTTCATGGGGTTGCAAAGAGTCGGACACGACTGAGTGACTGATCTGATCTGATCTGATTCTAAAGGAAATAAATATAAGATTTTTCATGAACAAACCAAGAATTTAATGAAGGCAAAAATTAATATTTTACTGTAATTTTTCTACCTGAGAATAGACAGTTTAAAGAGGAATGCAGAGAGAAAAATAACAAACCTATCACAGTAAATTCAAGGTGAAGAATAAATGCCCTATAAACTTTTAATACTCATTTTAACACTTTGTTTATTCATTCAAAGTGTATTTACTTCTGCTGTCACTAATCTGGATTCAAATGTTGACCAATTTAGCACTTTTAGTTTAGCCATGGACATCAATTGTAATTAATATTAACACTGATAATGACTAACACTTAGCATCAGAGGAAGGCTGAGTAGGAAATTTACACTATAGACTTTTAGTTTAAACTATAACTATAGGGAAAAAAAGTGGGGATGTATACTAGGACTCTTGCAGAGACAAGTCAAAGATATCCTATTCAAACTAACTTAACCACATAAAAGGAGTTACTGGCTGATGTAACCAGGAAAGATATGCTATGCTATGCTAAGTCACTTCAGTCGTGTCCGACTCTGTGTGACCCCATAGATGGCAGCCTACCAGGCTCCCCCGTCCCAGAGATTCTCCAGGCAAGAACACTGGAGTGAGTTGCCATTTCCTTCTCCAATGCATGAAAGTGAAAAGTGAAAGTGAAGTCGCTTGGTCGTGTCCAGCTCTTAGCGACCCCATGGACTGCAGCCTACCAGGCTCCACCGTCCGTGGGATTTTCCAGGCAAAAGTACTGGAGTGGGGGTGCCACTGCCTTCTCCGCAGGAAAGATATAGATGCAATTAATCTCAGAAATCACGGAATTAAGGAACTCAACTCACTCCATTCTCCTCTGTTCTTCTATTTCTCTTCCCCTTCTCTTTCTCCCCTCTCCTCACAGCTCTTACCTTTCCCACATCTCCTACCTTTCCCACATCTCCAAGTGACATCATCACAGTTTAGAAACCCCAAAGGACAGAATATCTCAACTTTCAATATACAAAAACTCAAGGAGTGAAATCTCATTGGACTAGCTTGGGTCACATGTCCCATTAGATCAATTACTACAACGTAGGAAGGTAGGCTGGGGCTTCCCTGGTGGCTCAGATGCCTGCAATGCAGGAGATGTGGGTTTAATCTCAGGGTTAGGAAAATTCCCTGGAGAAGGGCATGGCTACCCACTGCAGTATTCTTGCCTGGAGAATGCCATGAACAGAGAGCCTGATGGGATATAGTCCTTGGAGTCCCAAAGAATTGGATACAATTGACATCAATCATATCATGAGGTGAGATTGCTCAACACAATGCAGGTACTCTTATCAGAAGAGCGTACAGGGATGCCTAACATACAGAATTTCAGATGTCCCACGCAGCATGTAATTCACAACACTCTTCAAGTGTCTACAAAGGAGAATAAAGAATGTCTTTAAGGACATCTTCTAAGATAGAACCAATGATCCTATTTGCAGGGCAGCATAGGAGAAGCAGACATAAAGAATAGACAGGGTCACAGTAGGGGAGGGAGATGGAGAAGGCAATGGCACCCCATTCCAGTACTCTTGCCTGGAAAATCCCATGGATGGAGGAGCCTGGTAGGCTGAAGTCCATGGAGTCGCTGAGGGTCGGACATGACTGAGCGACTTCACTTTCACTTTTCACTTTCATGCACTGGAGAAGGCAATGGCAACCCACTCCAGTGTTCTTGCCTGGAGAATCCCAGGGATGGGGGAGACTGGTGGGCTGCCGTCTATGGGGTTGCACAGAGTCGGACACGACTGATGTGACTTAGCAGCAGTAGGGGAGAGAGAGGATGGGATAGAGTAGTACTGAAGCATATGCATCACCATATGTAAAACAGAGAGCCAGTGGGAATTTGCTGTATGATGCAGGGAACCCAAAGCAGTGCTCTGTGATAACCTAGAGGGGTGAAATGGGGAGAGGTTTTAAGAAGGAGGGAACGTATGTATACCTACGGTTGATTCATGCTGATGTATGGCAGAAGCCATCACAATACTGTAAAGTAATTATCTTCCAATTAAAAATAAAATTAAATTAAAAAAAAAAAAATTATCTTCTAGGACTTCCCTGGTGGTCAGTGGTTAAGAATCTGCCTGCTAATGTAGGGGACACAGGTTCTATTCCTGGTCTGGGAAGATTCCACATGCCTTGGGGCAATTAAGCCTCCTGCACCACAGCTACTGAGCCCACAGTCTAGAGCCCAAAGCCACAGCTACTGAGCCCACACGCCCTACAGCCTGTGCTCCACAGCAAGAGAAGCCACCACTACGAGAAGCCCGTGCATGGCCACCAGAGAGCTGCTCCCGCTTTCTGCAACTAGAGAAAGTCCACGTGCAGCGACAAAGATCCAGCATAGATAGCCATAAATAAATAAATATAAAAATAGACACACTCAAAACAAAATATTTTTTTTTAAGTATCTTCTAGTCAAGAGGTCAACAGGCAAGATGGGAAGAGACAACTTCAGAGACAGAGGCACACACGACTGCTGTCCTTTCCTACTTATGCTACTGAGGCAGCATAGACTGGCCTCTTGTCTTGGTCTCCCCAAGGTCAGCCTCACAGTCAGGAAAAGGAAAAACTGCTTTGAAAATCATTGTAATGAAGGTGCAAATACAGTGCTTAATATTGGTAACAATTTATTTTGCTTTTTTTTTTTTTTTTTTTTTTGATGTATGGCAAAGCCAATACAATATTGTAAAGTAATTAACCTCCAATTAAAATAAATAAATTTATATTTTGCTTTTATGTTACCCTAATTTCCTATGAGGTCATTATCTGACTAAAGGACACGTAATAAAGGATCCTTCTACAGGAATTTAACCATTGCTAACTTGCCATGTGACCTCAGACAAGTCACTTCATCTCTTTGTTCCTATAATATGAGAAGTTTGGGCTAAATCATCTCTCAAATTTCTTTTGATTATAACATTTTATTATTCTATGGAGGGCTTCCCTGGTGACTCAGATGGTAAAGAATCTACCTGCCATGCAGGAGACCTGGGTTCAATCCCTGTGTCAGGAAGATCCCCTGGAGAAGGGAATATATACCCACTCCAGTATTCTTGCCTGGGAAATCCCATGGACAGAGAAGACTGGCGAGCTGCAGTCCATGGGGTCACAAAATATCAGACATGACTGCGTGACTAACGCACATACACATATTCTATGGAAGTCTTTTTACAAAGCTTTAGCTACTGTGCTTGAAAATATAGGGCATAAGAAATCCAACCTCTTTTGTTAGTGCTTGCTAGTTTTGTTTCCCTTGGGTCTTTCTCACAGCATGAACCTGTAACTTCAGTTGACCAATGTGCTTCTTATGTATACTAAGACTTTAAGCTCAAGTCTAAACTCAAAATGCTAGTATTAAAAACAGAAAGAATCACTTTCCTTTAACATTTTCAGAGAAAAAGTTCAGCTATTAAAATTTAGCTAGATGATTAAAATTTAAATAATCACTCTAATATAAAGTAGATTTCAGATAAAATCTATTCTAAGAAAAAGATGGAAGAGAGCTTTGAGGGAGAGATTGAATATGGGGAATCAGATGATTAGGGAGGGAGAGGAACTGGGGAAGAAGTGAAGGAAGAAGAGAAAAAAGTTCTTTACCTTTAGGTAACATGGGAAGAGCATTTGAAAACCAAAAGCTTAGTTAAAACTCTCACTTGAATTTGAAAAATACAACCAGGGAAGTCAACTTTTATCATCCCTTATATCATATGTAATATCTACTAAACCTCCCAGACAACAGAGATCAAATTATCTTTATAACACACACTTTTGCTTCTCAGCTTCTTCTTCCCCAACCTCCCAACAGAACACAAAAGTCTCAGGCAGCTGACTTGGCCGCTGACTCTTAATCCGGCCTTTCTTACCCACAGCTAGGGCTGGGCTGCATGCATTAGTGAGCCTGAGGAGCAAATGACCAATTCTACTCTGTAGATGATGCCTGACAATGCACTAAGGAGTAGGCATAACATTTTGCTTTTGCATTAGATGAACCAACTTTATATATATATTAGTTGGAGGATAATTGCCTTACAACGTGTTAGTTTCTGCTGTACCACAACATGAATCAACTCTTCAGTTCAGTTCAGTTCAATCGCTCAGTCATGTCCGACTCTCTGCGACCCCATGAATCACAGCACGCCAGGCCTCCCTGTCCATCACCAACTCCAGGAGTTCACTCAGACTCACGTCCATTGAGTCAGTGATGCCATCCAGCCATCAGCTATTATATATACATATATCCCCTCCTTCTTGAGCCTCCTTCCCACAACCCCATTCCACCCTAGGTCATCACAGAGCACTGAGCTAGGCTCCCTGTGCTGAAGAGTAACTTCCCACCAGCCATCTGTTTTACACAGGGTACTATATCTATGTCAATGACACTTTGGATGAATCAACTTTAGAATGCCCTTTCTCAGGACTTCGCCTATTATGTGAGAACAATAAACAGTTCTTATTATTAAATATGTATAAGTTGACTTCACAGACAGGGGCCACCTGAATATATGACCACCCAAAATTTGTAATCTATAAGAATTGGAGGATTTAAAAGGAGCTTTGTATAGATAACATGTCCAGACTGAGGAACCTGCCAGGGCAATAGTCCACAGGTATAAATAATGTCTGGATAAACCCAGGTTAGCTGCATACAAATATGTAAGTGGGATGTGTTCAAATGTCATATTACTTTGATGAATGCCACATCTGCTTCGTATGCCCAGAAGGGTGGCTACGCTAACTGGCAGAGCTCCCAAATCCTTGAGGTGCCTCAGATCTCATCTGTATACAATTTCTTGCAGGTTCCTAGGTCTCTATACAATAGTTCCTAGGTCTCTATTCTCATCTCTATACAAATTCTTGTAGGTTCCTCTTTAAAGCCTTGCTATTGTGGTGCTAGAGAGACCCTTGAGAGTTCCTTGGACTGCAAAGAGATCAAACCAGTCAATCTTAAAGGAAATCAACCCTGAATATTTATTGGAAGGACTGATGCTGAAGCTGAAGTTCCAATACTTTGGCCACCTGATGTGAAGAGCTGACTCACTGGAAAAGACCCAGATGCTGGGAAAGATTGAAGGTGGGAGGAGAAGCAGAAACAGAGGATGAGATGGTTGGATGGCATCACTGACTCAGTGGACATGAGTTTGAGCAAACTCCAGGAGATAGTGCAGGACAGGGAAGCCTGGTGTGCTGCAGTCCGTGGGGTCACAAATAACTGGACACAACTCAGCGACTGGACAAAAACAGCGTACCTCTGCTCTCTCATACTTCAGGCTCAGTAAACTGTTACCGCTTAGTTCAATAAGTGGGCTTGTTGGGCATTTGAAAGGTAACTGAAGATTTGAGTCTCTGTACATCTCTGCAACAGGAAAGAGTGAGTTAATTAAAAGCTTAACTAATTCTCCTCACCAGACTTCCACACGGCCTTTCCTTGTGGCCTGGCTTCCAGCCAAGTCCTGAAGTCAAGGCTGCCAAAGTCTGCTCCCAGCTGCTGGGGAATGTGGGGCTCAGATTATTACAGAGTTGCCAGATTATCATATGTTAAAAGTGAATAAAAATAGATTTATAATAGAGAACTGATGTAGGAAAACAACAGAATGGGAAAGACTAAGGATCTATTCAAGAAAATCAGAGATACCAAAGGAACATTTCATGCAAAGATGGTCTCGATAAAGGACAGAAATGGTATGGACCTAACAGAAGCAGAAGATATTAAGAAGAGATGGCAAGAATACACAGAAGAACTGTACAAAAAAGAGCTTCACGACCCAGATAATCATGATGGTGTGATCACTGACCTAGAGCCAGACATCCTGGAATGTGAAGTCAAGTGGGCCTTAGAAAGCATCACTACGAACAAAGCTAGTGGAGGTGATGGAATTCCAGTGGAGCTATTCCAAGTCCTGAAAGATGATGCTGTGAAAGTGCTGCACTCAATATGCCAGCAAATTTGGAAAACTCAGCAATGGCCACAAGATTGGAAAAGGTCAGTTTTCATCCCAATCCCAAAGAAAGGCAATACCAAAGAGTGCTCAAACTACCGCACAATTGCACTCATCTCACACGCTAGTAAAGTAATGCTCAAAATTCTCCAAGCCAGGCTTCAGCAATATGTGAACCGTGAACTTCCTGATGTTCAAGCTGGATTTAGAAAAGGCAGAGGAACCAGAGATCAAATTGCCAACATCCGCTGGATCATCGAAAAAGCAAGAGAGTTCCAGAAAAACATCTCTTTCTGCTTTATTGACTATGCCAAAGCCTTTGACTGTGTAGATCACAATAAACTGTGGAAAATTCTGAGAGAGATGGGAATACCAGACCACCTGATCTGCCTCTTAAGAAATCTGTATGCAGGTCAGGAAGCAACAGTTAGAACTGGTCATGGAACAACAGACTGGTTCCAAATAGGAAAAGGAGTACGTCAAGGCTGTATATTGTCACCATGTTTATTTAACTTATATGCAGAGTACATCATGAGAAATGCTGGACTGGAAGAAACACAAGCTGGAATCAAGATTGCTGGGAGAAATATCAATAACCTCAGATATGCAGATGATACCACCCTTATGGCAGAAAGTGAAGAGGAACTCAAAAGCCTCTTGATGAAAGTGAAAGTGGAGAGTGAAAAGGTTGGCTTAAAGCTCAACATTCAGAAAACGAAGATCATGGCATCTGGTCCCATCACTACATGGGAAATAGATGGAGAAACAGTGGAAACAGTGTCAGACTTTATTTTTCTGGGCTCGAAAATCACTGCAGATGGTGACTGCAGCCATGAAATTAAAAGACGCTTACTCCTTGGAAGGAAAGTTATGACCAACCTAGATAGCATATTCAAAAGCAGAGACATCACTTTGCCAACAAAGGTTCGCCTAGTCAAGGCTATGGTCTTTCCTGTGGTCATGTATGGAGGTGAGAGCTGGACTGTGAAGAAGGCTGAGCGCCGAAGAATTGATGCTTTTGAACTGTGGTGTTGGAGAAGACTCTTGAGAGTCCCTTGGACTGCAAGGAGATCCAATCGGTCCATTCTGAAGGAGATCAGCCCTGGGATTTCTTTGGAAGGAATGATGCTAAAGCTCAAACTCCAGTATTTTGGCCACCTCATGCGAAGAGTTGACTCATTGGAGAAGACTCTGATGCTGGGAGGGATTGAGGGCAGGAGGAGAAGGGGACGACAGAGGATGAGATGGCTGGATGGCATCACTGACTCGATGGATGTGAGTCTGAGTGACCTCCGAGAGCTGGTGATGGACAGGGAGGCCTGGCGTGCTGCAGTTCATGGGGTCGCAAAGAGTCGGACACGACTGAGCGACTGATCTGATCTGATCTGATTGGCAGTATGTGCTTCTCATCTCAAAAAACCACCACTCTTCAAGTCCATAGCTTTTAAAGCATGGAGTGACTGCTTCTCTCCCCAAAACATTTCCCCCAAATATTGAACTGACATGTTTTGCAAATAATAAAATCGAAATGCCTTTGAAGCAGTAGCATAGAAAATATAATCATCCTGTCCCACAAAGAGAAGAAAAGAAACTCTGTCCAGTCGGTGACCTACTAAATTTCTCAAAACTGCATTGATTTAAAAATAAAATCATGACATTTTGTAAAATAAAGACAGAAAAATCTTTTCTACTGTCTACTATTCTGCTATCTAGAAACCAAAATGAAATTATCTATTTTCACTCAAGGGGTAGTTGATGGAGTATTATTTTCCCTGAGCCACGACAGTAAATGTGGATAAATCTAAAATTCTTGAGCAAATGTATGTATCAAAATGTGTGCTAGTTGAAATGACAAAGGCAGGCAAAGTTCAATGGTGAAATGCAAGTTTTTTTGAACCTCCATGATGGTTATCTCATTTCTCTACTTGACCTTAACAAATAATATCATTTCATGTGAGCCAAAATAGGCCCCAAAGAAAAGAAATTCTTCATTCTGCCTGTGTTAGTTCAAGGTGTGAGTTGCAGAGGTGATGGGGAGGGCTGGTATAAACCACTATCTGTTCTTTCTTTCTTTTTGTTTTGATCACGCCATGGGGCATGTGGGATCTTTTTTTTTTTTTTCTTTCTATCTTTCACTGTTAATAATTTTATTGAGATGTGATTTATATATAATTCACCCATTGTCAGTATACAGATCCTCAATTTCTAGTAAATTTATACATTTGTACAAAAGTAACCTGTTTTATATTTTTATAAAAGTATAGGTGATGTACAATATTGTGTAAGTATAGATGTACAATATAGTGATTCAATATATTTTAACTTATAAAATAAGTTTTTATTTTATGTATTTATTTTTATTTTTTAACTGGAGTATAATTGCTTTACAATGTTGTGTTAGTTTCTGCTGCACAACAACATGAATCAGCTACAGCACATGCGATCTTCTCTAAGTTCCCTGATCAGACACCAAACCTCCACCCCCTGCAGTGCACACCCCGAGTCTTAACCACCGGACCACAGGAAAGTCCCTCAAGTCCCTTAAACCACCGTCTGATGAAATGTAGTTGCTGTCCCAGCTTCCCTTCTGCCAAAGCACATGGGACTTCACCACTCTCATCATTTGCTCATCATTTTCTTCAGGTGTCTCTCTCTCTCTCCCTAGATGCATGAACTTTTCAAAGGGAAAATATGTCTTTTATCCTCTGCTGCTGCTAAGTCACTTCAGTCGTGTCCGACTCTGTGCGGCCCCATAGACGGCAGCCCACCAGGCTCCCCTGTCCCTGGGATTCTCCAGACAAGAATAGTGGAGTGGGTTGCCATTTCCTTCTCCAATGCATGAAAGTGAAAAGTGAAAGTGAAGTCGCTTAGTCGTGTCCGACTCTTAGCGACCCCATGGACTGGAGCCTACTAGGATCCTCCGTCCATGGGATTTTCCAGGCAAGAGTACTGGAGTGGGGTGCCATTGCCTTCTCCGTTTTATCCTCAGCATCTCTCAAAATATCTGAAACAAAGTTTATTAAACTAATGATTTCAATGTTCAGTTTATTCATTAATATAGTAATCCCAGGAATCTTTTTAAAAAAAAAAAAAAACATGTAATGGAGAAAAGAAGATCTCAGATTGAACTCAAACCATAAATATAATCACAGAATTCCCTCAAGGGTAATTACTCCCAGAAAGTACCTTCAACCATAGGTTCATGTATAAAGCCCCAAACGTATAAAAGAAACTAGAGAAAAACACTCTATTCATTTCCATTCTCTGCATATGTTGATGGTATCATATTTTGAGTTCTCTTCATTCTTCGCATGTTGAACTCCTGCCTAGCTGGAACATCCAAACCAGTTTCTTATTCCCTGGTTATTGACCTCCTAGATTCCAGGCATTAAGCTTGTTTCTGATACCTGGTTTTTCTAGAAGCCTGTGTGGTTGCCTCACCAGTTCTGCAGGGCTGCTGTTTAAATCCTAGCGTTAGGGACTTCTCTAGTGGCCCAGGGGTTAAGACTTCATGAGCCCACTACACGGAACTCAGATTCCATCCCTGGTCAGGGAACCAGGATCCCACATGCTGTATGGCACAGCCAAATAAACAAATAAAAATCCTAGTGTTTTAGTACTAAAGTCAATACTTACATCCACCTCTAGAGTGATAGAATGTGATTTACCTTTAATTTTCTCAAAAAACATAAGATGGAGAGAACAAGATGATGGAGGAGTCAGTGGACATGGAGTACCTCTCTCTCCACGGATACATCAGGAATGCACCTTCAGACACAGAAGTGCATCACCAGCTCAGAGCAAACAGGAGTACCTGACTGGTGGAAAAGAATATATAGAAGCATGCAAAACTCGGTAGGATGGAGGAACTAGGGGGGAAACAGGAGTGTTATTAGGACTGGACCTGCCCTTGGCGGGTGGGGGAACTGAAGCAGGGGTCTGATCCCCAGAGCAGGGCAAATGTCTAAGTCAGAGGAGAAACGTTTAAAGCTGAGAGTGAAACAGCTTATCTGTGGCAGCCTACATGGAATGAGAATCAGACAGTCCACACCCTGGACAGGGACACAGGTCCCCTAGAAGGTGCAGCAGCTGGAAGATAGAGTTTAGGAATTGGGGAGCAACCTCAGGGCGAGGGCTGCAGTTGACTGCAGAGAGACGGATGGAGGGGATGTTAGGGAGAAGATTGGTGGGAAATGCCTGTGAAGGAAAGCCAGGCAGCCATGGAAGAAAGGCGATACAGCTGAGTTACGTGTAAGGGGTGGAGCCATCACCATAGCATCTCTCCCCACATGCCAGCATCCGGAGCTAAACAATCAAGAGGCTGGCCCATCAAATGCCTGACACACTGAACCACAGAGGTGCCTCACCCAGGGTGCCCCTTTGAGTGCCTTGACATGCCAATCTACAGAGTAGGACACCAGCCAGGAGGCCCCCTCTATGTGCCTGGTGCACTGAACACCAGAGAAGGACCCCAGGCAAGAGAGCCCTCTAAGTGCCTGAACGGTTAAAGCTACGGAGAAAGACTGGCCAAAGGGGCCTTCTGATCGCCAGCTACAAGAGGCTCAAAAAAAGACTCCGATCGGGCCATAACTTCTATGGTGGAAGCGGTCTGTGTCCCTGCACACTTGGCATCACCAGGGGCCCTACAAGCCAAGCAGCTGTGCCACCTTCCACTCAACGCTCACTGGAGCAGAGTTGCCACAGGCAAAAAAAGTTTTGTGTCTATGCATGCAAGGTTGCTTCGGTATGTCCAGCTCTTTGTGACCCTGTGGACTGTGGCCTGCCAGGCTTCTCTGTCAAGGGGGTTCTCCAGGCAAGAATACTGGAGCGTATTGGCCAATACTGGTTGTCATACCCTTCTGAGTGAGTGAGTAAGTGAAGTCGCTCAGTCGTGTCCGACTCTTTGCGACCCCATGGACTGCAGTCTATCAGGGTCCTCTGTCCCTGGGATTCTCCAGGCAAGAATACTGGAGCGGGTTGCCATTTCCTTCTCCAGGGGATCTTCTAGGGCACTATATTTCCTGCTGCCCTAGCTGCCAAATCCCCTGAGTACCTGGTGTTATCAGAACCCCTGTGATCCAAGCAGCTGCACCACCTCCACACCTGGCCCTCACTGGGGCAGATCCAAGCCCTCCAGAGCAGCTTCAGGAGCAAACCCCAGTGGACAACCCACATGTAGAGGTGGAAATAAAACCACAGTTGAAACCCAGGGTCAGTGTGGCTAAGGAAGAAGACCCAAAACCTTCCTACCAGCTGTACAAGCTACAGATTAAATCCACGTGATCAACTAGGCAGACTCTGTCTCTGTGGAGTATATATAAGGGCACTGAGAGTTCCCACAAAAGAAAATGCACTAGTTCCGATAGCTGTGGACATTGGAGGCAAGAAAACACAGGAGTAGGACCAGATTCGGAGAAGGCAATGGCACCCTACTCCAGTACTCTTGCCTGGAAAATCCCATGGAAGGAGGAGCCTGGTGGGCTGCAGTCCATGGGGTCGCTGAGGGTTGGACATGACTGAGCAACTTCACTTTCACTTTCATGCACTGGAGAAGGACCAGGGATGGGGGAGCCTGGTGGGCTGCTGTCTATGGGGTCACACAGAGTCGGACACGACTTAAGTGACTTAGCAGGAGCAGGACCAGATTAGAATTTGAGCTGCCCCCATAGCAGGTCCAGAGACCAGCATGGTGTCGAGGGCATTCTAGGGATGTGAGGTAGACTATGACTTCCAGCGAGGTAAAGGACTCTGACAGCGGTGATCCAAAAAAAGCATTTATTATTCTTATGTTTTGACTTGTTCTGTAGATTCCCTGGGATTGTTTTTCTTTTCTTTGTTTTCCCATCTCCCCCCGCCCCCCGCTCCCGCCATTGGCACTATGAAATCTAATTAAGTTTTTGAGCTTTTTTCCCCCTCAGTCACATTTTTTTATTGTTGTTATAAATTTCTGCCTCTGTGTTGGGCTTTTGCAGTTCTGTGGAGTTTTCCTCTTTTTTTGTTTTTTCTTTCCTCTTCCTTTTTCTTTCTTTTTTTTTAAATTTTAATTTTTTTAAACCTACCATTTTTTTCTATATTTATTCCTTTGTTTGTTTTTCCTACTGTTCTTTTCCCCTTGCAGTTAATCTTTAATGTATAGAAATCTTCTTTATCTACCTCTATTTAACTTTGCATATCTATTCTTTCATTTCTTTCTTTCCTTTCTGCTCAACATATTTGTTAGTTTGGTTCTTATTGCTTTATTCCCCACCTGGCAACTTGCTTTAATTTTGTCTTCCAGGTTGTTTTTAGTTAGTTTTGTTCTTAACTAGTAGATATAATTTTGTATTTCCTTTGTTCACCAGATCAATTTACTGCACTTTATTTTTGTTGGGCTGTTTTGATTTTGCTTGTGTCCATACAAGAGACTGACCGAGACTTGCCTGTGAGTGTCCAGGAGTCTCCAGCACTTGCGTTGGTGGTGGCCTGCTGCAGGGTTGGGGGCATTGAGTGTAGCAGTACATGCATGCTACTTTTCATAATGATCTTTTGAAGGAGGTCACCATTATCTTCATTAGCTCCACCATAGTTTGGCCCCAGGTAAATACAAACCTAGGTAGTATATTGAAAAGCAGAGATATTACCTTGACAACAAACATCCATCTAGTCAAGGCTATGGTTTTGCCAGTGGTCACATATGGATGTGAGAGTTGGACTGTGAAGAAAGCTGAGCACTGAAGAATTGATGCTTTTCAACTGTGGTGTTAGAGAAGACTCTTGAGAGTCCCTTGGAATGCAAGGAGATCCAACCAGTCCATTCTAAAGGAGATCAGCCCTGGGATTTCTTTGGAAGGAATGATGCTGAAGCTAAAACTCCCATACTTTGGCCACTCATGCAAAGAGTTGACTCATTGGAAAAGACCCTGATGCTGGGAGGGATTGGGGGCAGGAGAAAGGGACAACAGAGGATGAGATGGCTGGATGGCATCACCTACTTGATGGACGTGAGTTTGAGTAAACATCAGGAGTTGGTGATGGACAGGGAGGCCTGGCGTGCTGCGTGCGATTCATGGGGTTGCAAAGAGTCGGACATGACTGAGCTGAGCAACTGAACTGAACTGAACTGAAATAGCACGGAGGGAACATGGCTCCACCCATCAACAGAAAATTGGATTAAAGATTTACTGAGCATGGACCAAATTCAGACTTAAATTGAAGAAAGTAGGGGAAACCACTAGACCATTCAGGTATGATCTAAATCAAATCCCTTATGATTTATACAGTGGAAGTGAGAAATAGATTTAAGGGACTAGATCTGATAGATGGTTTGATGAACTATGGACAGAGGTTCGTGACACTGTACAGGAGACAGGGATCAAGACCATCCCCATGGAAAAGAAAGGCAAAAAAGCAAAATGGCTGTCTGAGGAGGCCTTACAAATAGCTGTGAAAATAATAGAAAAGCAAAGGAGGAAAGGAAACATATAAGCATCTGAATGCAGACTTCCAAAGAATAGCAAAAAGAGATAAGAAAGCTTTCCTCAGTAATCAGTGCAAAGAAATAGAGGGGGAAAAATTGGAAAGACTAGAAATCGTTTCAGGAAAGTTAGACATACCAAGGGAATCATTTCATGCAAACATGGGCTCAGTAAAGGACAGAAATGGTATGGACCTAACAGAAGCAGAAGATATTAAGAAGAGGTGGCAAGAATACACAGAAGATCTACACAAAAAAGATCTTCACAACCCAGATAATCATGATGGTGTGGTTACTCACCTAGAGCCAGACATTCTGGAATGTGAAGTCAAGTGGGCCTTAGGAAGCATCACTACAAACAAAGATAGTGGAGGTGATGGCATTCCAATTGAACTATTTCTGATGCTGTGAAAGTGCTGCACTCAATATGCCAGGAAATTTGGAAAACTCAGCAGTGGCCACAGCACTGGAAAAGGTCAGTTTTCATTGCAGTCCCTAAGAAAAGCAATGCCAAAGAATGCTCAAACTACCGCACTATTGCACTCATCTCACATGCTAGTAAAGTAATGCTCAAAATTATCCAAGCCAGGCTTCGACAATACATGAACCGTGAACTTCCAGATGTTCAAATTGATTTTAGAAAAGGCAGAGGAACCAGAGATCAAATGGCCAACATCCGCTGGGTCATTGAAGAAGCAATAGAGTTCCAAAAAAAACTCTATTTCTGCTTTATTGACTATGCCAAAGCCTCTGACTGTGCAGATCACAACAAACTGGAAAATTCTGAAAGAGATGGGAATACCAGACCACCTGACCTTCCTCCTGAGAAATCTGTATGCAGGTCACGAAGCAATAGTTAGAACTGGACATAGAACAACAGATGGTTCCAAATAGGAAAAGGAGTACGTCAAGGCTGTATATTGTCACCCTGCTTATTTAACTTCTATGCAGAGTACATCATGAGAAATGCTGGGCTGGATGCAGCCCAAGCTGGAATCAAGATTGCCGGGAGAAATATCAATAACCTCAGATATGCAGATGACACCACCCTTATGGCAGAAAGCAAGGAAGAACTAAAGAGTCTCTTGATGAAAGTGAAAGAAGAGAGTGAAAAAGTTGGCTTAAAGCTCAACATTCAGAAAACTAAGACCATTGCATCTGGTCCCATCACTTCAGGGCAAATAGAAGGGGAAAGAGTGGCAGACTTTATTTTGGGGGCTCCAAAATCACTGCAGATGGTGATTGCAGCCATGAAATTAAAAGATGCTTACTCCTTGGAAAGAAATTTATGACCAACCTAGACAGCATATTAAATAGCAGAGATATTACTTTACCAACAAAGGCCCATTTAGTCAAGGCTATGTTTTTTCCAGTGGTCATGTATGGATGTGAGAGTTGCACTACAAAGAAAGCTGAGCGCTGAAAAATTGATGCTTTTGAACTTCGGTGTTGGAGAAGACTCTTGAGAGTCCCTTGGACTGCAAGGAGATCCAACAGTCCAAAGGTCTCCAAAGGAGACCTCAAACACAATAAGTTAAAAAAAATAAAGCCAGAGAAACACTACACAAACGAAGGAACAAACTAGAAACACAGAAGTCCAAATAAATGAAGAGGAAATAGGCAAACTACCTGAAAAAGAATTAAGAATAATGATAGTAAAGATGATCCAAAATCTTGAAAACAGAACGGAGAAAATGCAAGAATCAATTAACAAAGCCCCAGAAGAATAAAAGAATAAACATACACAGACAAACAACACAATTACTGAAATTAAAAATACTCTAGAAGGAATCAATAGCAGAATATCTAAAGCAGAAGAATAAATCAGTGAGCTGTAAGATAAAATGTTGGAAATGATTTCTGAAGAGTAGAATAAAGTAAAAAGAATGAAAAGAACTGAGGACAGTCTCAGATACCTCTGGGACAATATCAAACACACCATTCAAATTATAGGGGTCCCAGAAGAAGAAGCAGAGAAGGCAATGGCAACCCACTCCAGTACTCTTGCCTGGAAAATCCCATGGACAGGGGGAGACTGGTGGACTGCCGTCTGTGGGGTTGCACAAAGTCAGACATGACTGAAGTGACTTAGCAGCAACAGAAGAAGAAGAGAAAAAGAAAGGCTATGAGAAAATTTTTGAAGAAATTATAGTTGAAAATTTCCCCAATATGGAAAAGAAAATAGTCAATCAAGTCCAAGAGGCACAAAAGAGTCCCACACAGGATAAACACAAGGAGAAACATGCCAAGACACATACTAATCAAACTAGCAAAGATTAAACACAAAGAAAGAATGTTAAAAGCAGCAAGGGAAAAGCAACAAGTAACATACAAGGGAAACCCCATACATATAACAGCTAATCTTTCAGCAGAATCTCTGCAAGCCAGATGGGAATGGCAGGATATATTCAAAGTACTGAAAGGGAAAAATCTATAACCAAGATTATTGTACCTTGCAAGGATCTCATTCAAAATTGATGGAGAAATAAAAAGCTTTTCAGACAAGCAAAAGTTAAAAGAATTCAGTACCACCAAACCAGCTTTACAATAAATGTTAAAGAGACTTACACAGTCAAGAAACACAAGAGAAGAAAAGACCTACAAAATCAAACCCCAAACAATTAAGAAAATGGAAATAAGAACATATATATCAATAATTAAATATAAACAATTAAATGATCCAATCAAAAGACACAGATTGGCTGAATGGATACAAAAACAAGACCCATATATATGTTGTCTACAAGAAACCCACTTCAGACCTAAAGACACATATAGACTGAAAATGATAGGATGGGAAAATATATTCCATGCAAATAGGAAGCAAAAGAAAGCTGGAGTAGCAATCCTCATATCAGACAAAATAGACCTTAAAATAAAGAATATTACAAGAGATAAGGAAGGACACTCCATAATGATCAAGGGATCAATCCAAAAGGAAAACATAACAATTGTAGATATCTATGCACACAACATAGGAACACCTCAATACATAAGACAAACACTAACAGACATAAAAGGAGAAATTGACAGTAATACAATAATAGTAGGAGACGTTAATGGCAACCCACTCCAGTACTCTTGCCTGGAAAATCCCATGGACAGAGGAGCCTGGTGGGCTGCAGTCCATGGGGTCGCTAGGAGTCAGACACGACTGAATGACTTCACTTTCACTTTTCACTTTCATGCACTGGAGAAGGAAATGGCAACCCACTCCAGTACTCTTGCCTGGAAA
Organism: Tragelaphus eurycerus; assembly: GCA_935064755.1. Taxonomy (NCBI): domain Eukaryota; kingdom Metazoa; phylum Chordata; class Mammalia; order Artiodactyla; family Bovidae; genus Tragelaphus; species Tragelaphus eurycerus. Next base: position 12,427,702 of record CAKXYN010000057.1, read on the forward strand.
ATCCCATGGACAGAGGAGCCTGGTGGGCTGCAGTCCATGGGGTCACTAGGAGTCAGACACGACTGAATGACTTCACTTTCACTTTTCACTTTCATGCACTGGAGAAGGAAATGGCAACCCACTCCAGTGTTCTTGCCTGGAGAATCCCAGGGATGGGGGAGCCTGGTGGGCTGCCATCTATGGAGTCGCACAGAGTCGGACACAACTGAAGCGATTTAGCAGCAGCAGCAGGAGACTTTAACACCCCACTCACACCAATGGACACATCATCAAAACAGAAAATTAATAAGGAAACACACATCTTAAATGATACATTAGATGAGATGAACCTCATTGATATCTTCAAGACATTTGATCCAAATGCAGAAAAATACACCATCTTTTCAAGTGCACATGGAACATTCTCCAGGATAGACCACATCTTGGGTCACAAATCAAACCTCAGTAAATTTAAGAAAATTGAAATCCTATCAAGCATCTTCTTTGACCACAATGCTATGAGACTAGATATCAATTACAAGAAATGAACTGTAAAAATCACAAACACATGGAGATTAAACATATGTTTCTAAATAACCAAGAGGTTACTGAAAAAATCAAAAGGGAAATCAAAAAATTTCTAGATAAAAACATGACAAGTCAAAACCTATGGGATGCAGCAAAAGCAGTTCTAAGAGGGAAGTTTATAGCAGTACAATCCTACCTCAAGAAACAAGAGCAACACTGAATACACAACCTAACTTTACACGTAAAACAACTGGAAAAAGAACAAAAACAAACAAACAAAAAAACCCAAAGTTAGTAGAAGGAAAGAAATCATAAATATCAGAGCAGAAATAAATGAAAAAGAAATTAAGAGACAATAATAAAGACCAATAAAACTAAAAGCTGGTTCTTTGAGAAGATAAGCAAAATTGACAAACCTTTAGCCAGACTCACCAAGAGAAAAAAGAGAGAAGAATCAAATCAACAAAATTAGAAATGAAAAAGGAGAGGTTACAACAGACAATGCAGAAGTACAAAGGATTATAAGAGACTATTATGAACAACTATAGATGTGCACGATAAAGGACAGAGATGGTGTGGACCTAACAGAAGCAGAAGATATTAAGCAGAGGTGGCAAGAATACACAGAAGAACTGTACAAAAAAGAGCTTCAAGACCTAGATAATCATGATGATGTGATCACTGACCTAGAGCCAGACATCTTGGAATGTGAAGTCAAATGGGCCTTAGAAAGCATCACTACAAACAAAGCTAGTGGAGGTGATGGAATTCCAGTGGAGCTATTCCAAGTCCTGAATGATGATGCTGTGAAAGTGCTGCACTCAATATGCCAGCAAATTTGGAAAACTCAGCAGTGGCCACAAGATTGGAAAAGGTCAGTTTTCATCCCAATCCCAAAGAAAGGCAATGCCAAGGAGTGCTCAAACTACCGAACAATTGCACTCATCTCACACGCTAGTAAAGTAATGCTCAAAATTCTCCAAGCCAGGCTTCAGCAATATGTGAACCGTGAACTTCCTGATGTTCAAGCTGGTTTTAGAAAAGGCAGAGGAACCAGAGATCAAATTGCCAACATCCACTGGACCATGGAAAAAGCAAGAGAGTTCCAGAAAAACATCTATTTCTGCTTTATTGACTATGCCAAAGCCTTTGACTGTGTGGATCACAATAAACTATGGAAAATTCTGAAAGAGATGGGAATACCAGATCACCTGATCTGCCTCTTAAGAAATCTGTATGCAGGTCAGGAAGCAACAGTTAGAACTGGTCATGGAACAACAGACTGGTTCCAAATAGGAAAAGGAGTACGTCAAGGCTGTATATTGTCACCATGTTTATTTAACTTATATGCAGAGTACATCATGAGAAATGCTGGACTGGAAGAAACACAAGTTGGAATCAAGATTGCCAGGAGAAATATCAATAACCTCAGATAAGCAGATGACACCACTCTTATGGCAGAAAGTGAAGAGGGGCTAAAAAGCCTCTTGATGAAAGTGAAAGTGGAGAGTGAAAAGGTTGGCTTAAAGCTCAACATTCAGAAAACGAAGATCATGGCATCTGGTCCCATCACTGCATGGGAAATAGATGGGGAAACAGTGGAAACAGTGTCAGACTTTGTTTTTCTGGGCTCCAAAATCACTGCAGATGGTGACTGCAGCCATGAAATTAAAAGACACTTGCTCCTTGGAAGGAAAGTTATGACCAACCTAGATAGCATATTCAAAAGCAGAGACATTACTTTACCAACAAAGGTTCGCCTAGTCAAGGCTATGGTCTTTCCTGTGGTCATGTATGGATGTGAGAGCTGGACTGTGAAGAAGGCTGAGCGCCGAAGAATTGATGCTTTTGAACTGTGGTGTTGGAGAAGACTCTTGAGAGTCCCTTGGACTGCAAGAAGATCCAACCAGTCCATTCTGGAGGAGATCAATCCTGGGATTTCTTTGGAAGGAATGATGCTAAAGCTGAAACTCCAGTATTTTGGCCACCTCATGTGAAGAGTTGACTCATTGGAGAAGACTCTGATGCTGGGAGGGATTGAGGGCAGGAGGAGAAGGGGACGACAGAGGATGAGATGGCTGGATGGCATCACTGACTCCATGGATGCGAGTCTGAGGGACCTCCGGGAGCTGGTGATGGACAGGGAGGCCTGGCATGCTGCGGTTCATGGGGTCGCAAAGAGTCGGACACGACTGAGCGACTGATCTGATCTGATCTGATGAACAACTATACGGCAATAAAATGGATAACCTGCAAGAAATGGACAGATTATTTGAAAAGTTCAATCTTCCAAGACTGAACCAGGAAGAAATAGAAATTATGAACAACAAAATTACAAGCACTGAAATGGAAGCTATAATCAAAAATCTCCCAAAAATCAAAAGCCCAGGACCAGATGGCTTCACAGAAGAATGCTATCAACCATTTAAAGAAGAGTTAATGCCTATCCTTCTGAAACTCTTTCAAAAAATTGCAGAGGAAGGAACACTTCCAAACTCATTCTACAAGGCCACCATCACCCTGATACCAAAGATAACACAAAAAAAGAAATCCACAGGCCAATGTCACTGATGAACATAGATGCAAAATCCTCAACAAAATTTTAGCAAACAGAATTCAACAACACATCAAAAAGCTCATATACCATGATCAAGTTGGATTTATTCCAGGAATGCAAGGATTCTTCAACATATGCAAATCAATGTGATATACCATATTAACAAACAAAGATAAAAACCATATGATAATCTCTAAAGATGCAGAAAAAACCTTTGACAAAATTCAGCACCAATTTATGATTAAAACTCTTCAAAAAATGGGCATAGAAGGAACCTACCTCAACACAGTAAAGGCCATATATGATAAGCCTACAGCAAACATTATTCTCAATAGTGAAAAACTGAAAGCATTCCCCCAAAGATCAGGAAAAAGACAAAGGTGTCCATTTTCACCACTATTATTCAACATATTTCTGGAAGTCCTAGCTATAGCAATCAGAGAAGAAAAAGAAATAAAAGGAATCTAGATTGGAAAAGAAGTAAAGCTCTCATTGTTTGCAGATGGCATGATACTGTACATAGAAAACCCTAAAGATCGTTTCAGAAAATTACTAGAGCTAATCAGTGAATTTAGCAAAGTTGCAGGATACAAAATCAATACACAGAAATCACTTGCATTTCTAAATACTAACAATGAAAAATCAGAAAGAGAAATTACGGAATCAATCCCATTCACCATTGCAACAAAAAGAATTAAATATCTAGGAATAAACTTACAGTACACAGAAAATTATAAGACACTAATGAAAGAAATCAAAGATGACATAAACAGATGGAGAGATATTCTATGTTCCTGGGTAGGAAGAACCAATATTGTGAAAATGACTATAATACCAAACACAACCTACAGATTCAATGTGATCCCTATCAAATAACCAATGGCATTTTTCACATAACTAGAACAAAAAAATTTCACAATTCATATGGAAACACAAAATATCCCAAATAACCAAAGCAGTCTTAAAAAAGAAGAATGGAACTGGAGAAATCAACCTTCCTGACTTCAGGTTATACTACAAAGCTACAGTTGTCAAGACAGTATGGTACTGGCACAAAGACGGAAATATAGATCAATGGAACAAGACAGAAAGCCCAGAAATAAACCATGTACCTACAAATATCTTATTTTTGACAAAGGAGGCAAGAATATACAATGGGGCAAAGAAAGCCTCTTCAATAAATGGTACTGGGAAAACTGGACAGCTCCATGTAAAAGAATGAAATTAGAACACTTCCTAACACCATACACAAAGATAAACTCAAAGTGGATTAAAGACCTAAATGTAAGACCAGAAACTATGAAACTCTTAGAGGAAAACATAGGCAGAACACCCAATGACATAAATCAAAGCAAGATCCTCTATGACCCACCTCCTAGAGTAATGGAAATAAAAATAAAGTAAACAAGTGGGACCTGATTAAACTTAAAAAGCTTTTGCACAGCAAAGGAAACTATAAGCAAGGTGAAAAGACAACCCTCAGAATGGGAGAAAATAATAGCAAATGAAACAACTGACAAAGGAGTGATTTCCAAAATATACAAGCAGTTCATACAACTCAATGTCAGAAAAACAAACAACCCAATCAAAAAGTGGGGAAAAGACTTAAACAGACATTTCTCCAAAGAAGACATACAGATGGCTAACAAACACATGAAAAGATCCTCAACATCACTCATTATTAGAGAAAGGCAAATCAAAACTACAATGAGATATCACCTCACACTGGTCAGAACGGCCATCATAAAATGTCTAAAAACAATAAATGCTGGAGAGGGTGTGGAGAAAAGGGAATGCTCTTGCACTGTTGGTGGGAATGTAAACTGTACAGCCACTATGGAAGACAATATGGAGATTCCTTAAAAAACTAGGAATAAAATCACCATATGACCCAGCAATCCCACTCCTAGGCATATACCCTGAGGAAACCAAAATTGAAAAAGATGCATGTATCCTATTGTTTATTGCAGCACTATTTACGATAGCTAGAACATGGAAGCAACCTAGATGTCCATCAACAAACAAATGGTTAAGGAAGTTGTGTTACATATATACAACGGAGTATTACTCAGCCATAAAAAGGAATGCATTTGAGTCGGTTCTAATGAAGTGGATGAACCTAGAACCTATTATACAGAGTGAAGTAAGTCAGAAAGACAAAGATAAATATATTCTAATCCATATATATGAAATCTAGAAAAATGGTACTAAAGAATTTATTTACAGGTCAGCAATGGAGAAACAGACATAGAGAACAGACTTATGGACATGGGGAGAGGGGAGGAGAGGGTCAGATGTATGGAAAGAGTAACATGGAAACTTACATTACCATATGTAAAATAGATAGCCAATGCAAATTTGCTGTATGGCTCAGAAAACTCAAACAGGGGCTCTCTATCAACCTAGAGGGTGGGATGGGGAGGAAGATGGAAGGGAGGTGCAAAAGGGATGGGATATATGTATACCTATGGATAATTCATGTTGAGGTTTGACAGAAAACAACAAAATTCTATAAAGCAATTATCGTTCAATTAAAAAATAAATTGATTTTAAAAAATAAGATGAACTTCCACCTAAAACACTAGTTTTTTAAAAACTGCGTTTTATGTGATTAACACAAAAACTTGATTATTGAAACCAGAAATGACATTCAGATTACCTCTTTCTGTTCTTTTCAAGATTATCCTTGAGAAAACATATATGCATCTTCAAATAATGCACACATCAATACTATTAACAAATAATTCCCTGAGGTGATATATAAAGATTATTAGTTTCTGAATTTTGCAGATAAAGTAACTGAGAGCAATGAGATTATTTTCCCAAGTTCTCAAAAAAAAAAAAAAAAAAAGAAAAGAAAATATAACATTAACATGTTAAACTCTCTGGTTATCACAGATCTTACTTATCTCCCTCCAGAAAGGATTTGAATTTATACACCATAAATGGAAAGAGAGAGAAGTAATGGTTCCTGAGTACCTAAAATGTGCTGAGCTCTATGCTAATAATTCAGATAATAATTAAAACAATTTTTAAAAAAAGTAGTATCAGCCTCATTTTACGGATGAGAAGAGTAAGGCACAGAGAGGTTTCTTTTCCAGAATCACATAACTAGGAAGTTTTACAAGTCAAATTTAGTCAGAATTTGAATCCAGGTTTACAACAAAGCTGATACCATTTCCTCTAGAGTATGCTAAAATAAGGATAATTAAACAAGAAACCACATAATCACACATGAATGAATACATACATACATACATAAATAAGACAAACCACAAAAAAGCAAGCTGTAGAAGGATGGAGAAAGAGAGGATAAATATATATTCCCAAAATACACATACTGAAAAAAACCTATATTTTAACCCAAATCTTAGGTCCATATTTGAAAATCCCATGGATGGAGGAGCCTGGAAGGCCGCAGTTCATGGGGTCGCTGAGGGTCGGACACGACTGAGCGACTTCATTTTCACTTCACTTTAGGTCTATATTATGAGGCAAGGCAAGGAGGGAAATCATAGGGATAACAGTTCTCATTTATCTAATAAAAAGACTATCAGTCTATCAAGAAGGAGGAGCAGCTTACAAGTTCTAAAGAGAGAATTCTTACACATGTCAAAAACTGAACGTCATACAATAGAATCCATATCCTCCATAGTAGTTGTTCAAAGATTGCAGAGATGTCATTCACACAGCTGTTTCTTTCACCAACCCACTTCTATAGCCAGGAACAGGCAGACCTGGCTGTACCGATCAGATCAGATCAGTCGCTCAGTCGTGTCCGACTCTTTGTGACCCCATGAATCGCAGCACACCAGGCCTCCCTGTCCATCACCAACTCCCAGAGTTCACTCAGACTCACGTCCATTGAGTCAGTGATGCCATCCAGCCATCTCACCCTCTGTCATCCCCTTCTCCTCCTGCACCCAATCCCTCCCAGCATCAGAGTCTTTTCCAATGAGTCAACTCTTCGCATGAGGTGGCCAAAGTACTGGAGTTTCAGCTTTAGCATCATTCCTTCCAAAGAAATCCCAGGGCTGATCTCCTTCAGAATGGACTGGTTGGATCTCCTTGCAGTCCAAGGGACTCTCAAGAGTCTTCTCCAACACCACAGTTCAAAAGCATCAATTCTTCGGCGCTCAGCCTTCTTCAGAGTCCAACTCACATCCATACATGACCACAGGAAAAACCATAGCCTTGACTAGACAGACCTTTGTTGGCAAAGTAATGTCTCTGCGTTTGAATATGCTATCTAGGTTGGTCATAACCTTCCTTCCAAGGAGTAAGTGTCTTTTAATTTCATGGCTGCAGTCACCATTTGCAGTGATTTTGGAGCCCAGAAAAATAAAGTCTGACACTGTTTCCACTGTCCCCATCTATTTCCCATGAAGTGATGGGTCTGGATGCCATGATCTTAGTTTTCTGAATGCTGAGCTTTAAGCCAACTTTTTCACTCTCCACTTTCACTTTCATCAAGAGGCTTTTTAGTTCCTCTTCACTTTCTGCCATAAGGGTGGTGTCATCTGCGTATCTGAGGTGATTGATATTTCTCCCGGCAATCTTGATTCCAGCTTGTGTTTCTTCCAGTCCAGCGTTTCTCATGATGTATTCTGCATATAAGTTAAATAAGCAGGGTGACAATATACAGCCTTGATGTACTCCTTTTCCTATTTGGAACCAGTCTGTTGTTCCATGTCCAGTTCTAACTGTTGCTTCCTGACCTGCATACATATTTCTCGAGAGGCAGATCAGGTGGTCTGGTATTGAAGAAAATATACAATGTCACCATACTAAGTTTTAATTTTCCCAGATCACTAGATCTGAAACTTTCCTTCTCATCCCACATTCATTCACAAAACACCTTCCTAATAACAAGTAAGGATGGGCCTGCTGTCTCTGCCAGAACTACTGGCGACTCTTTAATTCATTGAACCCATCAATCAATCAGTCAACAAATACTTATGGAATGACAGTCACTTCCCAAGTACTGTGCTCGGTACAAGTAAGCTCAACAGATCTGGTCCACTTTGATGAAGCTGACACTCTGGTGAAGGAAACAATTTACCAAGTCACACAAATAGTTATGTGCCAACTCCAGTAAGTGTTACAAAGGCATGACAAAGTGCTATGAGAGGCGTTACAGGGACAGAATTTAGCTTAGAGCAAAGGCAGGCAAAAGCTTTAAGAAATACATCCCTGAAGGGACTTCTCTGATGGTCCAGTGGCGAAGACTCTGCATTTCCAATGCAGGGGGCCTGGACTTGATCTCTGGTCAAGGAATTAGACCCCATATGACAACTAAAGAGTTTGCATGCCTAAATGAAGATTCTTTGTGTTGTAGCTAAGACCTGGTGTGGCTACATAAATAAATTTAAATATTTGAAAAAGTGGCATATGAGCCGAGATCTTACTTGCTCTCATTAAATACATAATTAGCCACTGACTTTTGCTAATTAGGCATCATGTGTACAGTTGTTGTTCAGTCGCTAAGTCACGTCCGATGCTTTGCAACCCCATGAACTGCAGCACACCAGGCTTCCCTGTCCTTCACTATCTCCCAGAGCTTACTCAAACTCATATCCATTGAATCAACAATGCCCTGCAACCATCTCATCCTCTGCCGATCCTGTCTCCTCATGCCCTCAATCTTCCCAGCATCAGGCGGCCAGAGTATTGGAGCTTCAGCTTCAGCATCAGACCTTTCAATGAATATGTGTACAGCGCCACCTTAGAGACTAAGAAGTATACAAAGAAGCCTAACATTTGAAGAAGTTTAAATTCATTTACTTTGCCAACAAAGGTCCGTCTAGTCAAGGCTATGGTTTTCCCAGTGGTCATGTATGGATGTGAGAGTTGGACTGTGAAGAAGGCTGAGTGCCGAAGAATTGATGCTTTTGAACTGTGGTGCTGGAGAAGACTCTTGAGAGTCCCTTGGACTGCAAGGAGATCCAACCAGTCCATTCTAAAGGAGGTCAGTCCTGGGTGTTCATTGGAAGGACTGATGTTGAAGCTGAAACTCCAATACTTTGGCCACCTGATGCAAAGAGCTGACTCACTGGGAAAGACCCTGATTCTGGGAAAGACTGAAGGCAGGAGAAGGGGATGACAGAGGATGAAATGGTTGGATAGCATCACCGACACAATGGACCTGGCGTGCTGCGGTTCAGGGGGTCACAAAGAGTCGGACACAACTGAGCAATTGAACTGAACTGAACTGAAATTCATTTACACAGAAGAACTCAATAATGAGAACTCAATGAAAGGCATCAAATGCTTGGCACAAATAAATTATAATGGGAAAAGGGATTGATGACTCATTAGGGGCTGGAATAACCCAGAAGGACTTCTCAGAGAAGGTAGGACATGATGTAGACCTTACAATGGTTTTTTAAATGTTTTTGATTAAAATACACAATAAGAAATAAATTTACTGAGTCACTTTACTGTACATCAGAAATTAACACCACATTGTAAGTCAACTACACTTCAATAAAAATGTTTTTTTTTAATTTCTTTAATTTAAGAGAAAAATGCACTCTACACTGTAGGCCAATATAAACATACAGATATAAACACAAGCAAAACTCAGACTTCGAGAAACAAACCTTGTCCTCACAAAAATGAGTTCCGATTGATTATTTCTATTCTATTTCATTTCCTTAAATTTTTCTTTCTGCTGGTCACCATCCACTAAATTAAGTTCATTATGCACTAATGAAATCATAACCTAAGGTTTGAAATTTTACCTAACAGAAAATATTTCTACACAGAGTAAAGATTCTTTGAAATAAAGGAAAACCTGAACGTAATTCTCACCTCCTACAAAAGTGATTCAAGCCAGCGTGACCTCTAACTATTTCCCCCCATTCTTCCTGCTTCTCCTCATTTCCAGTTGCATAGCTGCCTTAACAATAAAAGGGCTTCCTGGGTGGTGCAGTGGTAAAGCATCCACCTGCCAATGCAGAGGACGCAGGTTTGATTCCTGGTCCAGGAAGATTCCACAAGCCACAGAGCAACTAAACCCATGCACCACAACTACTGGGCCTGTGCTCTGGAGAGCAGGTATCGAAACTATTGAGCCCACGTACTGCAACTACTGAAGCTCATGAGCCCTAGGGCCCCGGCTCCATAACAAGAGGAGCCACCACAACGAGAGGCCTGAGCACTGCGGCAAAGAGTACCCCCGACGGCTGCAACTAGAGAAAAGCCCACCCAGCAATGAAGAGCCGGCACAGCCAAAATACATACATAAATAAAATTACATAAAAAATAAGAAATCCACACTTGGAATGTGGCTATACCACATACTTACATGATTTCTCCCAGGCATTATCTTCTCTGCCACCTTCTACCACCAGCATCAGCACCAGCCTGATTCTTAGTTGGAAGGCATAAAGCTTTTTCATGCAAGCAAAAGTGAAGATTGCAATCGGAGGTAGAACTAGATCAAAATTTCAGCTCAGACCTACAGGTCGGATCCTGAGACTACACAAGGACAGAGGGAATTCATCCATTAGACCTATAAGTTTCTTCATGAGCATTAATTTTCAAGCCAGTTCAGTTTTCCAAGGTCAGGCCTTTAAAAATTGATCAGACTTCTAGTTACTAGAAAAATATATGTCATGCAGAGTAAGCTACCAAATCTTCCATGAGCTTTATGGTGATCCCTCATCAATATCCACCAATGTCAATAAACTTCTCATCTGGGAAGGAGCTTTCATTCTTTAGTCATGCTGATCTGTAATCCTCACTTTCTGTTATATATATATATATATATATTAAACTTTTTATTTTATATTGGTATATAGCTGATTAACAAAGTTGTGAAAGTTTCAGGTGAACAGTGAAGGGACTATGCCATACATATACATGTATCCATTCTCCCCCAAACTCCCCTCCCATCCAGGCTGCCACATAACACTGAGCAGAGTTCTGTGTACTATACAGTAGGTCCTTGCTGACTATCCATTTAAAATATAGTAGTGTGTATACTGGTGGGCTGCAGTCCATGGGGTCGCTGAGGGTCGGACACGACTGAGCGACTTCACTTTGACTTTTCACTTTCATGCATTGGAGAAGGAAATGGCAACCCACTCCAGTGTTCTTGCCTGGAGAATCCCAGGGACAGCAGAGCCTGGTGGGCTGCCATCTATGGGGTCGCACAGAGTCAGACACGACTGAAGAGACTTAGCAGCAGTAGCAGTGTGTATATGTCCATTCCAAACTCCCTACCCTTTCCCCCGTTCTCCCCACTTCCCACAACCATAAGTTCATTCTCTAAGTCTGTGAGTCTCTGTTTAGTGAAATACTCACTTTCATCAAGTATAGAATTAACAAAGCCTCCCAAAATTTGCCCTACAGATTTGACCTAAGAGCCTCAGAGGACTAGTACTCATCATTACCAGCTTCATAAATACTCCACAGACATTCCCCAGCAGTTTGTTTTTTGTTTTGTTTTTGTTTTTCATTTTTTAAGGAAGAGATAGTTGTTTCAAAATAAAGTGTTAAAACAAAATAATAATCAGTCTGAATCAGGCAGGAAACAGGTTCAGAAATTTATCCATTGCACTTTTGGTACAAATAATGAAAGTATATTTACTGATTAGGTATTAAAAGTTAAAGGGCTTCCCAAATGACTCAGTGGCAAAGAATCTGCCTGCCAAGCAGGAGATGCAGGTTCGATCCCTGGGTTGGGAAGATCCCCTGAAGAAGGAAATGGTAACCCACTCCAGTATTCTTGCCTGGGAAATTCCATGGACAGAGGAGCCTGGTGGGCTGCAGTCCCTGGGGTCACAAGAGAGTCGGATGTGACTTAGTGACTAAAGAGCAACAACAATTAAAAGTTAAAACAAAATTAATAAAAACGAATTTCTCTAGAGACACAGATGTAGAAAAAACCAAGGGGCGGAAGGTGGGGAGGTGGGATGAATTGGGAGATTGGGATTGACATATACAGTACTGATACTATATATAAAATAGATAACTAATGAGAATCTATTGTATAGCTCAGGGAACTCTGCTCAGTGCTCTGTGGTGGCCTAAATGGGAAGAAATCCAGAAAAAAAAAAACAGGATATGTGTATACATATAGATGATTCATTTTACTGTACAGCAGAGACTAACACAACATTGTAAAGCAACTACACTCCAATACAAATTAATTTTAAATTAATTAATTAAATTTTAAATTAATTCTCACTCTTCCCTACTACTTACAATCCTCCTTTAAAAATGTGGAAGAGTGGTCATCTCGGTCTGCTGATAGGCATAACTAGTGTTAGCAATCTGGCAAGTAACAGAGGAACTCCTCAGCTGACGTGTGTGTCACTGCGTTTCATACACACCCGCTAACTTACCCGGGTACCAACATTACCAGGGGAGATTGGAGCTGCCTCCTGGCCTAGTTCGGCTCACTCAGGGGGTTTTCGTTTGTTTAATGTGTGTATGTAATCTGAAGAGTACTGATGCTAAAAGAAGGCATCTGACGCTCTAAAGTTAAACTATGAAAAAGAGAATGCATGCTTACTTCCGGCTGCTCCTAACGATGTCACTCCAGAGGGCAGCAGCACCCCTAGGATTATCAGTCTCCTTAAAATGAATCTTCAGACCCACGTAGGCCCCAATTTGGGGACTAAGGTTCTTCAAAGCATGAAAAAGAAGATCTGTCTGGCAACCAGATCCGGAAAGTTATCTGTGGGGTTGGAGAAGGAAATGGTAACCCACTCCAGCACTCTTGCCTGGAAAATCCCATGGATGGAAGAGCCTGGTAGGCTACAGTCCACGGGGTCGCAAAGAGTCGGACCCGACTGAGCGACTTCACTTTCTTAGTGACTAAACGAGATTTAATGTTAATGAGATTTGAATCAGATCTGACCTTATTCCTTCTCTAACGCCAAAGACAGTGGTTAAGTAGTATTTACATTTTTAAACTTCCATATAACAAACTTGAGACAAGACTGCTGTCCATGTAAATTACGCGTTCACTAATTACCGTATTTGCTCTCCTACGCGCCTCGCTGTTGATAGGTCAGGCCTGGGAAAGGCAAGATGTTGCTGTTACATCTTTCAATCAAAAGGCAAGGTGGGTTGTTTTAAGGCAAGGTGGGTTGTTTTTCTCGGGTTCTTCCTGGGATAACTTGCATATTTACATCAGGAAGGGCCGGCTTCCGCCAGGTGTGACCTCAGAAGGGAGTCCAAAAAAAAAAAAACGTATAACGCACTTCCAGGGCCGGAGTCTCTGGAGGAAAAAGGCCTTGGAGACACCGGCGTAGCTGGGCCGCTCCCCGGGTATGGAGCCTCAGCGGTGAGCCCAGCTAGGCGCCAAGGCGGGCCCGGGACTCCTCAGCCAAAGTGCGCAGTGAAGGCACCTCCGCGGCCTCTTCGCTGTGGTTTGGGAGAAAAAAGGCGACAGAGGCCCCGAAGGCAGCCATGGGAGGACCGAGCAGCTAGCTGCAGCGCGCAACCACCGCGCCAGAGGTACCCGGCGGGGCGCAGGCCGGGGTGCTGCGGGACCCGTGGCTGCGGCGACCCGGCAGACTCTCCCGGCGGCCTGGGGGAAACCCCGGGAAGGCCCTGGCGCCCGAGTGGCGCCCGCCTCGCGGCCGATCAGTGGATGAGCCTGTGGCTCCCACCTCGAAGCTCGAGACGCCCCCCGTGCGGCTTCCCAAGCCCGCAGCCGCGCTCCGCCTCCCGAATGCAATTTGACCGGAGTGTCCCCGGCCGGCCGCCTAAGGCCACGGCGGCGAGGACCGAGAGGCCGAAAGAGAAAAGGGGAATGGGGTGGGGGAGGGGACCGGGAGCGAGGAAGCGGTGTCATTTCCACCAACTGGGCTCTTTCCTGACCCAGCCGCTCATCTGTCACCGCTGTCTCATTCCTGTTATTTACATCTGTCTTTAGCATTCTAATTACTCGCTTTATTACTTTAGCCTGAAGGAATCCTGTAAAAAACAACGGAGATGAGGATCCTACCACACAATAAAACTGCCCAAAATCCCCACTGCACATTATACAGAGCACTTGAGAATATTTGTGCTGTTATATGACCTCAATATGTCCTTAGATTGATCTTATTATATCTTTCTCCCTTCTCTTTCTCCCAGTGTGTACGTGATGACTCTTTTAGGGTGTGGAGCACAAGAATAAATAAACTGTTTAACAAATAACAAGATTATTCTTGAAGCAGGAGATAAAGGGGGAGATGGGGTTTCTCTAAAAAGACTTTTCCAACCAACCCCATCTAGGTCCAGTTCCAGTTCCTAAACTCTTGGTTTTATTTTTTCCTTCAATCTGATAAAGTAGAGCTGTCTTCACACACAGGCTTCTAAGGCTGAAAGAATCTTGGAAATTTAGAGGAGAGAATAAAATGCCTAATGTCTTTCATTATCTGGCCTTAATCTCTGAGCTCCCAGAAGATCTCAGGAGGGGAAGAGAATTTAGAGATCAGAAGTGGGGTTCAAAAATCATGATGGTTTGAATGCTTTTTTTAATGTGAGACTTAGAAGAGGGTGCAATACCTTGCTAAACCCCTGATAGCAAGATTCACAGATACACTCAATACTTGAAGCCAAAGGAGGCGGATCGAACCTATCAGAAAATCCAGGACAAAATGCAGCTTTCAAACTGCTATTTATTCCTGCTAGTGGAATTATCCTTGCACTCAGTTGCAATTTTCTGCCTGTGCTAATGGTTTTCTTTATTGTGTTACACTAACACAATCTCCTCCAGAAAGAACATGACAAAATATATGGATTTTCAGATAAATAACTGAGGTAATTTATTGGCCTTTATGCTCTTCTGATGGCATGGTTGATAGATAATGTAATAATATGTACATAATTAAGCAGGTTTACTGTACCTCAGTCAAAATAGGTCCAAGGGCAGTATCTCTGTCTTTAGGCCTATGATTTTTCCCAATAGATATTTACTTCCTCCACCTCGTGGAATAAAGGGCAGGACCTCAGGAGGTAAATAGCTAGGCAATAAGTGAGGACTGGAGGTGCGAAGAAATAAGAAAGGAAAACTGGCAAATTCTCTCATAAAGGATCTTAGATTGGAGCCCATTCTTTCACACCGCCCAAACCTCATAAGATTCAGTGAACTGATAAGAAATAAAATGAATCATTGAAGACAAACATACGCCTTCCCAGAGAAACTTACACCCAGTTAGGGAGTGAGACTTCAAAAACACCTTTGCGGGACCCAGAGACCTTCTGTCAAGAAAGCACAAAAGCTTCTGGGAAATTATTAATAATGAACTTGGTCACCACATGCCCCTTTGCCCTGGCTTCTGGAGGTTGCCCATTCAAGGCATGGTGTACTTGCTCTTCCAAACTCATCTAAATTACATCAATAACAGAGCGCACTCTTTAATGAGCTCTCAACTTTAAAGACTTGAAGGATATTAACAAGCCGCTTGACAAATGGTGCTTAGAAGCACATTAAAGACGCTGCTAATGGAGCGCATAATGACGGCTAATTTTCGATCAGATATAAATTAGAGCCCCAACAGTTATTTGCCTTAAGGACTTTATGTAAATGATTCTGTTCTGTATAAACTGAAAAGCGAAGAGAGCCCTGCCATTTTGGCAATCCTCATGGATATGATTAATAGATCTGCAACAGAACTGGGCAGAGACAACTGATGGCATTTCCATCTAAAAGTCAGTGTGTTTAGGCAGTAAATATGATAGCTTCTAGACTTCATGTGACTTCTTCTTCAACCAAAAGAGTAAAAACGTCCTTGGCATCTCCTCCACATGATTAAAGAGATTCACAAAAGAAGAGCATGGAGACTCACCTCCCTTAGACCTGTACCTCACACCCACCAAGATGCCCAGGACACATGCCCAGTCATAACTTTGTCCTACACTGGGGCCCAATTCTCCATTTTATCTGCTCCCTAAACACGTATGCTGCATCATCTTCAAAGACACAGTCCATTCTACTGAGATCTAAGCTCTAGTGATCACTGTTTTTAATCCTCTCACTGTGAAATTGCTTGAGCACTCATTCCCAGCTTTGCATGCAACTCAAGTTCTCCAAGAGCATGCTGGGAACAGGAAGGGATTGGAGAAGGAAAGTGAAGGGGAGAAGGAGTAAGGGATGAAGGGGGAAATGATGAAGAGGTTTGAAGAAGGGGAGTGGGAAAGAACGTGAGAGCAGAAGGGGCCCAGGCAGGAAAGATTAGAGGAACTGTAATATCTAAGCAATTTCAAATGGAGGAAACGTTTTGGGGCTTTGCTTTTTGTTTGTTTGTTTGTTTCTCTTCTGAGCCTCCACATTGTAAGTGTTAAGTCTCAAGCCATCAGAATGAACAAAAGCGTTTGGGGACTGACTCTACAAATTGATTTCCTTCCAGCCTAGTCCTGCTCTGATGGTTCCTATAAAGCCTGGAAGAAGAGTTACCCCAAGATGGTGTCATCTGTGTCCAGTTTCTTCTTTGCCACATCTGCCTGGTGTCAGCTGGGGTGGATGTCATGTTTAAGGCTGGGATTGCTTACAGTTACAACTGGTAGCAGTTTCATGAATAGAATCCTTTCCTGGACAAGAGGAGAAAAACTTTGTGTAAGAGGAAGATTGCAAAACCTGAAAAAGCAGAGAACTCTAGCTTGTCAATGATTTATTCCAACAAGTTAAAAAAAAAAAACACACACACACACACAAAAATTACCAAAAAAGCAAAACCTCAGCCTTTCTGCTGCAGGGAAGTCAAGTATTACTGCATCTCAGGGCATTTTCTCTGTCTTACACACACCAGATAAATGTGGACTTGGGGGAGGGGTCATTTTTTATAAGCAACTCTTAGGCAGTGTTCAAGTTAAAACAGAAATCCTGCCTCAACAAGGGAACTATTTCTACCAGTGACACCAGCTTCTAAGATTTCCTCATCCAAGCCATTTGAGAGATGAGAGCAATGACAAGTGAGCAAGGGAGGGGGAAATGGAAGGGTGATGGGTTGAGCATTAAAAGAGATTCCTCCTAGACTGATTAAATCATTTTATCTTGCAGTAACTGATACCTATTAGCCAGAAGTAAATGGTGGAGAGTAAGGATGCTTCTTACCCTCATTACTGAGTTATGAAGTAGTTTTAAATGGGGGCACAATAAATAAGATTGTTCTAATCTTCCATTAAGTCTGTCTATTCTTTCATCTAACCCTTCTCTCCAGTCACACACACCTCAAGGGCTAAAGGGACATGCAGGAAACCTCTGGACATCTCTTCTATCCACCAGTATAGGATTCTGTAGCAATGGGAGCAAAGCAGAAAGAGCAGCCTCAGCTCTCATTTTGTCTGCCAGCAACATCCGGCCCCCCTCTGTTTTCCACTGGCTGTCAGATGCTCTGTGTGATGGCAGAATTGGGTGGTAAAAACTAACTTTGAAAAATAAAACTTGGAGTTATGGGACCAGCAAAATGAATCACAAAACTGCAGAATTCTTATCTCACTGGGTTGTGAGAGGGAAAATTGCTGGGTTTTTCAGAATGGCAAGAGATGTTTGGTACATTTCAGCTCAGAGAAACGTTTCTTCTTGCACTTTGTTCTCCTGCTCAGAATGGATAATTCATGTCACCTTTAGGGGATTTTGTGATTTTTATTTACAGTGAATGAGCTCATATTATCAAGACTAATTCCCAGCTACATGTAGTACTTCCACTTCTCCTGGAGACACACAGAGGATATCTGACTCAATGGAGCCGGCATGGTTCCCTGTGATGAGCCCTTTCTGTGTTATTATAGCTCCCTTTTCTTTTCGGGGGCATCGACACTGTCTAACATAGGGAGAAGGCAGACCAGATGTGGTCACTCTATATGTCTTCCTCTCCCCAGGGAGAGATAGGTATCATCTCCTACTAACCACCCATCTCCCCTGAAATTCCCTCTTTTTCCCTGTTCACCTCCCAAACTCTGAGTGAATTCCCTCGAGGGAAGGTGGGGGCTGGAGCGTGGGGGGTGGGGGGCGGAGGGGGAGAAATCTTACTGAAAAAGAAAGCAGCATGAGGGGAGAGGGGAAATCAATGAAATTATTTAGGAATTGGAAGAATGGGCCCCTCTGACAGTACTAACTGTAATTAAAAGCTCTCAGGGCTGCAAAGTGAAAAGCTGGCGAAAGAGCAACTTGCCAAGTGATTCTTAACTAACCCATTTAGGACCATTTCTCGAAAGCCAGAGACTTAATTTAGGGATGTGAACCCCACATCCTCAAAAATGACTTGCCTCTCAGAAGGTGTCAGAAGTCCTAGTTGGGCAGCCAGGGCTTGAGTTCTCTTCTCCACTCACCCCCATCTCTACCCCAAAGACCAGCAATTCTGGAGGAGTGGAGAAAGTGGTTGCCTTCATTCTGGTTCCCAGTAAAGATTGTTAGTTACCACCTCAAAGTTGGTATCAAAATGACACAACCCGTGAGCCAGGCCACCCTGTTTGAAAGCCATGCCGAAATCGGGAGAGCCCAGAGCCTGAAGCATTGAACCCTGATTTCGCAGGGACCCCTGATCTAATCCCGGCTCCCCTATCCCGGCTGAGCGCAGCACCCGCCGGCCTGGTCCTCGCGATCTTCCTGGGCATCACAGACGGTTTCCGCCCCCACTTCACCCGCGGAGCCGGAAACGCTGCCCTCAGACACCATATCTGAGCTCCGCGCCAAGGCAGGATAGGCCGCAAGGACACACACCTGTGGCAAACAGAAGGTCAGAGCCTGTCGACACTCTAAAAGAGGCCCGCAGGGAGTCTGGAGCATCTTCCTAGGGGAATCGCGTGACTTGGATAGACTAAGGAGAGATTTGGGGTGAATTTGAAAAGTTTCACCCAGGCATGCGGGCCCCAGGGAACAGTCTGCGTATACCTTTGTGTTTGTCTGTGAATGTCCAGCTACGAGTGTGTTGCTGGATGACAAGAAGCCAGGAAAAGAGGATCTCTCCTTCTCTTCCGGTCTGTGGCTTCAGGCCAAGCCCACCGAGGCTCGGGCGGGGTACTGCTGACGGAAGTGTGGCTCCCCACGCTGCAAGTGATTTGGTTCACCTGGGACTGGAGCAGAAAAGGTGATGACGATTCTGGGCGAGGGTCAGGGGCCTTCCTGCGAAGTCTACCCTTAGGTCCTTACAACATATCTGGACCCTTATCCTGCTGTTGAACTTGGAGCATAAGGTGACTCCCCCCACCACCATGCCCAAAGGGATTACTGTCTTCCCTCACCTCCACTACCAATGCTTTACACCACTAGGCCAATAATTCCCCAAACCAAGGACCCACTCTAGAAATCAAGGAGCTTCCACCCGTTTAACCAAAATGCACAGAGATGCAGACTGCCATTTAGCAAAGCCCCAGAAGCCCACTGAGAAAGTGGGACTTTCTTTCCCAGTGTGTATTAACCCTCCATCTCCCAGTGAGTCCACCAACCTCCCAGTCACACAGGCCTTCAGAAAATACACTGCCCCAGCCACTCATGCAGAAGATGTGGACTTAATGCCTGTCAATCACTTACAAACCCATCAATTACTTGTTTATTTTATTCTTTTTAACCAAAGCTCATTGATTAACAGGACTACTCTGGCGTCTTACAAGTATTCCAAAAGCCAGTTGGCTTCTCTCAAAAATATTGGACACAGGCTTCTGATTTCCTGGTGGCCTTCCATTAATTACTCAGGGAAACCTGGAAACTACAAGAGAACCCGCCGGCCAGAAACAAAAAACGAAACTCACCAGTAGACACAGATACGACTCTGAATATGCTCCCAGGGCCTAGATAATGGGAGGGTTTGGGGTAAAGGTTTATGAAAAATTATACCTAAATTTTAAAGATCCACTACTTAGACCCTGGTGGCAGGGGAGGTGGAGGGGGACAAGGTGGGGGGGGGGAGGTTTCTGATGGCTACGGCAGGGTCTGGGGACGGAGGAGGGCTCTCGCTTTCCGCTGAGTGACAGCTGGAGTAATGGAAGTAGAGCCAGAGCGGAGGTGGGGGGCGGGTGAGGCTGGGTGGGGGCAGTAATTACTAGCCCGGCTTACCCGCCTCCCTACTTTAGAGCGAACACGTTCTTTTTGAGCGTCCCCTGCGCGCTCGGCCCTAGCGCGGCCTCGGGGCATCCTGGAGCCTGAATTGGGGGGTGGGGAGCGAGGGGGAAGTGCTAGAGGACTTGAAATCGTGGTTCCTAAAAGGCTTCTGAACTAGAATATCCCCAAGGCCTCACCCTTGCAGGCCTGTGGAGTAAAAGAAGACCGAGCAGAGACTGCTCCGTGCCCAGCAGCCCTCAACGACCAGGCCCGCATTAGTCACCTGGCAGAAAGTGAGGAGTAGAGGCTAGACGCTGAAGCGGGTAGCCGCCTGGATCGGGTTGCACAGGACCGAAACCTTTCCACGCGGGTGGAACGAAAGGCGAGGCCAGGCCTCAGCCTACAACCACCACCTCCCCTCCCGGCCCACTGAGCGAAAACCCTCAGAGGGCGCGCCCGCTCCCTTGGGCCCCAGAACCCTGAAGTTAAGTGTCCACCGAGGGATCTGCGCTGGGGAGGGCGGAGAGGAGGGGTGAGGAGTCGGGGCTAGGTTCTCCACCTCCTCCCACAGCCTCCCTCCCGCAGGCTGGAAGCCTCACGTAGTCTGGGATTTTTTCAGAATAATTGATGGGTCCAGTTCTCCAGAGCTTTCCCGGTGAGAGCGCGGCAGACCGCGCTAGAATTTAAATAGACGTGATTAGTAAAATGCAAGGGGGCGAGGAGCCTGGGTAGCTTTTTCTCTCAGGTTCCTGGCTGCGCGCCTGGTAAGGCGGCTGTTACCCGCCCCCCGCCGCCCCCAGGCTCTAGGGGCCACGCGGGGCCAGGGCAAGCGCGTCCAGCTGGGAGGGCGGCTCTGCTCCCCACTCCCTAACACTGTGGCTCTAACACTCGGCCCCTCCCAGCCAGTTTCTCAGCAGCTTGCACCCCGAACTGGAGGAGAGGGGAGTTGGGGCTGGCAGGAAACCCGAGACCGGCGGGTACAAAGTGGTGGGAAGCCAGCGGGTGGGTGCGAAGATCTCGGTTCCTCCGCACCGCCGGAGCGGGCCAGGCGAGCACGAAGCCCTAGCCTTGAGCAGAGAGGAAGGCCTCTCTGTGATCATGGTCCCCGCGTCCTGCTTCTCACGCTCACCGCTCCCCACCTCTCTACCTCCGCCCTCACCGGTAGCCCTTGCTCCTGGCTGCTGAGACCGCAAACCCCGGTCTCAGAACTCAAGGCGCCCCTTCACTTACCCAAAGCTCTAAGAAGGTCCCCTCCACAAAGAAGTGACCTAGGCTGGGGAAAGCCTTCGCCTTCGCTCCCTCTCACATCCCTATCTCATCGATTTGTTCCTGAAAAGGGGGCTGTGCATTCTTATAACATCTACAGCCAATTAATATTGCATTAACTCTATTAAAAAAAAAAAAAAAAAAACAAAAGCACCAGAATACCGCACCCTATCAAAGCCATCTATTATTCACGGAAATGTAATTGGAGACCTAAGATATGTGTGTTACGGGCCAGTGGAGGAAAACAGAGTCGTGACAATATTTCAGAAAGGAAGGGAATCTGAGGGTATCTAATATTTAATTTCAAGTCTGTGGTTTTCTAATTCGAGATTAAAAGCAGTCACGTCTTTGAAGCCAGACAGTTGGTATAAATGTACAGTTAAAATATTCTATTCCACGGTCCCTAGACAGAGCTCTCTGCTCGTCCCAGGCTTCATTAAATTTTTATTATCATCCCAGACTAGAGCAGGGAATGAGCAGAAAGACTGTCCATCTAATTGCAATTGATAAAAAAAAGAAGCTCTTAGATTTCCCCCCTCATTTTAATATATTAACAGCAGTTTTCTTCATATGTCCAGTCTTTCCTAGCCCTGTGATGTACACACTTTATCACACAGATACATTTCCCACTTTCCAACAGGCATGGAGCTTGGCTGTCTTCTCTGCCCTTTGAGAAAGCCTGGGGGTGGGGGGGGGGGGGGGGGGGGGGGGGTTGATGATGGGAGTGGAGGGAGAAAGGGTAGTGGTGACTGGCTTCAGAAAGTGATGCTATATGCTGAGGGTTGAGGGGGGGGGGGGGGGGGGGGGGGGGACATCAGTTCTTGAAGCATCTGGTGAAAGATCAACGAGAGACAACATTTGCACAAAGCTGGTTCTTCCAGTGGCACGATGAAAGCATATTGTTACCCAAACAAAACAAACAGATTATTAGACCAGGCTGCACTTTTTGACAGCCTTTTCACTGTGTGGGATGAAAGCAAGGTGTAATATTTTCATTTTCTTTCTCACTGCTGCCCCCAAACACACACACACACACACCCCTCAAACCGTTTGTTCTTCTTGAGCCTTCTTCCTGTGCTACTTATCTGTCACACCAGAGGACTAGGGGTGTGTGTGTGTGTGTGTGTGTGTGTGTGTGTTCAAGAAGCCTGTCTCAACAAGGGTACTTCAAAAAAAAAAAAATTGAAACTGGTATAAATAAAGCTTTTCATCTCCAGGCAGAATAAAACCCACAGTTTGCTTTCTGAGCAGCTTCCTATTATCACATCGCCACTTAATTTTATTTCTATTCTCTCCAAGTTAAATAGAAAGACTGGCTCACAAGGGAGCTGCCATGTGCCTACAGACTGGGGATGTCAAGCAGAGAGACTCACTGTGCAAAGTTAATTTCAATTCCCGAGGAGGATTTCACATTCCGGCTGGCTGTGACCCACAGTAATTAGCTGAGATAACTAATGATTACTTACTTATTCCTTGTAATTATCTGGATTTAATAATTCGCTGTGTAATTTATTAATTCGCTCATAATAGCCTTTCAGGACTGGGAATGGCTCCTTTAAAGGAGTAAAGCAGGGGGA
Organism: Tragelaphus eurycerus; assembly: GCA_935064755.1. Taxonomy (NCBI): domain Eukaryota; kingdom Metazoa; phylum Chordata; class Mammalia; order Artiodactyla; family Bovidae; genus Tragelaphus; species Tragelaphus eurycerus. The sequence continues at coordinate 12,450,593 of CAKXYN010000057.1, forward strand.
AATTTAGTGATTTTTTTCTCATTGTCATAAATCTGTCTCCTGACAAATGTAGACTTCAGAAACATTTCTATCATCATACCTATCCAGGAACCTTTGTCTTCCTTTTTGTCCTACCAGGATACCAATCCAACTTCTTTTATTTTTTTTCCTTCTGTTGCAGGCCCTCTCCTTAAGATCAAATGAAAAGTAAAGTGCAGTTTTAAGTTCTAATGTAGACCATTTACCTAGCAATATAAATTGTTGTTGCCAAACAATTGAAAGGATGAATTTCTAAACTTACTGTCATAGCTTGCCTAGAAAAATTTGAGCTTCATTCTCTGAATAATATGCCTTTTAAGATCAAGCAAAATTTTTAATGCCTTTTCCACCAACTCTTAAAGAGCTGCCCCAGTAGATGAAATTATGAATTGATTCATTTAAAGTTTAAAATAAAGTATTTTTACACCCCTCCTCCGGACATTCCAGTTCTCTTGGCAAAAATAAAGATCTAGAATCTCTCCTTGATAGTAAAAGACTTAGTTATATATTGTTATTTATTTTTAAGATACATTTTCTAGAAGTTAGGATGGGTTCTTTGAACGTAAAGCCCAATTACTTCATTTGCTTTTCATATTTCCATTATTCTTCCCCAAGCTGTGTGTCAATGAAACTCAATCTATAAAGGATTGACCAACTGATTTAATGTCAAATATTAAAAGAAAGTTACATTCTTTCTGGATAATAGTATTATCCAATTGGTATAGATTGTACTTAACCAGGCCTTAACTATCTTTGCTATTCTCCTTTCCACTTTAAGGAGTCACTTACTCCTTTCCATTTTAGACTTAAGTGATTACACCAGAAAAATGCGATCATTTGCCATTAAAGAAGTTAAAAGAAAATAAACTAGATAGTTCTGAAACATCAGATTGAGGAAGGCTAGGTGTGTGGCTAAGTCAATTCATAAAATATCTTTTTCCAATAAAATAGTCATTGTGTACCTTAGGAGAAAAAATTAGGAAATGAGTCATGAATGCCAATAGATTTGATTAATATGACAAGGATCATCAGGCATAATCTGCTATTTATCCATCTGAGTATTTTGAAAGCCAATATCAAATGGATATTTCTCAACAATTTGTACACAGTTCCTTCTTGCCTTACCTTTAATTTTGTCTTTAAGACCAAGCCTCTTCTTTTCAAATCCCTTTGTTTTGGTATTTCTCTGTAACTATCATTAATAGAAAACTTTCAGAATCCATTTCTTTTAAACTTTCCACTTTTTCATAAAATAAGCATGTTTAAGCAGGCTTAAATAATAGATAAAATTTCCACTTTGTAGGCAAGAAATTTTTTTTACCCTTGTAATAACATAAAGAAGATGAACTTAAAATGTGATAGTTGTAAAAGTCCAGGAACACAGGAGACAAAGAACACTTGATGAATGAGTGTATCTAGGCCTTCACTCAACTGTTGAAGTAAATGGATAGTTGCTTTTCTGTCACTTCACTTACAAAAACTTAGGACAAGCATGCAACATGGAAGCTATCATATATTTCAAAATGCACTAAAAAGAACACCTCTGTTATTTCTATCCATTATATTTCTCAGTTTCTACTATTTTACCAGATTTTTCTCTTCATTTAAAAATGTGATATTCGTTGAGAGAAAATACAAGCACACCTATCTGTCTTTCCCCTAACTGACTCCCCTTTCTCCTAACACACACTAGATAACAGCTACACACAGGAGGAAGGAGGTGTTATTTATTAATGATAATTTTAACCTAGATCAGAAGTCTGGTTTGCTATATATTCAAGCCACTTAATTCATTTTCTCCACTCAAGAACAAGGAAGCAAGCAGAAAGTTCTCCTACTGGCTACAACTGTACAGTCAAACGTGTTGGAACAAGAATGAGTCATGTGGTTACTATCCGTGGTGCTGAAATCAGTACCCATTACAGTGAGATTGAAGGTAGGCTGAAAAGACTTTCAGGAAAACTGAATCTAATAATAGGTGGTAAAGTGGAGGAATGGGGCATTCAGCCTTCAAAACACAGAAATAAAATCAAACCATCAATATCACTATATATGGGATTACAATTTTTTCTTTTAAATCCCACAACTTTCTATGTTTCCTTAGATACCTTTGCAGTGTATCTGGTTATTTCTAAATGGACATATGAATTTTGTTCTTTTGGTTATCTTTTTTATTTCAGTTATAGAGAAAGAAGAACTTGCACCCATTATCCTTCCAACTTTCATAACTCTTTCTGTTACTTCTGAAAGTCATAATCAATTTTCCAACCATACTTAGTTCCAACTTGAGCCACTATAACAGTTTTCATTGGCACATGGGATATTTTGTAACCTCATCCTCAAAATAAGAAATGTTCCAAGACAGTTCCATATTCGAGTGGTAACATCTCAAGTTAGCAGAATTACCCATGGAGGATGGCCTATTTCCTCCCTCTTGTTGGACCTATAACTAATATATTTTAATCATAGAAATAATATAAATATCTAAACCAGAACTTTCCTGGGAAAAAAGACTTTAAAAACTTAATATGTTGCCCAACTGTTTTAAGAAGTCTGAAAATTATTAAAATTGGTGAGGAAGTTTCTTGAAACTAGGATCAGAAGAAGAAAAGTTGATGTATCAAATGGGTGGAATTTCTTTGTGCCAAACCACTAGTACACAGCTTTCACCAACTTTGGTGTCTGGATGAGTCATAGAAAGGGAGCAAAATTTTGCTTCCCTAACCACCTAAGATTTCTTCCTCAGCCCCACTCTGCCTCTTGCAGAATGTGAGTTTCTTTAAAGGCCATGGAAAAAGAGAGGAGAGAGAGATGCTCTACTTCATAACCCAGTAACCTAGGTGCTTCCTGCTCTGACTGTGGAGCACTGCTCTTTAGAAGTGGTGACTGAACTGAGAAGTATAGTGGGCTATCCCCTAGGCCTCAACCAGGGTGCCCCACTCCCCCAAACAGGCCTTAACATTTGCCACACCCAGTCTCCCAGTGCTGCTAAAAGCTGAACTGAGCTCCCTTCTACCTTTTACCTATGCAATATCTCTGCTCATAAAGATTCTCTTTGCAGAATTTTGCCGATCTGGAAAAAGAACTCCAAGTGAGGTATTTGGAGCCAAATGTTGTGACCTTATCTGCCCAGAAAAAGCAAAGCACCCTTTGAGATGAGCTTGGCTATTATAAACCCTGGTGTTTTCTACTTTCCTAGAGAAACCCCCTCCACTAAATTCAAGTCGAACTTTGGCAACAATTACTGCATAATAAACCATCAAAATGTGTTTTAAAAAATCCCTCATCAAAATAATTCCAATGTAAATGATTTAAAACAACATCACATTTTAAAAGCCATTTAATTTTAATAGCATATTTTAATGAAAAAAGCAGCATACTTTGCCAATAAAACATTAAAATCATCTCTTCAATGAAAGACAATCAAACAACACCAAAAATAACTTAGTACATTACCATAGTAAATAAACCATCTATTAACAAAAACAAGAAACCAGGTCATATACAGAATTCAAGACTTCAGAGAGCCTTAAATGGAACAGCAATACAGCAAAATTTGTAAGAATATATCTATATGTGCATCATTTTGGATGAAATATTTACAATAGATAAGGTACCAGTCATCATGTACCTAATTTTTTTGTTGTTCCAAAAGAATTCTACCAAACAATGTGAATTTACAAGCAGTGCACTGTCTTTCTTATAGTTCAAATTAGTTTTTGTACAAACAAACCTCCAAAAGGAAAAACAGAAGGAGGAAGGATTCTTGTAAATGTTAAAATGTAGTCCACAAAGCAACTGAAAATTAGAAGATTGAAACACCTTGGTGAAATCTTAAAATCTGGAAGGGCAAACACCAAGTGACAAATGCACCTCAAGCTAGAAAATGATGCATCATACTCATGCTTCCAACTGCTTGACTTCTCTTTCATTAGAGGTGTGTGTGTGTGTGTGTGTATGTGTGTGTGTGTAAGAGTGAGTGAGAGAGTGCATGTGTAGCAGGGACAGTGTGGGAATCCCCATTAAATATGTAACAAAGTAAACAATACTTTGGACCGTGAATCAGGTCTATAGGGTTAAGACATCCATTACTGAGTATTGACTCACAAATCAGAACACTACCAGTGGAAACAAAGAAAAAAACAATCTTCATTCAAAGTGAGAATATACAAATGGGCCAAAAGGAACGCAGTATAAGGAAAACTGTATAAATTCAGTAAACTCATTAACTTAAAAAATTTTTAACGTCACTAGCTATACGTCCCCCCTCCCCGTTTGTTAAGACTAAAGAAGTTTAATTAATTAGAATGTGCACAAATTAAGTTGCTAGAGAGATAAATTAATAATTTACAGAGGGTTGTTCAGCAATAATCTAATAATAGCTTTCAAGATCAGTGAACACAGCAGGCGCAACTCCTTTCTTAAGCATTAACACTTCAGAGAAGGAAGAAGGGGGTAAGAACCACAATAAAAATATATATATATAATATACAGTGTAAATGCAGAAAATCTGCCATCTTTTTTTTAAATTCAAAATACTTTAGAGATGTCTCTATCACATTAAGCATCAACTCTAGTTTAAAGTTTCAGTTCTGAATCAATTTCTACTTCTGAAAAATAGCTGCAAAGTGTACTTTTAAACTTGAACAAGGGTGACGTCTTTAGGAATAAAAACAAATCTTACTTGATCATTCTGGGGGCCTTTTAAAAGGCTGTCTCGTCTGCCTTCCTGCAAACAGCCAGCTCCAGACTTCCTCTGAAGAGGCCGAGGTGCCTTTTCCGAGTGGGTGGGGTCGAAAGGGACAACTTTGCTACAACTTGACAAATCCCTTCTTTTGTTTTTCTTTGCTTTGAGAAATCATTTCACATTCTCACCGGGCTTGGGCTCAGTAGCTCTCGCGTTCGCTCGCACGCCAATCCTCGCTTTCTCTGGATTCACATTTACTGGAATTGTTTTCTGGTTGCGAAAAATGGAAAGAAAAGAGGCAAAGAGGGGGTGGGGGTGGGGGGAGAGATGAGGAGGGGGCCTGTCCCTGGAGAGGCCTAAAGTGGGTCTCCTAAATGCCCGCGGAATATTTCATTCTTTTCTGTTTCTGCCTCTGGTTGCAGAACCAGACGCGCACCACGTTTTTCTTAAGGTCCAGCTTCTCGGCGATCGCGGCGATCTTTTCGGAAGAGGGCCGCGGCTGGATGGCGAAGTAGGCTTCCAGCGAACGCTTCTCTGGCGCCGCGATGGACGTGCGCTTGCGCTTCTTCTCCGCGCCGTTGAAGAGCTCCGGCTTGGTGAGCTTCTCACGGTGAGACTTCTCCGCCTCCTCTAGCCACGCTTGCAGGATGGGTTTGAGCGCGATCATATTGTTGTGAGACAAAGTGAGGGACTCGAACCTGCAGATGGTGCTCTGGCTGAGCGAGCCCACGCCGGGGATCTTGAGGTTGGCCAGCGCGGAGCCCACATCGGCCTGGGTCACCCCCAGCTTGATGCGTCGCTGCTTGAAGCGCTCGGCGAATGCCTCCAGGTCCCGGGGGTCGGCGTCCACGTCGCTCATGCAGCCCATGTGTGAGGGCAGCCCGTGAGCGTGGGCCATGCTGAGAGCAGCTTGGTGCATGGGGTTCATGGTAGCCATGTGCGGCGCGTGAGCTGGAGTGGACACCACGGCGCCGTCGGGGCCCGCCATGGCACCCAGCGCCAGGCCGGGACTCAGGTGCTCCAGCAGCTCGCCCTCCAGCGCCTGGTGCGGCTGATGGTGGTGATGGTGGTGATGATGGTGATGGTGGTGCGTGCCCGCCAACGCGGACGGGTGCGAGATGGGCACCGACGAAGAGGAGGCAGCCGACGTGCACGGGATGGTATTCATGGTGTGGTAGGTGGCGTCCGGCTTGAAGGGGCTGTGGTGGGGCGGGTGATGGTGGTGGCTCTTGCTCTGGGAGACGATGTCCACCGCCGCCAGAGCCTCGGCGCGGGCCAGCAGACTCTCATCCAGCCCGCCGAATATATTGCTCTGCAATTGCAAGTAAAAGGCACACATTACTCTCAGCAGGGAATTGTGCGCACTCTCTCCGGAAGCTCCGGCCCAGCGCTCCGCACCGCCGCCGCGCCTACCACATTCCCAGAACGTTGAAATAATAATAGTAATAATGATAATAATAATCCTGAAACTAGCGGGTGAGGAGGAGAGGAGGGAAGCCACGGAGAGAAACCAGGAGTGCACGAGGAGGAGGAAAGTGAACCTGCAAACACAACACAACACAACACGCGCACAGGCAACATTCCAGGTCATAAAAATTAATATGAAAGGAAAGACCCGCTGAATACATAAGCGAGAGAGAGGGGGGAAAATTGGTTGGAGGTATGGGGTGATTTGCTGTGCAGACATGAAAAAAACATCAAGCAGATAAAGGGGGCTGTCAAAATGTGCCTTTAAGCGGTGATTATGCAGAAATACGCACCGGTGGCGTTGGAAGACATGCTCTCCGCATCGCCTCGGAGCCCCCGCCGCTGCCGCCGCTGCTGCCACTGCTACTGGAGCTGCTGCTCCGGCCTCCACCGCCCCCGCCACTCCCGCCGCCGCCGCCAGCATTGCTCGAGCTGCTCGGAGAGCTGGCGGAGGGCGCCGCGGGTGCAGAGGACCCGGGCGAGGCGCTGTGCAAGGCCGAGTACTTGGGCTCCACGTGCAGGCTGCCGCTGTGCGGCATGCTGAACGCCTGCTTGCTGTTCAAGGACATCATCATCATCTTCCCCGCCCGCTCGGGAGCTGGTCCGAGGCGCACTCACTGGCCCCGGCTGCTGGGACCCTCCCGAGAAGTGCTGGGCGAGAGCCGAAGCGGGCAAGGGCGATGCAAAGTTGTGCTCACTCGCCTCCGCCCCGAGCTCTGCGCGCTTGGCCCCGGCTACGCGCTCCACCGCTGGCTACTGAGGTCAGTCTGAGCGGATGCTGGGCTCGGCTTGGCGCTGGCTGCAGAACCTGGGCGCCCGAAACTGCCCCCTCTCTTCGCGGCCGCAGAGTTATACTCCCCTCTCCCCGCGCCTGCCCCCGCACACCCCGCCCTCCCTCCCTCCCGCGCGCCTCCGCCCTCCCCTGCCTGGAAGCGCCGGTTTCTCCTGCTCGGATTCTAGCGTCGCCCCTGCTCCCTCTTGGCTTCCTCCAGGCTTTGGTCCTTTCTGCTCTCCTGACACCCCCCTCCCGCTCCCCCCGCGCTCCCCTCCCCGCGCCCTCCGCCTCCCCTTCCTGCCCCCGCCCGCGCGCTGACGCCGCCGTCCCTTCCCCGCGCCCCACAGCACTCACTCACAGCAGTACCCTGCTCAACTCTACTGGGTTGGCCAGGTCTGCGCTCCAGTCGCTGGGCGGTTCCTACCTAAGAGCCGACCTCCAGCCCCTCCGGCTTCCTGAGCCCAGTGTGCGCCTCGCCGGGAAAAGAAACTACTAAATAAAGTTGCGGGTCAAAGCGGCCTCGGCTGAGTTTTCCCCTAGACTATAACGAAAGCCTCTTACCTGTCTGCCTCCCCCGCCTCCTGCTTACTGCTAAGTTGCAGGCCTCCGCCCCCAACTCGGTCCGCCCCTCCCTGCCGCTCGGGTGACCCCGATCCTTGGCTTGCGACCACAGTGTCAAGAACGCGGACCCTGCCGCGGACCTGGATGCTCCGTGCTGCTCTGCGCTTCCGGCTGGTACGCGCAGTGGTCGGCGCTTGGCTCTGCGCCCCCTCGGCCTGGCGGGTGCCTGGTGCCAAAGAGACCAGGGGTCGACAGGGCTGCAGGGCTTTCTCTGACACTCGGTTTTTCACTGCTCTCAGCGGATTGGACGGCGGAGGAGCCGGCTCCCGTCGCCTTTGCGCATGCGACTCCCCCCACCCGGTGCCCGCCAGGCCCCCAGGAACTCCCCCCAGTACTACCACCGACAGACACTCCTCTCCACCCTCTTTTCTCTTCCTCCGGATCTTCCTTCTCCTCCTCCCTGCCTCCAGTTCAGTGTGAGTTAGGTCTTGGGCGGATCCACTGGCAAACCCTGCTACTGGATTTATTATTCTTCATTAGCCACAATCAAAGAAGAAGGGGCAACTGACGAGAGGCAGGGCCAGAGATCATAGAGCGCATGTGCTGCAGAAAGTCCTCCCCACCCGAATACACACACACACACACACACACACACACACACGCCCTCAGGGGCTGGCACGAGCCCCACTTATCTTCATTTCCACAGCCGCTTCGTGCAGAGAGAGCCTATTTTTAGCCAACACTTCGCTCGCACTTTTGCCCCAGAGCGGACCACTTGTATTAGAAGTGGACACACACTCTTAGTTCCAGTTGTAAAAGAAGCAGGCACTCTCCTACAACAAGACACACCCTCGCGCACACACACACCCCACCTTCCTTCTAATTCTCTCGGTGTTGGGGACTGCTGTCACACACATCCCCCGCAGAGTGCGGAGGGAGCGGGGTACCGGCGAGGGTGAAAAGACCCTGAGACCCGCACGCTAGAGCCCGCGGGTGGCCCGAACCGGACTGGGGTGGCTGGGAGCAGGTGCAGGCACACGGTGCCTGGGGAAGGCGAGCAGGTGCGAGAGCAGGCGGTAGGCCTGAGAGGCTCTGGCGCGCGCTGGGACAAAACAGAGTGGCAAGGAGCGTGGCGAAGGGGGGCCCTCGAGTGGTTGGCGCTTGGAAGCCCTGCGGCAGTGGCAAATAGGGGGTCTCTCGTTTACCCTTGACCTCTGCGGGGCAGGATAGCAGGTTCAAGTCGGGAGCTCAGTCCTCGGGAGTCGCCAGAACTAAGAAAGCAGAAGCAAACTGCCCGCGACGGGCTCTGTCCATGGTGCTTAACCCCCTTGCAACTCCGAGGCTTGCTTTCCTCCCCCGTACGTGGAGGAAAAGAATAAACAGTAGCAGAAGGGAATTCCTACTAGCAGCGTTCCCGAGTAGAAGCCCAGGGAAGGCTGGATACGGGACTGCAGAGGGGTGTTGACATGAATGAATGTGGCTTGCGCCGCTCGATTCAAGTAAATGCTTAGGTGTTTAATTTCTACCTCAACAACAGCCAGGGTAATTTCAAGGAAATTTTTTTAAAAAAGTGACATTGTACAGCTCTCACTGTCTCAAGCTTCGAGAAATGAAATAAATCAAAGTTAAAGGCTTGAGTATCATTTAATTATAGTGCGAATAGCGCTTTGAAAGAAGTAGAACAACATCTCTAAACAAATTATGACTGGGCCAGGAAGGAATTATTAGATTGAAATTTCATTTAGGCTCGGGAGACACTGCGCTTCACTGTGTAATCTGCTATGCCTCATCTGATTTGTATGCTTAATTCAGCTTGACGAATTTATTAGTTTTCATAATAGTGAAAAAATTGAGCAGTACTATGGGCTAATGCATTGTGTATACTATAAATTGTATGTCATCGTGGAAAGACTGAAGTCTATAGAAATCTTTTATTAATGTCCGTATAGGAGGGAGGATTTTTGTGCAAACGTTGGAGAGGTTCAAGCCAAACTCCAGTGTTGCTGGATCTCACTGGTCTATTAACATATCATCATATTAATTAGACTACTTCATCAATGATATAATTTCAAACTTCAAATTATGTTCTAATTAACAAGGGTTGTCCAATTTGCTTAATCTTCAAAAGGCTTTGGATGATCTAATTAGTATAAACTGTTGAGCATCTCTAAAACCTAAAAGAAATCCATTAAAATATTTTTGGTGTATACTCTATCAGTACTGTTTAAGAACCAAAGGGCTAAAAGTAAGAGTGGAGGAAGAGAATAACTGGAAGGCAAAGGTATGCATCTACCTAGTTCTTCCAGATTATAATACTAAGGGAATCACAGGAGAAACTTTTGGGTATTGCACCTCATAAACAATGTGTTTATGTATTTAAATAAAGGCATAAGAATATCAAGGAGAAAAAAACCACAAGGGGAAAAATTCTTCTCTTTCATTAGGTGCCTAATTAGATGTAAAGTGAAAAGCAACCCTGAGGAGTTTCCCAAGCATTATTGTGGCATCAGTCAGCTGAACTTGGATTGCAAAATCAAATATTTGGGGGTGTTTTGAACCTCTCCCTGTCCCCTCCCCCTTCATTGAGCTTAATTACTTGCCATAGTTGTTTTAATGTATGTTGTCACTTGGGAGTATTGAGAAATGCATATCGTTAATATGAATTAATCTTGATTTTAATAGCAACTGACAACTGATCTCCAAAATGCTAAACACTTGTCACCATTTCATATGGTAAATAAGATAGTATAATAAATTCATGAAATAAAGAGGGCACTGTTGAAATGACTGGACAAACTTTGTTTGATATGAAGTTTAGTGATTAAAACTATTTTAAGCAGGACAACTCCCAAGAGAATATTTTCCTGGTGTCTAAAATCTATATATCACTGAATTAATTTAATACAGCTTTTAAAAATCTTTCTGATATTTCTCAATGGTATCTCTAATTCCAGATCAAAAAAGGGGGAAAGCCCTTTATTCTAATTATCAAGGTGAAACAAATTACTATGTAGTTGTAAAGCAATTCAAGAGTTTATTTACCTGCATTCACATCCTCTTAGAAAACACACACTTTTTTCTTTTTTCCAAAAACAGGTGAGAGTTAGATTTCTCCTTTTCTCAATAAGAAAATGAACAGCAGTAATAATGTTGTATTAGAGGGAAAATGCAATTCTTCCTTCGTCACCGAGACTTGCAATCTTAAAATCTCTCCTACCAGAAGTGTCAGGAGTACCAAGCTCTTTGCGATGTTATCAATAAAACCCATTTTGGTTTTGCCCACAGGCAGTGTTGCAAAGTGCACCAGCAAGTGTGGAAGTTGCTTTTGGAGGAAGTGAGACTCCAGTCCCCCAGGTAGGTGAAACCATCCAAACAACAGGAAAGTTGAGAATAAACCCAAGGGACAGCAGCAAATGGCCCAGCCTTGGAAATCTGCTTCAGATGACCTCCACATACACCTCTATGTCCAAGCATTTATCTTCCCTGGCACCTATGCACACCTTCAGACCTACCTAATAAACTGAAGGCAGAGGAGTGATTTTCTTTCTTTTTTTTTTTTTTTTTTTGAAAGAAGAGAAATAGAAAATGAATCAACTACACTTGTGTCACATGTGTGTGACTACCAGAGGGGCGCCTTTCTTTTCGCCAAGCCTCTTTGTTTGACAACAGCTTCTGTCCCATCGCTGCCAGATGCGATAGATGTGACCAACTTCCCTCCAGCGGGCAAAGAATCGCTTGAGGTTCCACTCAAGCTCCCTGGCAGCGAGGTCCCTGCGGTAGGCACCCCCTCCCACCCTGAAATCAGCCCGCAGCCATCCCGAGAGGAGAAATCATTGTCTCCTCTCCTGTATCTGGGACCTAATTTACTATTAAAATTTTAAGCAATGCATTCATATTTTACTGGACCTAATGTGTTTTATTAAATTTTAATCCATTAAGGGCAGTGTGATTTCTCTGTATTTCAAACAGAATTGAGTTGGATTACAAGGAAGATTTTTTTAAAAGAGAGATATGACTCCTTTCATGCTCCATCGCGACCTCGGGTTGTTAGGGCTTCAGAGAGGAAAGGGAGAGAGGATGGATTCTCCCGCGTCCCATCTTCTCAAGGTCAATCTACTCTGAATCTGAATAGACTCCGACCCCCTGAGCTCTCTCTGCACTCTGTAGCTTAGGGCACAAACTCCTCCATGGCCTCCGCTGTTCCAAGGAAGAAAAGAGGTGGAAATTAGCCCTGAAATTGAGCCCTTTGGGAGCGCCCAGAGAGCCCAGATACAGCGCGGAAGGGGTGGGGAGGAGGGCTCGCCTGGACTTCTTAAGCCCTGGGGCTATTTCGAGGAGTAGGGGTGCGTTTTACTCAAACATCTTTCCTCTTCCCAGCAAGTCCACCACTGTTCTTGTGTTTGTCTCTAACTTTCTCTCTCCACTGGCTCCCCGCTGAGTCCCAAGCCGCATTCGCTTAGAGGTCGGAAGGAGTGCCTCTTTCCCCCAAAGCTCCCAGGCAGGGCCAGTGCGCGAGGGCGCACTCTGGCCTCAGTGTCTTCCTAGCTAATTCTCACCCTCCACGCCTCCGGCTGCAAGCCCTCAGCAAGTGTCTCCGGAAACCTCTACATCCGGCAGTTCCCAGGCTCTTCTGCATCGAATTTCGGGCTCGCAAACTCCTGCTCTCCCAACAACGCCTGGCAGGGCGAATGGAGTGGGGTCATTGGCGCTCTGGAGCGCGTACTTTGCGGGTAGGGAGAGACTGGCTCCCGGGCCAGGGCTCTGTAGTGGCCGGACAAGCCAAGTGGGACTCTAGATAATTCTGGACTGAGGACAGCGGCCGGGCAGGGGACCAGAGGATGAGAAAAGGCAAGGTAGAAAAGGAAGGCAAACGCTTCCCCTTTGGTGGAGGGAAAGGCGCGGAGCTGAATTTCAAATAAAGCAGGCTGACTGGGAAGAGGGAACGCGGGACTCGCCAGCCCCAGGCCCGCTGGATGCTAGCAAAGCTCCTAGACATCTTCACGATTCCGGCGGGTAGGTTGACTGAGGTCGAAGTGGGGCGAGCACTGGCTTCGACCAAGCTTCAGAGCAAGCACAACAGGCGCCAAGAAATTAACAGCCGCCCGAGGGAAAGAGTGAGTCCTCCGTTTCCAACTCCTTACTCCCCAGAGCTCCAGGGCGCGAATCACACTCTTAGCCACGGACACACACACAGACACGCTTACATCCACGCATGCAAACACACAAGTGCTGACACGCACACTCGCTCAGATTCACACCTGTTTCTCCCCTCCCCACTCTCCATGCAAAGGGGAGGGAGGGCGGATCTCCGCGTTCTGTGCCCAAGCAAGCGCCCCTCTGTTGACTTTCCCCGATGAAACTGTTATTTTTCGTCCTAGTGAATTTCCCTGGTCCGTGTGTTTACCTCTTCCCAAAGTTAAGTCCAGTCACGAAATCAAACTTAAGGCATTGGAACAATCAATGAAGACTTTTTGCAGTCCATGGCGCCTTGCGCTTCCTGGAACTAAAATAAATGCAAGAAATCGAAACTTAATTACTTGAAAGAAATCCAGAAATCCCTCTGCATAATTTATCCAGTCATTTTTCGTAGCGTTCGTGTTCGGTGCAGTGTATGTTAACTTTATACTTCGGGCTAAGATCTGGTTTCCTTCGCCGATTCCTTGGGGGTGACTCCACCCGACCTCAGCCAGGAATTTTGCCTTGCACTAGATTCCCCTTCTTCTTTATCCCCAGAGCTGATCTAGTAACTTTTTTTTTTTTTTTTAATTCTGAGGTCACCAACTGTAACGGTACAAGAATCCCTGGGGCTGAGTGTTCTGTGTAGTTAAAAGATGGGAAAAAAAAAAAAAAAGAAACTCACCCATTTTCTCTTCTTTTTGCTCACTGGGGCTATAGTCTAATTCGTGTGAGTTGCCTAACACTAGATCTGAAATCAGGACCCTTAGTAAATACAAGGCAGGAACATTTCTCTGAAGGAACAGTGCCCCATCAGAAAGTACCAATCTGCTGGTGATGGAAAAATTGATTAAAAGGTAGACTTTTTTTCCCATCTCTCCAGGGAAATTCCTCCACTTCCTCCCTCCCTCCCTCTCTGTCTCTCTCATTATCTTCCTAAGGCACACTACTTGAATATTTGTTCCTACCACACTACTCTTCAAGGTATATAGCTAGACCACAAACCCAGTACATTAGTTTCTGCCTCTGATATCTGTTCGTTTCAGACTCACTCATTTTCTCCTTTGGTTCTAGTTAATTGAGAATCTTCGTATTCATAAAGTGCCAAAAGATCTTCATGGGAGGGGGTTATGAATGGAGTTGATGTTCCTGTGTTCAGTTTCAAGATACTGGCTAATATCAAGTGAATTTTGTACATATTGTGATTCTGACGTTGAGTGCTATTGGGAATTTAGAAATTTCATGATTACTAAAGCTATGGCTAGTGGATTTGCAGAAAAGAACAGTCCCTGAATCTATTAGCGTGGGGAGGGTGTTTCCAGAAAGACAAGCTTTCTCACAGACTTCTTATAGAAATCTAAAGTAGTGTTATGAAAGAATGAAAAATACATTGGGGAACAGCTTGGAAACTGAAGTACATTTTGATTTAACTTACATTAACAGAAATGTAATGTAAAAGTGAAAGGATCTAACAAAACCATTAATAATTAAAAAATAATTACAGATAGTCTATCCTTACTATTCATAACCACTCAACACTTTAGACAAAGAAAACGGAATACTCTTAATGGGAATGAGATGTGAGCAGACTGCTAATGAGAAGTTAACCAAGGACTGTGAATTTGTCAGAGGAGACGAGTTTCCTTGTTCCCTTCACACACATACACACACACACACACACACACACACACACACACACACACACACACACTTTAGTGCTCTCAGAGTTGGCTTGGACCTTCCTTTTCCATCAGCATATACACTGTCAGTTTATGCAGCAGAAATCTCTTGAGCAACAACAATAGGGACTTTATCGAATTGTGAAGATCAGGGGCACCAGATGGTTTGTCTATTAACCATCCTCACTGACAAATATTTATAGGTGCCTAAGAGATCCATGCTTCTGTAAAAGATTTTGGTTGGACAATTCCATCCCACAAGGATTTCACAAACCAATGACCCTCTGAAAACAGCATTTGTTTCTATTCCTTGCTTGTGACCACTTTTTTAAAAAGATGTCATTCTTTAAGGATTCATTGTCATCCTTTTTGTTTATACCTTATGCATTCATTGTACTCCTCACCAGAGGAGCTGCATTCCAGTATTTTTTTAATGTGCATATTAATTTTTCTGTTACCTAAATTAGATTTATTTTCTTTCCAGTATGAATTTTCCAATGTTCCAAGGCTTTAGAGCAGTTTTCCACATATAATCATGCAGTAAACTTTTAATCATGCAATAGACCTTTAAAAAGATGTTGGGAGGGAAGATACAGTGACTCCATTCTGATTTACACTGCATATTCTTCTTATTTTGTTTGAGAGTCACATGGGACTGCCCTAGAGTGCTTCGCTGATGTTTGGAGACACTGGGAGGAAATCAAAGGAGCCTTGAGGAAAGCAAACTTCACTGCCTCTTTGCAGAGATAAAGGGAATTCTTACAAAAGGAGAGATTTGCAGACATACAACTGGAATTCACTGAAGTCATGGCTGAGGCATCTGCTGAGAAGCTACCAGGAAGTGGAGACCTACAGCCTGAGTCAAATCTTTGCAATCTAAAGAATTTGAAGCTTCCTTCCTTCCCCACCCCCAGATGAATTAGAAACAAAACAGCATGCCTTTTGTAGGAAACAACAACAACAACAACAAAAAAACGAAGGAGAGATAGACTGCCCGAAAAGATTATAAATACTTCTTAGCTGTATAAATATGACCTGAGTGCATAAAGCATGATAGAGTCCACGTAGACATTCACTCTCCATTTCTGTTTAATGCAGTAGAAGGACATTGTAACAGTAATGATAGTAAACACATTCAAACACTTTATCCTTTCTTGAAATTTTACATATTGTCCATGACTAGCCTGTAAATCTTGTATATCTAGAAATGAGCGAATCAATCAGAGAATTTTAATATTTGTACCTAAGCATGTGTCATTGTCTCTGTCTACTGTTCTCTCCTTTAGATGCCTGTGTAGATCATCAAGATAAAGAGTTCAGCTAACATGTGCTCTGGAAGATGTAATAATTTGGCGCTTTGACTAGATTTTCCTGATATGCACTTAAGACATGAAATTGCTCTAGTATTATGATGGTCAAGCTTTATTTGAAAGCCTTAAGATCTCTCCTCTTCAAAATACGAATTCTATATGTTCTGTTGTTGTTGTTCAGTCGCTAAGTTGTGTGACCCCATGGACTGGAGCACTCTAGGCTTCCCTGTCCTTCACTGTCTCTTGGAGTTGACTCAGATTTATGTCCATTAAGTCAGTGATGCTGTCTAACCATCTCATCCTCTGCCTTCTCCTTTTGCCTTCAATCTTTCCCAGCCTCAGGCTCTTTTCCAATGAGTTAGCTCTTTGCACCAGGTAGCCAGATTACGATGATACTTCATGATGCCATGTGCTTATTGCACCCCTTTGCTTGTCAAGGGTAAGGCCAAAGAAGGTGTTGTCAGTATCATGCTTATCTGACATATTTCTATATTCATAGTCCATTGGTTTCTCTTGAACTGCACTGTCTAGTCCAGACCACATGATCAGTCATTTCTATAGTAACCATGCTAGCCATGGTGGTCTCTTTACTCCCTTGCCTTCCCTTATCAAATATAACCCATCCTGTTTTCTCCACTTTTGCCAGTAGGCTGCTGATTGGACTGGCAATAAGAGAAGAGACTACTTTCTCTTTAAATTGTGATTTAGGGACTTCCAAGGTGGCTCACTCCAGTATTCTTGCCTGGAGAATCCCAGGGATGGGGGAGCCTGGTGAGCTTCCGTCTGTGGGTCGCACAGAGTCGGACACGACTGAAGCGACTTAGCAGCAGCAGCAGCAGCAGCAAGGTGGCTCTAGTGGTAAAGAATTTGCCTGCTAATGTAGGAGATGAAGGAGATTTTTCCATCCCGGGGGTTGGGAAGATCCCCTGGTGGAGGGCACGGCAGCCCTCTCCAGTATTTTTGCCTGGAGAATCCCATGGACAGAGAAAACTGGCGAAATACAGTCTGTGTCATCACAAAGAGTCAGATATGATTATAATTTATTATATATCAGATCAGATCAGATCAGTCGCTCAGTCGTGTCCGACTCCTTGCGACCCCATGAATCGCAGCATGCCAGGCCTCCCTGTCCATCATCAACTCATGGAGGTCACTCAGACTCAGGTCCATTGAGTCGGTGATGCCATCCAGCCATCTTATCCTCTGTCATCCCCTTCTCCTCCTGCCCCCAATCCCTCCCAGCATCAGAGTCTTCTCCAATGAGTCAACTCTTCACATAAGGTGGCCAAAGTACTGGAGTTTCAGCTTTAGCATCATTCCTTCCAAAGAAATCCCAGGGCTGATCTCCTTCAGAATGGACTGGTGGGATCTCCTTGCAGTCCAAGGGACTCTCAAGAGTCTTCTCCAACACCACAGTTCAAAAGCATCAATTCTTCAGCGCTCAGCCTTCTTCACAGTCCAACTCTCACATCCATACATGACCACAGGAAAAACCATAGGTTTGACTAGACGAACCTTTGTTGGCAAAGTAATGTCTCTGCTTTTGAATATGCTATCTAGGTTGGTCATAACTTTCCTTCCAAGCAGTAAGCGTCTTTTAATTTCATGGCTGCAGTCACCATCTGTACTGATATCTGCAATATCTTGAAACTTAGTTTCCTTCTGATGCTCCTTCCTCTACTACACAACCTGCGATGCTGAAAACTACATTTCTCAGGTTCTCCTACAGTTCATGTACTGGCTGTGAGGCAGAGGTGTGCCTCAGTTACTCTCTATTGGTGTGAACCCAAAAGGAGTGGAACTTTCTTACAGCCAACAGTTGTTGCTAAGAATGGTACATTTCTGAAGTCTGTAGTTTCACCAGTGTCTTCCTTATTCTCCTGGAGCTCATGACTTTTTGGCAAAATTGTTCTGCACTAATTCTGGGAGTTGTTCCCAGAAGTTCAGTGTAGAGTCTAATGCTTAATTCTTTTAAAAGCTGTGTAAGCACATGCCTGTCTGAAATCTGTGTTTGTTTAAAACAGATAAGGTAGTTTTTGTGAATTGCAACTAGACCCCCTGATCTGAGGGCTTCCCAGGTGGTGCTAGTGGTAAAGAACCTGCCTGCCAATGCAGGAGATGTAAAAGACATGGATTTGATCTTTGGGTCAGGAAGATCCCCTGGAGGAGCGCCTAGCAACCCACTCCAGTATTCTTGCCTGGAGAACCCCATGGACAGAGGAGCCTGGCGGGCTACAGTCTATAGGGTGACAAAGAGTCGGACATGACTGAAGTGACTGAGCACCCACTCCATCCACTCCATCCTTAACCTTGTTTTCTCTCCTGCTCGGTATCTTTTCTACTCACCTTTAACTGACTCCCCATCTCACTCCCTAGAGAATCTACTGCACACATTTTCCACTTCTGCCATCATGACTTTGAGCACATAACCTCACCTCACAGTTTACTAAGAAAACAGTTCACTGCCACATATTCCCTCAAGTTTTCTACTGCCGCTGAGGTATGTTTCCTGCGTTTTTACCCAGCCTCTCCTTGGATTCTCTCATAAGTTCACCTCCTCCCTCAAGGTGACCCTTTATTTAACTCATGACTTCCCATCCTCTGCCTTCGAAACCTTGGTCTGTCAATTTACTCTTTTCCCTGCATCTTTAATTTTTCGTCTCCCGTCTATCTCTCCTTACCCTACTAATATATTCAAGATGCTTTGGCCGTAACACTTATTTTATTAGTTGTGGCATGTGGTATTTAGCTCCCTGACCAAGGATCAAAACCAGCCCCCCTGCATTGGGAGCTTAGAATCTCAGCCACTGGGCCACCAGGGAAATCCCTGGTCATATAATTTAAATAAAAAAAACCTCTACATTTCTTTCCTCAAATATAGCTCTTCTTTTCACCATCAAATTTTGCAAATGTTAGTTGCACTTACTGCTTTCATCTCCTCACCATCCAGTCACTTCTTAACTTGCTACTGATGATGCTGCCGCAGAGAATACAAATGGCTTTTTAGTTTGCACACTCGGATATTTTTCCCAAAAGCACAGGTTTCAGTGAGGAATTTTGTGCTGGTTCTACCAGTTATTGATTCCAATTCCCATTTTACCCCCCGAAAATTGTGGATAATAATAGCATGTTCTTCCCCCAGAATACTTAGTGGCATGTCAAGGGCTTAGCATATTTCCTTGGATGTGATAAGTACTTGATAAACACTAGCTAATGATACAATACCAATAATAGTCCTTGTGGAATGTGAGTGTTGGCAGTTCTCTCTTTCCTAAATAGGTTGACTTGGATCCCATCTTATGATCTATAAAGGCGGGATTAGCAGCCTCAGGAGACTCAAACTTTAAACCAGATTTTGGCTTTTCTTGGTATTCTTTTCTACTGTCATCTGTCCATCAAACAAGGCCAGACCCCAGTGACCCATCTCCCCAAGGCCATTATATCAAAAATGTGGGCTTGTATATCATTTATTTGTTAACTCAAAGGCACATTCAGAGAAACCAGTGGTTAATTATTATTGATTAAATGCTCAGAAAGACCCAAAATTTTGTCACCAGACTTCCCCTACCATTTTACCATAATTTCTAACTTATTTCCTCAAAAAATAAAGTTTTGAAAGAATACCCACTATCTACAGCTGAGCAATGGCACCCCACTCCAGTATTCTTGCCTGGAAAATCCCATGGACGGAGGAGCCTGGTGGGCTGCAGTCCATGGGGTCGCTAAGAGTCAGACACGACTGAGCAACTTCACTTTCAATTTTCACTTTTCACTTTCATGCATTGGAGAAGGAAATGGCAACCCACTCCAATGTTCTTGCCTGGAGAATCCCAGGGACGAGGAAGCCTGGTGGGCTGCTGTCTCTGGGGTTGCACAGAGTCGGACACGACTGAAGTGACTTAGCAGTAGCACAGCTGAGCATATACGTCTTTTCCTCAAGTCAAAAGTATTCTGCACATATACCTTCTGAAACACATTTCCTTTCTTCTTTTCCTTGGCTGTTCTCCTATTTGCTGAAAGATCTTGATTACCTAAAGATCTATCAACTCTGTTTCTGCCTCTCCCTTGCTAATTCCATCGTTTTCATAGTTCCTGCGTGTGTGCATGCTAAGTCGCTTCAGTCATGCCCAACTCTGTGATCCTATGGATCGCCAGGCTCCTCTGTCCCTGGGATTCTCCAGGCAAAAATACTGGAGAGGGTTGCTGTGCCCTCCTCCAGGTGATCTTTCCAACCCAGGGATCTAACCCACATCTCGTGTGTCTCCTGCATTGGCAGGCGGGTTGTTTACACCACTAGGGCCACCTGAGAAGCCCTTCATAGTTCCTGCCCTCACCCAAACGCCTCCACACACTTCATTACACTGATCTCTTCTGAAAGGCAGTTTCACATTTCAACAGTTTACTCAATTTCTCCGCCTGGATTTACCTTCAAACCCAATCCCTACAGACCCATACCACTTCACTGATATTTCACTAATGAAATTTACGACTTTCCGTTTGTATAATCTTTTATTCTTGTTTGATTTCCCAGATGAGATTGTGAGATCCCTGAAGACAGAATCTATATTCAGTTCCTCCTATGCCCTTAACAAGCTTATCATCGCATCCTGTATACAGTAAGTGCTTGATATCTATTCAATGATGGGCTGAATGACTGATAGTTATGATAGCAAATGATGTGAATGTTGCACATAAAAATCTCACTAATACTTGTTCTTTTCTGAATCTTTTAAGAACTTGACCCCAAATTAACAGGTAAATGAGGGATTGAAAAAAAAGGAAAACATTTTCATTGACTAAAAATGGCAAAGAAAAACTAGATTATACAAGGTACCCTTGCAGACTAACACGAAAAGAAGTATATCAATAATATACAAAGATGCAAATAAGCCATTTATAGACTGGCAAAGCTAGATGTTAACTAAGATATGAGAAATGCCAAATCTCACTTAAGTAACCACACAAATATTAATTAAAACAGGAGGTACCAGTTTATAGGTATCATCATCAGAAAATTGAAAAGTTGGATAATATCTAAAGTCATTAACAGTGTGGGTTAAAAACCATAGCACAATACGAATAGAAGTATAATTATTGGATGGACATTGTGGAATGCAAACTGATAATTTCTAGTAAACATGACTATGCAAATACATTCTGACTTACCAATTTCATTGCTGGGTTTTAGTCCAAAGAAATTTTTCTACAGATCCAACAGGTGATATTTGAAGATGTTCCTCTCAGTGTTGTTTATAATATCAGAGAAGTCGAGGCAGCAGTAAAAAGTAATTCTCTAGGGCAGTATAGAAAAGCCTTAAAAAGTTGAGTGAAAATTGAACAATGTATGTAATATAATGCTATTTTTGTACTTGAACACAAAAAAAATCTGTGTATTTTTCAAACAACAAAAATATATATATGCAAAGATAGAGTCAGCTCATTAGCATAAGTGCCATTGGCTAGCCGGAATGTAATTGGGGAAAAAATTCATGAAGACACATCAAAAGCCTTAAAGGATCATTTTCTCCTATGAATCCTACTTCTAGGAATTTCTCCTTAAAAAAAAAAAAAAAAGGAAAACAACATTATGCCTGTAAAGATGAAAGGCAGTTTTTCTTTAAGGCAAAAACTGGAGTGTCCAGTAACAGAAAAATAGTTTCAAAACTGTATACAACCATATTGTTAAATACATACTACAATCATGTTTTCATTAATGACTTGGGAAAATATATTCCTTTAAAAAAAGCAAGCATGATATAAAACAGAGATCCTTTCTGTTTAAAAGTAGTATATAGATGCACAGAAAATAGGGAAAAAACGTTTCATTTAAAAGGTTACATTGTGAGAGATTTTAATTTCCCAAATTGTTTGTGATGAATTGTGTTCTTCTTCTTACCAGAATTACATGTGTATACAGATTTAGATCATGTCACGTGGTCCCATCACTTCATGGCAAATAGATGGGGAAACAATGGAAACAGTGACAGACTTTATGTTTTGGGGCTCCAAAATAACTGCAGATGGTGACTGCAGCCATGAAATTAAAAGATGCTTGCTCCTTGGAAGAAAAGTTATGACTAACCTAGACAGCATATTAAAAAGCTGAGACATTACTTTGCCAACAAAGGTCCATCTAGTCAAAGCTTTGGTTTTTCCTATAGTCATGTATGGTTGTGAGAGCTGGACTGTAAAGAAAGCTAAGCCCCGAAGAATTGATGGTTCTGAGCTGTGGTGTTGAAGAAGAGTCTTGAGAGTCCCTTGGACACTGAGGAGATCCCACCAGTCAATCCTAAATGAAATCAGTTCTGAATATTCATTGGAAGGACTGATGCTAAAGCTGAAACTCTAATACTTTGGCCACTTGATGTGAAGAACTGACTCATTTGAAAAGACCCAAATGCTGGCAAAGATTGAAGGTGTGAGGAGAAGGGGACAACAGAGGATGAGATGGTTGGATGGCATCACTGACTCAATGGACATGAGTTTGAGTAAACTCTGGGAGTTAGTGATGGACAGGGAAGCCTGGCATTCTGCAGTCCATGGGGTCAAAGAGTCAGACATGGCTGAACTGAACTGAACAGACTTAGATATGGTTATAGATATAACTTTCCCAGGTTGAATACTTTTTCATGTAAGATTCACTGTACCTCTTATTTAAAGTGCTATAACTAAGCAATCTATCAGATGAACCATCAGCTGAAGTCATTCAGCTAGTATCAATGGCACCCCACTCCAGTACTCTTGCCTGGAAAATCCCATGGATGGAGGAGCCTGGTAGGCTGCAGTCCTTGGGGTCGCTAAGAGTCGGACACGACTGATCGACTTCACTTTCACTTTTCACTTTGATGCATTGGAGAAGGAAATGGCAACCCACTCCAGTGTTCTTACCTGGAGAATCCCAGGGATGGGGGAGCCTGGTGGGCTGCCATCTATGGGGTCGCACAGAGTCGGATACGACTGAAGCGACTTAGCAGCAGCAGCAGCAGCTCTACTGACTATTTATAGATTGGAAAATGGCATTTAATTAACTTGAAAGGAATGTATTTTGCTATCTAAGTTTTATCTTTTCCACATCTCTGAATGTGGAAAAAATCACAGGGTTACACGTAGAAGCCAGTCTTGACTCTCACATGCTTAGCTGGGGACTCCACAAAATAACCCTCTAAATAAGGCCTATATTACTTCAACTGCAATCCAGCTCACCTGAACAAGAGGGAGTATAATATCAGATTCCTTATTTTCATCCTTTCCAGTATTTTATCAGGGGAAAAAAAATGCATACTTGGTTAGTTTCAGGGAAAAAAAGAAACTTTACTAAGAAAGAGTTAAAATAGCATCTCAGTTCTCAGAGTCAGGATCCATTGTATTCTCTACCTTGGTTCCCTAGCTGATGTACACTTAGAGAGTTTTGTAAACTAGTTGCTATTGTGTTTAATTGAAAAACTAACACACGATGATTGAATTCATGCTCAAGATGGTGCAGTAACCTCAGTCTTTGACTACCCCATTAGTTGCAAACCCATGGCAATGGTAGATAAGAAAAGAAAACCTCATAGGGCTTTGTCTATATAAATAATTTGGTTAAGGATATATTGATATTCATAAGGCCACATAAGATAGAGGGAATTATTGATGCAGCTTTAGAATGATGGATAGAGAAGAGGTACTTACATACATGTTTATTGCCAAGAAGTAAATGTGAATACTCTTTCTTTATACTATGCAGGCACCATCCCTTCCTGCATATGACCAGAAACCACCTCTTCATGTTCTTTATTCTTAAATACGCTCTTTCTGGCTGATTTCATATCTCCCATGATAGGAAAAACATAGCTTTTTGGAATCCGATTATTTTCATGAAACAATAGATTTCCTTGCTCTACAGTGTCCTAATGTGTGTGCATGTCAGTCACTCAGTCGTGTCTCACTCTTTGCAACCCCATGGACTGCAGCACGCCAGGCTTCCCTGTCCATCACCAACTCCCAGAGTTTACTCAAACTCATGTCCATTGAGTCAGTGATGCCATCCAACCATCTCATTCTCTGTCGTCCCCTTCTCCTCACACCTTCGATCTTTCCCAGCATCAGGGTCTTTCCAAATGAGTCAGTTCTTCACATCAGGTGGCCAAAGTATTGGAGTTTCAGCTTCAGCATCAGTCCTTCCAGTGAATATTCAGGACTGATTTCCTTTAGGATGGACTGATTGGATCTCCTCACTGTCCAAGGGACTCTCAAGAGTCTTCTCCAACACCACAGCTCAAAAGCATCAATTCTTCGACGCTCAGCTTTCTTTATAGTCCAGCTGTCATGCCCATACCTGACTATAGGAAAAACCAAAGCTTTGACTAGATGGACCTTTGCTGGCAAAGTAATTTCTCTGCTTTTTAATATACTGTCTAGGTTAGTCATAACTTTTCTTCCAAAGAGCAAGCATCTTTTAATTTCATGGCTGCAATCACCATCTGCAGTTATTTTGGAGCCCCAAAACATAAAGTCTGTCACTGCTTCCACTCTTTCCCCATCTATTTGGCATGAACTTATGGGACCAGGTACCATGATCTTAGTTTTCTGAATGTTGAGTTTTAAGCCAACTTTTTCACGGTCTTCTTTCACTTTCAACAAGGGGCTCTTTAGTTCTTCTTCACTTTCTGCCATAAGAGTGGTATCATCTGCATATCTGAAGTTATTGATACTTCTCCCGGCAATCTTGATTCCAGCTTGTGCTTTATCCAGTCCCGCGTTTCTCATGATGTACTCTGCATATAAGTTAAATAAGCAAGACAACAATATACAACCTTGCAGCTGCTGCTGCTAAGTCACTTCAGTCATGTCCAACTCTGTGTGACCCCAGTGGAGGCAGCCCACCAGGTTCCCCATCCCTGGGATTCTCCAGGCAAGAACACTGGAGTGGGTTGCCATTTCCTTCTCCAGTGCATGAAAGTGAAAAGTGAAAGTGATGTCGCTCATTTGTGTCCAACTCTTAGCGACCCCATGGACTGCAGCTTTCCAGGCTCCTCAGTCCATGGGATTTCCAGGCACTGGAGTGGGGTGCCATTGCCTTCTCCGATACAGCCTTGACCTACTCCTTTCCCTATTTGGAACCAGTCTGTTGTTCCATGTCCAGTTCTAACTGTTGCTTCTTGACCTGCACACAGATTTCTCAGAAGTCAGGTCAGGTGGTCTGGTATTCCCATCTCTTGAAGAATTTTCCACAGGTTGTTGTAATTCACACAGTCAAAAGCTTCGGCATAGTCAATAAAGCAGAAATAGATGTTTTCCTGGAACTCTGTTGCTTTCTTGATGATCCAAAGAATGTTGGCCATTTGATCTCTGGTCCCTCTGCCTTTTCTAAAACCAGCTTGAACATCTGGAAGTTCACAGTGCACATACTGTTGATGCTTGGCTTGGAGAATTTTGAGCATTACTTTGCTAGCGTGTAAGATGAGTACAACTGAGTGGTAGTTTCAGCATTCTTTGGCATTGCCTTTTTTTGGGATTGGAATGAAAAATGACCTTTTCCAGTCCTGTGGCCACTGCTGAGTTTTCCAAATTTGCTGGCCTGTTGAGTGCAGCACTTTCACAGCATCATCTTTTAGGATTTGAAATAGCTCAACTGGAATTCCATCACCTCTACTAGTTTTGTTCGTAGTAATACTTCCTAAGGCCCATTTGACTTTGCACTCCAGGATGTCTAGCTCTAGGTGAGTGATCACGCCATTGTGGTTATCTGGATCATGAAGATCTTTTTTGTATAGTTCTTCTGTGTATTCTTACCACCTTTTCTTAATATCTTCTGCTTCCAGTAGGTCCATACCATTTCTGTCCTTTATTGTGCCCATCTTTGCATGAACTCTTCCCTTGGTATCTCTAATTGTACTGAAGCGATCTCTAGTCTTTCCCATTCTATTGTTTTCCTCTATTTCTTTACATTGATCACTGAGGAAGGCTTTCTTATCTCTCCTTGCTATTCTTTGGAACTCTGTGTTCAAATGGGTATATCTTTCCTTTTCTCTTTTCACCTTTTGTATCTCTTCTTTTCTCAGCTATTTGTAAGGCCTCCTCAGACAACCATTTTGAATTTCTTTTTCATGGGGATGGTCTTGATCACTGCCTCTTGTACAATGTCACAAACCTCTATTCATAGTTCTTCTGATAGATAGTTCTCTGTCTATCAGATCTAATCCCTTGAAGCTATTTGTCACTTCCACTGTATAATTTGATTTAGGTCATACCTGAATGGTCTTGTGGTTTCCCTACTTTCTGCAATTTAAGTCTGAATTTAGCAATAAGGAGTTCATGATCTGAGCCACAGTCAGCTCCCAGTCTTGTTTTTGCTGACTGTATAGAGCTTCTCCATCATTGGCTGCAAAGAATATAATCAATCTGATTTCGGTATTGACCATCTGGTGATGTCCATTTGTAGAGTCTTCTCTTGTGTTGTTGGAAGAGGGTGTTTGCTATGATCAGTGTGTTCTCTTGGCAAAACTCTATTAGTCTTTGCCCTGCTTCATTCCATATTCCAAGGCCAAATTTGC
The DNA here is from genome assembly GCA_935064755.1 of Tragelaphus eurycerus. Lineage (NCBI taxonomy): Eukaryota > Metazoa > Chordata > Mammalia > Artiodactyla > Bovidae > Tragelaphus > Tragelaphus eurycerus. Next base: position 12,476,800 of record CAKXYN010000057.1, read on the forward strand.
CTGTTACTTCAGGTGTTTCTTGACTTCCTACTTTTTCATTCCAGTCCTCTATAATGAAAAGGACATCTTTTTTGGGTGTTAGTTCTAGAATGTCTTGTAGGTCTTCATAGAACCATTCAACTTCAGCTTCTTCAGCATTACTGGTTAGGGCATAGACTTGGATTACTGTGATATTGAATGGTTTGCCTTAGAAATGAACTAACCTTCTTATCAAGTTGACTAGTGGCTAAAATGTAGTTCACAGGAAAACAGTAGCATAGGATTAGAAGGATTTTGTATCCTAAGGTTAGAGAATAAGAATTTCTGGGAACTTGAAATACTCTAAACAAACTTCAGACTTCAGCAAGAATCATCAGTTCTTGCAGTAATCAGGGCTGCTGATTTATGCTACTTTTGTGCTACTTCTCACAGTAGCTCAGAATCTATTTTCCTTTGTCAAATTTAAATGTTTTCAATCTTCATGAAAGGACATTTCTATGATATCTGTTGTCCCAACATGATGCTGATCTGCATTGGATTTTAAGACACTCTAGTCTACCTATTTTGTTTCTCCAATCTTACAGATAGGCATGGATCAATGGTACCAAGTCAGCCTATAAATTTCTTGTAGCTGTTGGTCTAGGTTAATCTGAAAATGGCTTGGAAGTTTGTAAAGTTTCAGTCTGTGTTTCAACTAACAACATTTTCTCTGTGTTTTTAAAAAAATAACAACTATAAAATTAAGTTGTTTCTTGCTCAAGTTACAGGTTAATATCTTTATTAGTTTGTAATGCTTAAATGTTTATCCAAGATCAATATGCGAATAACCATTTTCAAAATCTTTTAATTTTCTTTTTATTTCTCAAAAATCTTATTGAAGAAAAATGGATACACACACACACATACACACATTGCTCAGCTTGCACACCTCTTGAAAAGAATTGCCTGGATCCTCTGTCTATTCTCTTTCTTTATCCAAATTGCTTCATTCTCTTTGTCTTTTGGAGGGTCCTTTGCTCTCACCATTCTCAAAAAGGCTCAGAAAAGGCGCTGACACATTTGTTCACATTAAGGTATAACTGACGTATTGCTCTATTGTGCAAGCATCATGAATCACTTTTTTGTAGTGGTTTAGTCACCATGTCGGGTCCGACTCTTTGCGACCCCATGGACTGTAGCCACTAGGCTCCTCTGTCCATGGATTTCTCCGAACAAGAATATTGGAGTGGGTTGCCATGTTTTCCTCCATGATATCTTCCCAGCCCAGGGATCGAACCTGAGTCTCCTGCATTGCAGGCAGATTCTTTACCAAAGTAACCCTGACATTGTAATACGCAAATCACTGTTCAGTCTACCCACTTGTCAGAATGGACATGACAAAAAGAGGCTAGACTACTTGAAATCTGTTTTTAAAATGAGCAGAAAGTTGATCTGTTGGAACTTAGACCTGTGAATAGGCAGCACGTGTTAATAAAACTGAAGACAATATTGAGATGTTATCTTCAATAATTCAACATGCATGTTAAGTATCCACATGCATATAAGAGTGATGAGAGATACACTTATCAAAGTAAATATACATTTAAATGTTACCTGTTGGCCTTATTACTTTATTCAATTACTCTGCCATTTTTACAGATTGAACAACAGAGTTGAAGGAAAACATAACCTTAAGATGGTAAAGGGAATTCCCTGGTGATCCAATGGTTAGGACTCTGCAGTTTCACTGTCCCATGCGGAACAGCCAAAAAATTAAATGAAATAACGAAAATGGTGAAAAAAATATCAGAAGTATAGCTGGAACTCCTTAAGGAAAGTGATTTTGTGACTCGTGCAATTTGAAATGGCAGCAATTAGTTTCTTAGTGGGACTAATCACTTGCACATAAAGAAAACATATCATTTTAGATACAGAATCAGCCTTTGGTTTGATCAGCAAATTCCTAATTTGAAGAAAGAAAAATAGCTTCAGAGCCTGGGTGGGGCAGAGTAGTGAACCATGAATGTAAAATGCTGAGCCTTTGATTGAGAATGCAAATAATTATTAACTTATATCACATAGTGTTTCTCCTTTGTTTCTCTCTCTTGCTCTGTGTCCGCAGGGTATTTCATGCACTTTAACTGTGGGGTGGCAGACAGGCAAGGGCGGGGCCCTGATCCTTGATTATCTCTGATAACAGGGAATTCTGAATACTTTATTAAATGCATATTCCTCTTGTTAGAGGGGTAAGAAAACCATAGATGTCAACTGTGGACAGAATATAGTAACATTTGGGAGAGTCTAAGACATCTTGTTTCTTTCTTTTTTTTTTTTTTTTTTTGCTTATTTTTGTCCACTTTTACTAATTGTTTTATTAAGCAAATTATATATATATATTTATTTTTTGAAAAGGTACATAATGTGGATTATTTTTTTAAATCAACCATAATCCCATTACACTGAGATACTGATTGTATGTTGAAGATGTAATGTCTAATCTCCATAGTGTGTTAAAGCTTTTCTTTAGGAAATCAAGCCTCTGTTCTTTAGCTTGCTTATGATAGGAAAAAATAAAAAGAAATATCCTTAATGTCCAGCTGTAAGGAATCCAGTAATTAGAAATGTTGTTATGTGTAAGTACCTAGGTGTTTATATGTCCAAAGCATATTTAAATGGTATCAGGCTATACATATTGTAAGATCTCTTGTTTCTGATTCCTTTTTTTCTAAAATGACAAGTAACTGTATGTTCAAAAACTAAATGTGGACATATTCAGTTTCAGGTAATAGGGTTTTCATGCCAAAATTACCATTGAGATTATGCCATCATTTTTTTTTTCAGACTTTTTATTATGGAATCAATTTTAAGTAATTCTATTCCTTTCCAGTGATATAAAGCACTGTTATCTCCGTTTCATTTACGTATTCATTTATTTTTGGCTGTGCTGGGTCTTCGTTGCCGCACGCGGGCTTTCTCTGGTTTCAGAGAGCAAGGGGCTGCCCTGTAGTTGCAGCGCCTGGGCTTCTCTTGTTGTGGAGGATGGGCTCTGGGGCATGCGAACTTCAGTAGGTGCATCTTGTGGGCCCTGGAGCATGGGCTCAGTAGTTGTGGCCCACGAGCTCAGTTGCTCCCTGGCATGTGGAATCTTCCCGGACCAAGGATGGAACCCATGTCCCCTGCATTGGTAGGTGGATTCTTAATCACTGGACCTCCGGGGAAGTCCTCAGTTGCTTAGTACAAGAAAAAGGTATATTTTGGCTAAGCGTTTTTTCTGAGAGTCAAAACATTGAAATTTGATGGAGTGACCTTTTGGACTTTAGAAAAATGTATTCCATTTAAACTTGAAGAACCTCTGCCTGAATATACAGACATACAGACTAATATGGACCTTGAGAGCTTGTTTGGAGGTTCTAGCAGGGGAGGGCAGCTACTCGTATACCCTTGACCGAAGACGGGTCCTCCTCTATTGGGGATGGTCCTCTCTTCTACCGAGCGTGCAGCTTCGGGAGGGATGCACATGGAGCGATGAGGGAGGAAGGGGACACCCGCCTAGCCAGCCAGATCAGCCGAATCAACCCTGGCGATCAAGGGGGTGACAATTCTTCAGGAAAAAAATCAACATATACTCTCAGCCTGTTTCCTTTCACGGAAAAGTTAGTCTAAATACTAGTTAGTCCACAATATATTGTGTGTGTCAATTGAAGGGATAAGTTTTCTAACAGAAATAAGGGTTAAAGAGCCATAACGCACTTAACGTTTCTGCATCTGGGGACGCAATTGTCAGAACAAATCTCCCAGCTCGCGTCCTTAACATCTAGAGGAATTGTGTTTGCTGAGTACTTCACTGAGACAACAAATGGGTAAATTAACTGAACCCTGTTATGAGCAGTTTGTTTTCAGGTACTCTAAACAAGGGACCAGCAATGATGGCCAGTGTTGGTCTGTGGTTCACCTTCAAGCCCTCATCTTGAGGGTGTGGTTATTTATGAACTAGTGCCCAGAGGGATTTTCATGGGTCATTGTCTTAGCTGTATGCCTCTGACCCAACCTTGGTTCTTCATTTTACTTTGACCTGCATTTATCTGGCCATTTTCAAATACTAACAGTAATTGTAGAGAACTTGAGTCACTTTGTGGGTAACTATTTTAAGACATGTAGGAAGAAGACTCCTGGGTTATGCTTTGTCTCCATGATTTTCCCCTCTTCTTGTCTGTTTCCTAAAATTTGGAAAGGGCCTTATAATCTACCATGGATATAGGTAGAGAGAGAAAGATATCTTTAAACCCAGAGCTGTGTGGAAATCTTTTCAAGTTTTTCATTTATTCTCATTCACGTTAAAGGTCCCTGCTGCCAAGAAAGTGTTTGCCATGGTGGAGAGAATTTCATGAGTATGTGTATAGGTATGATCATTAATAACGTGATCCATGATCCATGTCTCTTACCGAAAGAATAATTTTGTCTGGAATCTTTTACATCAGAAATAGAACACATCATCAGAAAGGTCAACTTTAGATGTATGATATAGAGGTTTTGAGATGTGGGTATATTTTAAAATACAAAGAACAGATTTTTAAAAATTTTATTTATTTATTTTTGACCACACTGGGTCTTTGCTGCTTTGCACTGGCTCTCTCTAGTTGTGGGATGTGAGCTTCTCACTGCAGTGGGTTCTCTTTTTGTGGAGCACAGGAGAGTGTGGAGCAGCATGGGTGTGCAAGTTTTAGCAGTTGTGGGTCAGATAGACCCAGTTGCCCCATGGCATGTGGGATCTTCCCAGACCAGGGATTGAACCCATGACTTCTGCATTGGCAGGCAGACTCTCAAACACTGGACCACCAGGGAAGACCTAAAGAATGGATAAATGTTTTAAAAATTCTCATCTTGACGTGGATTGGAGGGAAAATGAAAATGGAGATTTAAAGTGTTATATATTCTTCATACCAGTCATTCAGCCGTACATGCTTTGTAAGATTAAAAAAAAAAATAGCTTTTATTCACTTGAAAAAATTTTATCAAATGCACACTAAATGTTATATATCGATGCAATGGAATCAGCGAAGAAGATAAGCTCCAGAGCTTACTTTCTGGGAAATGGCCAGATAATTAACAGATAGCTTAATAAATAAAAAACCAGATACTTTAAAACAAGAAAGAAAAATAAAGACAGTAAGGAGATAGAGAAGATCAGGGTGTGCTAGATAAAGTGGGTTTGGATGCCTATCTATGGAAGGAGAGCACCCAGGAAGATGGAAGAGATGCACGAAGGCTGGAGGCAGGAAAGGGTATGATTCTTGAAGGACAGCAATGAATATTTAGGACTGATTTCCTTTAGGATTCACTGGCTTGATCTCCTTGCTGTCCAAGGGACTCTCAACAGTCTTCTCCAACACCACAGTTCAAAAGCATCAGTTCTTTGATGCTCAGCCTCCTTTATGGTCCAACTCTCACATCCAGACATGACTACTGGAAAAACCATAGCTTTGACTCCATGGACATTTGTTGGCAAAGTGATGTCTCTCCTTTTAATACAATGTGTAGGTTCGTCATAGCTTTTCTTCTGTGGAGCAAGCGTCTTTTAATTTCATGGCTGCAGTAACTGTCTGTAGTGATTGTGGAGCCCAAGAAAATAAAGCCTGTCACTGTTTCCATTGGTTCCCCATTTATCTTCCATGAAGTGGTGGGACCAGATGCCTTGATCTTAGTTTTTTGAATTTTGAGTTTTAAGCCAGCTTTTTCACTCTCTTCTTTCACCTTCATCAAAAGGCTCTTTAGTTCCTCTTCATTTTCTGCCGTAAGGGTGGTGTCATCTGTGTATCTGAGGTTATTGATATTTCTCCCAGCAATCTTGATTCCAGCTTGAGCTGTATCCAGCTCAGCATTTTGCATGATGTACTCTGCATATAAGTTAAATAAGCAAGGTAACAATATACAGCCTTGATGTTCTTCTTTCCCAATTTAAAACCAGTCCCTTGTTTCATAACCCATTATAACTGTTGTTTTCTTGACATGTATACAGGTTTCTCAGGAGGCATGTCAGGTGCTCTGGTATTCCCATCCTTTGAAGAATTTTCCACAGTTTGTTCTGATACACACAGTCAAATGCTTTATGTAGTCAGGCAATGGCAACCCACTCCAGTACTCTTGCCTGGAAAATCCCATGGAAGGAGGAGCCTGGTAGGCTGCAGTCCATGAGGTCGCTAAGAGTCAGACACGACTGAGCGACTTCACTTTCACGTTTCACTTTCATGCATTGGAGAAGGAAATGGCAAGCCACTCCAGTGTTCTTGCCTGGAGAATCCCAGGGATGGGGGAGCCTGGTGCGCTGCCGTCTATGGGGTTGCACAGGGTTGGACACGAAGCGACTTAGCAGCAGCAGCAGCAGCAGATGTTTTTCTGGAATTCCCTTTCTTTTTTCTATGATCCAATGGATGTAGTCTTCTTTCAGATTTCCAGTTTGATTTCTGGTTCCTCTGCCTTTTCTAAATCCAGCTTGAACATCTGAAAGTTCTCCGTTCGCATACTGTTGAAACCTAGCTTGAAGGATTTTGAGCTTGTGAAGCATGTGAAATGAGATCAATTGCCAACATTCTTGGCAAAACTCTGTTAGCCTTTTCCCTGCTTCATTTTGTACTCCAAGGCCAAATTTGCCTGTTAGTCCAGGTATCTCTTGACTTCTTACTTTTTTCCAACTTTTCCCCTATGATGAAAAGGACATCTTTTGGGGTGTTAGTTCTTCATGACCCATATAACCAGTTCTTCAAAAAGATCTTCATGACCCAGATAACCGTGATGGTGTGATCAGTGGACTAGAGCCAGACATCCTGGAATGTGAAATCAAGGGGGCCTTAGGAAGCTTCACTACGAACAAAGCTAGTGGAGGTGATGGAATTCCAGTTGAGCTATTTCATATCTTAAAAGATGATGCTGTGAAAGTGCTGCACTCAATATGCCAGCAAATTTGGAAAACTCAGCAGTGGCCACAGGACTGGAAAAGGTCACTTTTCATTCCAATCCCAAAAAAAGGCAATGCCAAAGAATGCTGAAACTATCACACAGTTGTATTCATCTCACACGCTAGCAAAGTAATGCTCAAAATACTACAAGCCAGGCATCAACAGTATGTGTGCTGTGAACTTCCAGATGTTCAAGTTGGTTTTAGAAAAGGGCAGAGGGACCAGAGATCAAATTGCCAACATCTGTTGGATCATCAAAAAAGCAACAGAGTTCCAGAAAAACATCTACTTCGGCTTTATTGACTATGCCAAAGCCTTTGACTGTGTGGATCACAACAAACTGTGGAAAAATTCTTCAAGAGATGGGAATACCAGACCACTTTACCTGCCTCTTGAGAAATCTGTATGCATGTCAAGAAGCAACAGTTAGAACTGGACATGGAACAACAGACTGGTTCCAAATCAGGAAAGGAGTACATCAATACTGTATATTGTCAGCCTGCTTATTTAACTTATATGCAGAATATATCATGAGAAATGCTGGGCTGGATAAAGCACAAGCTGGAATCAAGATTGCCAGGAAAAATATCAATAACCTCAGATATGCAAATGACACCACCCTAATGGCAGAAAGCAAAGAACTAAAGAGCCTGTTGTTGAACGTGAAAGAAGAGAGTGAAAAAGCTGGCTTAAAACTCAACATTCAGAAAACTAAGATCATGGCATCTGGTCCCATCACTTCATGGGAAATAGATGGGGAAACAATGGAAACAGTGACCAACTTTATTTTGGGGGACTCCAAAATCACTGCAGATGGTGACTGTAGCTATGCAATTAAAAGATACTTACTCCTTGGAAGAAAAGTTATGACCAACCTAGCATATTAAAAAGCAGAGACATTACTTTGCCAGCAAAGATCCATCTAGTCAAAGCCATGGTTTTTTTCAGAAGTGGCGTATGGATGTGAGAGTTGGACTATAAACAAAGCTGAGTGCCAAAGAACTGATGCTTTTGAACTGTGGTGTTGGAGAAGACTCTTTTTGAGAGTCCTTTGAACTGCAAGGAGATCAAAACAGTCAATCCCAAAGGAAATCAGTCCTGAATATTCATTGGAAGGACTGATGCTGAAGCTGAACTCCAGTACCTGATGTGAAGAACTGACTAATTGGGAAAGACCCTGTTGCTGGGCAAGATTGGAGGCAGAAGGAGAAGTGGACGACAGAGGATGAGATGGTTGGATGGCATCATCGATTCAATGGACATGAGTTTGAGCAGACTCCTGAAGTTAATGATGGAAAGGGAAGCCTGGCATGCTGCAGTCCATGGGGCTGGCAAGAGTCAAACATGACTGAGCAACTGAACTTAACTGAACTGAACTTGAACATTCTTTGGCATTGCCCTTCTTTGAGATTGGAATGAAAACTGATCTTTTCCAGTCCTATGGCCACTGCTGAGTTTTCCAAATTTGCTGGTGTATTGAGTGCAGCACTTATACAGATCTTGTAGAGCTCTGTAAATCAAAGTAAAAGCGGGTTCATTCCCAGTGTAAGAAGAAATCACGGGAGGGCTGAAGTCAGAGAAGGGAATGTGATTCAAACTAAGTTTTGGCTTTAAAAGATCATTCTAGTTGCTGTGTTAAGATGAGTCTATAGAAAATCAAGCAGGGAGCAGGGAATCTAATTGAAAGCCTATATCTGTATCTAGATGAGAGATGAGTGCAGCTCGGATTAGGATATTAGCAATGAAGTGGTGAGAAATGGTTAGTTTCCATTTCATGATATTAGTATTTGAAAGTGGCCAGACAAATGCAGGTCAAAATAAAATGAGGAGTAAATGGTGGGTCAGAGACACACATCTAAGACAATGACCCATGAAGATTGTGTCAGATACTGATTCACAGATTACCACACCCTCAAGACGGGGGTTTGGAGATTAACTACACATTAATGCTGGGCATATATTTACAAAGTAGAAACCATAGAATTGGCTAATACACTAAATATGAGACAGAAAAAGAAATTCAAGAATGACTCCTAGTATTTGGCCTCAACATTGGGATGTATGGACATCCCATTTACTGAAAGGGAGAACTTTGAGAGAGGAAGAAGTTTAAAGAATGAAATCAATTAGAAAAAAAATCAGAAGCTGAGCTCCATATGTTGCGGTGTATCTCATATTTTTTAAAAGACTTATTTTACTATGAAATAAAATCTTCACCCAGAGAAGAACATAAAACACAGATGTACAGTTTAACAAATAGTAATAAAACAAACACCTGTACACACACTCCCTGGGTCCCCGATGTTTTAAAATCTTCCCTGATGGCTTAATAAGTAGCCAGAGTTGAAAATGACTGCTTGGTGATGGTTGCAAATTTAATAAGCAATTACAGTCTCTGAGATAACTTTGGAACAATTTTTCTTCAGACCAGAGGTTAGGATTAGATGAATTTGGACAATTCTTTTGAGTCTGTGATGAGATGAAGCAAAATTAGAATATTAGATTAATCTAATTAGCAAATTTAAATTAATTAGAATGTTCAGTTGTGAGATGTGGTAGTTAATTGGTGTTTCTGGTCAAAATTTGTTCTGATTCTTACAGTTAAGGATGCTTTGAGAAGGAACACAGTGTTTCTGATTATAGTAACACAGGCAGAATAACCCTTTGCGCCCCTTTACCACTGTTGAAAACTGCATCTATATGATACGATAATATTGTTTTCAGTATTATGGTTGTGCTGCTTGGTGGGTAGGGCTAAGAGTGTTTGAATCTCTTCTGGGCTAAATATACAACAATACCTCTTTGAACCAATATAATGAGAACCTAACTAGATCATACAACCCCCTTCTTAATCTTTATTGCTACAATTGATACAATAGTCTGAGTGGTGGCCATACATTCAGAATTTTAAAGGAGAACCATTAATATCTATTACTTTTGTTAGAATTTGTCTTGGTCATCTAATAATACCATAAATATTATTCCAAAAAAGTAATTAGGACTTACAATTGGCTGTGTCTTAAATAAGAGACATTTGCTTCCAAACCCAACAAACCCTTCACTCATTATAGTTGGCTATCTCTTCTCTCCCCCTGCTCTGTTCTCCTTTCTTTTTCAACACCTCATATTTCATAAAGGTCTTTATAGTATGAATATATAGTTTACACGTATGAAGCAAAAAGTCCAGAATATCTAATATCATATGATCATATATTCCTTCCCTATAAATGGCTCTGGCAATTGGGAACAGGGTGGAGTCAGGAGACTATATATTCTTACAAATGTAGTTAAAATCTAAGATTATTATATTTTGTTCCAAAAGGAAAACTAGTCAACTTTTCAAAGTAATTGCTTGTTCTCTTTAAAATTACAAAACCCATGTATTTAGCATTTCACACAATAGAATTATTAATAACTTAAAATATGTCTTTTCACCAAAAGTCTCATGACACATGTTAGTAGTGCAGTAAAAAGTGTTGACTATACAAAAATTGTTTTTAAGGCTATCCATCACCATTTCTGGCAATGCCTAGAAAAAAGAGGAAGCCTATCAATCAAAAGGTACCGCATCACACACAATGTCAGCAGCACCTTCAAAAAGTGTTGGAAGAGCCCATAAATCATCTAAGATATTTCTCAGATGATCAGGGTGGAAAGGTCTCCTGGTGTATCTGGTCCATCTGGGAGCACTGACTGCAGACCTGGAGCACCCGCTAAGTCTCTGGTGTTTACCTGCTCTGTACCCATCTGATGTTGGCCTGGCAGCTGTCTTCTTTGGTCATTTTTAACTTTGTGAGCAGCCAATGGTGCATTAGGTCTTGCATGACAGAAGCTTAGACTGATTTGGGGGTCCAGACTTCTGTATGTGTTTATGAAATAAATCATGTTAATTGACGTCTTCAAATCTTGTTTGTTTACTAATTCTTTATTGTTTTATCTATCAATCAATCTTTAGGAAAGTACATGTATTAGCTTCTCCTCCAGCTTTATACATTTTTCTTTATGCATTTTGAAGTCAATTTATTATCAGAGATATATTACTTAAGAATTATTATATCTTTTGTTATCAAGAAATGAATGTTTTATCATTATATAATGACATATCTTATCCTTAAAATTAATTTTTAAGATAAAGTCTAGAAACTCCAGCTATCTTTTGTTATATTTCTGACTTTATAAATTTGTCCCTCTTTCTTTGTTTTTTTTTTTTTTTTTTTGAAAAAAAAATGAAACGTTTTTTGAAAAAGAAAATAAAATGTCTTCTCATTTTATTATTTACTGTTTATTTTTTTAGTAATCTTTGAAATTTTACCATGGTTACTTAACTTGAGAAAGCTTCAAGCTAATCAATATATTAAGTCCTCTTCTCCCAAAACAGAAGTACCTTAGAACAATTTTATTTCAATTGTCCTCTCCCCAGATTGTATTGATTTGTTTTTAACAGGATAACTTTGGCTTCTGTGTGGAGAATGGAGGCAGGAAGAGCAAATGTGAATATGATGAAACCAGTCAGGGGGCATTGGCACTAGTCCAGGCAAATGACGATGGCAGCTTAGATCGATGGATTGGGTGCAGGAAGACAATTAGCTGCAATTGCTTCCCAGCGTAAGATAGAACCAGAGTACTGCTTCATGTTAGGTAGCTGACTTCAGTGTTACCATAAATAATAGCTATTAATATTATTAATTGAAGGTCTCTATGGACCATGGAATAGGACTGAAAATGCATTTCTCCTTTAATTCTCACAAGAATCCTGTAAGAGATTTTTTTTGCTTTACCCAGAGACCCAAGATGGCAGACTAAGTGCTTGGCCACATTAGGAAGGCAAGAAGTCAGACCACGGTGTGGGCAGCTGAGCCAAGGGTCTATGATTCATAACAGGAATAAAATCATCTCCTTGAGAACCAGAGATCTAATATCACTTTGCTTTTGTTTGTTTGTTTATGTTTCGGTAGTGGGTTGTTGTTGTTGTTTGGTTTTGATTTTTTTAGCTGCACCAGGATCTTAGTTCTCTGACCAAGGATTGAACCCTGGCCCTCAGCAGTGAGAGCATGGAGCCCTAACCACAGGACCACCAAGCAAGTCCCTGCTTGTTTGTGTTATATTTCAAAGTAAGGTTAAATATCCTTGTCTTTCCATTCTTGAAACTAAAAAGCATGTTATGGAATTGGAATAATGGTAAAAATAGAGATTTTTAATTTTTGGCTATGTTAGAGTAGAAATACAAGTATTCGATTTTTCTGTGAATATACTCCATTGTTTTATAAACATATGCAGAATCTATTTTGCATTTCATGATTACAGCTCTAAGTTAATAGCTATTGAAGACTCTCCTTTGTATTAAAAGGGTGGACGATTTGAAAGGATGTCCCACATTAAACAGTTTTTTTGTCAGTAAATATTAAGAATGATGAAAAATGTTAGTGAGGTATTGATTATGCTGCTGCTGCTGCTGCTAAGTCGCTTCAGTCGTGTCCGACTCTGTGCAACCCCCATAGTTGGCAGCCCACCAGGCTCCCCTGTCCCTGGGATTCTCCAGGCAAGAACACTGGAGTGGGTTGCCATTTCCTTCTCCACTGCATGAAAGTGAAAAGTCAAAGTGAAGTCACTCAGTTGTGTCTGACTCTTCACGACCCCATGGACTGTAGCCCACCAGGCTCCTCCTTCCATGGGATTTTCCAGGCAAGAGTACTGGAGTGGGGTGCCATTGCTTTCTCCGGTATCGATTATGGATAGTCCTAATTTATAAATAGCCAGTGTTCCCAAAATTGGTTTGAAATTTCATTTGCATATCCATATAAAACAATAATTATAGTCAGCATATATAAAGTGTCTCCTATGTTTTGGGCGGTTTACTAGAAAATATGATTTTCTAGTCTCTCAGAAAATATTATAAAGTATGGTAATTACTCCAATTTTACAGATAAGGAATCTGAAACTGAAAGAGGTCAAATAACTTGCTGATGGTCATGCAGCTTACAAATAGCAGAGTTGGGGCTTTAACCCAAGTCAACTCCAAGTCTTCCAAATCTTGCCCTCTTCACACCAAAAAGCTCAAAAAGGCTATTGAAGTCATAAATGCAGCCAGGCTTAATGTATGAGATTTGTCTGTATATTTTCCTTTCATACTCCCTCCAAAGATATCCTATTGGGAATTAAATGTATTTCAGAAAAGAGGAAGGTAAATGAATTTTGGCAAAATAACTCAGAACTAGATCTCCCCATCCTGTGTGACCATAGGATTATTTCTATACAGTTCACTTCAGTTCAGTTGCTCAGTTGTGTCCAACTCTTTGCGACCCTATGAACCGCAGCACGTCAGGCCTCCCTGTCCATCACCAACTCCTGGAGTCCACCCAAAACCAAGTACATCTAGTCGATGATGCCATCCAACCATCTCATCCTCTGTCGTCCCCTTCTCCTCCTGCCCCCAATCCCTTCCAGCATCAGGATCTTTTCCAATGAGTCAGCCCTTTGCATCAGGTGGCCAAAGTATTGGAGTTTCAGCTTCAGCATCAGTCCTTCCAATGAACACCCAGGACTGATCTCCTTTGGGATGGACTAGTTGGATCTCCTTGCAGTCCAAGGGACTCTCAAGAGTCTTCTCCAACACCACAGTTCAAAAGCATCAATTCTTTGGTCTCAGCTTTCTTTATACTCCAACTCTCACTTCCATACATGACCAATGGAAAAACCATAGCCTTGACTAGACAACCTAGATAGCATATTCAAAAGCAGAGACATCACTATGCCAACAAAGGTTCGCCTAGTCATGGCTATGGTCTTTCCTGTGGTCATGTATGGATGTGAGAGCTGGACTGTGAAGAAGGCTGAGCGCCGAAGAATTGATGCTTTTGAACTGTGGTGTTGGAGGAGACTCTTGAGAGTCCCGTGGACTGCAAGGAAATCCAACCAGTCCATTCTGAAGGAGATCAGCCCTGGGATTTCTTTGGAAGGAATGATGCTAAAGCTGAAACTCCAGTATTTTGGCCACCTCATGTGAAGTGTTGACTCATTGGAGAAGACTCTGATGCTGGGAGGGATTGGGGGCAGGAGGAGAAGGGGACGACAGAGGATGAGATGGCTGGATGGCATCACTGACTCAATGAATGTGAGTCTGAGTGACCTCCGGGAGTTGGTGATGAACAGGGAGGCCTGGCGTGCTGCGATTCATGGGGTCGCGAAGAGTCAAACACGACTGAGCTACTGATCTCTCTCTGATCTCTGACTAGACAAACCTTTGTTGGCAAAGTAATGTCTCTGCTTTTGAATATGCTATCTAGCATATTGGTCATAACTTTCCTTCCAAGGAGTAGGCATCTTTTCATTTCATTGCTGAAATAGCCATCTGCAGTGATTTTGGAGCCCAGAAAAATAAAGTCAGCCACTGTTGCCCCTGTTTCCCCATCTATCTGCCATGAAGTGATGGGACCAGATGCCATGATCTTAGTTTCTGAATGTTGAGCTCTAAATCAACTTTTCACTCTCCTCTTTCACTTTCATCAAGAGGCTCTTTAGTTCTTCTTCACTTTCTGCCATAAGGGTGGTGTCATCTGTATATCTGAGGATATTGATATTTCTCCTGGCAATCTTGATTCCAGCTTGTGCTTCTTCCAGCCCAGCGTTTCTCATGATGTACTCTGCATACAAGTTAAATAAGCAGGGTGACAATATGTAGCCTTGACATACTCCTTTTCCTATTTGGAACCAGTCTGTTGTTCCATATCCAGTTCTAACTGTTGCTTCCTGACCTGCATACAGGTTTCTCAAGAGGCAGGTCAGGTGGTCTGGTATTCCCATCTCTTTCAGAATCTTCCACAGTTTATTGTGATCCACACAGTCAAAGGCTTTGGCATAGAAGACCAGGTCTAATTTATTTTTCTATACTGACTTAGACATAATCGGAGTTTAATAAACATATGAAGGTAACTGAAATCCTGATGACCAACATGATGAGATCAGAAATACATTTTCCTAATAGACTGCACTGAAAATGTTTAAGGAAGACAGGATTACAAAGGTAGACAGCATTGCTGTACATTTGTAAGGCTGAATCTGCCAGTTTTACACTAAGATGGTAACTACAGCCGTGAAATTAAAAGACGCTTACTCCTTGGAAGGAAAGTTATGACCAATATACTAGATAGCATATTAAAAAGCAGAGACATTACTTTGCCAGCAAAGGTTTGTCTAGTCAAGGCTATGGTTTTTCCAGTGGTCATGTATGGATATGAAAGTTGGACTGTGAAGAAAGCTGAGTCCAAAAAATTGATGCTTTTGAACTGTGGTGTTGGAGAAGACTCCTGAGAGTCCCTTGGACTGCAAGGAGATCCAACCAGTCCATTCTGAAGGAGATCAGCCCTGGGATTTCTTTGGAAGGAATGATGCTGAAGCTGAAACTCCAGTATTTTGGCCACCTCATGCGAAGAGTTGACTCATTGGAGAAGACTCTGATGCTGGGAGGGATTGGGGGCAGGAGGAGAAGGGGACGACAGAGGATGAGATGGCTGGATGGCATCACTGACTCGATGGACATGAGTCTGAGTGAACTCCAGGAGTTGGTGATGGACAGGGAGGCCTGGCGTGCTGCGGTTCATGGGGTCACAAAGAGTCGGACACGACTGAGTGACTGAACTGAACTAAACTGAGAGTATTTCCAGCTACTTCTTAAAATTACCAACAGTCTTATATCTTTCTGCTGAAATATAGGATGCCATTGCCTAAAGTCCAGGGAATCCCCTGGCTGTCCAGTGGTTAGGACTATACACTCTCCCTGCCAAGGGCCCAGGTTCAATCCCTGGTCACAGAACGAGGGTCCCACAAGCTGAGTGATGTGGCCAAAAAGAAATAAATAAAGTCCAAACCTTTAATCATACCTTACTTGGCTCACCAAGGTTCTGGCCAGAAGGAAGATCATGTCTGAAGATTCCCAAGGTTAGAAGGATCTGTTCTGTGAACAGAGGAGGTCAGTGTGGCCCCTCAAAATTACTAATAACCAAAGAAAAGTGAGTCATAAATTTTAAAAGATTGATAAACCATTTTGGTTGAAATATTTGTAAAGTGGGAAAACATACAATGTTGGCAGAACTGTAATAATTTTTATGAAGGCAGGTTGGCTGCTGCTGCTAAGTCACTTCAGTCGTGTCTGACTCTGTGCGACCCCATAGACGGCAGTCCACCAGGCTCCTGTGTCCCTGGGATTCTCCAGGCAAGAACATTGGAGTGGCTTGCCATTTCCTCCTCCAATGCATGAAAGTGAAACGTGAAAGTGAAGTTGCTCAGTCGTGTCCGACTCTTAGCGACCCCATGGACTGCAGCTTACCAGGCTCCTCCATCCATGGGATTTTCCAGGCAGGAGTACTGCAGGTTGGCAGCATGTATCAATTTTTGAAAAGTCTGTAGTTTTGACTATAAAATGCCCTGGTTCAGATTTTAACCAAAGACAAGAACCACTCAAACACACAAAGACCCAGGTACTCAAAGCCACTCACTATAATGTTATTTTTATTAGCAAATATTTAGAAACTATTTAAATTTTCATCAGTAGGAAATCAGTAGATTAAATTACAAAACTAAATGGGCTTTAGAAATGAATTTGTAGAACTATATTTATCATTGAGCAAAAGAAAAAATTTTAACACCACATTTTTTTTAACTTTATTTTGGAGTATAGCTGATTAGGGATTCCCTGGTGGCTCAGATGGTACAAAATCTGGCCGCAATGCAGGAGACCTGGGTTCAATCCCTGGGTCAGGAAGATCCCTTAGAGAAGGGCATGGCTACCCACTCCAGTATTATTGTCTGGGGAATTCCATAGACAGGGAACGGCAGGCTACAGTCCATTGGGCTGCAAAGGGTTGGACACGACTAAGGGACTAACACCTTCACCTTCCCCATAGCTGATTAACAACGTTGTGATAGTTTCAGGTCCACAGCCTAGTGACTCAGCCTTACACTTACACGTATCCATTCTCCCCCATGCTCCCCTCCCATCCAGGGGCCACATGACATTGAGCAGAGTACCCTGTGCTGTACTGTAGGTCCTTGTTGGTTCAGTTCAGTTCAGTTCAGTCCAGTTGCTCAGTCGTGTCCTACTCTTCGCGACCCCATGAATCGCAGCACGCCAGGCCTCCCTGTCCAACTCCCGGAGGTCACTCAGACTCACGTCCATCGAGTCAGTGATGCCATCCAGCCATCTCATCCTCTGTCGTCCCCTTCTCCTCCTGCCCCCAATCCCTCCCAGCATCAGAGACTTTTCCAATGAGGCAACTCTTGGCATGAGGTGGCTAAAGTACTGGAGTTTCAGCTTTAGCATCATTCCTTCCAAAGAAATCCCAGGGCTGATCTCCTTCAGAATGGACTGGTTGGATCTCCTTGCACTCCAAGGGACTCTCAAGAGTCTTCTCCAACACCACAGTTCAAAAGCATCAATTCTTCGGTGCTCGGCTTTCTTCACAGTCCAACTCTCATATCCATACATGACCACTGGAAAAACCGTAGCCTTGACTAGACAGACCTGTTGGTTACTCATCTTATATATAGCAGTCAACACTACATTTATAAGGTAATCCCATTTTGTAAAGAATGCGGTGTGGTTTTCCAGTCAAGAGAACACTGAAACTTCAGAATGATCTGAAACGAGGAAGAAATTGATAATTCAGGGAAGAGGAAATTGGATCCAGAGAGATACATAGGGAACATACAAATTGAAATTTTTAATGATAAATTTGTATTCATAAGGTAAAATGAAATTCCAAACAAAGTAACAGGAGAGATGAGAGAAGGGTTTTCAGTGTGTGGTTAGAGCTGGCCAAGGTTTTTATCCTGAGGAGTACGGAGGCAGCGGGAAGCTTGAGATGACTGGAGAAGCTTACTGCTGTTTTAAAAAAATTTTAGATGAAATAATGGTGTATTAAGTTTTAGTTAGATACGACAAAGCCTGGTATGTACTGAAAAACTAATCAGTTCCACAGTATGGTATTTTGTATTATTGTTGTTTAGTTGCCAAGTTGCGTCCAACTCTTCTGTAACCCTGTGTACTGTAGCCTTCCAGGGCTCCCCTGTCCATGGGGTTTCCCAGGCAAGAACACTGGAGTGGGCTGCCGTTTCCTTCTTCAGAAACTTATTGTTGAGTCAGCATATTAAAACTTTAAATGTAAATACCACTATATATAGCTACATAACATAATTTTAAGTAAACAAAGGATAGAATTAATATAGAGAAAATAATACCATTCAATTAAAGCTTACAATTTTATAAAACCATACCCTATTCCTTAGAAGTTCAAAAATTTCTAGTAAAAATATGAAAACATGAATAAAAATAATGCATACCAACCTCAGATAATGTAACTCCTGAAAATAAAGGGAAGAGAAAGGAGCCTGGGAACATGGAAGGGTACGAAGTTCTCTATAGCACATTTTATTTGCTACAGTAAAAATACATATGAAAAGCAAATACAGTAAAATGCGAACACTGATTAAATCCTGAGGTGGGTATGTGAATTTAGCCCTTGTGATTTGTGGACCCCACAAATTTGAGCAGTGGGGTGGCCTTGAGTTGAATGAATGTCATCACAGGCATGGATACCTTCAAACTTCTGGGTGTGCAGTGAAATGAGGCAGAAATGTGATTGAGGGCCCCACCAGGTGCTTATCTCGGTGGATCTAGTGTACTTCAAGTCCTAATCTTGACTCTGTACATCAAGAAGCGGGATTTTCCTCAGTTTACCCCAAGATCAGAACATCCTGAGTGGTGCTAGTGGTAAAGAAACCTGCTGCCAATGCAGGGGATGCTACAGAACCGGGTTCAATCCCTGGGTCAGAAAGATCCCCTGGAGGAGGGCACAGTAACCCACTCCAGTATTCTTGCCTGGAGAATCCCATGGACAGAGTAGCCTCGTGGGCTATACAGTCCATGGGATCGCAGAGAGTCCAACACACCTGAAGCGACTTAGGACGCATGCACCCTAAGGTGAAGATCAGACTTAAAGCTCCTGAGTCACACCAAACCAGCAGAGTAAAGGAATGCATTCATTAAAGAAACATACAACCTTTTCACTCAGACAGCCAACTCTGCTTTCATAGATTACGCCCCTGGGAAACCAGATTATAATCAAAGGCTTATTTAGTGACTGTGAAAGGGTTGTTCTTTGGCCAGGCAGCAGGACTGGTAGGGTTTTAGTTCCGTGGACCAGGAATGAAAGCCATGGCCCTCTGAAAGAAGCAGAGTTCTAACCACCGGAACACCAGGGAATTCTTGAGCCAGGGATATTCTTAATAGTGTTATTGCATTGTGTTAGGTTAATTTATCCATTTCAAATAGAATTAATTAAATTCAGTGATTGTCTGCTGAGTACCCTCCAAAGTCCCATGAGGAAGACCCAGCGATCATGATGGGCTGTTTGTACAGCCTCTTCCCTGACAGCCCTGGAGATTTGATGACAGATACTTCATCTCTGCCTCTCCACTCTCTACCCTTCCTGGTGCCACACCTCCGGTGGTCCTTTCCTTGGACTAGCCAGAGTGCAGGGTGTTCGTTCAAAACTTTCCTGATGCTATTGCTTTCCATGTAACATGTGTTCACATCACCCAAACAGAACATGTGTCCCCAGTTCCTTTTTGCCACACTTCACAGTCACTTAGATTACTAGCACAGTGGTAATTGTATTCATTGGTTGATGCTTACTAGATTTATTCCTTTAAAATAAATCAATTATTCTTTTTAAAAGTTAACTTTTTAATATACATAATACATGCACATCATATGAAATGCAGCAAAACAAAAGGATGCACAGTGAAAACTCCACTTCCTTTCCTCCTTTGTCACCTATTTATTAATTTATTTTTCATCTTCTTCCAGTTGTCTTCCTGCTGCCAAAAGCGGAGGAATTGCTTAGAAAACACATTCCAGGTTAGGTTCTTCTCATACATGTTTTCCCAGCAATTCATTCTTGCTCACTTGTTTGTCTCTGTTTATAGATTATCCGCTTCTTAATGGATGGGATATTCTTTACCTTGTTTTATTCCCAGCACCTAGCACAATAAATATATCTTAGTACATGGTGCGATAAATATTTGTTGAATGAGTATATATTATCAATAATTGTCATTTACTAAGTGGGTAGGATAAATTGGAATAAGATATTGTACTAAGATCATTATTTATAGCAGAAGACAGATACACCTCACCCATATTCCCCCTGCCTTTGCTATTTGGGTATATACAGGGCCAACTTTCAAATGTGGTTTTTTGGCCTGAGGGCTTTCTCTGGTTATTCAAGCCCAAGATGTAAGGGATTAATGATCCCCTCCCACTACCACCAGTGCATGGGTGCTAAGTTGCTTCAGTCATCTCCAACCCTTTGTGACCCTATGGACTGTAGCCCAGAAGGCTCCTCTGTCCATGGGATTCTCCAGGCAGGCATACTGGAGTGGGTTGCCATTTCCTTCTCCAGGCGATCTGCCTGACCCAGGGGTTGTACCCTCTCTCTCTCTGTCTCCTGCATTGGCAGGCAGGTTCTTTACCACTAGTGCCACCTGAGAACCCCTACTACCACCAGTAGCTCTCAACAAATGACTGGTGGGGGGTGGGGTAAAAATCCCCAATTCCTTTGCCCTTGGGTGGGATAACTCTGAGGTGTGTGTCCTACACTTACTTGCAGGATTTCAAAGCAAGATTAAGCCCCAGTGACCTATAATGATAATTTGTATGAAAATGTACCAGCTGATACTGGTGACGCTGAAATTAGCATGGTTGTCTCTAATTGGTCTAACTTGTATCATGTGATGTTTCTGAACTAATCAGCATCCCTGGTCTGGTTGATCAGACTTGGGTCACATGTCCACCCTTAGAATAAATTTCACCAGAATCACAAAAGATTGAGGATGAGAAAGAAATGAGAGGCCATTTCCAGAAAGTATTGTGATTAGATGTGGAACAGTCAAAGAACAACCGTGTTCCATTACAGACAGAGGACTGAGATTCACTGAAAAAGAAAAAAGATTTTTTTTCATTAAGATTTATAGCTAGTCTGAATTATTTATCAGGCCTTCTAAGGAAAATAATATTTCTCTATTTTAAACTTTCCCATAGAGCATAAAATGAAAGATTTCTTTTTTAAATAAGATAGATACTTTTCTTTGGTGGGAGCATGATAATATTCACCCTCAGTGAGGCCATAGGCCAAGCAGTTGGCTTTTACAAACATATTGAAGTATTATTCACCTCTGCAAATATACCTGAGTGGACAGAATTTTTTGAGACAATATTTAAAGGAGTTTTCATAAAGAGAGAAGAAATATTTTGAGCATCTGAATGCAGAAAGTTTGAGGTGTCAGCAATCCAACGTACTTGAAGTTTCTCACATTAGAAGGCCTTAAACTGAGATTTCCTCCCTAAAAGTGTCTTGTTTTTGCTGTTAGTAAATTCTTCAAATCTAAAGGATTAAGTTTCTCACTGAACATTCCGATTCTTTTATTCTTCTACCTCCCACTGTCCTAGAAATACTAAATTTCTCATCAATTCAGTAGGTACAAGTACAAAAATAATTATGCTACCATCTTCAGTGTACAACCTAATTAGTTAAGGAATCGCTGGTCCTGTGGAATGGATGTGGAACTCAGTCTTATCTGGAGGTTGTGCATGCTCAGTCGTGTCTGACTCTTTGAGACCCCATGGACTGTAGCCCACCAGGCTCCTCTGTCCATGGAGTTCTCCAGGCAAAGAGTACTGGCGTGGGTTGCCATTTCCTACTCCAGGGGATCTTCGTGTCCCAGGGATTGAACCTGACTCTGCATCTCCTGCACTGGCAGGCAGATTCTTTACCTCTCACGCCACCTGGGAAACAGTTAGTTCAGTTGCTCAGTCGTGTCCGACTCTTTGGGACCCCATGAACCCCAGCACGTCAGGCCTCCCTATCCATCACCAACTCCCGGAGTCCACCCAAACCCATGCCCATTGTGTCGGTGATGCCATCCAACCATCTCATCCTCTGTCGTTCCCTTCTCCTCCTGCCTTCAATCTTTCCCAACATCAGGGTCTTTTCAAATGAGTTAGCTCTTTCCATCAGGTAGCCAAAATATTGGAGTTTCAATCTTTCCACATCAGTCTTCAACATCAGTCTTTCCAGTGAACACCCAGGACTGATTTGTTTTAGATGGACTGGTTGGATCTCCTTGCAGTCCAAGTCTCAAGAGTCTTCTCCAAAACCACAGTTCAAAAGCATCAGTTCTTCTGCACTCAGCTCTCTTTATAGCCCAACTCTCGTGTATGCAATTTTACACTTGCCATGTACAGAAATTCTGCCCTTTCTTTCTCTCCAGTGCTGGCTTGGATATTTGTGGCCCCAGGGTGACTGAAGCACAGTTCAGGCCTGCTTGACTTTCAGTTATATCAATATAAAGGAAAGTTTATTTTCAATAGAAAGAAAAGACTTTGCAGGGATAGTAATTGCTGGAATGAATTTTCAGCTTGACATCTGTTCCAGACTCACCTGCAGCTGTTGCTTACCTACTTAGAGGCAGCTGGTGGCGGGACAAAGCACAGGATGTGTGAGACAAGGAGCTAGGAAAACTAACCCTTTCTATGTCACCACCCCCTGAGCCCCAGGCTGAGTTACACGGGATCACACAATCATTCTTTCTACAGAGTGTCCTCAATTTTGGCTGCACATTAGAATCACATGGAAGCTTTAAAAATTCTGACGTCCAATCTACACCCTAAACCCCTAAAAGTCTCTAAGAGTGCGATCCAAGCATTAATAGTTTATAAAGCTCTGGTGGTTACGATATATAGTTAAGCACTGAGAACCATTGCCTAGAACCCTAGGATTGTTGCTCCATTCCCGGTGGAAGTTAGAAAGAATGAAGAGTGAAGGTAAAGAGAACAGAGAGGTCTGGGAAAAGACAAGGGGGCAGGGGGAAAAGAAAGGCTGCATTTGTAAAGATTTGACCATCAAGGAACTTCCCTGCTGGTCCAGGGGCTAAACTCCACACTCCCAGTGCAGGCAGTCCTGGGTTTGACCCCTGGATGGGGAACTAGATTTCACATGTTGCAACTGAAAATCCCACATGCCACAAATAAGAGCTGGTGCAACCAGATAAATAAATGAATTTTTTTTTAAATACTTAAAGAAAAAAAGACTTGATTGTCATGGAGAAGATACATACTTTTGGAAAAACATTGGAGTTAAGATTTGGGAAAAATAGAGGAAAAGAGTCTCACAATTAGAAAAAACCAAGATATGTTTCAAGCTTGGAAAGAAGCAGCCCATGAATCCAGCTTATATTCTAATACTGACAGTGAGGGGTACTTAGTCAGCATCTTCCTTTGGAAAGGTCTTTATATTACCAACTCAGCATCTACCTTCTTTCTAAATTATATTCATGTTTCCATTTCTGCTCTTTAAATGATTCAGAATAAATCCAATTCTCTTCTATCCAGGAGCTCTTTGTACAGAAGGTAACTCTCTCCTATCCCTACACACATGCCCCCTGCATTCTAATTAGTGCTAATATTAAAACATCAACTCATATGTTTAAAAAGCCCTCATGGCAGAAAGTGAAGAGGAACTAAAAACCCTCTTGATGAAAGTGAAAGTGGAGAGTGAAAAAGTTGGCTTAAAGCTCAACATTCAGAAAACAAAGATCATGGCATCTGGTCCCATCACTACATGGGAAATAGATGGGGAAACAGTGGAAACAGTGTCAGACTTTATTTTTCTGGGCTCCAAAATCACTGCAGATGGTGACTGCAGCCATGAAATTAAAAGACGCTTACTCCTTGGAAGGAAAGTTATGACCAACCTAGATAGCATATTCAAAAGCAGAGACATTACTTTGCCAACAAAGGTTCGCCTAGTCAAGGCTATGGTCTTTCCTGTGGTCATGTATGGATGTGAGAGCTGGACTGTGAAGAAGGCTGAGCGCCGAAGAATTGATGCTTTTGAACTGTGGTGTTGGAGAAGACTCTTGAGAGTCCCTTGGACTGCAAGGAGATCCAACCAGTCCATTCTGAAGGAGATGAGCCCTGGGATTTCTTTGGAAGGAATGATGCTAAAGCTGAAACTCCAGTATTTTGGCCACCTCATGCAAAGAGTTGACTCATTGGAGAAGACTCTGATGCTGGGAGGGATTGGGGGCAGGAGGAGAAGGGGACGACAGAGGATGAGATGGCTGGATGGCATCACTGACTCGATGGATGTGAGTCTGAGTGACCTCCGGGAGTTGGTGATGGACAGGGAGGCCTGGCGTGCTGCAGTTCATGGGGTCACAAAGAGTCGGACACGACTGAGCGACTGATCTGATCTGATCTGATCTAGGTTGGTCATAACTTTCCTTCCAAGGAGTAAGCGTCTTTTAATTTCATGGCTGCAGTCACCATCTGCAGTGATTTTGGAGCCCAGAAAAATAAAGTCTGACACTGTTTCCACTGTTTCTCCATCTATTTCCCATGTAGTGATGGGACCAGATGCCATGATCTTCGTTTTCTGAATGTTGAGCTTTAAGCCAACCTTTTCACTCTCCACTTTCACTTTCATCAAGAGGCTTTTGAGTTCCTTTCACTTTCTGCCATTAGGGTGGTGTCATCTGCATATCTGAGGTGATTGATATTTCTCCCAGCAATCTTGATTTCAGCTTGTGTTTCTTCCAGTCCAGCATTTCTCATGATGTACTCTGCGTATAAGTTAAATAAACAGGGTGACAATATACAGCCTTGACGTACTCCTTTTCCTATTTGGAACCAGTCTGTTGTTCCATGACCAGTTCTAACTGTTGCTTCCTGACCTGCAAACAAATTTCTCAAGAGGCAGATCAGGTGGTATGGTATTTCCATCTCTTTCAGAATTTTCCACAGTTTATTGTGATCTACACAGTCAAAGGCTTTGGCATAGTCAATAAAGCAGAAATAGATGTTTTTCTGGAACTCTTGCTTTTTCCATGATCCAGCGGATGCTGGCAATTTGATCTCTGGTTCCTCTGCCTTTTCTAAAACCAGCTTGAACATCAGGAAGTTCACGGTTCACATATTGCTGAAGCCTGGCTTGGAGAATTTTGAGCATTACTTTACTAGTGTGTGAGATGAGTGCAATTGTGCAGTAGTTTGAGCATTCTTTGGCATTGCCTTTCTTTGGGATTGGGATGAAAACTGACCTTTTCCAATGTTTTGGCCACTACTGAGTTTTCCAAATTTGCTGGCATATTGAGTGCAGCACTTTCACAGCATCATCTTTCAGGATTTGGAATAGCTCCACTGGAATTCCATCACCTCCACTAGCTTTGTTCGTAGTGATGCTTTCTAAGGCCCATTTGACTTCACATTCCAAGATGTCTGGCTCTAGGTCAGTGATCACATCATCATGATTATCTGGGTCTTGAAGCTCTTTTTTGTACAGTTCTTCTGTGTATTCTTGCCACCTCTTCTTAATATCTTCTGCTTCTGTTAGGTCCATACCATTTCTGTCCTTTATCGTGCCCATCTTTGCATGAAATGTTCCTTTGGTATCTCTGATTTTCCTGAAGAGATCCCTAGTCTTTCCCATTCTGTTGTTTTCCTCTGTTTCTTTGCATTGATCGCTGAAGAAGGCTTTCTTATCTCTTCTTGCTATTCTTTGGAACTCTGCATTTAGATGTTTATATCTTTCCTTTTCTCCTTTGCTTTTCGCTTCTCTTCTTTTCACAGCTATTTGTAAGGCCTCCCCAGAGGCCCAAATCTCTTGTTTGACCACTTCCAATTAGCCTTGATTCATGGACTTGACATTCCAGGTTCCTATGCAATATTGCTCTTTATAGCATCGGACTTTTCTTCTATCACCGGACACATCCACAGCTGGGTATTCTTTTTGCTTTGGTTCCATCCCTTCATTCTTTCTGGAGTTATTTCTCCACTGATCTCCAGTAGCATATTGGGCCCCTACTGACCTGGGGAGTTTCTCTTTCAGTATCCTATCATTTTGCCTTTTCATACTGTTCATGGGGTTCTCAAGGCAAGAATACTGAAGTGGTTTGTCATTCCCTTCTCCAGCGGACCACACCCTGTCAGATCTCTCCACCATGACCCGCCCATGTGCAACTATAGCAAAATCTAATTTTAGAACATTTTCATCACTCCCCCAAAGAAACTTAATGTCCCTTAAAAGTTACTCTCCATTACCTCTTCCCTCCAGCTCCTAGAAAGAATGTGGTTTATCCATGCAATGAAAGATTATTCAGTTATAAAAATGGGTGAAGTATTGACACATACTATAACATGAATGTGTCCTAAATCAAATCCCTTATGATTATACAGTGGAAGTGAGAAATAGATTTAAGGGCCTAGATCTGATAGATAGAGTGCCTGATGAACTATGGAATGAGGTTCGTGACATTGTACAGGAGACAGGGATCAAGACCATCCCCATGGAAAAGAAATGCAAAAAAGCAAAATGGCTGTCTGGGGAGGCCTTACAAATAGCTGTGAAAAGAAGAGAAGTGAAAAGCAAAGGAGAAAAGGAAAGATATAAACATCTAAATGCAGAGTTTCAAAGAATAGCAAGAAGAGATAAGAAAGCCTTCTTCAGTGATCAATGCAAAGAAATAGAGGAAAACAACAGAATGGGAAAGACTAGGGATCTCTTCAAGAAAATCAGAGATACAAAGGAACATTTCATGCAAAGATGGGCACGATAAAGGACAGAGATGGTGTGGACCTAACAGAAGCAGAAGATATTAAGAAGAGGTGGCAAGAATACACAGAAGAACTGTACAAAAAAGAGCTTCAAGACCCAGATAATCATGATGATGTGATCACTGACCTAGAGCCAGACATCTTGGAATGTGAAGTCAAATGGGCCTTAGAAAGCATCACTACGAACAAAGCTAGTGGAGGTGATGGAATTCCAGTGGAGCTATTCCAAATCCTGAAAGATGATGCTGTGAAAGTGCTGCACTCAATATGCCAGCAAATTTGGAAAACTCAACAGTGTCCACAAGATTGGAAAAGGTCAGTTTTCATCCCAATCCCAAAGAAAGGCAATGCCAAAGAGTGCTCAAACTACCGCACAATTGCACTCATCTCACACGCTAGTAAAGTAATGCTCAAAATTCTCCAAGCCAGGCTTCAGCAATATGTGAACCGTGAACTTCCTGACGTTCAAGCTGGTTTTAGAAAAGGCAGAGGAACCAGAGATCAAATTGCCAACATCCGCTGGATCATGGAAAAAGCAAGAGAGTTCCAGAAAAACATCTATTTCTGCTTTATTGACTATGCCAAAGCCTTTGACTGTGTGGATCACAATAAACTGTGGAAAATTCTGAAAGAGATGGGAATACCAGACCACCTGATCTGCCTCTTGAGAAATTTGTATGCAGGTCAGGAAGCAACAGTTAGAACTGGTCATGGAACAACAGACTGGTTCCAAATAGGAAAAGGAGTACGTCAAGGCTGTATATTGTCACCATGTTTATTTAACTTATATGCAGAGTACATCATGAGAAATGCTGGACTGGAAGAAACACAAGTTGGAATCAAGATTGCCGGGAGAAATATCAATAACCTCAGATATGCAGATGACACCACCCTTATGGCAGAAAGTGAAGAGGGGCTAAAAAGCCTCTTGATGAAAGTGAAAGTGGAGAGTGAAAAGGTTGGCTTAAAGCTCAACATTCAGAAAACGAAGATCATGGCATCTGGTCCCATCACTGCATGGGAAATAGATGGGGAAACAGTGGAAACAGTGTCAGACTTTGTTTTTCTGGGCTCCAAGATCACTGCAGATGGTGACTGCAGCCATGAAATTAAAAGACGCTTACTCCTTGGAAGGAAAGTTATGACCAACCTAGATAGCATATTCAAAAGCAGAGACATTACTTTACCAACAAAGGTTCGCCTAGTCAAGGCTATGGTCTTTCCTGTGGTCATGTATGGATGTGAGAGCTGGACTGTGAAGAAGGCTGAGCGCCGAAGAATTGATGCTTTTGAACTGTGGTGTTGGAGAAGACTCTTGAGAGTCCCTTGGACTGCAAGAAGATCCAACCAGTCCATTCTGAAGGAGATCAATCCTGGAATTTCTTTGGAAGGAATGATGCTAAAGCTGAAACTCCAGTATTTTGGCCACCTCATGCGAAGAGTTGACTCATTGGAGAAGACTCTGATGCTGGGAGGGATTGAGGGCAGGAGGAGAAGGGGACGACAGAGGATGAGATGGCTGGATGGCATCACTGACTCGATGGATGCGAGTCTGAGTGACCTCCGGGAGCTGGTGATGGACAGGGAGGCCTGGCGTGCTGCGGTTCATGGGGTCGCAAAGAGTCGGACACGACTGAGCGACTGATCTGATCTGATCTGATCTGATAACATGAATGAACTTTGAAACATCATAGGGGTAAAAGAAGCCAGATACAAAAGATCACAAACTGTATGATCCCATTGATATGGAATGCCCAGTATAGGCGAATCCATAGAACCATCTATAGAACATAGCATGTTTTTAATTGTGATAAAATACACATAACATAAAATTTACCATTATAAATGATTTTAAGTGTCTGCTGCTAAGTCGCTTCCATCATGTCTGACTCTGTGTGACCCCATGGACAGCAGCCCAACAGGTTCCCCCGTCCCTGGAGTTCTCCAGGCAAGAACACTGGAGTGGGTTGCCGTTTTCTTCTCCAATGCATGAAAGTGAAAAGTGAAAGTGAAGTCGCTCAGTCGTGTCTGACTCTGTGTGACCCCATAGACAGCAGCCCACCAGGCTCCTCCGTCCATGGGATTTTCCAGGCAAAAGTACTGGAGTGGGGTGCCACTGCCTTCTCCATTTAAGTGTATAGTTCAGTGTTATTAATTTCATTCACATTACTGTTCAATCATCATCATTATCCATCTCTAGAAGTTTTTCATAATCCCCAAATAAAACACTTTACTCCTTAAACCATAACTTCCCAGTCTCCCCTCCCCCAGTCCCTGGCAACCACCCTTCTGCTTTGAGTCTATGAATTCAGCTCCTCCTAGCCTCTCATGCGGAGAAGGCAATGGCACCACACTCCATTGTTCTTGCCTGGAGAATCCCAGGGACGGGAGAGCCTGGTGGGCTGCCGTCTATGGGGTCGCACAGAGTCGGACACAACTGAAGTGACGCAGCAGCAGTAGCAGCAGCAGCAAGCCTCTCATGTAAGTGGAGTCGTACAGTGTTTGTTCTTAGGTGTCTGGCTTACTTCATTTGGCATAACGTCAGATACAACCATGTTGTAGCATGTGTCAGAATTCCCTTCCTTTTTAAAATCCATGTAATATTCCATTGTACATATATGCCACACTTTCAGTTTAGTTCAGTTCAATCGCTCAGTCATGTCTGACTCTTTGCGATCCCATGAATCGCAGCACGCCAGGCCTCCCTGTCCATCACCAACTCCCGGAGTCCACTCAGACTCGCCTCCATCGAGTCAGTGATGCCATCCAGCCATCTCATCCTCTGTTGTCCCCTTCTCCTCCTGACCCCAACCCCTCCCAGCATCAGAGTCTTCTCCAATGAGTCAGCTCTTCTCATGAGGTGGCCAAAGTACTGGAGTTTCAGCTTTAGCATCAGTCCTTCCAAAGAAATCCCAGGGCTGATCTCCTTCAGAATGCACTGGTCGGATCTCCTTGCAGTCCAAGGCACTCTCAAGAGTCTTCTCCAACACCACAGTTCAAAAGCATCAATTCTTCGGTGCTCAGCCTTCTTCACAGTCCAGCTCTCACATCCATACATGACCACAGGAAAAACCATAGCCTTGACTAGGCGAACCTTTGTTGGCAAAGTAATGTCTCTGCTTTTGAATATGCTATCTAGGTTGGTCATAACTTTCCTTCCAAGGAGTAAGCTTTACTTTCTCATTAATCTATCAGTGGACATTTGCATTGCTTCCACCTTAGGCTATGGTGAATAATGCTGCCATGAACTTGAGTATGCTGCTGCTGCTGCTGCTAAGTTGCTTCAGGCGTGTCTGACTCTGTGTGACCCCATAGACGGCAGCCCACCAAGCTCCCCTGTCCCTGGGATACTCCAGGCAAGAACACTGGAGTGGGTTGCCATTTCCTTCTCCACTGCACGAAAGTGAAAGTGAAGTCGCTCAGTCATGTCCGACTCTTTGTGACCCCATGGACTGCAGCCTATCAGGCTCATCCGTCCATAGGATTTTCTGGCAAGAGTACTGGAGTGGGGTGCCATTGCCTTCTCCAGAACTTGAGTATACAGAGAGTAAAACTATCTCTGAGATCCTGCTTTCAGTTCTTTGAGGTGTATATCTAGAAAGGAATTTCTGACACATATGGTAATCTGTGATTACCTGAGGATGCAATTAATGTAGATGGTGATTGAAGCCATGAAATTAAAAGACGCTTGCTCCTTGGAAGGAAAGTTATGACCAACCTAGACAGCATATCCAAAAGCAGAAACATTACTTTGCCAACGAAGGTCTGTCTAGTCAAGGCTATGGTTTTTCCAGTGGTCATGTATGGATGTGAGAGTTGGACTATAAAGAAAGCTGAGCGCCAAAGAATTAGTGCTTTTGAACTGTGGTGTTGGAGAAGACTCTTGAGAGTTCCTTGGACTGCAAGGAGATCCAACCAGTCCATCCTAAAGGAGATCAGTTCTGGGTGTTCATTGGAGGGACTGATGTTGAAGCTGAGACTCCAATACTTTGGCCACCTGATGCGAAGAGCTGACTCATTTGAAAAGACCCTGATGCTGGGAAGGATTGAGGGCCAGAGGAGAAGGGGACGCCAGAGAATGAGATGGTTGGATGGCGTCACCAACACAATGGGCATGGGTTTGGGTGGACTTCGGGAGTTGGTGATGGACAGGGAGGCCTGGCGTGCTGGGGTTCATGGGGTCCCAAAGAGTCGGACACGACTGAGTGACTGAGCTGAATTGATGGTAATCTGTTTCTAGTTTTTTCAAGGAACAGCAGCACTATTCCCGTTAGTATTTGTAAGAAGTCACAGAGCTTACAGTAAATGAATGCTTCCTTTCTATCCATCATTTGTGTGGAGGCAGGACCAACCTGTCTGACAACAGTGTGATTCCATGTCCCCAAACAATGAGTAAGAAGCAAGCAATCTGTTCCTCATCACTTGCACTGTTTTTCACAAACTATCAAGTTAATCAGATGTCTCATTTTTCAAACTTCAGTGAACAAAGCTGATACATCCTCAATGTATTATCAGCTAACTTGAGGGAAAAATTAAAGTATTTCTTCATTTTTAATAATCCTGAGAGTCAAAGTTTTCTCCTTGCTTGGGCAGAGCCTGCCTGTGAATGTTCAGAGGAAAAGCCTATTTGTGAGTGGGTGGTGTCTACATGTGGCCAGAGAGTATGTTATACACTGAATTTTAGTCAGAGAGGATCCAATTTGCATCCCCTAATGGTTTAGTTACACTCATGCCTCAAGGCATAGGAATAGACTGGATTTTGTATCACTTTATTTTTCTGACTCATGAGGGAAAAGGCAGATTGAAGCTGTTTCTGATTTGGAAAGAAGGAAAGGACATCCTACCTATTTTCCCTCACCCTCTGGTGTTTTCTTCTTTTTTTTCCCATGCCAAATGTCTTTCTCCACAGAAAAGAAAATATTCAGTCTTAAATTCCTCAATTTATTACTAACACTTTCTTTGCAGAAGTAATGGAAAGAAAACCACCAGATGATCCGACTGGTATCGGTGCCCTATGGGGAGGACATTCAGCAACACAAATAATCTTCCTGTGTTGGGAAACCCTTCTAGGCCCCCTAAAATGAGCTCCAACTTAATAAGCCAGTACATGTCTTCCACGAAAAAGGCATCTCCTACTCAATGAAACTCATATTAAGCCATCTCAGAATTACTCATCTCTCAAATTCTATGCCAACAAAAGCAAGAATCTTAAGTGGGTTTTTTTGGTTCTGTTTGTTTTGAGCCATATAGTGTGGCACGTGGGATCTTAGTTCCCCAACCAGGGATGGAAGCCATGCCCGTTGCAGTGGAAGCTCAGAGTCTGAAGTCACTGGACCACCAGGGAAGTCCCAGTAACTTTTTGAATTAACTAGTTTGCCTTGATTATGTGGTTTGTGCAACACTCATCTTATTGAAGAGGAATCCATCGAACCCTCCCTCCTGGTTGTGTAGAGTGACATGTGTGCTCCCAGGAGTGAACTCCAGGGAAAACACAGGTTATATTTGTTAATCTTTTAGATGGAGAAAACAATTTTCTCCATGCTGATGGAAGGTCATCAAGAACCTCCCTCCATCTGCTACGAAGGTCCCACTGCATCAATTGACCATGTCAAAGTCCCCAGGATCCCTGGGGCCACTACATTTGTGTCAGCCTCAAAGTTACCATCAGAATGACTGAACTCTGAATCCTCAGAGCTCTACCTGCTGTGGGAAGGAGTCCTGACTTCACTTTCAATGAACTCAGCCTCTGCACCTTTATCTGCCCCGGTATCTCCTAGGAAAAATCTCATATTCTCCATCCCTATTCATTTCAGCAACTTTGAGAAAGCCAAGACTCCCAGATCATTACTTTACTCTAGCACTTGACTCCCTCTGTGAATCCCATAATAACCTGACCCCATCTTTCTTTCCTCTGCAATCATAGTCTCTTTTGCTGTAACCTCCAGCACCGGCTCAGTGGTAAAGAATCCGCCTTCCAACGCAGGAGACGCAAGAGATGCAGGTTCGATCCCTGAGTTGGGAAGATCCCATAGAGTAGGAAATGGCACCCCACCCCAGAACTCTTGCCTGGAAAATTCCATGGGCAGAGGAGCCTGGCAGGCTACAGTCCATGGATTGCAAAGAGCGATTAAGCACACCAGAATTCAAATCTGTTTCAACGACTCCTAAAGACATCCCTTGCAGTCCAGTGGTTATGACTCTCCGCTCTCACTGCCAAGGGTCCAGTTCAATTCCTGGAGGACTGCAGCCCTCCAGCCTCCTCTGTCCATGGGATTCTCCAAGCAAGAATACTGGAGTAGGTTGTCATGTCCTTTTCCAGGGGATCTTCCCGACCCAGGGATCGAAAGTACATCTCCCACGGCTCCTGCACTGCAGGCAGATTCTTTACCACTGAGTCACAGGGAAAGCCCTGGAAGCTCATACTTTTGCCACTTCCTCCACAATGCCTCCACTTTGTCATCACCTACAGCTCTCCAGGTCACTCCCCATGAGTTCTTAAAGATTTTAGCTCTTGCTTCACTGCCCACCTCTTCAGTTATCTCATTATCACTGAGATTATCCTTCGATTATCGTGAGTTCTTGAGTCCTTGATTGTCTCCCTCCAAGGATCTTGTCCCTCACACTGTTCAGCCACCTACCTCCAAAGTTATCTAGACTTCATCACTGCCTTTCCTGTGACTCATTTTCAAGCACTTTTCACTCCAATGCCACTTCATTTTCTCTAATATCCAGATACAGGTGGTTTTTCATCCCCTCCAGAACCTCCACATCCATTGTTCCAGCCAGCTTTTCACTCAGTGTCACTCTCCTCATACTTTTTTTTTTTTTTTTTGGCCACACCAAATGGCTCTTGGGATATTAGTTCTTTGACCAAGGATTGAACACGAGCCTTCAGCAGTGAAAGCATGGAGGTAGTACCCAGGTAGACCACCAGGGTACTTCCTTTCTGACATAGTTTTGAAATATGTATAATATTATATCTGAAATGTATTAACTGTTCAAACTAATCACTGTCATGTTACAATTTGTTCATATTAGATGTTTGTAATGTTTCTGATAATCAATAAAAGAGATTCTTGATACCTAAAAAAAAAAAAAAAAATTATTCCTTAGGCATATGTTCAAATCTCTTGCTTTTCTTTCTTCAAGCAGTGGTTATGTGGGAAAGTGCCCACTTGGCTAAATCAAACCCCTCCCTCCCTTGCTGGTCTCACTGCCAACTCATCACTGCCTTCTCAGTGTCCAGTTGTTACTGCTCCTGCCTCACCTCCCCAGTCCAGTCACCCTAAGTGCCCCCAGATTATCACTTCTCACTCAATTCTCTTCCTTTCTTCTGCTCTTTCTCAGCTTGCAACTGCTGACCTTGATTCTTATTTCACTGAGGAAATAGAAACAATCAGAAAACATTTATTATTGGCTCCTAAAACCAAATTTACAAAACGGGCTGTATTGGTTCCCACCTCTTTTGTTGGGCAATCCCCAGTTCCTTCTTACATCCAAGGATCTCACTCGTCTAGAGGTCTCTTCTCCAGCATCATTGACTTCCTCCTTACTGAACTCTTCCCATTGGCCTATAAACAAGCAATACTATTGCCCAACTTAAATTTAAGAAAGAAATCTTTTGATCCCACATCTCCATTCAGCTATAGACTCATTCTTTTCTCCTTTCTGCAGCAAAATTCTTAGGCTAATTAGTCTTATTCTCACAGCTCCGTTTCCTCAAAGAATGGGTTCTTTTTCTGAGCCCACTTTTATCAGACTGGAGGCCATTCTCAGCATAGAGTTAGCTTGAAACTCAGGCCAGAGTTAGCTTGAAAATGCTGAAGGCTAGTGATGCTGTTTATCTGCTCCAAACTTTCCCATTACTTAACATCAAAGACAGCTTGCTCACTGTTACCTGCAAGGTGGCCCCTTTGCCTCTTCATTGCCTACCCTCTCCCTTGTCTTCTCTGCAGCAGCTACACAGGCCTCCTTGTGGGTCCCAGAAGATGACATTTATGCTCCCAAGGTTTTTTTCACATGCTTTATCACTTTGCTAGCTCTCTCACATCTTTCAAAAAATGAACTTCTCTTTAAGGCATTCCCTGGTCACCCTATTTAAAATTTCAATTTCCTCAATCCTTGATATTTTGTACCTCTTATCCTTCATTTAATTTATTTTTTCTTTTTTCACACTGAATGTTAACATGTATGCCACATATTTTACTTATTTGTCCTGTTTATTCAGTACCTTCTTCATGAGGGTATTTTTTTAGTTGTGTTTACTATTATCCCTAGCACCTAGGACAATGTCTGGCACATAGTAGGTATTCACTGAATTTTGACTTAATAGTGCTTTGAGATGTTTATATGGATCATTCCTGCCATGGAATATCAAATGATGATAATAAAAATGACGAGAATATGATATAAAGTGATGGTGAGAGAAAGACTGCTTTCATGGAATTCAATGTTAGGATGAATTATAACCTTTGTTTTTGTGGGAGAAGATGGTAAAAAATAAACAAAATAAATAAAGGAGAGTGCATAGTGCATCAAATGATAAATGCTGTGAAACAGAAAATGGTAGATGGAGTTCTCTGGCAGTCCAGTGGTTTAGGACTGTGCACTCTCAGTACTGAGGGCCCAATTTTGATCCCTGGTCAAGGAACTAAGATCCCACAAGCTGCATGACTTGGCCAAAAACAAAAAAAAAATTTAAAAATTAAATAGTAGATAAAGGGAAAGAGAGTATGGTGTGGGTGTATTTTATTCATTTATTATTTTGTCAAGGTATAATTGCCATGTAACATCCTATTACTTCCAGGTGTACAACATAATGATTCGCTATTTGTATACATGCCAAAGTGATCTGCACAGTAAGTCTGGTTACCATCAGTCACCATACAAAGTTAACCATTGTTTTTTTCCTGGTGCTGAGATCCTCTGAGATATACCCTCTTGGCAGCTCTAGTCACCATGCCAGACATTATGGATGTGTTATTTTAGAGTGGTGACCATGGAAACCTCTTAGAGGAGGTGATATTTGAATAGAGACCTAAAGGAAGTGGGGAAGGAAGCCAAGTGGATGTTCCAGTGAACGTTCCACACAGAAGAGATCACAAGTACAAACGCCCTGAAGCAAATGTATACCCAGTGGGCAGGGCTGCGGTGACCATAGTGAGTCTAAGGAGGATGGGGCAGAGTGAGCCTGATACAGAGAGAGGGGTCTTGATGGAAAGGTGAGGGACACTCTGGGCCCGGCTCGTTTGAGTTCTTGTAGGCTGGGGGATTAAAAAGCAAAGACATCACTTTGCCAACAAAGGTCTGTATAGTCAAATCTATGGTTTTTCCAGTAGTCATGTACGGATGTGAGAGTTGGACCATAAAGAAGGCTGAGCACCAAAGAATTGATGGTTTGGAGTTGTGGTACTGGAGAAGACTCTTGAGAGTCCCTTGGACAGCAAGGAGATCAAACCAGTAATCCTAAAGGAAATGAGTCCTGAATATTCATTGGAGGGACTGATGCTGAAGCTGAAACCCCAATACTTTGTCCACCTAATGCAAAGAGCCACCTCATTGGAAAAGACCCTGATGCTGGGAAAGATTGAGGGCAAGAGGAGAAGAGGGCAACATAAGACAAGATGGTTGGATGCCATCACCAACTCAACGGACACGAATTT
The DNA here is from genome assembly GCA_935064755.1 of Tragelaphus eurycerus. NCBI lineage: Eukaryota > Metazoa > Chordata > Mammalia > Artiodactyla > Bovidae > Tragelaphus > Tragelaphus eurycerus. The sequence continues at coordinate 12,513,039 of CAKXYN010000057.1, forward strand.
GAGCCAAGCTCTGGGAGATGGTGAAGGACAGGGAAGCCTGGCATGCTGCGAACCAGGGGTCATGACTTAGTGACTGAACAACAACAGAAAAGGCTGGGGTAAAGCTTTTGGACTATTACTTGGAGTGAGCTGCGAAGTCATTGGAGAGTTTTGAGTAGAAGAGAGTCATGATCTGACTTGCATGTTATAGAAGACTCACCCAGGCTGCTGGGTGGAGAGTAGGATGTAGGGAGTTAAGGGCAACAATAAGGAAGCCAATGACCATCATCAAGCAGGAGTTGATGCTATTAATGGAAATACTAAACAGTGGCAAAGTTTGGAAATGAATTGAATATAGAGCCAACAGCATTTGAGATTAGACGTGATGATAGAAAAGATTTAAGCCAACTCCAATATTTTAGGAGACTGGAATTGCCACATCATAAGAAGGGGCAGATTTTGAAGGGTGAGGTGATAGCTTAAATCAAAAATTGTTTTCCATGCTAAGTTTGAGATTCTCAAATTCTCAAGCCAAGAGTTTCAGTATGTAGTTGGTTACATGGATTTGAAGTTCATGGAATAGATAGAGGCTGAAGACGCAAATTTGAGAAGCCTCAATAGATAGTATTTAAAGTCCTGGGGTTGGATGGCTTTATATTCCAGACAGTGAGTATAACAGAGAGAGGATCTGAAGAGGTCTCAAAGATGGGAAGGAATCAGCAAAAGAGCCTGGAAATTAGAAAGAGAATCTGGAAAGGATGGAGTCCTTAGGCTAAGTACAGAAAGTGTTTCAAGAAGGAAGGAGCAATTATCTCTGTCTCACAGGTCAGAGGACTGAGAAATGTGGAGACCTTTAGTGACCTTGAAAAGAGCAGCTTCACAAAATGGGAAGCCCATTGCAAAATTCTGAACAGACAAATGACATCATTGCCTTCAGTTTTTCAAGCTAATTCTAACCACTGTGCTAAGACTAGCCTGCAGAGGTTAAGAGAAGAGAGAACCAGGCTCTTCATAATCCAGATGAGAGATGAGCGGTTTGGGCCAGAGAGATGGTAAAGCAGGCACTGAAAAGTGGTCTTGCTAGATGTACTTTAAAGGTAGAGCTGTCAATTTTTGCAGATGGACTGGAGCAGATTGTTAGGAAAATAAAGGAGTCAAGGATGACACCCAAGCAATTGGCTTGAGCAACTGTGGAACAGAATTGCCATAAACTGAGGTGATGAAGGCTGCAAGAGGTGACAGGAACTCAATTTTCAATGCGTTTACCCTGAACTGCCTATTAAGCACGTACCAATTAAAATGTCAAGTTTGTTGTTCAGTTGCTCAGTCATGTCTGATTCTTTGCAATCCCATGGACTGTAGCACGCCAGGCTTCCCTGTCCACCACCAACTCCTGGAGCTTGCTCAAATTATGTCTATTGAGTCAGTGATGCCATCCAACCATCTCATCCTCTGTCGTCCCTTTCTCCTCCTGCCCTCAATCTTGCCCAGCATCAGGGTCTTTTCCAATGAGTCAACTCTTCGCATCAGGTGGCCAAAGTATTGAAGTTTCAGCTTCACCATCAGTTTTTCCAATGAATATTTGGGACTGATTTTCTTTAGGATTGACTGGTTTGATCTCCTTTCAGTCCAAGTCACTCTCAAGAGTCTTCTCCAATACCACAGTTCAAAAGCATCAATTCTTTGGCACTCAGCCTTCCTCGTGGACCAACTCTCACATCCATACACGATACTGGAAAAACCATAACTTTCACTAAATGGACCTTGGTCAGCAAAGTAAGATCTATGCTTTTTAATACACTGTCTAGGTTTGTCATAGCTTTTCTTCCAAGGAGTAAGCATTTTTTAATTATATGACTGCAGTCACTGTCCACAGTGATTTTGTAGCCCAAGAAAATAAAATCTCTCACTGTTTCCATTGTTTCCTCATCTATTTTCCATGAAGTGATAGGACCGAATGCCATATCTTAGTTTTTTTGAACATTGAGTTTTAAGCCAGCTTTTTCACTCTCCTCTTTCACCCTCATCAAGAGGTTCTTTAGTTCTTCTTCACTTTCTGCCATTAGGGTGGTGTCATCTGCATATCTGAGGTTATTGATATTTCTCCTGGCAATCTTGATTCCAGCTTGAACTTCATCCAGCCCGGCATTTCACATGATATACTCTGCATAGAAATTAAATAAGCAAGTTGAAAATATGCAGCCTTGACATACTCCTTTCCCAATTTGGAACCATTCTGTTGTTCCATGCCTGGTTCTAACTGTTGCTTCCTGACCTGCATACAGGTTTCACAGGAAGCAGGTAAGGTGGTCTGATATTTCCCATCTCTCTAAGAATTTTCCAGTTTTTTGTGATGTGATTCTGGATAAGAGTTTTGAATATTAAGTCTAGATCAGTAGGGTTTTTTTAAATGATTGCAAGTAAAAGGAGAATGTTGGAAATAGCCTGTATTAGTCATGATAATCTAGGGATTTTGAGCGGGATTGAATTATTCCAGGGAATTAGAAGTTTATATCATTATTGAAAGCAAGAAGAGTGGAGATATATTGATGATTAGCTCTAGTTTAGAGAGGAAGTGGGACACGGGTACAGTGTTGAGAATAAGAGGGTCAAGTAGGGGGTTTTGAGCAGTTAGTAAAAGTGAACAAGGCAGCGAAAAGATTCCTCCAAGCCAGCTCATGACATGTCAAATGAAGAGTTAAATTTGAGACATGATGAGACTTTATGCTGTTTGTTTTCTCTGCAGACATTTAAAGTAGTTCTATGTAGGGAATTCCTCAGTGGTCCAGGGGTTAAGAATCTGGCCTGCAATGCAGGGGATGCGGGTTTGATCTTTGGTTAGAGAACTAAGATCCCACATGCTGGAGAGCAGCTAAGCCCAAGCTTCACAATTAAGACCCCACACAGCCAAATAAAAAAAAATTTTTTTAATAGCTGCTGCTGCTGCTAAGTCACTTCAGTCATGTCCGACTCTGTGGGACCCCATAGACGGCAGCCCACCAGGCTCCCCCGTCCCTGGGATTTTCCAGGCAAGAGTACTGGAGTCGGCTGCCATTGCCTTCTCCTTTTAAATAGCACTTCTATTTAAAAGCTCTTTCAGGAGCAGAGCTGTGCACTAGTTGTCAGTAGGAGATATAAGCAAAGATTCAACTCTGATTTTATAAAAATGCAGATTTTTCAGCTCACCCCAGTGATCCTGATCCATTGTGTGGCAAGGTTCAGGAATTTTTAACAAAAACCAGGAATAATTTGGAACACTGTGATAAACACTGCTCTGAGTTGCTTGCAGACTGGAATTATTGATAGAAACAGCTGTTGATAGTGTGAGGTGCCCTTGATTGGTGCTAGGAGCCAGTGCTGTCTAGAAGCCAGTAGAAGATTCAAAGAGGAAAGGTGTTATTATGACACAAGCTGAAGGTCTCCATTATTCTATAATGTCCTGCATTATTCTAGAATGAATCACACTTAAGAAAGAATAGGTCAGGCCCCACTGTCTACCTAACTGTAGGGGGAAAGTGGAGATTCTGGCCTTCTGTTCCAATTTTTAATAAAGAGAAAAAAATAGAAATTCTCTCTAGACATTGAATCTTTTACAAATTTTAAAATAATATTAATAACTTGGCTGTCAAATGCTTACTCAGGATGATGTATCCAAGAGAAGTGAGAAAATAGTTATTTTTCCCAGGGCTAGTGTTAACTTTTGACCATATTTGGCCAAGTAGGAGGTATGGGCAGAGGTAATCGTATATTTTTAATGTGCAGATAAATTCCAAGCAAAGCAGATTTTTTTTCTTAGTAAGGCTGATTTCATTATAAAGGAGCTTGTTGGCTTTTTTTTTTTTTTTTTTTTGCCTTAGAAAGTTGTTTAATCAAGGTGTAAGTGTATTAATTCAAAGAAGAGTTTCAACTATTTAAATAAAACCAGCATATCAGTATGTACCTGAAATATTTTCCTAAAATTTTCTCCTTATTACTACCAACCACTTAACACCCTTTAACTACTCAGCTCAATTAAATTAGTCCCATGAAATAAAATGTGCAATAGAGATATTATCTGAAATCATTTTTATTCATGGTTAGAGACTATGAAAAGGATTTTGACAAGCCCTTAAAAATCTTTTGGGTGATGTTGAAAACTTCAACTTACAAGTGATGATTCAGTTTGAGGGGTGAGAACCTCCTGGCGTGATAAGAGGCAGTTCTACATAGAGAACACGAGAATGGCAAACCCTCAAGCTAGACAAAGTTGGCTAGAGTATCCACAGACTCGTTACTGGAGTTTTCTGCTGCTGAGAAACTGAGAAATATGAATATGCAAAGCTCATAGACTCTGATCAGCATATGCCTCTTTCAGCTGATCCTCTTTCTGAAAAGGAAGTCGTTGTGCCCTCTGGCTTTCTAAGTGCTGTGTTCTGAATCTCCAAAGCAAGCAGAAGAGAGAAGAAAAGGGGAGGGGGATGTGTTTACTTGTTTTTATAGCAAAAATTGAATTTGCCTTTTACAGAGCGTGTGTTTTCAGACAAATAACAGGATTTAGCCAGTGATTTCTCATAGAGCTGTCTACCAGGATTCATTGTTCCTGGTTGTCCAAAGGCGAAGTAAGAAAAATCCCAATGCCTTCGCACCCTGAATTACCCTCAGTGATCTGCAAGTTCTGTAACTCCATGTCTTTCTCTGTTTTTTTTTTTTTTAATCCAAAAGATCAAAAGCAAATGCACCATCATGTTCATTTCATGTATTTCCATAATTGTCTTTGTACTCAAGATTTTTTTTTAATGTCCCAGTCCTTTGTGAGAATTAGTGCTTGTTTGTCTATTATAAAAAAATTAATTTTATATAAGAATGGTTAATCCAGAAAAGCAGAGCTCTTAAGTCTACCAGCATCCTCTCGTTTTACCTTGTGGCAAATATATTGCCTTCTTCCCATCACACCTAGTCCTGACCTCCTTTCCCTCCCTGGGCTATCCGTTCAGTTCAGTCACTCAGTCGTGTCTGACTCTTTATGACCCCATGGACTACAGCACACAAGGCCTCCCTGTCCATCACCATCTCCTGGAGCTTGCTCAAGCTCATGTCTGTCAAGTCGGTGATGCCATCCAACCATCTCATCCTCTGCAACCCCCTTCTCCTCCTGCCTTCAATCTTTCCCAGCAACAGGGTCTTTTCCAATGAGTCAGTTCTTCGCATCAGGTGGCCAAAGTATTGGAGTTTCAGCTTCAGCATCAGTCCTTCCAATGAATATTGGAAATATTGGAAATTTTGACATTTCCAACATTGGAAACAGGACTGATTTCCTTTAGGATTGACTGGTTTGATCTCCTTGCAGTCCAAGTGACTCTCAAGAGTCTTCTCCAACACCACAGTTCAAAAACATCAATTCTTTGGCGCTCAGCTTTCTTTATAGTCCAACTCTTACATTCATACATGACTTCTGAAAAAAGCCATAGCTTTGACTAGACAGACCTTTGTTGACAAAATAATGTCTCTGCTTTTTAATATGCTGTCTAGGCTGATCATAGCTTTTATTCCAAGGAGCAAGCATCTTTTAACTTCATGGCTGCAGTCACCATCTGCAGTGATTTTGGAGCCCCAGAAATAAAGTCTCTCACTATTTCCATTGTTTCCCACCTATTTGCCATGAAGGGATGGGACTGGATGCCATGAACTTAGTTTTTTGAATGTTGAGTTTTAAGTCAACTTTTTCACTTTCATCAAGAGGCTCTTTAGTTCCTCTTCACTTTCTGCCATAACAGTGGTGTCATCTGTGTATTTGAGGTTATTGATATTTCTCCCAGCTATCCGGAACAGCAACCAAGCTATCTTGGGTCAACAGCACCACCTATTGGTGATGATAGTAAATTGTTTAAAGAGATGACTAACAGGACTTCGCTGGTAGTCAAATGGGTAAGATTCCACATTCAGAATGCAGGGGACCTGGATTAGATCCCTGGTCAGGGAACTAGATCCCACATGCTGCAACTAAGAGCTCACATGCCACAGTGAAGACTGAAGATCCCTCATGCCACAAATATAGGTGCTGCAAGCTGCAACTAAGACCCAGCACAGTTCAGTTCAGTTCAGTTCAGTCGCTCAGTTGTGTCCGACTCATTGCGATCCCATGAATCACAGCATGCCAGGCCTCCCTGTCCATCACCAACTCCCGGAGGTCACTCAGATTTACATCCATCGAGTCAGTGATGCTATCCAGCCATCTCATCCTCTGTCGTCCCCTTCTCCTCCTGCCCCCAATCTCTCCCAGCATCAGAGTCAGACCCAGCACAGCAGCTCCCCAAATAAAACCTGAAAAAACAAACCAAAAAACCCAATGTACATACCTTAACTTTAAAAAAAAAAAGAAATAGCTTTAGCATATGCACAAGCCCTATTCTCCCATGTTCCCTACATTTAAAACTGAGTAAATCATTCTGGGAATTTTTCTTAACTGCACATCACATACACACACACTATCTCAGCCATCAGGAAAAGCTCCAACAATACTTGTCATTTTAAATCACATCCCCACACACAGCTCTGACCCTCCCTTTATATGACCCCATCTCATATTCTACCCAAGGACGCAGACTGTTCACTATGCCCTCTGGAACTCATTGTCTGTCACCAGCAACATTTTCTATATCCTCAAGGTCTTCTCCATATTACTTCCACCTCTGTATTCTAAATGAAACCTGTATTTCCTACAGTTGCAAGTGCATTGGTGACAAGTCGCTTCAGTCATGTTGAGCTCTTTGCAACCGCATGGACTGTAGCCCGCCAGGCGCCTCTGTCCACGGGATTCTCCAGGCAAGAATACTGGAGTGGGTTGCCGTGCCCTCCTCTAGAGTATCTTCTCGACCCAGGGATTGAACCTGCATTTCTTACATCCCCTGCATTGGCAAGCAGGTTCTTTACCACTAGGACCACCTGGGAAGGCCCACAGTTGGAAGTACTCACTGCCAATTCTAGAAGATTCCCTGTTTCTTCTCCCCAAACATTCTTGCTTCCTTTGAAGCTCAGCCATTGGTCATCCACTTCGCCATGTGTCAACCATCTACAGACTTTGTAGTCACTTCTCATCATTCCTCGAATAGTTTCCTGCGTGACCCACTGTCACTCTCTGCAACAGCACTCTTCTCATAATTCTTGGTGATTTCAAAATCGGGCTTTTGATGTGCTCTTCTCTCCTGGTCTTATTCTCCACATCATTCTACCCCCCTGCTCCACGGCCATGCCCTAGACAATATCATCACTTTGCCGGCACAATGTTAATTTCAGACATCGTGCACTCCCACTCTGACCATTTATTTTTTAGCCCAGGAGAAAAACTTACATTGACCTTAGCGTTTGTCCCTCACCTCACCTGGGTGACTGAGCATGCAGCTGGGCAAGCTTTGACCTGAAGTCATGTGTTTGCCATCCTTGCCCTGGTAGTGCTTGACAACTCTTGTATTAAGGACAATTTCATAACTTCTGAAATTAAATTTGGCAAAATATAAAAGTACATCACAGTCACTTTGAGAATTTCCTCATATTTATTCCCAACATTTTACCCACATTAAAGTAACCTTACTCTTCCTCGAGTTCTAGCATGTGAGGTGTCTAAGTTTTCATTACTTTTGGTGGATTTTGACTCTATTATAAAAGTATTTTCCTACTATTTTCCATCTGAATGTTAGTATTTAGTACATAGCATTTTCTAGACCCTTTATAAGGCTTCAGACTCCTGTAACATAACCCTATGGTGACTCTTTTTAGGGGAAACAACTGGGATAAATGAACTGTGATTACTGTAAGCAAGACAGATCATAATCTGTGTGCTTCTTTCCAGAAGATAGATCACAAGGAAAGCAAATGTGCTGTGTCTGAAAATTCTCTGTTTAAAACTCCTGTTTTTAAAACTTTGCTCATTTTTTTCCCGTGTTTCTGTGAAAGGAATAGGGAGCCATTTCCAAGCAGTGTCCCCAGACAGGGTAAGAAGGTTGTGTCGGAAGTTCACACGCGACCATCATCTACAACTAAGATGAGTCAGGACTTAACCCCTGATGCTACCTTTTCACCTCCTCTCTCCACATCATCACCCAGTTATGCAAACCAGTCACAAGTCACCCTCTGTTGTTCTGTGAGAGACTACAGTCCTTAGCAGGCCAAGATGGGCTCAAAGCTGTGTGCTCATCCCTCAGCATGTGAGAGGGAATAAATGTCAGGGCTTTTGTCCAGTGTTTTCTGTTTCACTGAAATCTTTAAAAATCACACACATTCCACCCTGTCTGCCTCATTCTTACCCGATCCCAGAAGCCTGTGTTTGCATTTCGGCCTCTGATTTTTAAACATTGTTGTCATTGGACGATACATTCCAAGCAGCTAGCTAACCAGTGAGACTTTGACATAAACTGAAAATGTTGCTTCTTCTTGTATAGGACAAAATTCGACAAAACAATTGGCTCAGAGTGGCTACAAATGAAGGCAAGGGGAGTTGAGCACTTTGGATGTTAGCACTGTAGACAGCATCTATCTCCCATTCCCCAGTAACCAAGACTTCTGAAACGCAAAGGTTTTTTTCCTTCAAATTCATGGCTCATTCTGGAGACAAAGACATTTTGCAGAGCTAACCAGATAATACTCAAAAGTGGATTATCAGGAGAACTATACAAACATGTCACTCCAAAACAGACCCTAAAAAGAATAGGATACATACTTCAAGTTCTTTTCTGCTTTTTGGCCATGCTGCAAAGCATGAAGGATGTCCATAAATAGCTTCTGGGATCCTAGTTCCCTGACCAAGTATTGAATTTAGATCAAATCAGATCAGATCAGTCGCTCAGTCGTGTCCGACTCTTTGTGACCCCATGAACTGCAGCACGCCAGGCCTCCCTGTCCATCACCAACTCCCGGAGGTCACTCAGACTCGCATCCATCGAGTCAGTGATGCCATCCAGCCATCTCATCCTCTGTCGTCCCCTTCTCCTCCTGCCCTCAATCCCTCCCAGCATCAGAGTCTTCTCCAATGAGTCAACTCTTCGCGTGAGGTGGCCAAAGTACTGGAGTTTCAGCTTTAGCATCATTCCTTCCAAAGAAATCCCAGGGCTGATCTCCTTTAGGAGGGACTGGTTGGATCTCCTTGCAGTCCAAGGGACTCTCTAGAGTCTTCTCCAACACCACAGTTCAAAAGCATCAATTCTTCAGCTCTCAGCCTTCTTCATAGTCCAACTCTCACATCCATACATGAACACAGGAAAAACCATAGTTATTACCAACCTAGATAGCATATTCAAAAGCAGAGACATCACTTTGCCAACAACGGTTCGCCTAGTCAAGGCTATGGTCTTTCCTGTGGTCATGTACGGATGTGAGAGCTGGACTGTGAAGAAGGCTGAGCACCGAAGAATTGATGCTTTTGAACTGTGGTGTTGGAGAAGACTCTTGAGAGTCCCTTGGACTGCAAGGAGATCCAACCGGTCCATTCTGAAGGAGATCAGTCCTGGGATTTCTTTGGAAGGAATGATGCTAAAGCTGAAACTCCAGTATTTTGGCCACCTCATGAGAAGAGTTGACTCATTGGAGAAGACTCTGATGCTGGGAAGGATTGGGGGCAGGAGGAGAAGGGGACGACAGAGGATGAGATGGCTGGATGGCATCACTGACTCGATGAATGTGAGTCTGAGTGACCTCCGAGAGCTGGTGATGGATAGGGAGGCCTGGCGTGCTGCAGTTCATGGGGTCGCGAAGAGTCGGACACGACTGAGTGACTGATCTGATCTGATCTGACTAGACGAACCTTTGTTGGCAAAGTAATGTCTCTGCTTTTGAATATGCTATCTAGGTTGGTCATAACTTTCCTTCCTAGGAGTAAGTGTCTTTTAATTTCATGGCTGCAGTCACCATCTGCAGTGATTTTGGAGCCCAGAAAAATAAAGTCTGACACTGTTTCCACTCTTTCCCCATCTATTTCCCATGCAGTGATGGGTCTGGATGCCATGATTTTAGTTTTCTGAATGTTGAGCTTTAAGCCAACTTTTTCATTCTCCACTTTCACTTTCATCAAGAGAGTTTTTAGTTCCTCCTCACTTTCTTCCATAAGGGTGGTGTCATCTGCATATCTGAGGTTATTGATATTTCTCCCAGCAATCTTGATTCCAGCTTGTGTTTCTTCCAGCCCAGCGTTTCTCATGATGTACTCTGCATATAAGTTAAATAAACAGGGTGACAATATACAGCCTTGACGTACTCCTTTTCCTATTTGGAAGCAATCTGTTATTCCATGTCCAGTTCTAACTGTTGCTTCCTGACCTGCGTAGACAGGGATCAAGACCATCCCCATGGAAAAGAAATGCAAAAAAGCAAAATGGCTGTCTGGGGAGGCCTTACAAATAGCTGTGAAAAGAAGAGAAGCGAAAAGCGAAAAGGAGAAAAAGAAAGATATAAACATCTGAATGCAGAGTTCCAAAGAATAGCAAGAAGAGATAAGAAAGCCTTCTTCAGCGATCAATGCAAAGAAATAGAGAAAAACAACAGAATGGGAAAGACTAGGGACCTCTTCAAGAAAATCAGAGATACCAAAGGAGCATTTCATGCAAAGATGGGCTCGATAAAGGACAGAAATGGTATGGACCTAACCAAAGCAGAAGATATTAAGAAGAGATGGCAAGAATACACAGAAGAACTGTACAAAAAAGATCTTCACGACCCAGATAATCACGATGGTGTGATCACTGACCCAGAGCCAGACATCCTGGAATGTGAAGTCAAGTGGGCCTTAGTATTGAACTTAAGCCCCCCTAAAGTGGAAGCACAGTCTTAACCTCTGGACCACTAGGAAAGTCAGCAAAATAGGATTCAGTTGCCAAGCCATAAGTAAGGAAACTGGCTGAGTTGTGAAATATGTTGACAACAAAACTTCACTTGATACTGGCGCTGACTCCAGAGCTCAGCTGTAGGAATTTCTACTTCTGAGCAGAGTTCTCATATGCAAACAGAAAAGTCAAACCATAAGGCTAACAGGAAATTGTATCTTCTCAGAGGTCAAATTTGCTGAAACTTTTGAATAAGGTACAAAAGGGCAAGAAGACCAAAGACCCTGGTGAAATCAGGACTCTGTCCCCTGAAGCCAGTGACTGAGTGGGAAAATAATTTCATATCCTCATGCCTGGATTTTAAGTGCAGAAAGCAATATAGTCTGGCAAAAATAAGGGACATAAATTTAATAAAATGAGTTTTATGAGATGGGGCACAGCAGAGCTTCCCTAATTAAACTTTATCCTCACGTTAGAGCAATTTTCTTCTTTTTGAGAACAGCCTATCCTTTATTTCTTAACTTCCTGTCATCCTTTCTATTGGTAAAGCAATTATTTTTACTAAAACCTATGGACAGAGCTCATAAAGTGACCTTGTTTTTCCCATAGTCTGCATTGTTGAAAGATATAAAGAATAAGTATACATTTTTGGAGGGGAAATAGATCACCAAGTAAGGATTACTCAACATAGTAGATTGTGTCCATGTTGTAATTTTTAAAATTTATTTTATTGAAATATAGCTGATTTACAATGTTGTGTTAGTTTCTGATGTGCAGGAAAGTGATTCACTTATACACATATATATTGGTATTTGCTAATCCCAAATTCTTAATCCCTCCCTCCTCCCATACCCTCCATGACTGTTATTTTCAACTAGATTTTCAGAATAAAGATTGTAAAAGTATCCTTTTTAATGTAGGAAAACAATGTTTGCTTTTGGAGACATTGTATAAGACAGATTTTAGATTAAAATTCTAATTCATAGCCACCTAAAGAAGATGTCTAGAGATCTTTAAATATATTCTCATTGATCAGAAAACTGAACATAAAGCAGCCACTACTGCTAAAACTGTTTCATGACAGTTGCTCAAAGTGATTTGGTACAGTTGCCTGGCTGAAATAACTGCCTGTAAGTATGCTGGAGAAGGCAATGGCACCCCACTCCAGTACTCTTGCCTAGAAAATCCCATGGATGGAGGAGCCTGGTAGGCTGCAGTCCGTGGGGTCGCTGGGAGTCGGACACGACTGAGCGACTTCACTTTCTCTTTTCACTTTCATGCACTGGAGAAGGAAATGGCAACCCACTTCAGTGTTCTTGCCTTGAGAATCCCAGGGACAGGGGAGCCTGGTGGGCTTCCGTCTATGGGGTCACACAGAGTCGGACACGACTGAAGTGACTTAGCATAGCATAGCATAGCATAAGTATGCTATGCTGTGCTGAGTCCGCCCAGTTGTGTCTGACTTTTGCGATCTTATGGACTGTAAGCCCGCCAGGCTGCTCTGTCCATGGGATTCTCCAGGCAAGAATACTGTACTGGGTTCCATGCCCTCCTCCAGGGCATCTTCCCAACCCAGGGTTTGAACCCAGGTCTCCTGCATTGCAGGTGATTCTTTACCATCTGAGCCACCAGGGAAGCCCAAGAATACTGGAGTGGGTAACCTATCCCTTCTCCAGGGGATCTTTGTGACCCAGGAATTGAACTGGGGTCTCCTGCATATCAGACAGATTCTTTACCAGCTAAACTACCAGGGAAGCCTGCCTGTAACTATATCTGCAGGCAAAACAAACTTCTGACACAAGTCACTATCAGCTTCTATTTTTTAAAAAATGTAGGGACCTCCACGGTAGTCTAATGGTCAGGACTTCACCTTCCAATGCAGGGGATGTGGGTTTGATCCCCGGTCAGGGAATTGGGATCCTACATGCCTCATGGCCAGGGAACCAGAACATGAAACAGAAGCAGTGTTGTAACAAATTCAATAAGGACTTTTTAAAAATGGTCCACATCCCCCCAAAAAAAAACTTAAAAAAATAAAAAATGAATAATTTCTTAAAAATGTACATCAAGTTTCATCATTAAATATCCTTTTGGTTATTGAAAAGTCAACCAGGTATATACTGAGTGCTATTCATTGGTAAAGTTCCAGTAGTAATAGAATTTCATCATGTAAGGTAAAATCTCCATGAAAAGATCACTTGCTTTATTGCATTGGGTTAACGTTTTAGATAGACAGACGGATGGATAGATAGGCAGATATTTAGATTTTAGGAGCTTTAGCTTCTTCAAAAAGAGTTGTATTGTCATTTTTAGAAGATCACACCATTAGGTACATTTTTTGATGTTTCTTTCAGTTAAAAGACCCTAAGCTATGAGTATAGTGGTGTAATAGATCCACAAAAGAAATTATAACCACATTCTTTGAAGTCAATATTCTCCAGATATCAGTGTATTCTACCTGCTGGGAGTCTACAAAGAAATGCCCAATGATGTTGCTGATAGCCTCAGACTATTTTCCTTTGAAAAACTAAAAATAATTCTGATCTATGAACCACCAGATGCCAAGTAGATACAACTGTTATAAGGAGAGCACAAGAACTTCAAAGCTGCTGACCCAAGACAAATTCATGAGGTAGTCTCTGTAAGATTAATTTGCTTTCATTATTTGTTTTTCAAAAAAAAAAAAAAAGCATTCAGGGTGTTTGCCATTTTGAAGGCGGTGGAGACCCCTGCAAGGAGAGAGTGGAGGCAAAGCTAAGAGGTAGACTGAAGAAGAAAACCCAAAGAAAGGGACTCTGTTCTTTCCCATTACAGTTTTTCTCCCAGAAATTAAAAAAAAATTAATATAAATTTAGGTAGATTATTTGCTTTGGGCTATGTTAAATAGAGCCTAAATAAAAAGAATAAAAAGATGCCAAGTGTGGATTTAATCAGTGTCTTTCAGCATCACAATATGGGCTTTCTTAATTTTCAAAACCAGAATAGGAAAATTTAAAAAGCAATCCAGTGTTCAGGGATATTTTCCTTACTATTTTAATAAACCTTTGTTTATGCCTAGAGGTGCCATTAAATTACCAGCCAGACATTAATACACAGCTCACTGGGGACTGGCGTATACGCCGTGATTATTGCTGGGCGTTTGCTCTGCTGTTTATAAACAGCTACTGGACAGAAGTTTTGTTTTTTTTTTTTAAGTCTGAGCTTCATTTATATCCCAAGATTGTTTTTCTATCTACTTGGAGATGAACAGCTATTTATGATGTGGATCAAATAATCACAATAGCAAACTTAAAAAAATAAGGCATTTTGTGTTTTTTTAACCAATAAGGACCTACTATAGAGCACAGGGAACTCTACCCAATATTCTGTGATAACCTATATGAGAAAAGAATCTTAACAAGAATGATTATATGTATATGTGTAACTGAATCATTTTGCTGTACATGTGAAATTGACACAACATTGTAAAATCGACTATACTACAATAAAATTAAAATATTTTTAAAAATAAGGTGACTTTAAACAGTTTTTCTGTGGTTACAATTTTTTCTTGCTTGAATATGTGATGGAAAATAGAGCAGTTGATGTCGTGTAGTCTTATGCCCTTTCCAGTTTACAGTGCAGAGCTTAGCTTAAGTCAGGCTAAGAGACTGTTATACCTGGGAGGACCATCAAGGAGACACTGGGTTTCACCTGTGCGAATACATGCCGATGACTGTGTATTTCAGAAAATCAATCAGAACATTTCGGTGAAACCCGAGCCTGAATGTGCTTGGTACATTAACTCTAATTATAATAATGAGACTATAAATAATTCATCTTGTATCAGTACAATGAGTTAAATGGCATCATATTTCTCTGATGAGTAATCTTGATTTTTTTTTCCTTGCACTTAAGGAATAAGAATGCTACCAAGATGCTGTGATTTCATAGCTTTAAACTGTCTTTGTTTTTTAAGTTTATAATGCAAATCAGAGCATAGAAACTCTAGTCAATGATTTCAAACAATTTTGATACTGCTTTCAGGTGGCCAGAAGCAAATAGCATAGCAGTAGAATGAAAATCAGAAAGCAGTGCTGGCAAAATGGAGCTGTTTTCCTTTGTTAAATAGCATTCTGAACTTCCATAACTGGTGGAATGAGTGTATACCCTCCCACTGTGGCTCTCAAAACTGTCGACTGGAGCTCTACTTGGTTATCTGGCAGAGCTTGGGAAACATGGTTATTGAAGGCCTCTTTCACTTTCTTTTTTTTGACTGGGTGGGATGCAGGATCCTAGTTCCCCAACCAGGGATTGAACCAGTGCCCCCTGCAGTGGAAGTGAGGAGTCTTAACCACCGGATCACCAGGGAAGTCCCTCACTTTTAAAATACAAGTGATAAGATCAATGAGCCAGGTAAGACTTGAATTTTTCCAGCATCATTAAAGAAGTAATAAGTCTATAGTAGTTACTCACAATTATGTGTGCACTTATGCATATAAATAATAAATATAAACATTAGATAAAATGCAAAGGAAAATGTAAACTGTTAATATCTTTTGAGAATGCAATTCTGGATATCTCTATTAAGATTACACATACACACACACTCCCTCTCCCAGCAATACCATAAAAACTAATCTACCAGCCCATAAGGATGCATAGGAAAGGATGCTCAGAGGATTAAAAAAAATAGGACTACAAAGGGAGTGCTCATCATAGGGAAAGAGATAAGAAAACTGGAGTTCATTCATACTATGAAATATTATGCATTCACAAAAGACAATGTGTTAGACAATATTTTTAATCAAATATACTCTAATAAAATATAGAAAAAATTTTTTAATTTAGAAAAAAGTTTTTTAAAAAGTGTTAGGTATATGTTAGCTGGGGCCTCCCTGGTGGCTAAGCTGGTAAAGAATCTGCCTGCAATGCAGGAGACCCTGGTTCAATTCCTGGGTCACAAAGATCTCCTGGAGAAGGGATAGGCTACCCACTCCAGTATTCTTGGGCTGCCCTGGTGGCTCAGATGGTAAAGAATCTGCCTACAATACTGGAGATCCGGGTTGGATCCCTGGATTGGGAAGATCTCCTGGAGAAAGGCATGGCAACCCACTCCAGTATTCCTGCCTGGAGATTCTCCATGGACAGAGGAGCCTGGCAGGCTACAGTCCTCCATGGGGTCTCAAAGAGTTGGACATGACCGAATGACTAAGCACAGCACATGTATTAGTTGATTTGGAGGGACTTTTACACTGTGCGTTCAAGTGAGAAAAATAGTTTTCTAACATTTTTTTACAGTAGTGATGAGGAGAGATGGACAAGAGAGGAAGAGGATAGATATAAAGAATTTAACAAAATGTTTTTAAAGAGCATTCTGAAATACATATAGAATATGATACTATTTATTCAAAATTTTATATATGTATGCATATATTAGCCTGAAGAGATATGTGAAAGGATGTTACTAAAGTTTTAATAGTGATTATCTCAGAGATTTTTAGTTTCTTCCTTAAATTTGTTTTTATTCTGGTTGAGTACACTATCAGATCAGATCAGTCACTCAGTCGTGTCTGACTCTTTGCAACCCCATGAACTGCAGCACGCCAGGCCTCCCTGTCCATCACAAACTCCCGGAGGTCACTCAGACTCACATCCATCGAGTCAGTGATGCCATCCAGCCATCTCATCCTCTGTCGTTCCCTTCTCCTCCTGCCCCCAATTCCTCCCAGCATCAGAGTCTTCTCCAATGAATCAACTCTTCGCATGAGGTGGCCAAAATACTGGAGTTTCAGCTTTAGCATCATTCCTTCCAAAGAAATCCCAGGGCTGATCTCCTTCAGAATGGACCGGTTGGATCTCCTTGCAGTCCAAGGGACTCTCAAGAGTCTTCTCCAACACCACAGTTCAAAAGCATCAATTCTTCCACGCTCAGCCTTCTTCACAGTCCAGCTCTCACATCCATACATGACCACAGGATAGCTTATTTTAATGGTATGATGAGTTTTTTTAAAAGGTTATCAGAAATGTCAGTGTTTAAGAACAACTTTTTCAATCTGTAGGATAAAGACTATATAAATAGGCTTTTGAAAAGCCAAAATGTAATATTTTGTTTTTATATATAAGGTTTAATATAAGCTCCAGACAACCAGTAAAAAAATTATTTGATTTGGCAGGTTTTTAAAAATTGCATCAAGGATTTATATTAGGCTGATATGTTATGGTTCAAGTATAAGAAGCAGACTATTTACAAGGTCTCATCCTGATCAAGAGTTCTTAAAACCTCTAGGATATCTGTCAAATGGGATCAGCAGGCTTTGAGGTGCTGGGTTTTGATACAAAAATTCAGAATATATAGCAGAATCTAATCCTCCTAGGTCGGAGGAGTTAGTTAAGTCCTTGTTCCTTCCAAGGGCTTGGAACGCACAAGCCCAAGGTTTGCAGAAATTCCCAAAAGCCATCTAGGGATATGTATACATCATGTCACTGTGGACTTGTCTAAGTTTTGAATATTGTGAAATGAACATCTTGGTTGCCACCTATGCTGCTAAGTCACTTCAGTCGTGTCCGACTCTGTGCGACCCCATAGACGGCAGCCCACCAGGCTTCCCTGTCCCTGGGATTCTCCAGGCAAGAACACTGGAGTGGGTTGCCATTTCCTTCTCCAATGCATGAAAGTGAAAAGTGAACGTGAAGTCGCTTAGTCGTGTCCAAACCTCAGCGACTCCATGAACTGCAGCCTACCAGGCTCCTCCATCCATGGGATTTTCCAGGCAAGAGTACTGGAGTGGGGTGCCATTGCCTTCTCCAGGTTGCCACCTATAGAACTAGCATAATATCTACCGTAGGAGCATAAAAATGTCTTTTTTCTCTATCTGCTATAAGGGAGGAAGAATGTTCTTGACGGGGTCCCTGTCATAAAAGATTAAAAAGAAAAGCAAGCAAATTTATTTAATGTAAGTTTTACTGAAAACCTGGAGACTTCATAAGGAAATAAGACCTGACGAAGTAGCTAAACCTGAGTGTTTTTATGCCAGGTTTAATGAAGAGAGGACAGTGGTGGGCAAATGTGGTAAGACAAAAAAGGGGTTGTGGTGACATCTCTTGGTGTCCCTCTGTCTTTGGAAATTAAGAAGTCCCTTTCTAAGGGAGGCACCGGTCATATGAGGGTTTTGTGACCTACCTCAGGTGACGGTCAGAAAGTCCTTCCTTCACCCGCCATTTCTCAGATTTCTTCAGCTTGAAGTATGTAGTAAGTCCAGGTACCACACTTTAGGGTACTCATCACTACCATTGGCTGAAGACTGAGATAAATGCTTTCTATGCATCATCTAGTTTACTGCTGTATCAACAGCTGGGTCACACTGTCTTTGCATGGCTTGGTCTCTTATTTCATTCAGATCTCAAAGGGCAGCTCCCTGAGATGCCTTCCCTGGTTACCCAGGCTAAATTAGAATACCTCTGATACCCAGCAGGAACCTGTGGGGATCCTGGGCACAAAAGCCTTTCTGTGTCCCCCATTTATTGATTATAGGAAATAGGCTTCATTCAGCCTCCACGACCTTCTCTGAGTTTCAAGGGCAGGTTCAAGAGTTGCTAATCAGTGAAAGGAGGAGATGCCCAGACAAAGGGGAAGCAGCCTCAAGGGATACACATAACACTGTCTGTGAGCTGAAACTCCCACCAGGTGGTAGAAGTTAGCGGTATGCTGCCCACAAGCAAGTAGACCCCAGACAGGTTGGAACCTGAAGGTTGATGATGCTGACTCCTATTTACCTCTCTACCAACCAGTCAGAAGGATATCCACGAGCTGATCATGCCCTCCTGGAACCATTACAATAAAACTCCTCACCACCCCTTCCAGGTCAGGACACACACAGTCTTGAGAGCAGGACCCCGCTGTGGCCATTCTTTCCTTTTTCACCCAGAACTCTGTCTTCCAGAGTTACTTCTGTGTTGGGGTACAGAGGTTGGATTCAGCTTCACCTCCCCCTGTGCAGCAGGAGCGCCATGGTAGTTCTAGTCCAGAGCCTCTGAATCTGTCTAGAACTTCTTAGGCATTCAGTCAATGTTTGATGAATAAATGAATTCATTTCTCCAGTAACATAAGGGGGTGAGCCTCAACTTTGTTTCCTTTGTTGGCTCATTTATTCACTCAACAAATATTTGTTAACACTTAACACTTAACTATGCTATTGGGGAAGGCAATGGCACCCCACCCCAGTACTCTTGCCTGGAAAATCCCGTGGATGGAGGACCCTGATGGGCCGCGGTCCATGGGGTCGCTAAGAGTCGGCATGACTGAGCGACTTCACTTTCACTTTTCACTTTTATGCATTGGACAAGGAAATGGCAACCCACTCCAGTGTTCTTGCCTGGAGAATCCCGGGGACGGCGGAGCCTGGTGGGCTGCCGTCTATGGGGTCGCACAGAGTCGGACACGACTGAAGCGACTTAGCAGCAGCAGCAACTATGCTATACTATGTTATGCTATGCTAAGTCACTTCAGTCATGTTCGACTCTGTGCGACCCCATAGATAGCAGCCCACTACGCTTCTCTGTCCCTGGGATTCTCCAGGCAAGAACACTGGAGTGGGTTACACTTAACTATATTCCAGGCCAATTTAAAGCCTTTGGAATGTGCCAATGAACAAAGATTCCCTGGTGACTCAGACGGTAAGGAATCCTCCTGCAATGCGGAAGGCCTGGATTCGATCCCTGGGTTGGGAAGATCCCTTGGAGGAGGGCATGGCAAATCACTCCAGTATTCTTGCCTGGAGAATTCTGGGGATTCTCAGAGGAGCCTGGCAGCCTGCAGTCCATGGGGTCACAAAGAGTTGGACACAACTGAAGAAGCTGAAGTTGAAAGGTTCTATGAAAACCTACAAGACCTTTTAGAACTAACACCCAAAAAAGATGTCCTTTTCATTATAGGGGACTGGAATGCAAAAGTAGGAAGTCAAGAAACACCTGGAGTAACAGGCAAATTTGGCCTTGGAATACGGAATGAAGCAGGGCAAAGACTAATAGAGTTTTGCCAACAAAATGCACTGGTCATAGCAAATACCCTCTTCCAACAACACAAGAGAAGACTCTATACATGGACATCACCAGATGGTCAACACCGAAATCAGATCGATTATATTCTTTGCAGCCAAAGGTGGAGAAGCTCTATACAATCAGCAAAAACAAGACCAGGAGCTGACTGTGGCTCGGACCATGAACTCCTTATTGCCAAATTCAGACTGAAATTGAAGAAAGTAGGGAAAACCACTAGACCATTCAGGTATGACCTAAATCAAATCCCTTATGAGTATACAGTGGAAGTGAGAAATAGATTTAAGGGCCTAGATCTGATAGATAGAGTGCCTGATGAACTATGGACTGAGGTTCGTGACATTGTACAGGAGACAGGGATCAAGACCATCCCCATGGAAAAGAAATGCAAAAAAGCAAAATGGCTGTCTGGGGAGGCCTTACAAATAGCTGTGAAAAGAAGAGAAGCGAAAAGCAAAGGAGAAAAGGAAAGATATAAACATCTAAATGCAGAGTTCCAAAGAATAGCAAGAAGAGATAAGAAAGCCTTCTTCAGCGATCAATGCAAAGAAATAGAGGAAAACAACAGAATGGGAAAGACTAGGGATCTCTTCAAGAAAATCAGAGATACAAAGGAACATTTCATGCAAAGATGGGCACGATAAAGGACAGAGATGGTGTGGACCTAACAGAAGCAGAAGATATTAAGAAGAGGTGGCAAGAATACACAGAAGAACTGTACAAAAAAGAGCTTCACGACCCAGATAATCATGATGATGTGATCACTGACCTAGAGCCAGACATCTTGGAATGTGAAGTCAAATGGGCCTTAGAAAGCATCACTACGAACAAAGCTAGTGGAGGTGATGGAATTCCAGTGGAGCTATTCCAAATCCTGAAAGATGATGCTGTGAAAGTGCTGCACTCAATATGCCAGCAAATTTGGAAAACTCAACAGTGGCCACAAGATTGGAAAAGGTCAGTTTTCATCCCAATCCCAAAGAAAGGCAATGCCAAGGAGTGCTCAAACTACCGCACAATTGCACTCATCTCACACGCTAGTAAAGTAATGCTCAAAATTCTCCAAGCCAGGCTTCAGCAATATGTGAACCGTGAACTTCCTGATGTTCAAGCTGGTTTTAGAAAAGGCAGAGGAACCAGAGATCAAATTGCCAACATCCACTGGATCATGGAAAAAGCAAGAGAGTTCCAGAAAAACATCTATTTCTGCTTTATTGACTATGCCAAAGCCTTTGACTGTGTGGATCACAATAAACTATGGAAAATTCTGAAAGAGATGGGAATACCAGACCACCTGATCTGCCTCTTAAGAAATCTGTATGCAGGTCAGGAAGCAACAGTTAGAACTGGTCATGGAACAACAGACTGGTTCCAAATAGGAAAAGGAGTACATCAAGGCTGCATATTGTCACCATGTTTATTTAACTTATATGCAGAGTACATCATGAGAAATGCTGGACTGGAAGAAACACAAGTTGGAATCAAGATTGCCGGGAGAAATATCAATAACCTCAGATATGCAGATGACACCAGTCTTATGGCAGAAAGTGAAGAGGGGCTAAAAAGCCTCTTGAAAGTGAAAGTGGAGAGTGAAAAGGTTGGCTTAAAGCTCAACATTCAGAAAACGAAGATCATGGCATCTGGTCCCATCACTGCATGGGAAATAGATGGGGAGACAGTGGAAACAGTGTCAGACTTTGTTTTTCTGGGCTCCAAAATCACTGCAGATGGTGACTGCAACCATGAAATTAAAAGACGCTTGCTCCTTGGAAGGAAAGTAATGACCAACCTAGATAGCATATTCAAAAGCAGAGACATTACTTTACCAACAAAGGTTTGCCTAGTCAAGGCTATGGTCTTTCCTGTGGTCATGTATGGATGTGAGAGCTGGACTGTGAAGAAGGCTGAGCGTGGAAGAATTGATGCTTTTGAACTGTGGTGTTGGAGAAGACTCTTGAGAGTCCCTTGGACTGCAAGAAGATCCAACCAGTCCATTCTGAAGGAGATCAATCCTGGAATTTCTTTAGAAGGAATGATGCTAAAGCTGAAACTCCAGTATTTTGGCCACCTCATGCGAAGAGTTGACTCATTGGAGAAGACTCTGATGCTGGGAGGGATTGGGGGCAGGAGGAGAAGGGGACGACAGAGGATGGGATGGCTGGATGGCATCACTGACTCTATGGATGCGAGTCTGAGTGACCTCCGGGAGCTGGTGATGGACAGGGAGGCCTGGCGTCCTGCGGTTCATGGGGTCGCAAAGAGTCGGACACGACTGAGCGACTGATCTGATCTGATCTGAGTAACTGCCACAGAATGAACAAAGAGGCAAAGCTCCTGCTTCCATGGAGCTTACTTTTCAGTCACTAAAATTTTAGGTTCTTTTTTTCCCACCAGTTTCACTGATTGCCCTAAAAATAATAATAAATGTAAACACTGTCTTAATTTCCTTCTGTGGTACTTAAAAATGTAGATATGTTCCTTTTATAGAAATCAGACAAAACCCATAGATTTCTTTTTTTGTAGATGGCAATGGCACCCCACTCCAGTACTCTGGAGCCTGGTGGAGTACGGGGGAGCCTGGTGGGCTGCCGTCTATGGGGTCGCAGAGTCGGACACGACTGAAGCGACTTAGCATAGCATAGCATAGCATAGCATAGCAATTCTATACTTGTCTTAGTTGGCTGAAGAGATAAAATTAACTTCTTATAAGCTAATGATAGAAATGTCTAGTTAATAAACCATTGTGCATGCTTGTGTAACTTATTCTTTGTGACCTATGGACTGTAGCCTGCCAGGCTCCTCTATCCATAGGATTTTTCAGGCAAGGATACTGGAGTGGGTTGCCATTTCCTTCTCCAGGGGATTTTCCCTACCCAGGGATCGAAACTGTGTCTCCTGCATCTCCTGCCGTGGCAGGCAGATTTTTTACCACTGAGCCACCTGGGAAGCCCTAAACTTTGTACTTCTACATATAAAATAGATTACTAATAAGGACCTACTGTATAGCATAGGGAACTCCACTCAATACTCTGTAATGGTCTATATGGGAAAAAATTCTTAAAAAGAGTGTATAACTGATTCACTTTGCTGTACACCTGAAAGTAACATAACATTATAAATCAACTATACTCCAATAAAAATTTAAAAATAAACAAAACTATTGTCCTTGTATATCAGGTCATGAAAAGAAGTTAAGGAAGAGATCATTTTCAGCCCATACTTTCTATTCCTTGTTAGTATCAATAGATTTAACACTTTAAAAAATGGTTTTATCAAGTGTAAAATGCTATATTCTAAACAGTCCTTTCTTAGAAAAAAAGAATGCTTGAAACTGCCTATGAAACAGGCTTAATCAGATAATTTGTTTGTTTTTGAACCAATGCTAACCCTGGGCAGAGTCCTCAAACTATCCTGAGTTTCCTTAGCAGTAAAACAAGGATAAGGACTATCCTGGTGGTCCTATGGCTAGGACTCTGTACTCTCAATGCAGGGGGTCTGGTTTTGATCTTAGAAGTTGAAGATCTTGTGTGCCACAAATAACACCCATTGCTGCCAAATAAATAATTTTTTTTAAAAGTGGGGATAATAATGCCTGCTCTATGCCATTATGAGGAGCAAATGAATTTGTGTGGTTTCCATAACTGTAGATATTTTATATATTTAAAATATATATTTTTTATACAATTATATATAAATACAATTATACAATTATATATAAAATATAATTTTTACTTGGTACAATTTTAAGAATATAGAAACGGACCCTCTTAACAACACCTATGTGTATGTAAATAATTTTAGGATGAGAAAAATTAAATTTAGTGATAATTTCCAAATGGACTCCACCTTCATGAAATAAATTCCACAGACTAAGAATAACCAATTTCAAGCCTACATTGGTCTTAGAGACAGTGTAAGAGTAAGAAAACCTCAAGAATTCACTTTGCTGCCAAATTGAATTTATAATTCTTGTAGAAGGTCAAAAGGCAAGGTCAAGCTGCTGAGAAATCATAAATCTTTTGGTATTTCCCCTTGATAACTTAGCTGGGCAAATTAATATGAATACAGAAAAATAAGGTGATATTCAAGGTCAATAAAGAGAAGATTGTGATAAAAAGCACAAGAATAGGACTTCCCTGGGGGTCCAGTGGCTAAGACTAAACACTCCCAATGCAGTGGGCACTGGTTTGACCCCTGGTTGGGGAACTAGATCCCACATGCTGCAACTAAGACCCAGTGCAGCCAAATAAATAAATAAGAAATAAATATTTAAAAAAAAAAAAAAAGTTGCCATCCTCCACCTGAGTGGGGGGCCTTAGTTTCTGTAGAAGAACTCAGAGATACACATCAGATTGTTCTGTATATTCACTGAGGAGGAACCAGGACCCTGCCCCATCACTGCACTGCTATTTCGTGACTGCCTTTCCTTTGTTTCTGCATCCCTTCTCTCCTCTAATTAGTAACTGGTAACACTGCCCTTTGGGACTCAGAAAGTCTAAGAGACTGAAAGCCTTTTTCCTACCAACAAGAAATGAGGGACATGGAAAGGCTTTTGTACCCAAAAGGACCCCACAGGGTCTGCACAGTCTCAGTGTTTCCAAAGCATTCTAGTTAATCTCCATAGAAACATAAACCTCTTTCTTTTGTATTCATATTTTTTTAGCCCAGGTGATATTAAATTAAATTAAATAATTTAAATAACAAGTACCAAAGACAAACTGGTGTCAACTAAAATGATGCACAACGTCAGAGCTGCAGGTTGAGTTTTACTGGGGGCAAAATGAGGACTGCAGCCTGGGAGACAGCACCTCAGACAGCTCTGAGAGACTGCTCCAAAGAGGCAACGAGGGAAAGGCGCTCAGTCGTGTCCGACTCTTTGCCATCCCATGGGTTGTAGCCTGCAAGCCTCCTCTGTCTATGGAATTCTCCAGGCCAGAATACTGGAGTGGACAGCCATTCCCTTCTCCAGGGGAATCTTCCCAACCCAGGGATTGAACCCAGATTTCCCTAATTGCAGGTGGATTCTTTACCACCTGAGCTACCAGGGAAGCCCAAGAACACGAGGGAAGGTCAATATATAGGATTTTGGTGAAGGGGGAGTTCAGTGCAATCAAGCACTTATTTTACAAAAGGCTTTCCGCTAGGTGCTGAAGTCAACATGAAGGGATTTACCATTTTTCTAGATATGAAGAGATGCAAGGATCGGGATCATGAAATCAATTTCCAAAACTATCTTACTGTCTAAAGACCTGTTCCTTTGCTTTCCCTGGAGCACAGAGTGCCTCACTCTTCACTCTAAATTCCCCTCAGGAGGTTAAAGGTCAGCAGCTGCAGCAGCACAGACAGATGGCAAACACCCTTATTGTTGTTGTTTGATTGCTGGCAAATGCTTTTGGCAAATGCCAATTTGTAGTTGACACTGGTTTGGGAACAAATGCAACTGATTCTTGGTAAGAGGATTTCTGTTATATTCTTGAGTAACTTCACGTTAGCACATAGGACAGTCCCCAAGCAGCTCTGAACTAGAGGGTAAGAGTTAGAAAGACCTGGGTTGAATCCAGACTCTACAGTTGACTTTCACTAGCTGTGTGATCTTGAGTAGGTGATCTGTTTTTTCTGAGCCGTGGTTTCTTGGCAGGTAGCATGGTAATCATAACTCTGAAAAGTCAGTGCAGAGTTGAGCTCATCTAAACTTGCTCCTGGTACCGTGTAGATACTCAATAAACACTCCTTTCCTTACTTCTTTATAACAGAAAGAGATAAATGTCTATTACCATCACCTTTCCCAGCTTTTGGGGTCAATACTTTGTATCGTTAGCAAGAGTTTTACTAAATAAACAAGTCAAATCGAACTAATTTAATCTTTGGAAATAAAAGGTTCCTGAAAGTGAAACTTGTTCAGTCGAGTCCAACTTTTTGTGACCCCATGAACTATGCAGTCCTTCCAGGCCCAGAATACTGGATTGGGTAGCCTGTCCCACTCCAGGGGATCTTCCTAATGCAGGGATCGAACCCAGGTCTCCTGCACTGCAGGTGGATCCTTTACCAGTTGAGCCTCAAGGGAAGCCCTAAAACAGTTTTAAGTTCAGTTCAGTTGCTCAGTTGTGTCCAGCTCTTTGTGACCCCATGAACCACAGCACACCAGGCCTCCCTGTCCATCAGCAACTCCCGGAGTTCACTCAGACTCATGTCCATCGAATTGGTGATGCCATTCAGCCATGTCACCCTCTGTTGTCCCCTTCTCCTCCTTCCCCCAATCCCTCCCAGCATCAGAGACTTTTCCAATGAGTCAACTCTTCACATGAGGTGGCCAAAGTATTGGAATTTCAGCTTTAGCATCAGTCTTTCCAATGAATACCCAGGACCGATCTCCTTTAGAATGGACTGGCTGGATCTCCTTGCAGTCCAAGGGACTCTCAAGAGTCTTCTCCAACACCACAGTTCAAAAGCATCAATTCTTCGGTGCTTAGCTTTCTTCACAGTTCAACTTTCACATCCATACATGACCACTGGAAAAACCATAGCCTTGACTAGATGGACCTTTGTTGGCAAAGTAATGTCTCTGCTTTTGAATATGCTATCTAGGTCGGTTATAACTTTCCTTCCAAGGAGTAAGCATCTTTTAATTTCATGGCTGCAATCACCATCTGCAGTGATTTTGGACCCCCCAAAACAAAGTCTGACAGTGTTTCCACTGTTTGCCCACCCATTTCCCATGAAGTGACGGGACCGGATGCCATGATCTTCGTTTTCTGAATGTTGAGCTTTAAGCCAACTTTTTCACTCTCCTCTTTCACCTTCATCAAGAGGCTTTTTAGTTCCTCTTCACTTTCTGCCATAAGGGTGGTATCATCTGCATATCTGAGGTTATTGATATTTCTCCCCACAACCTTGATTCCAGCTTGTACTTCTTCCAGCTCAGCATTTCTCATGATGTGCTCTGCATAGAAGTTAAATAAACAGGGTGACAGTATACAGCCTTGATGTACTCCCTTTCCTATTTGGAACCAGTCTGTTGTCCCATGTCCAGTTCTAACTGTTGCTTCCTGACTTGCATACAAATTTCTCAAGAGGCAGATCAGGTGGTCTGGTATTCCCATCTCTTTCAGAATTTTCCACAGTTTCTTGTGATCCACACAGTCAAAGGCTTTGGCACAGTCAAGAAAGCAGAAATAGATGTTTTTCTGGAACTTTCTTGCTTTTTCCATGATCCAGCAGATGTTGGCAATTTGATCTCTGGTTCCTCTGCCTTTTCTAAAACCAGCTTGAACATCTGGAAGTTCATGGTTCACATATTGCTGAAGCCAGGCTTGGAAAATTTTGAGCATTATTTTACTAGCATGTGAGACAAGTGCAATTGTGCGGTAGTTTGAGCACTCTTTGGCATTGCCTTTCTTTGGAATTGGAATGAAAACTGACCTTTTCTAGTCCTGTGGCCACTGCTGAGTTTTCCAAATTTGCTGGCATATTGAGTGCAGCACTTTCACACCATCATCTTCCAGGATTTGAACAGTCTTGCTGCTGCTGCTGCTGCTAAGTCGTGTCAGTCGTGTCTGCCTCTGTGCGACCCCATAGATGGCAGCCCACAAGGCTCCACCATCCTTGGGATTCTCCAGGCAAGAACACTGGAGTGGGTTTGAACGGTCTTAGGATACACTTAATGGACTATCCTAGGAATGTCAGGTCCATGAATCAAGGCAAATTGGAAGTGGTCAAACAAGAGATGGCAAGAGTGAATGTCGACATTCTAGGAATCAGCAAACTGAAATGGACTGGAATCGGTGAATTTAACTCAGATGACCATTATATCTAATACTGAGGGCAGGAATCCCTCAGAAGAAATGGAGTAGCCATCATGGTCAACAAAAGAGTCCAAAATGCAGTACTTGGATGCAGTCTCAAAAACGACAGAATGATCTCTGTTTGTTTCCAAGGCAAACCATTCAGTATCACAGTAATCCAAGTCTATGCCCCAACCAGTAATGCTGAAGAAGCTGAAGTTGAACGGGTCTATGAAGACCTACAAGACCTTTTAGAACTAACACCATAAAAAGATGTCCTTTTCATTATAGGGGACTGGAACACAAAAGTAGGAAGTCAAGAAACACCTGGAGTAACAAGCAAATTTGGCCTTAGAATACGGACTGAGGCAGGGCAAAGACTAATAGAGTTTTGCCAAGAAAATGCACTGGTCATAACAAACACCCTCTTCCAACAACACAAAAGAAGACTCTATACATGGACATCACCAGATGGTCAACACCGAAATCAGATCGATTATATTCTTTGCAGCCAAAGGTGGAGAAGCTCTATACAGTCAGCAAAAACAAGACCAGAAGCTGACTGTGGCTCAGACCATGAATTCCTTATTGCCAAATTCAGACTGAAATTGAAGAAAGTAGGGAAAACCACTAGACCATTCAGGTATGACCTAAATCAAATCCCTTATGATTATACAGTGGAAGTGAGAAATAGATTTAAGGGCCTAGATCTGATAGATAGAGTGCCTGATGAACTATGGACTGAGGTTCGTGACATTGTACAGGAGACAGGGATCAAGACCATCCCATGGAAACGAAATGCAAAAAAGCAAAGTGGCTGTCTGGGGAGGCCTTACAAATAGCTGTGAAAAGAAGAGAAGCGAAAAGCAAAGGAAAAAAGGAAAGATATAAACATCTAAATGCAGAGTTCCAAAGAATAGCAAGAAGAGATAAGAAAGCCTTCTTCAGCGATCAATGCAAAGAAATAGAGGAAAACAACAGAATGGGCAAGACTAGAGATCTCTTCAAGAAAATCAGAGATACCAAAGGAACATTTCATACAAAGATGGGCTTGATAAAGGACAGAAATGGTATTGACCTAACAGAAGCAGAAGATACTAAGAAGAGATGGCAAGAATACACAGAAAAACTGTACGGAAAAGATCTTCACGATCCAGATAATCACAATGGTGTGATCACCGACCTAGAGCCAGACATCCTGCCAAGTCAAGTGGGCCTTAGAAAGCATCATTACGAACAAAGCTAGTGGAGGTGATAGAATTCCAGTTGAGCTATTCCAAATCCTGAAAGATGATGCTGTGAAAGTGCTGCACTCAATATGCCAGCAAATTTGGAAAACTCAGCAGTGGCCACAGGACTGGAAAAGGTCAGTTTTCATTCCAATCCCAAAGAAAGGCAATGCCAAAGAATGCTCAAACTACCGCACAATTGCACTCATCTCACACGCTAGTAAAGTAATGCTTAAAATTCTCCAAGCCAGGCTTCAGCAACATGTGAACCATGAACTTCCTGATGTTCAAGCTGGTTTTAGAAAAGGCAGAGGAACCAGAGATCAAATTGCCAACATCCTCTGGATCATGGAAAAAGCAAGAAAGTTCCAGAAAAACATCTATTTCTGCTTTCTTGACTATGCCAAAGCCTTTGACTGTGTGGATCACAAGAAACTGTGGAAAATTCTGAAAGAGATGGGAATACCAGACCACCTGATCTGCCTCTTGAGAAATTTGTATGCAGGTCAGGAAGCAACAGTTAGAACTGCACATGGAACAACAGACTGGTTCCAAATAGGAAAAGGAGTATGTCAAGGCTGTATATTGTCACCCTGCTTATTTAACTTCTATGCAGAGCACATCATGAGAAATGCTGTGCTGGAAGAAACACAAGCTGGAATCAAGATTGCCGGGAGAAATATCAATAACCTCAGATATGCAGATGATACCACCCTTATGGCAGAAAGTGAAGAGGAACTAAAAAGCCTCTTGATGAAGGTGAAAGAGGAGAGTGAAAAAGTTGGCTTAAAGCTCAACATTCAGAAAACGAAGATCATGGCATCCGGTCCCGTCACTTCATGGGAAATGGATGGGCAAACAGTGGAAACACTGTCAGACTTTGTTTTGGGGGGGTCCAAAATCACGGCAGATGGTGATTGCAGCCATGAAATTAAAAGATGCTTACTCCTTGGAAGGAAAGTTATAACCGACCTAGATAGCATATTCAAAAGCAGAGACATTACTTTGCCAACAAAGGTCCATCTAGTCAAGGCTATGGTTTTTCCAGTGGTCATGTATGGATGTGAGAGTTGGACTGTGAAGAAAGCTGAGCACCGAAGAATTGATGCTTTTGAACTGTGGTGTTGGAGAAGACTCTTGAGAGTCCCTTGGACTGCAAGGAGATCCAACCAGTCCATTCTGAAGATCAGCCCTGGGATTTCTTTGGAAGGAATGATGCTAAAGCTGAAACTCCAGTACTTTGGCCACTTCATGCAAACAATTGATTCATTGGAAAAGACTCTGATGCTGGGAGGGATTGGGGGCAAGAGGAGAAGTGGACGACAGAGGATGAGATGGCTGGATGGCATCACTGACTCAATGGGCATGAGTTTGAGTAAACTCTGGGAGTTGGTGATGGACAGGGAGGCCTGGCGTGCTGCAGTCCATGGGGTCGCAAAGAGTCAGACACGAATGAGCGACTGATCTGATCTGAATCACTTGTAAGTGCCATAGAATAAAAATGTTGGTCCATGATCTAGTGATACACGCGTATTTCAAATAACAAGACCGGAAGGCCGAGTAGGGCACAACCTTCAAAAAAGGACACAGCTTTGAGGACACAACATAAAGTGGTTAGAACCCACTAAGTCTAAGATGCCGGATGAGTCAAATTCCAATAGACCTTAAGCCTCAGTACACTCTTATTGTAACACATCAGCACATGCTAAATGACACACCCACAGGCTCTATGACAGTTCCAAGGCTGACCATCGAAGGTCAAAAAGTGGGTGGTGGCCCAATTCCTGTAAGTCCCTGCCCTTCCCCACCAGTTTTTGGAATAATCCTCCCACTCAATAGCCTATGAATCTACCCACCCCTATAAAAACTAACAAACCCATTCAGTGGGGCCTCTTGCCTTCTGAGATGGCCTACATTCTGTCTATGAAGTGTGTAGCTCCCTGAACAAACCTTTTCCCATTTTACTATGGCTTACTCTTGAATTCTTTTCCTGCTTTCGTGAAGCCAGGAACCCACACTCTGCAGCCATCCCAGGGACTCGCCTGAGACCTGAAATGTGACCACCCTCTCTCACTCCACTCTCTTTCCTGCAACAATTTCACAGACTCATGGTCCAATGGGCTGCATGCGTCCCGGCCACTCTTTTTTTCTGTAGTGATAATAATAGCTGGTAACTGGATAACCAGAGAAAGAAGAAATTTAAAAAGGAAGGGTCTTCAATACAATGGGACCATTTTGTAGTCTTTTCTTTCCATATTCCTTTCTTCTGCCCTTAAGAAAGTGTTATTTTCCTGGATCGACAGAATTATGCCCCCAACACTTTGCCAGAGCTGAAATATTCATATACAATCCTAACAGGCTGCTCTTGGGTCCAGCTTGAGTTTTATTCTCCTCTCTAGAAAGCCTTATACGCTTTCACTTGAACACTGAATCTGGTGATGATGGGGAGGACGATATGGGTTATTTTCCTTCACAGAGGTGTCATAAGGATAAATGAAATGATATTCATACAGCACTTTAGGATGTTCTTACAAACTGCACCTTTGTAAACATGACATATTCTAAAAGACCAGCGACTGCAATTTCTATTTTAAATAGAAATTGCTGACAACAATTTCAACCCTGGAAAGTAAACACATCAGCTTGAAATTGAAGTGCACTTTGCCAAGTAGCAGCAAGCTGATCACCTATCTGGGTCCTTACTGCAAATAAAGTTAAATGTTCACATAGATCGTTGTGTACAATTCATCCTGCTCTGCTATTTGGAAGTATCAGAAGCTAGTGGCCTGGTCCTGTGTTCTTTGTGATCCAGGAACATCTGGAGGTATGTCTTGGTCTTAGAACCTCCAAGGGCATTGCTGTCTATCTCAAGAACACTATGATTAGAGACATCTTGAGAATACTGAACTGTAGAAGGGTCCAAGCTATGGGGGCACATTAAGAGCAAACCAGTCAATCTTAAAGGAAATCAACCCTGAATACTCGTTACAAGGACTCATGCTGAAGCTGAAGCTCCAATATTTTGGTCACCTGATGTGAAGAGCTGACTCACTGGGAAAGACCCTGATGCTGGGAAATATTGAAGGCAAAGCAAAAGGGGGCAACAGAGGATGAGATGGTATCACTGACTCAATGGACATGAGTTTGAGCCAGCTCTGAGAGATAGTGAAGGACCAAGAAGCCTGGCGTGCTGCAGTTCATGGGGTTGCAAAGAGTTGGACACGACCAAGCGACTGAACTAAAACAACAAAACCATCCTACTGAGGTTACTCTGAACCCAGATAAAACTCTGGAAAATCTTCAGTCTGGATACAGGAGCAAAACTCTCATCCTTCAAGTGGCCCTGGTCTGAGAATGAGGCCGTGTCCTGGAACACATTTGGAGATCTTTGTATGCAAACACTAAATGTTACCCAGGTAGAGAGTACCAGAGGATGTTCTAACACTGTCCCAGGGCACTGATGTGTTTTCTCCTCTATTAAGCCAAGGGTGGCCGAGGACTACCAGAGATCACTCAGTTAGTTAGCATCCCAGGTGCAGAGGGCAATAACGTGGCGGCAGTGAAGCGCACGTGAGTTGACGTGAAGCTTTGCTGACACGTCAGAGGGCCAAGCTAGCAAGTGCAACAGGGAGAAATGGAAAGAGAGTCAGTCTTGAAGATCACATCCCTGGGAGAGATCTCAGGTCACTATGCAAGTGGGACCTGGCTCTCAAGTAACATAGAGTAAGTTTCACGGACTCAGCAATGGAAACACAGGAATTTAAGTAAGAGAAAGAGGAAGTGAAAATCAAAGTGTCAGTAGCTCAGTCTTGCCCGACTCTTCTCGACCCCATGGACTGTAGCCCACCGGGCTCCTCTGTCCATGGAATTCTCCAGGCAAGAATACTAGAATGGGTTGCCCTGCCCTTCTCCAGGGGATCTTCCTGACCCAAGGACTGAACCCGGGTCTCCTGCACAGCAGGTGGACTCCTTAACATCTGAGCCACCAATGGCTTCTTCACATCAACAGCTTTGCAAGCTGCACGTGCACTTGCTTGCTTATAGGTGCACTCTCTGCTCTACATTGTGGATGTCCTCAGGCCTTTGATCTAAACCTGTAATGAGATATCTATTTAGAAATGCACAGAAAAGGGAATTCGTGGTGGCCCAGTGGTTGGGACTTGGTGACCTCACCGCCAGGGCCTGCATTCCACCCCTGGGGAGGGAACTGGGATCCCACAGGCTGCACGGCAGGGCAAAAAACAAAAATGCACAGAAGAAACATACAATCTAAATATAATTGGTGATTTTACTACTGCTTGCTGACACACATATTAATACACCAAGTAATGCCTCAAAAATAATCTGCTTGGTTTTAGAATTTTGAGCTTCAAATTTGGAGATTTTGACATTTTTTTTTGTATCTGATCTTAAGTAACTTAGGAGAAGGTGTTAACATTTTGATGCTTCTATGTCTATGTTTGCAGAATGAGGGAAATTATGTGATATTTTCCCTGTGCAAAAGGCAGCAGAAAGGCATTGTTCGTTTTGCCTCATTTTATGTTTATCATCAAAAAGTCTGAGACTTTCCTCTTATTTGGTTTGCAAATCCATTCCACAAATATTCACGTTTAGAATCACTGCAGACTTTTCTCCTTTTTAAGAACAGGGATACAGACAAAACATGAGGGGAAAAGAATGAACATTTATTGACCATTAACTCTCCTGCTATGTGCTTTATCTATATTGGACTGTCATGAAAACCGTGCGAAGTATTATTAACCATAACATGTTTCACTAAGGAGTAAAAAGGTCACTTGCTTCTCAATTGAGATAGCATGAGATTTTTATACAATTCTTAAAAATCACAACAAAATCATACCTTCCCTAGGATTTTTGAGAACTCACATATGCCAGACAGTAGCCTGGCTCCTTGACCACTGTGTTCTGTCAATGAAGAAACAGACCTATATCTGTGGTTAGGTAAATTACTCAAATGGTGGATGTGGAGTTTGAAGGCTCCAGGTTTTCACTCTCTTGCATTCTTGTGTTTTAAAGTAAGGCACTTCAAATGGGTGATTCATCTGTAATCACCACTTAGCCTTCAAAATAAATCTTCAGGTAGATGACTAAAATGATCATGAGAAAGTCATAAAGCGTGAAAATGGAATCATTTAAAGCTTGTTTACTATTTTCTTCGTTATGGTTTTTAGAGTGTTTGGTTTTAGGACATTCAACAAGTGGGAATAACACCATGTCAGGTGAATAGACTCCAGCTGTTTGCAATGTGGTATCAAGAGAGAAAGCATATGATTTTATGAAGAATAGGGTGAGAGGAAATTAGACTGTTTACAAAGTTCTTATTAGCTTTCCTCATGTTCTTCTAGAAAGCAATGCAAAAACAGATTTATAATATGTCGTTTGCGGTTCATGCACGTCTGACTCTTTGTGACCCCTGGGACTGTAGCCCGACAGGTTTCTCTGTCCATGGGATTTTCCAAACAAGAATATTGGAATGGGTTGCCATTTCCTTCTCCATTTGTGGTTCATTATTTTTTTAAAGCACCAAGGTTTATATTTTGCTTTCTTGGGCTAGATAGTCAGTGGGTTTTGGCAAGCTTCCTATAACATATATCTCAAGTATAGGGAGGGACCCAAGCTGGGAAGAGATCAGAGTATTTGTCAGATATTCCTAGCTCTTTTAAAACATTTTTTTAAATTTGTTTTTCAAAAACAAGAGCAACAAAAAACCTCATTGCTAAAAAATATTAACCATCGTCTGAACTTTAGTGAGTTGTAATATTTTTTGCTGGTGGAGGGTATGCCTTGATGTTGGTGGCGGCTGACTGCTCAGATGGTGGTTACTATAGGTTGAAGTGACTGACAATTTCTTAAAAACGAGACAATAATGAAGCTTGCTGCATCAATTGACTTTCTTTCATGAACAATTTCTCTGTAGTATGCTATGCTGTTTGATAAAATTTTATCCACAGTGGAACTTCTTTTAAAATTGGAGTCAATCCTCTCTAAACTTGATGCTATTTTATCAATAAAATTTATGCAATATTCTAAGATATTTCCAGCTTTTCATGAAGCTAACCCAGTAAAGACATGACATATAACCAGGGGAAATGAAGATTTTCTTTTTGAGAAAACCTAGTCTTCTTACAAAGTCCATCAAAGCAGAGAACCAGGAAGAGCTTTTTTAAAAAGATACTTCAGTTTAAAATGCAGCAGATGACAAATTTAGTCCTAGAGCCCTCTGGGGATTTGGCTGCCAAACACTGATCTATTGCAGAAACATTTATTTTGTAAGTGATGTTAATGATATTCTCAGAGCTCTGTGTTTGTTGTTTAACACTGCTATCATTTATTGATGACTAATGGCCAATAACAGAGCCCCTTGCCTTACTTTGGCTTGCAGTCAGTATTTATGGATTAGGTCCATTAGTCTCCTTTCAAAAGCCACTGGACAATGCAGCTGGCACCCAGCTGAAGAAGAGATGCAAAAAATATCTGCCACTCAAGGTCAGACAAAGAAGAGAACCTGTAAGGAAGGCGTGCTCTTGCCGCCAGAAAGAAACACTTAAATTAAGTATTATTATGACCTAATTAATATTCCTAAATTTCTAGTTTTATTCTCACTTCTGTCTCTAAAAGACTCCATATTCTCCATCATAGCTCCATAAGGGACTATGGGAATACAGCGATTGAGATCACTTTAAGGAAAATAAAAGCTCAGGCACTTAAGAATGCTGAAATGAAAGAATGATAAGAAAATTTAATTATTGGAAGTACATGATAAAAGGAAGATGGCACACATGTGCTGTGCTTAGTCGCTCAGTTGTGTCTGACTCTTTGTCACCCCGTGGAGCCTGCCAGGCTCCTCTGTCCATGGGGATTCTCTAGCCAAGAATACTGGAGTGGGTTGCCATGCCCTCCTCCAGAGGAGTCTTCCCAACCAGGGATTGAACTCAGGTCTCCCACATCGCAGGTGAATCCTTTACCTTCTGAGCTACCCGGGAAGCCCAAGATGGCATGTAGCTTAGAGAAAAATACATCAAAAAGTTACAGTAATTAAAACACTTAAAATCATTTCATTAATTTGCTTACAACATAAGGAAAGAGGAAAAATGTTAGTGGAGTTTTCCCCTTCTCTAATCCTGCTGCTGCTGCAGCTGCTAAGTCGCGTCAGTCGTGTCTGACTCTGTGCGACCCCATAGACGGCAGCCCACCAGGCTCCCCCATCCCTGGGATTCTCCAGGCAAGAACACTGGAGTGGGTTGCCATTTCCTTCTCCAGTGCATGAAAGTGAAAAGTGAAAGTGAAGTCGCTCAGTCGTGTCTGACTCTTAGCGACCCCATGGAGCCCCCTGCAGCCTACCAGGCTCCTCCATCCATGGGATTTTCCAGGCAAAAGTACTGGGGTGGGGTGCCATTGCCTTCCCCGTCTCTAATCCTAATCTGAAGATATATTTGGGTCATCAAAGTACTGTTACATTACATTCTTTGTGTAGCCAGCACACTTAAGAATTGACTTTTATCTTTTAAAGGAACTCCTAAAGACGTATCTTCCAATTGTTTAGGCAACTATAAATCTCTGAAGGCTTTATACTTTCTTTCCCCAAATTGAATTCTGTGTCATAAAAATATCCACCATTGAGTTTCCCTGGTGCCTCATCAGTAAAGAATTCTCTTGTCAATGCAAGAGATGCAGATTCAATCTCTGGGTCGGGAAGATCCCCAGAGAAGGAAATGGCAACCCTCTCCATTATTCTTGCCTGGGAAACCCCATGGACAGAGGAGGCTGGCAGGCTACAGTCCACAGGATCCCAAAGAATTTGACACAACTTAGCAAATAAACAACAAACATCTTCACCATTAAAATAGCTTTCTGGGATTGTATGTCCTAGCACAGTGTACCTGGGAGAAAGTACGGCTTGATTTAAGAGCTGCGACTGTTTGTCCCAGATCTGTCTCCATGCTGTGAATTTCAAGAGGAGTACAACTGGTTCTTGTTGGTATAATTAGAATATTGTACTAGAATGATTTTTAGTTTTAAAATTTCATTTTAGTTTTGAAGATGAATCTGGCCTCTGTACCCCAACACCAAATTAAACCTTGGAGACAGAATTTTGGGATGAAATAGAAAAAAACAGCCTTATTGCTTTGCCAGGCAAAGGGGGCTGCAGCAAGTTAAGGCCGTCAAAACTATGTGTCCCCATCTGGAAGGGGTAGTGAGAAGTTTTATAGTAATGGTTCAAAGAGGGCATGATCAGCTCCTTGACATTCTTCTTTTTTTGATGAAGTCATGTATGGATGTGAGAGCTGGACTGTGAAGAAGGCTGAGCGCCGAAAAATTGATGCTTTTGAACTGTGGTGTTGGAGAAGACTCTTGAGAGTTCCTTGGACTGCAAGGAGATCCAACCGGTCCATTCTGAAGGAGATCAGCCCTGGGATTTCTTTAGAAGGAATGATGCTAAAGCTGAAACTCTAGTATTTTGGCCACCTCATGCGAAGAGTTGACTCATTGGAGAAGACTCTGATGCTGGGAGGGATTGAGGGCAGGAGGAGAAGGGGATGACAGAGGATGAGATGGCTGGATGGCATCACTGACTCGATGAATGTGAGTCTGAGTGACCTCCGAGAGATAGTGATGGATAGGGAGGCCTGGCGTGCTGCAGTTCATGGGGTTGCAAAGAGTCGGACACGACTGAGTGACTGATCTGATCTGATCTGAAAGCATTTAATCTTATCTTTCCACTATAATTGGGCTTCCCTGGTGGCTCAGCTGGTAAAGAATCCGCCTGCACTATGGGAGACCTGGGTTTGATCCCTGGGTTGGGAAGATCCCCTGGAGACAGGAATGGCTACCCACTGCAGTATTTTGGCCTAGAGAATTCCGTGGACTGGGTCCCTGAGGTCACAAAGAGTCAGACACGACTTTCACTTTCTACTATAATTAAGTTGATTACCTATACATAATCAGTATGATATTTACTGCTTTTCTTTTTTTTTTTTTTAATTAGTGGAGTATAGTTGATTGGCACCCCACCCCGGTACTTTTGCCTGGAAAATCCCATGGACGGAGGAGCCTGGTAGGCTCCAGTCCATGGGGTCGCTAAGAGTCGGACATGACTGAGCGACTTCACTTTCACTTTTCACTTTCATGCATTGGAGAAGGAAATGGCAACCCACTCCAGTATTCTTGCCTGGAGAATCCCAGGGACGGGGGAGCCTGGTGAGCTTCCGTCTATGGGGTCGCACAGAGTCGGACACGACTGAAGCGACTTAACAACAGTTGATTTCCAAACGTGTTAGTTTCAGGTGTACAGCAGAGTAAATCAGTTATGTATGTACATATGCATACTCAGCCCTCTCCCACTCTTTGTGACCCCCCTGGACTGTAGCTCCGGAGAAGGCAGTGGCACCCCACTCCAGTACTCTTGCCTGGAAAATCCCATGGACAGAGGAGCCTGGTAGGCTGCAGTCCATGGGGTCGTGAAGATTCGGACATGACTGAGCGACTTCACTTTCACTTTTCACTTTCATGCACTGGAGAAGGAAATGGAACCCACTCCAGTATTCTTGCCTGGAGAATCCCAGGGACCGGGGAGCCTGGTGGGCTGTCATGTATGGGGTTGCACAGAGTCGGACACAACTGAATCGACTTAGCAGCAGCAGCAGTAGCAGGACTGTAGATCACCAGGCTCCTCGGTCTATGGGATTTTTCAGGCAAGAATACTGGAGTGGGTTGCCATTTCCTCCCCCAAGGGATCTTCCCAACCTAGGGATCAAACCCGCTCCTGCTGCATGGCAGGTGGATTCTTTACCACTGAGCCATCAAGGAAGCCATATATATATATCCATTGTTTTTTTAAGATTCTTTTCCCATATAGGCCATTATAGAGTATTAAGTAGAGTTCTCTGTGCTATACGGACATCCCAGGTGGCACTAGTGGTAAAGAACCCACCTGCCAATCCAGGAGATGTAAAAGATGCTGGTTCAGTCCCCGGGTTGGGAAGATCCTCTGGAGGAGAGCATGGCCATTCACTCCAGTATTCTTGCCTAGAGAATCCCATGGACAGAGGAGCCTGGCTATACTTGTAAGCCTCCTTCTGACTGGTTTGTGATGAGGTAAGAGGGAGTCCGCATCATCACCTTTCTGGTTTCAACAGGTCTGGGCTCTGGATGCTTATGGGAAGCATACAATTAACTTGTCCCACCTGGTGAGGGGTTTAATATCCATAGAACAGCTCAAAGGTATTGTTATATGTATCTCTTGAGGGAGAACAAGGACCTTGCCCCAATGTAGCACTACTGTTTCTTTCTTTTTTAAAAAATTTATTTTTATGAAGGATAATTGCTTTACAATATTGGGTTGGTTTCTGCCATATATCAACACAAATCAGTCATAGGTACACACACGTCCTTATCCTCTTAAACCTCCCTCCCAATTTGTTCCTCACTTGTCTCCTCCCTTCCCTCATTAGCAACTATTTGAACCTAGATTAGGAAATGTCATCAGACTTCCCTGGTGGCTCAGATGGTAAAGAATTTTCCTGCCATGCAGGAGACCTGGGTTTGATCCCTGAGTCAGAAAGATCCCCTGGAGATGGGAATGGCAAC
The DNA here is from genome assembly GCA_935064755.1 of Tragelaphus eurycerus. Classification (NCBI taxonomy): domain Eukaryota; kingdom Metazoa; phylum Chordata; class Mammalia; order Artiodactyla; family Bovidae; genus Tragelaphus; species Tragelaphus eurycerus. The sequence continues at coordinate 12,552,459 of CAKXYN010000057.1, forward strand.
TCACTCCAGTATTCTTGCCTGGAGAATTCCAGGGACAGAAGATCCTGGCTGGCTATAGTCCATGGTCTTGCAAAGAGTCGGATATATTTGAGTGAGTAACACTTTCACTCAGATCAGATCAGATCAGTCGCTCAGTCGTGTCTGACTCTTTGCGACCCCATGAATCGCAGCACGCCAGGCCTCCCTGTCCATCACCAACTCCCGGAGGTCTCTCAAACTCACATCCATCGAGTCAGTGATGCCATCCAGCCATCTCATCCTCTGTCCTCCCCTTCTCCTCCTGCCCTCAATCCCTCCCAGCATCAGAGTCTTCTCCAATGAGTCAACTCTTCGCATGAGGTGGCCAAAATACTGGAGTTTCAGCTTTAGCATCATTCCCTCCAAAGAAATCCCAGGGCTCATCTCCTTCAGAATGGACTAGTTGGATCTCCTTGCAGTCCAAGGGACTCTCAAGAGTCTTCTCCAACACCACAGTTCAGAAGCATCAATTCTTCGGCGCTCAGCCTTCTTCACAGTCCAGCTCTCACATCCATACATGACCACAGGAAAGACCATAGCCTTGACTAGGTGAACCTTTGTTGGCAAAGTGATGTCTCTGCTTTTGAATATGCTATCTAGGTTGGTCATAACTTCCCTTCCAAGGAGTAAGAGTCTTTTAATTTCATGGCTGCAGTCACCATCTGCAGTGATTTTGGAGCCCAGAAAAATAAAGTCTGACACTGTTTCCACTGTTTCCAATCCTTTGTTTCTAGGAAAGCACAGCTGCCGCAGCCCTCCCAGTAGGACAATAACGTGACACTTTCCTTGGAGAATGGTAGTGGCACTTGTTTTCTTCCTCTGTGTTTAAGAGTTTCAATACCAGTACCCAGGGTCACCTAAGAGTTCATGAGTCAGCCTCATGAATGATACTAGAACATGTGGTGTATTCAAAAATAATATTTATAGATGTTTGACCTGTGTGGCTTTAAGGTCTTTAGACACAGCTTCTCGCCACCAAGGGCACCCTTTTTCTTCCTCTAAATCCAACACATTGGATTTACCAAGACAGGTAGGCCAATCACAGGGCCAAACTCCAGTCTTAGTTTCCTAATTAATATCTATTGCTTTTCTGCAAATCTGCTGAGGAAGAAAGGTTATACGAGGCGCTGTCAGCCACACTGACCAGGTAGCAGGAGAGCCTTCAAGGTACAACAAAGCACAAGGGTTCTGAAGATACACGAAGGTCACGGGGTTAAATGTTTTCCAAGGACTTGCCGTAGAGGACAGCTGTGAAAACACCACCAGGACTACAGCTGCATTTAAGGAGCATACAGGTAGCTGCAGATGAATGTTCAGAAATCTTTCATTATCTCAAATGTGGCATGCAATGTTTTAGAAGGACTAATGAGGAACTAGATCAGAACAGATGAACAGAAGCAAGTGATGAAAGCAGTATTTTATTTGGCATTAATAACCTCGCAAAAATCATGTAGAAAAATAAAACCAAAACAAGAAAATCTGTCATCAGTGATTCAGTTTCTACCAGATGTAAGCTCAAGAGAGACTGTATGAATGGAAAACAATCAATTAAGCATTAGCGAAGGCTAGCTTTTTTTTTTTTTTTTTCCTTTGGCTGTGCCTGCTGTGGGACTTTAGTTTCCCCACCAGGGATTGAACTGGTGCCCTCCACAGTGAAAGCATGAATGGAGTCCTAATCACTGGACTGCCATGGAATTCCCAGGAATTCATTTTTTGATCACTCATTAGATCAAGAGATGACGGCTTTCAAGTTTTCAAAAATGCATGGCATATTAATTAAGATTAGGCTTGCTTATGTTGAGCGAAAAAATACACACAACCTAAAAGTTGAAAGCTACGCTTTATCCCAGAGAAGGCATAACCCATGCACGGAGCAGCCTGGTGGGCTGCAGTCCATAGGGTCGCTAAGAGTCAGACAAGACTGAGTGACTTCACTTTCACTTTTCACTTTCATGCATTGGAGAAAGAAATGGCAACCCACTCCAGTGTTGTTGCCTGGAGAATCCCACGGACAGAGGAGCCTGGTGAGCTGCCATCTATGGGGTCACACAGAGTCCAACACAACTGAAGTGACTTAGCAGCAGCCAGCAGCAACGTTTTATCCAGCAGAAATTTTTAGGACTTAAGCTCAAGAGGCAGCATCTAAGGTAACCCTGAGAGTCGTGGGAGTAGTGCTCCAGGAGGTGGGTTGTGGGGAGGAGCCAGGTTATAAAGAAGTTTGTAAAAAAAAAGGGCAGGTGGTCTGAACCTCAAAAGTATTTTTTGTGAGTTAAAGAAAACCAGATATCCCAACTTAAAGAATTTAGCGCTTTTCTGTGTAGGGAAGTTGCAAAAGTCCAGACTAACTGAAATCATTCCTTTGATATACAACTCAGCTATCTGGGCCAGTATCCTGTTTTCCCTTTCTGAGTTCCTCAGGGCTTATCAGAGGTAGTGGCTACAGTCTGATGGCTGCTAGATAGCACGTATACCCCTGTCCCAGAGTTCCCTCAGGGCTCCCTGGCTCCCACTGGAGGGCTGCAATTGCTGATGACTGTGATTTCTTTGTTTACTAGTATGGCAGGAAATATTCCATTTCTCAGTTGTAAGCAATAGAAAGCTCACTATAACAGTAATGACCAAGATAGAAGTTTGTTTTTCCAGTACAGACATACAATCTGGAAGTAGGTGGTCTAAAAAAACTATAGCATACAGGGAGGTGGGAGGGGGGTTCAGGATGGGGAACACGTGTACACTCGTGGCGGATTCATGTTGATGTATGGCAAAACCAATATTGTAAAGTAATAAAAAAAATAAATAAAAATCATGAAGAGCTCCCCCGCCACCAAAAAAAAACACCCAAAAACTAAGGCAGCTGCAGGAAGCCCGTCTTGCTGCTCAGGCAGTCTTTGCTGCTGCTGCTGCTAAGTCGCTTCAGTCGTGCCCGACTCTGTGCGACCCCATAGACGGCAGCCCACCAGGCTCCCCCGTCCCTGGGATTCTCCAGGCAAGAATACTGGAGTGGGTTGCCATTTCCTTCTCCAATGCATGAAAGTGAAAAGGGAAAGTGAAGTCGCTCAGTCATGTCCGACTCTTAGCGACCCCATGGACTGGAGCCTAACAGGATCCTCCGTCCATGGGATTTTCCAGGCAAAAGTACTGGGGTGGGGTGCCATTCAGGCAGTCTTTAAGCCTTTACATCTGCATTGCCACCATCAAGAAGATATAAAGAAGTGAGTATTCTCTTCCTATAAATTTCCTCATCCTAGAAATCAGGTGCTTCCAACTGCCTTCTATTTCTGGAACTTAGTCACATACCCATTTACTAGCTGCAAAGGAGGCTGTAATCTTTTATTTGGTGGTCCTGTGCCTATGAGAATCGGGAGTTTTGCCACTAAGAAGGGGTCCAACCACCCATTCCATAATAATTCCACAGACTTTATATTCAGCAATGAAGTCCGTGAAAACTGCAGCTTTGGAGATATACATCAATATATGTCAAGGCTGTATATTGTCACCCTGTTTATTTAAGTTATATGCAGAGTACATCAAGAGAAACGCTGGACTGGAAGAAACACAAGTTGGAATCAAGATTGCCGGGAGAAATATCAATAACCTCAGATATGCAGATGACACCACCCTTATGGCAGAAAGTGAAGAGGAACTAAGAAGCCTCTTGATGAAAGTGAAAGTGGAGAGTGAAAAGGTTGGCTTAAAGCTCAACACTCAGAAAACGAAGATCATGGCATCTGGTCCTATCTGCTGCTGCTAAGTCACTTCAGTCGTGTCTGACTCTGTGTGACCCCATAGACGGCAGCCCACCAGGCTCACCCATCCCTGGGATTCTCCAGGCAAGAACACTGGAGTGGGTTGCCATTTCCTTCTCCAATGCATGAAAGTGAAAAGTGAAAGTGAAGTCGCTCAGTCATGTCCGACCCTCAGCGACCCCATGGACTGCAGCCTTTCAGGCTCCTCCACCCATGGGATTTTCCAGGCAGAAGTACTGGAGTAGGGTATCACTACATGGGAAATAGATGGGGAAACAGTGGAAACAGTGTCAGACTTTATTTTTCTGGGCTCCAAAATCACTGCAGATGGTGACTGCAGCCATGAAATTAAAAGACTCTTACTCCTTGGAAGGAAAGTTATGACCAACCTAGAAAGCATATTCAAAAGCAGAGACATTACTTTGCCAACAAAGGTCCATCTAGTCAAGGCTATGGTCTTTCCTGTGGTCATGTATGGAGGTGAGAGCTGGACTGTGAAGAAGGCTGAGCGCCGCAGAATTGATGCTTTTGAACTGTGGTGTTGGAGAAGACTCTTGAGAGTCCCTTGGACTGCAAGGAGATCCAACTAGTCCATTCTGAAGGAGATGAGCCCTGGGATTTCTTTGGAAGGAATGATGCTAAAGCTGAAACTCCAGTATTTTGGCCACCTCATGCGAAGAGTTGACTCATTGGAGAAGACTCTGATGCTGGGAGGGATTGGGGACAGGAGGAGAAGGGGAGGACAGAGGATGAGATGGCTGGATGGCATCACTGACTCGATGGATGTGAGTCTGAGTGAACTCCGGGAGTTGGTGATGGACAGGGAGGCCTGGTGTGCTGCGATTCATGGGGTCCCAAAGAGTCGGACACGACTGAGCGACTGATCTGATCTGATCTGATGAACCCAGTGAAGAGCACATGGGTCTCCACATCACAGAGCCTTAGATCTCGGAATTTCTTTTTTTTTTACGTTAGTATTTATATATTTTTGGCTGGGCTGGGTCTTTGTTGCTGCACATGGACTTTCTCTCTGTGGTGAGTGGGGGCCCCTCATTATGCTGGCTTCTCTTGTTCTGGAGCACGGGCTCCAGGGCACAAGAGCTTGGTAGCTGTCGCACCTGGGCTTAATTGCCCTGAGGCATGTGGGGTCTTCTCAGACCAGGTATCAAACCCTTGTCCGCTGCACTGGCAGGCGGGCTCAACCACTGCACCACCAGAGAAGTCCTTGAATTTCTTTTAGATCTTTGCTCTTTTTTAATTGGACTTATAATTCCAGTTGATGTCCCATCTTAGAAGATGTTCAGAGATAAAGCTATGTGTAATTTTCTAGGAGGAGAAAAAACTGCCCTCTGGAGAATTTTAATATGTTTGGCATTTTTCTCAGGAATATGAAGTGGACACTCACTCTATAAATGATCTAGTCACCTGCCCTCCAGGAATGCAAGCAGCTATCTTTTCCCTGGAAACCAATATTTTTAAAAAGTTTCATGGTAATTATGTATTTTTTTCTGATAATATGGTAAAGTTATATATTTATTTTAAGCAACAAAATCCAGACTATTATTCATACTATGTTCCACACACACATATGCTTCTGAATTTTCCCTTTTTTATCTCAGTCCTTCTTTGGTAAAGGTGCCAAGTTTTGTCTTTTTCTTCAGCATAGCTAGTTTTTGCAAGTGCTTCTTTGATATTGTTATTCAGAGTGTTGGGTCATTGTGTCTTTTACTCTATCTATCCTTCATCATTTATTAATGACACAGATTGTGTGATGAAGAGTTGTCAACATGAGCATTTTTCTATATTTACAGGTATAAGAACTGCATTGATGTGGATTTGTCATCTAACAGCATGAAATGATCCCTCTCTTTCGGCTGCATTTCCTTCCATTATTTACTGTTCCTCCCAACTGCTTATCATCCACTGCTGTTGACTCTCCTCTCTATCCTTAATTTCCTGAGGTGGATTTCCACTTAAGAGACTGAGAAACTATTAGGTGGAGAGTTTTCACAAACCACCAGAGCAGAAGGTCTTCTGCAAAGAGACATATCTGCCCACTATGGATTCAAGAAAAACAGAGGCATTTTGTCCTCACCTGATGAACTCAGAGCGTATCATTGTGAAGAGGGCAGAAATGCATTTGAATTGAGGGAATCTACAAGCACAGTCTCATTAACACAAAGACAATAGGAGCTAAGAGCCTAAATTTCCCGTGCCCTGAAAATGGAAGTGGTTATACTTCTGCTGCTGCTGCTGCTAAGTCGCTTCAGTTGTGTCCGACTCTGTGTGACCCCATAGAAGGCAGCCCACCAGGCTCTGCCGTCCCTGGTTATATATACTTCTAGTCTGATGTAAAACACGACCTCCTATATTTGAGTTGCAATTTTCATACCTTTTAGTCTGTGAGTTGTTCTAAGGAAAGCCAAAAGCAAAGAAGAAAATAATACTATCTCCATAAAGCATTTTAGCAACAGTCAGAGAAGTGGACTACCAGATATTTATTTGGAAATTAGCTATGATATATTTTGAAATTATGCACGTATTGGTAGTTTTTTGCTGTAATTGGCAAGGCCACTATATATCTATATCTTTGCTATATTTAGAATACTGTACAGGAAAATAAGACAGCATGTCCTTTCATGGTAACATTGTGGAGCTAAACAATATTCACTAGTGTAAAAGTATTTTCTGATCAAACCAATTGCTCTCGTATATACGTTTGTTGGAAGATTACATGATATGTTGAAGATTATGGATTTGTTTCCATTTAATTTGTAATCACTTCCAATGTTTAAAAGAATACAAATGACTTAACTTCTCAAAAGAAAAATATAAAATAATATTACCACACCCTATATACTTTTCACCAATTATTCATCAGTGATAAATTACACAGATTGGTTATTGAATAAGCACTACCAACTAAATTGTTACTGTGCATTGCCAAGTACCTTTTTATTAAATTTTTATTGTATAGGATACATAAAGCCAGAGTTGAGTGGGGCCATATTTCTGGAAAGAGGGTGAGATTTCTGGATGGTAGCTCAAATGCTAAGGAATCTGCCTGCAATGCTGGAGACCCAGGTTCAATCCCTGGGTCTGGAAGATCCCCTGGAGAAGGGCATGGCAACCCACTCCAGTATTCTTGCCTGGAGAATCCCATGGACAGAGGAGCCTGGCTGGCTACAGTCCATGGGGTCACAAAGAGTTGGATACGACTGGGCGACAAACACATACACACACTTGCCTCATAGTCCCTTATTTAAAGGCTTTTTTTCTGTTCATGCTGTCGCTCTGTGAAATCTTATCCAATCATATGGCTTTAAAGACTCCTATGACTCCTACATTTTTGTCTCTCTCTAGCCTTGATCACTCTCTGTGAACTGCTTAGTCACCTGCCTGATCTCGACCTAAATTTCTTTCCTATTTCTTTTTTTATTTTGGGGGGTGGGCTGTACAGCTTGTGAAATTTTAGTTCCCCTACCAGGGATTCAATCCCAGGTCCTGGCAGAGAAAGTGCCAAGTCCTAAACACTAGACCGCCAGGAGAGTCCCTCCACCTGAATGTCTAACAAGCCCTCTTCAAGCTATCTCAAAATAAATTTTAATTTTCCTCACTAAATCCGCTCTTCCCTATCTTTTTCATCTTCGTAAATTGATACCAACATTCACCCAAATAGTGTGTGTGTGTGTTAGTCACATGAGATGCAAGAAATGTGGGTTTGATCTCTGAGTGGGGAAGATCCCCTGGAGGAAGGCATAGCAACCCACTCCAGTATTCTTGCCTGGAGAATCCCTTGGACAGAGGAGCCTGGCAGGCTACTGGGTTACTCTGGTATTGCAAAGAGTCAGACACGACTTAGCGACTAAACAACAAAAACAAAACATTTCCTATAGCTTTCCTCCACACTTAAATAAAATCTAAACTTTCTTACCTGGTCTACAAATACTTCCATGATCTGGATGCTGGGGCCCCTGCCTCCTCTGGCTCCCCAGCAGAGTGAATTACAGTCCTTTGGCCTTCCTTCCTTTAACATGCTGTTGTAGGCAGAATAATGGCCCCTGAAGATGACCACACTCTAATCCCCAGAACCTGTGACTATGTTACTGAGATTAAGTTAAGAATTAAATCAAGATAGGAACAGTACCCTGGATTAGCTGGGTGTGCCCATTGGAATCAGAAAGGTCTCTGTAAGTAAAAGGAGGCAGTGCCGGAATGATTGATCACGAGGAAGACTGGATGGACCACTGTGGACTCTGAAGATGAAGGGAACCTAAAGCCAAGGAACGCAGGTAACCCTTAGAAACAGGAAGAGGAAATACATTCTCTAGAAACCCAGAAAGGAATGCAGACCTGTGGACATACTGATTTTAGCCCAGTGAGAACCATTTTGGATTTCTGAACCCCTAAACTATGAGGTACTAAATTTATGTTGTTTTAAGCCACTGAGTTAATTTGTTACAGCAGCAATAGGAGACTAATACACATGTCCAGATCATTCCCACCTTAGGGCCTTTACAAAGGTTGTTCACCAGTTGCTCCTTCTGCCTGAAGTGCTCATCTCCCAAATACAGGCATTCTGAACATCCCTCTATCATTTGCGTCTGTTTAAACTGCACCCGTTCATAAAGGCCTCCCCTAGTCACTCAAAGTAGCTTCCTTGTTACTCTCTCTCACTGGCTGCTGATGCTGCTGCTAAGTAGCTTCAGTCCTGTCCAGCTCTGTGCAACCCCATAGATGGCAGCCCACCAGGCTCCCCCGTCCCTGGTATTCTCCAGGCAAGAACACTGGAGTGGGCTGCCATCTCCTTCTCCAGTGCATGAAAGTGAAAAGTGAAAGTGAAGTCGCTCAGTCTTATCTGACTCTTAGTGACCCCATGGACTGCAGCCTAACGGGCTCCTCCATCCATGCGATTTTCCTGGCAAGAGTACTGGAGTGGACCTGTTATATTATCATCACAGCACTCACATTACTTTTCTTTTTGATGTCATTGGAACACACAAGGAAAGCTGAAACCTTGTCTCTCACTTTTCCTTGTAATAACCTGTATCTGGAATAATGCCTAGCACAAAGTAGAAGCTCAAAAAACATTTTTTTGAAATAAATGAATGAGTATTTTTTCCATGCAAAGCAATGGACATACACTATACCACTGAATCTTTTTAACAGCCTGTTGGGATAGGTTTCTATTACCATTTTATTAGACATAAAAGTCCATGAGAACAATGTAAGGTGGACTCCTATTGGTATGTTAGTTCCTCAGTGGTGTCCAACTCTTTGCAACCCCCTCGCCTGTAGCCTGCCAGGGTCTTCTGTCCATGGAATTCTCTGCAAGAATACTTGAGTGGGTTGCCTTTTCCTTCTCCAGGGGATGACAAATGTCTTTATAGGAGACATACAGAAGAGCAGCCACCAATGTGAAAATAGATGCAGAGACTGGAGTGCTGTGGCCATAAGCCAAGGAAGCCAAGTAATGCCAACATCCAACAGTGGCTATAAGAGACACGGAAGGATTTTCTCCTCACAAGCTCCAAAGGAAGTGTGGCCCTGGCAACACCCTGATTTTGGACTTCTGGCTTCCATTTTGAGGTGTATGTTACAGTATCCATAGGAACCTGATGCAGAATTCACAGTGCTTTGTGTTCTTTCCCTTTAAGTAACCACTACAACTAAAAATCATTTCCAGTGATCAGAGAGTTCTTAGTGAGAACACAGCATTTTCCTGATTTATTTATTGGGGTGCATAAGAGAAGGAGTTGATGTTCCTGCAGGGTCTATGGGTAGGAAGTCCATTCATGAAACTATCAATGTCACTGTTGATCAGAAAACACTTATAGGGAGAAATGGGGACGGAGAGAATCTAGCACGTGGGGCAATGGAAGGCAGGACCCGGCGTCCCCCAACTCGGTCGCTCACCACTTTTTCCTTGCCGAACCTGACCCTCTTCCCACAGTTGCCCTGATGATGGTTGGGCACGGTCTGGGGTCAAGCAAAAGCGTGCACTCTTCAGAGAAGCCAGCTCAGACGCCCACTCTGACCCTCGTCAGCTTGGCTGAGAGGCAGGGATAGTGCTCGAGATCGGGTCTCCGGTAGCGGGGCTGAACCTCCATAAAGTTCCCACTCCCGGGCCGGTGGCGGCGAAAGGGATTGGGGCTGAGTGCCCTTCCGGGGGCGACCGACCTGGGGCTCTAGCAAGCCCTCCCGGGAAGCGTCGGTCCTCTGTCTGTGGGCATCTGCTCGGTGCCCAAGCCTCAACCCATTTGTCGAGGCTAAAGCTTCCCCTCTGCTGGGGCGCAGCTTTCCCCAGGCGGCTGACTAGCTCAGCCAACTCCTGAAGCGTCTAGAGCTCGGAGACAGAGCGCGGCCTCCCCTTCCCCCAGCGTACACGTCAACAGTGGCGTCGAGGAAGCGTCGTAATGTCTCGAAGAGACTCGCCACCCATAACCCTGCAGCCCGCCGCTCCAGCTGCTAACGGAGAAATCCCTGACCCAAGAGCACCCTGACCCTTCCCGCAGGCTCAAGGCGAATCAAAATAGAATCTTTCCGCAGATGTACTCCAAGAAGGAGGGTTGCTGTGCTTACAGGGCGGGTTTGTTGGAACCCTTGATAGAACAAGTAGGCTGTGGCGCCTCATGTCACTCCCCGTCCCTGTCATTTTTAAGGTTCCTCAGGTCTCGATTGCGGCGAGTTTGTCAGCCCTACCCGGCAGCCAGTTTTCCTTCCCTAATCGCCGGCGCCGGCCGGTTTCGCCCAAACGTTGGCTTTTGAGCGTTTGCGCTTGGGAGGCGCGGCTAAAGCCGCGGGTTTCGTGTGCGCTTCTATTAGGGGTCGTACGGTATAGATGGCGGCGCTCAGCGAGACTTTCCTGTCACTGGATACTACTACTCCCAGCCCTCCTCAAAGCCGCCGGAGCAACCCCCTGGTCTTTAATTTACAAGTAGCAATTTGACTTGCTCTGCTGCATGTCAGGTGGGAGCTTGGAAAGTGTGGAGAAGCCCCGGGGATTAAGCGATCGCAGGTTAAAAAGAAAAAAAAGCCAAGCAAATAAACAAAACCCACCCACCCTAACAAACATGAGGCTGCTGGAGAGAATGAGGAAAGAATGGTTCATGATTGGAATAGTACTGGCGATCGCGGGAGCAAAGCTGGAGCCGTCCATAGGGGTGAATGGGGGTAAGTGCTCCACCTCTGCATGCTCCGCCGCGGTTCCCACTTCAGAACTAATTTTCGAGTCTTGGGCAGGACGGGGAGATAGGAATTGGGGAGTGTCTGCCTCTCTTAGGGGCACTGACCAGCCCATGGTGTCTTTTGGCCTTTTAGCTGATTTTTCAACTTGTCAGCCCCAGAGAGGATTTATCATTAGGAAGGAGGCAAGGGGATTTGAACGCAGGTTGCCTTTGCCGTGGACAATCAATGAGAATCCTTAGTGTCAAGCAGTGAGGTTACCGAGAATGAAACTTATCCCTCCTGCCTTCAAAGTAGCATCCTATCCCAAGGGACGCTAGGTTGCCTGGAGTTCCTTATCTGTCTCGGAGTGAACACCATTACCTCGTCCGTTTCCGACACTCCCCTCCCCACGTTAAAAAAGGAAAGGCGGGCCGGCGGCGAGGGAGAAAAAGGGATACTCTTTCCTCTTCCAACTCAGATTTGGTGGCCCACATGTTGGAGAGTGGTGTTTTCCTGCCGTTGCTGCCGCTCCACAAACTCCCAAGCCGACTGACACGTTGCACTCACTGCTTCCGTGTACGGCCGGCACAGTGGCTACACTTAGCAGTTTCACAGATACGGGCTGTGTTAGACCCTGTGTGCTGTGTATTTTGGCAAGGAAATGTAGGCGGGCTTAAAAATCACACCCAGATCTCTGAATAGTGGAATCCTTGTCCTGTGTGGATTGGTGGAAATGACTGGAAATAGCATTAGCCTTTCCTGTCCCACCACCTCTCCTCCCACCCTTAGACAAGCATGTCCCACTTTTTATAAATGTTAATTGAATTTCTTTAGTTCATTGTCTGCTTGACCTTGTTCGGCAGTTTTCATGCTTATTGACACCATGCTTATTTCATGCTTATTTACACTCCAGCCACACAGGGACAGATAAGGACGGAAGTGAGCACACAATCTTCATGCCAGGGCGAACGAACACTCAGGAGTCTATTTGAAGTTATTTGTACCTTTTTGTACAAACATGATGAAAGTGAATGAAATGATCTGTCAGGAGAACAGCGGTTCCTTCTACCCTCTGCCCTCAATACCTCCATTTAGAGGTAGTTTCAGAAAACATTTAAAAAGAATTTTTTGAACAAAGACAGTGGAGATTAAAACTTTTTATTTTATGTTCTTTCCTTCTCTCTTCAACTTAGTCCACAATGTGGAGGGTGTATAGCTGTGAGAGTAAAGCTGTTGGGCTGGTTATCCTGCTGAAGATACCAGTTTCTGACATAGTTTCTCTGTGAGCTTTCCGGAAATTTGTGAAGGCTAGTATTCAGTTCCCATCAGTTCCCTTGTCCCTGCAGCTTGCTGGGTATTAAGAATGTTAGAGAGTATCTTTGTGGTGATCTCAGATGTACATTTCACTAGCTTCACTTGCAGACTTTGTAGCTTAGGGTGTTAGGTCTCTGATTTGCTGAGTTAACAAAGGTGAAGTTACAGGTAATGTGTGATCCTCTAAGTTGAGATCTGCAGAGACTGGGTTTGGTCAAGTTCCTTTTTCTCTTACACTCCTGCGCTGCTCAGAGGGAAGGAGTGTTGTGGACTGCTGAATCATTTTCCCAGGGGTTCCCCCCAGTGACAGGTGTGATATACATTCTTGCTTGTTCCCTCAGATTCTACTTAGTGAAGTTTTGGGGGTTATTGTGTGTTAGAAATATTGTTTCCCATTTTCAGTAGTCCCTATGCCATTAATCTAGAGTTTGTTTGTTTGTTTAATTATAAAAGAGGAGACTATTAAGAGCTGCAAGGAGATCCAACCGGTCCATTCTGAAGGAGATGAGCCCTGGGATTTCTTTGGAAGGAATGATGCTAAAGCTGAAACTCCAGTATTTTGGCCACCTCATGCGAAGAGTTGACTCATTGGAGAAGACTCTGATGCTGGGAGGGATTGAGGGCAGGAGGAGAAGGGGACGACAGAGGATGAGATGGCTGGATGGCATCACTGACTCGATGAATGTGAGTCTGGGTGACCTCCGAGAGCTGGTGATGGATAGGGAGGCCTAGCGTGCTGCAGTTCATGGGGTCTCAAAGAGTCGGACACGACTGAGCGACTGATCTGATCTGATCTGATTAAGAGCTGAGAGAGAACTTTAAATTCTTTTAAGCCAACATGTTTCTTTCACAGCTGAAGGTATTGAGACCTGAGGTCAGGTGACTCCCCCTAGGTCAAGTTAGCTAGCTCGGGGAAGAGGAAGGACTGGGAACCGGGACTTCTGTTATATCATACCAGTTGCAACATCCATACATTCTTGGCAATAAATCCATTCTTAGCAATAAATCATTACAAATGAATAACCATTATAAAGAAAGGCTCTCTGTAATAAAGACATTTTCCATACCCTGATTTTTATAGCCCAAAAGAAGCTGAGCAGATTCAGCTAATATTAGACAACTGTATACTCATGTGATTTTTTTTTTTTTTTGAGAGAGATATCCAAGTGTAAAAGTTACTGTTTCTAAAAAAAAAAAGTTAAATGTTTGGGATTTGTTATACAGGCCCTCAGGATAAGTTCTTGATACTTCAATTGACCTTCCCACCTGTAAAACTTCTTCAATAAAAACAAACTTCCAAATAGTACCAAATAACACTTTGACTCCATTAGTTAAAACAACAAAAATCTAGGACCCAGGAGAGGAATGGTGGCTGAAAGTGTTCTGGCCTCTTGTGCTCTACAGAATAATCTAAAGCATCTCTTTTTGCTTGTCCCTTGTAGTCAGAAGTTTCATTTTTGGGTCTGTACACTGGAATTCATATACATTTTTAATGCACTCACATTGACTGAGAAATTTTCAGTTGAACAGTTTTCTGTTCTCTTCAGCAGGAAGTTTTGATTGTTTTCAACTTGTTAAGAGGTTCTCCTCATCTTTTCCTGGGTCGATACCTTAATGACCTCGCTCTGTTTTGAAGTGTAGAACTTCTACACTTAAAGTATCACATCTTTGATGTGACCTCCCTTTAAAAGCAATCTATATAACCAATGGGTGAGTTATGTATGGCTGGAAATTTACAGAGGTGGGAACGCTAAAGTGAGAGAAGTTGAATGACTTTCCATATGGGAAAAAGTGGAACAGATACTAGCATAGATCATTTAATTCTTACTTTTCTGTTCTTTTTTACTCAGTTACATTTCATGTTTGAGTATATTAAAAAGTTAAAAGTGAAGAGCCAGGAGAGATGTGAATGTGCAGATTTTCAGGTGTAGATACCCTGTTGCATTTCAACCCAGGGGCACCCTGAGCTCTACCCATCTTGGAGTTTACCAGAGTTCAACACTGTGCTATTCATTCTGGGAAAGAAAGGCTTACCTCTTTGGAAGTATCGAGTAAGCTTCTTATTTCTACTTGCATCTATGACTGAAATTATTGCTATTAATAAGACATACCTTCTAAAAAGGAAATTGCTTCATTTTTCCTTTAAGAAAACATAACCAGAAACATGCTCCTGCATAAACTTAAGAACATTAGCATGAACACCTTAGATGAAGTTTAGGAATGAAATTTACTTGATGATAGTAGGTTTTATGAAATAATAGTTCATTGCATTCTTAAGCATTCCAAATAATTTTCTATCTCCCCACCCCCATTCTCATATTTAAAAAATATGACTTTGGAGTCCCAAAGTTGCTCTGTTTTTTATGGTCAGTTTTTCTTTTGATGTTGCCACCCCATCCCATTTTCACTGATTAACTTCTTCTTTTTTTTTTTTTTTGCTTTCCATTAAGGAAAAGTTCTAATTTACATTTCTCCTTTGCTCTTTATAGCCATCTCAAGATCTGAACCTGGTTATATTCATGACTTGGAAGATATAATCATGACCTTGGAGAGAGGCCAAATATCATTCCACAGCATAGTTTCAACTCTCACCTCTGTGCAAATATTTACCAGCTTTTAATTTCAGCCCTGCCAGCTTCTAGTTCCTCATTCACACAGTGGACTATCCATTAGCAGCTGTCTCAAAGGGGCTTTAGGTTTCTCCAAATTAGAATTGATTCCTCCTTCCCCTTTAAATGGTACATTGTCAGTGGACCTGGAATAGCCTTACCAGGTTCTTTCATGGATTAGAGTTATTTAGATCTGCAAAAAAAGTACACATTGTTTTTAGGATTTAAAACATTCAAAGTGAAGGATCATTCCACTGAATTGTGCCTATTAGTTAATAGTTATGATGTTTATCTCAGAGAAGGCAATGGCACCCCACTCCAATACTCTTGCCTGGAAAATCCCATGGATGGAGGAGCCTGGTAGGCTGCAATCCATGGGGTTGCTAAGAGTCGGATACGACTGAGTGACTTCACTTTCACTTTTCACTTTCATGCATTGGAGAAGGAAATGGCAGCCCACTCCAGTGTTCTTGCCTGGAGAATCCCAGGGACGGGGGAGCCTGGTGGGCTGCTGTCTATGGGGTCGCACAGAGTCGGACATGACTGAAGTGACTTAGCATAGCATGTGATGTTTATCTATATATGTGTGTGTGTCTGGAGTGTGGGAAGAGTTAGCTTCTTAAAAGATTCAGTTGTTGGCTAACTAAAGTAAGCTTTAGCTGCCCAAAAGAAATGTGCAGTCCAAGTCATTTCATGTGCTTGCTATAGAGATGCATCTTTGGATATGTCACCTAGCTATCACTTGCATGCTGCTGCTGCTGCTAAGTCGCTTCAGTTGTGTCCGACTCTATGCGACCCCATAGACAGAAGCTCACCGGGCTCCCCCGTCCCTGGGATTCTCCAGGCAAAAATACTGGAGTGGGTTGCCATTTCCTTCTCCAATGAATGAAAGTGAAAAGTGATATGTACTGCTAACTCTGTGTGTGTGTGTTAGTTACTCGGTCGTGTGACTCTTTGTGACTCTATGGACTGTAGCCTGCCAGGCTCCTCTGTCTATGGAATTCTCCAGGCAAGAATACTGGAATGGGTTACCATTCCCTTCTCCAGGGATCTTCCTGACCCAGGGATCAAACCTGGATCTCCCACATTGCAGGCAGATTCTGTACTGTCTGAGCTACCAGAGAAGCCCATACTGCTAACTCTAACCCATCATATACACAAAATCAGGGTTACCACTGTGGACAGAAGCACAGTTGAGAAGAATAGATCTCAAAAAAAACTTAGGATTGGAGGAAAAGAAAAATGATATGAGTTTTTTTTAAAAAGCAAACAAACAGGATATTAAAAATTCCTGGAAGGCATTTACTTCCAAAATGAACCTGATTCCTTGACTTTCAAATCTGCTCCTGAATCACCTTTCCTCAGCTTTGATGAAATATGATTCCAAAGTGTGAGTGGCTGAGACAGATTAACTCACAAGTATGGTGAAAAAAAAAATGTACTTCTTTTTTGAACCGCTTTCACTGTACTGAAGTGTAATAATACCTGTTTACCTGCCTTCTCCCTTTGCTCCTTTTTTTCTCAGATCACAGCAAAATGATTTGTGTGAATGCCAGGTATCTAAAATAATGTATCACAGTGTTGAAGGAGATCTTTGTTTCTTTTTTTCACTGATGTACTGCTGCTGCTGCTGCTAAGTCGCTTCAGTCGTGTCCGACTCTGTGTGACCCCATAGACGGCAGCCCACCAGGCTCCCCCGTCCCTGGGATTCTCCAGGCAAGAACACTGGAGTGGGTTGCCATTTCCTTCTCCAATGTATAAAAGTGAAAAGTGAAAAGTGAAAGTGAAGTCTCTCAGTCGTGTCTGACTCCTAGCAACCCCATGGACTGGAGCCTACCAGGCTCCTCTGTCCATGGGATTTTCCAGGCAAGAGTACTGGAGTGGGGTGCCATTACCTTCTATGAAAATGCAGCATTGTAGTAGTTCAAAAAAGGTTTGTTGACTGAACTTCCTTGGTGGTCCGGTGGCTAAGACTCTGAGCTCCCAGTGCAGGGAACCTGGATTCCATTTCTGATCAGGGAACTAAGACCCACGTGCTGCAACTAAGACCTGGGGCAGCCAAACAAATAAATATTTGTGTAAAATGTTGTTGACTGACTTGAGTGGTGATTCTTCCTGAGTTTGGTCTTTTTCATTGAGCAGTACCTATAGGAAAGGTGGAGGGTGGCAGGCAGTGGAGGAAGCACGATTTTGGTCCTGTTGTTCGGCTCTGCAGGAGTGTATTCATTCCCTAGCTCTGCCATGACCAATTTCTTCAGACTGGGTGGCTTAAAACAACAGAAAATTTTTTTTTCCCCCATACATCAAAATGTGATCATGGCTGTCCTCCCACCAAATGCTCTAGGGAGGAGCTCTTCCTTGCTTCTCCTGGCTTGTGGTGGTTACCAGATGTCCTTGGTTCCTTGCCTCAGTCTTCACAAGGCCATCTTCCCTCTGTTTGTGACCATATCCAGAGTTGCCTCCACTTACCAGAATACCAGTCACTGGATTACAGCTCCCCCCAATCCAATTAGACCACTTATTAATAACTTGATTACATCTGCAAAGACCCAATTTCCAAATTAGCTTCATAGGTTCTAGTAGACATGAATTTTGGAGGGACGCTATTCAACCTAGTGCAAGAGGGCTGTATAAAATGTCAAATATGAGGTGACCTCAGATTTTAAAGTGTTGGTCCCTGCTAGGGTTTCTCAACCCTGGCACTATTGATGTTTAAAAAAAAAATTTGCTAATATTTATCTAGATTTATTTAATTAGTTTTCAGTATAAGAAATAATGAAGTACAGATACATTTGAGCTCCCCTTTCTTTTTTTATTGGAGTATACTTGCTTTACAATGTGGTGTTAGTTTCCACTGTTATTGACATTTTTGGATACGATAATTCTGATACGTTTGATTTTGGATGTGGTAATTCATATGATTGGATATGATAATTCTGAAAAACGTTCTCCAGGATGTTTAGGAGAATTCCTGGTCTCTACTAGACGTCAGTAAGGCACCCTACCCACTGAGTTATAACAACCCCCCAAAATGTTTCGGAACATTGCCAAACGTCCATGGGTGACAAAATTTCCACAAAATGATAACAGCTGGAGAACCACTGTTATATGGGTATAAAATGGCACTTTCTCAGAGTCGCAGTGTTGTCCTTTGGGTAGGGCATTAGGTCTTCAAGTCAGTTGTGTATGTTGTTGTTTGTTGTTGTGTAGTTGCTATGGCATGTCCAGCTCTTTTGCAACCCCATGGACTGTAGCCTGCCAGGCTCCTCTATCCATGGGATTTCCAGGTAGGAATACTGGAGTCGGTTGCCATTTCCTTCTCCAGGGTATCTTCATGACCTAAGGATTGAACTTGTGTCTCCTGCTTTGGCAGCTGGATTCTTTACCACTGAGCCACCAGGGAAGCCCCCAGTTGTGTATAAGCTACATCAATAAATAAATAAATATTAGGGTCGTCCCTGTTATACTCAGTATTAACACCTCTAGGGTGGTGCCAGCTTGTCTCTAGAGAAGACTGGCCAGAGGTGAAAGATCCGTCCTATCTGGTTCACCACAGTAGTCCTGGGGCCTGGCAAAATTTAATCTTAGCAATCTTAACAATATATTGTTTTTTCTTTTTTTTTTGGCCACAAGGCATGCAGGATCTTAGCTCCTTGACCAGGGATTGAACCTGTATCCCTTGCATTGAAAGGTGAAGTCTTAACCACTTGACCACCAGGGAAGTCTACAATCTTAACAATATATTGTTAAGTACTCTGCTACTCAGGCTTCCCAGGTGGCTCAGACAGTAAAGAATCCACCTGCAATGCAGGAGACCTGGGTTCGATCCCTGGGTTGGGAAGATCCCCTGGAGGAGGGCATGGCAACTCACTCCAGTATTCTTGCCTGGAGAATCCCATGGACAGAGGAGCCTGGTGGGGCTAGAGTCCATGGGGTCGCAAAGAGTCAGACATAGCTGAGCAACTAAGCATACACACACACACACTCTGCTGCTCTATATGCATTATCTCATTCATATAGTAAGTACTCAATAAGTACTTGTGCTCTGAGTGACTCCGGCAGAACTGAACATGCATGAATATAAGCTTTGATCTCTGATATCCTAAGAGAAATAAGATAGTATTTGCTAAAAAGAAGGGGACTTCTCCCACTGATTTTCTTCTTTTGGTGGTGCTGGTGGGGGAGAATTTTGATTGTTATATAAGCCCAGATACTGTGGCAGATAAAATCAGAATTAATGTAGAAGGGTGCTGCCTGTCTGCTCTCCTGTGTAAGAGCGGTGTTTATTTTCATTCTTCTGATCTGAGGATTCTGTGCTGAACTGGATGGCCGTGGTCCTTGCCCTCCAGAAAATCCTATCCAGAGTTAGGCTGCCTCACAGTGAACACTCAACTCTGTCAGCTCATTAGTACAGTACAGGCTACACCAAGATTTAAAGTCCCGTTTGTTCTCCTCCAATGGATTCTTCTTTCGTGTCAAGTAAATGCCTGTTGGAAATGCTTATCTAACAGTGACTCATTTCTCTCTCTTTAGGACCACTGAAGCCAGAAATAACCGTCTCCTACATTGCTGTCGCAACAATATTCTTTAACAGCGGACTATCATTAAATACAGAGGTACTGTTACCTATGGGGGCACATGAAAAGCAGGGAGAAAATTTTAATTTGCGCTTACCGCTTTGAAATTTCAGATTCCTTTTGTAAAGCCATGTGTATTTACAGTCTGAAGGCTTCACTATCACAGAAAGTGACTTGGACCTCTGCAAAGGACTTGCGTTTTGTACCTAGTAACTGAGTATCATAGACACTATACTATAGTTAGACAGCAGCATGGAAACTAAAGGAAGGTGTGGTTAGAGTGGTTATGTGTTTAATACAGGGAACTGAAACGTCTACTTCCGGTCTTTATCAGATCCTGTTGGTCACTGTACTGGCCCCTGCTGGGGCACTCTGGAGTCTCTGATGTTTAGTTAGGTTTCCATAACTTGTGGATCTTCTTTAGCTTCTAGGACTTGTGTTGCTCAAGTGTTGCTTCTTATAGTTTTTAACTAATTTTTGTGTTTTTTTAAGTATATTCTTTGTTGGCATATCTATTACCTATTAATATGGCTTATCTATTACATATTAATATATAAACACATTAATGAATGTTTTAACTGAAATGCAGGAATTTTTCACATTAAACCACCATCTATCATGAACACACACAGGTAACTTTATTTACTGATCTAGAGAAGGAAATGGCAACCCACTCCAGTGTTACAGTGTTCTTGCCTGGAGAATCCCATGGACGGAGAAGCCTGGTAGGCTGCAGTCCATGGGGTCACACAGAGTCGGACACGACTGAAGCAACTTAGCAGAAGCAGCTATCCCTGAATATGAGATTCTTTTAGAATTAAACAAATCATGATGATGTTTTAAATCATGATGATGTTAAAATATCATCCAAGAGAGGAATGAGTAGAATTTATGATTCTCCTTTGAATTGTAATAAAAGAAGAAAAGAAGAAAATACCCATTTACCTTTCAAGAAATTATGTTGAGCTTGTAAAGTTGTCATTCTAAGATATGCTTATTCATATGTAGATAGGGAGTCTTACTGTGTCAGGATTTGGGGCATTTTTGGAAACGGGTTTAAAATTCTGTTTCCACATTACATCTTGCTTGTATTTATTTTAATTTTCTTTTAAGTGTGCTTTGAATAAAAACCGTATTTAGTTACCTTCATTTTTGACCATCCTAGTAGCAACTTGGAAAAAGCATGGTCTGACTAAATTTATGTATTCTGTAGTTGTCAAGTTGGTATAAATCTTATCATTGGGGCATTTTTGATATAGGAGGGATCCCTGTGTAGTGTCTGAGAAATTTTGTCTCAAGAATTTGAGATATTGTCACTAATTTCTTGTTCTTTTGAAGCTGACTTAGAATGAGATTTCCTAAATAGGTTACATTCTGGATTTTGTAAATTATGTTGACGTGAGAGGACTATGGTTGGTGCTTGGTGGGGCGGGCACAGGCTTTCTCTGTCAACACCTGAGTTCTACACTTGGTTCTCAAATGTGGGATCCAGTGATACAGAAAGATACTTGCCCCTCCTGTGGTACTGGATGGATCTTCCCTGGAGGTCTTCCTGCTGGCCTTGGCTGATTCTCTTTGTGGAACAGGTGCCTCACCCAAGCCCTGTGCTTGAGACATTGCTCTAACTACATCCCCTGCTGGCTGCTTAATGTCTGCAGCTGTTCTTTGTTGTGAAGTTGCCAAGTCGATTCCAACTCTTTGTAACCCCATGGACTACGTCCCTCCAGGCTCCTCTGTCTATGGGATTTCCCAGGCAAGAATACTGGAGTGGGTTGCCATTTCCTTCTCCAACAGTTTTTCTTTATGCCTTGGGAAATCTGGCAAGATTTGATTCTCTCACTCCTTTAGTTTCTTGCTTAACACTATACTGTCAAGCAGCCAACTCTGTGGGATTCAGGAGTTGAAGAAGGAAGAATGTCATACTTAGCAGCATTTTCTAAGGACCAAATTCTTCTGTAAGCACCTAGGAAACCTTCATCCAGCCAATTTGGCTCTGATGATGAAATGCCTGGATCCTGTGTTTTATCATGGTATCTAAGCAGCCATCAAAGCCACTTCCTCCATTAAGGGCCCTTTTCAAACTAATACAATATTAAGTAATTTTCGAGATCCATTTAACTTAAGATGCCCTAGATTGCATCATTATGTAGTGTTAAACCATCTCTAGGCCTTGCTAATTTCCCAGGCAAGTGAACAGTTGTAAGTTAGGAGGTAGCAATCTGATCTTCATGTTACTTGTTCTTTAGTTAATAATCAAATTAATATCAGCTGGGACTACTATTTTTTTTTATCCTATTAGGTCCTGGAATAGTGCATTTTTGCACATCGGAGACAGCAAGTTATTATTAACTTGCGTCTATTTGCAAGCATTTACATTGGTCCCACTCAAGTTTGATTTATCTTCAACATTTCATGTAGTTTTACTTATACGTTGAGGTAATGATGTGTATTCTAAAATTTGTTTTGTTCATTTGTTAAAATTATAAAGAACTGTGTATTAATACTTCATGCTAAAAAGATTTAATGCTAAATCTTGTTATATGACTCTTGGTTTCTAGTTTGTGAAATACTTGTTGAAATGGTTTCTGAACTTTCTTGTTGTAGTGTTATGAAATAGGTCATATTTGAAATATATTTTAAATTTAGTTAGCTTCAGACCTGCAGTTTCAACGGATTAGTCACTGAAGAGATTGTGACGGGACCAAGCTCACTTAAACAGGTACCTAAGAAGTGCTTATTGGAGAAGGAAATGTCAACCCACTTCAGTGTTCTTGCCTGGAGAATCCCAGGGACAGGGGAGCCTGGTGGGCTGCTGTCTTTGGGGTCGCACAGAGTCGGACATGACTGAAGCGACTTAGCAGCAGCAGCAGCAAGAAGTGCTTATGACCACAGGTCCTGCAGCCTTGTAAACTTGTGCTTGGCCTGGGAGAGGAGCAAAGATGAACAGGGAGCTCAGAGCCTGAGAAGGGTCCCCAGTAGGCTAAAATGTTTGGTTTTCCTTATTTTCCTAAACAGATCATTTTTTTAAAAAATCCTATTAGCTTAGAAGTAACTATAGCAAATTCTAAACTTGAGGCTACTGCTGCTTGTATCCAGCCCAGAGCTATGAGGCTGCTTCTCAAAGCAAATCCAGTAAAGGTCAAATAAGGGTTAGCAGGGAAATTGGTATGTAATGAAAATATTTCTAAATCCCAGTCTGAGCCTCTGATTTTAAGCAATTTTTGATGCTGTCAGTGAGGTCCTGGTATGTGGAATATCTCCTTAAGTTTATTTTAATGGAATTCGACCTGTATTACATGTGAGTAAACAAAATGTCATGCGAAATCAACTTTTCAATTATTCATGATGGTGTTTATTTAAGTATGTGGCCCTAAATTCTACATGGATATGTTTAGAGTAATATTCTTTTGAATTTTATAGTGTTTACTTGCTTTTTCTTTTCCACTGCTACCTTATTTTATCTTTAAGATTGTATGAAGAAGATATAAAAAATATAGAACATTGGGTTTCTGTGGCAGTCTTGAAATCTTTCTTGGAAACAATTCGTGTCTGTTAACTCCATGTTGTTAAGAAGCCCTTGATGACCCAACATAGTAGGCCCTTGTGATTCATTTTGCTGGGTTCTTTACTGTTCCATTAGTCTGATACAATGTCACTTGTTTCTAATTGTCACTTATCGGGTCAGCTTGTATTTTTTTAACTGCATTTTTTATAACTTCTTTCATGATTCCAAAGTAGTTATTTCCCCATGTAGAAAGATTAGAAAGAATAAAAATAACCGCTCTTAACGTTGTGTGAATTTTAGTCCTTTTTTCCTAGACATATTTTTTATATCAGTTCATTTCAGCTGCTCAGTCATGTCCAACTCTTTGCGACCTCATGCACTGCAGCACGCCAGGCTTCCCTATTCATACCAACTCCTGGAGTTTGCTCAAACCCATGTCCATTGAGTCGGTGATGCCATCCAACCATCTCATCCTCTGTCGTCCCCTTCTCCTCCCACCTTCAATCTTTCCCAGCATTGGGGTCTTTTCAAATGAGTCAGTTCTTCACATTAGGTGGCCAAAGTATTGGAGCTTCAGTTTCAACATCAGTCCTTCCAATAAATATTAAGGACTGATTTCCTTTAGGATGGACTGGGTGGATCTCCTTGCAGTCCAAGGGACTCTCAAGAGTCTTTTCCAACACCACAGTTCAAAAGCATCAATTCTTTGGTGCTCAGCTTTCTTTATAGTCCAACTCTCACATCCATACATGTCTACTGGACAAGCCATAGCTTTGACTAGACAGACCTTTGTTGACAAAATAATGTCTCTGCTTTTTAATATGCTGTCTAGGCTGATCATAGCTTTTATTCCAAGGAGCAAGCATCATTTAACTTCAAGGGCGCAGTCACCATCTGCAGTGATTTTGGAGCCCCCAAACATAAAGTCTATCACTGGTTCCATTGGTTCCCCATCTATTTGCCATGAAATGATGGGACCAGATGCCATGATCATAGTTTTCTGAATGTTGAGCATATTTTATTACTTTACAATATTGTAGTGGTTTTTGCAATACATTCACATGAATCAGCCATCCCCATCCTGACCCGCCCTCCCAACTCCCTCCCCATCCCATCCCTCAGGGTCATCCCAGTGCACTGAGTGTTGAGCTTTAAGCCAACTTTTTCTTCCACTATTCTCTTTCATTAAGAGTCTCTTTAGTTCTTCTTCACTTTCTGCCATAAGGGTAGTGTCATCTGCATATCTGAGGTTATTGATATTTCTCCTGGCAATCTTGATTCCAGCTTGTGCTTCATCCAGCCCAGCATTTCTCATGATGTATTCTGCATATAAGTTAAATAAGCAGGGTGACAATATATAGCCTTGACATTCTCCTTTCCTGATTTGGAACCAGTCTGTTGTTCCGTGTCCAGTTCTAAGTGTTTCTTCTTGACCTGCATACAGATTTCTCAGGAGGTAGATAAGGTGGTCTGGTATGCCCATCTCTTTAAGAATGTTCCAGTTTGTTGTGATCCACACAGTCAAAGGCTTTGGCGTAGGCAATGAAGCAGAAGTAGATGTTTTTCTGGAACTCTCTTGCTTTTTTTGTGATCCAGTGGATGTTGGTGATTTGATCTCTGGTTCCTATGCCTTTTTTAATACAGCTTGAACATCTGGAATTTCACAGCCCATGTACTGTTGAAGCCTGGCTTGGAGAATTTTGAGCATTACTTTACTAGTGTGTGAGATGAGTACAATTTTGTGGTAATTTGCGCATTCTTTGACATTGCCTTTCTTTGGGATTGGAATGAAAACAGACCTTTTCCAGTCCTGTGGCCACTGCTGAGTTTTCCAAATTTGCTGGCATATTGAGTATAGCACTTTCACAGCATCATCTTTTAGGATTTGAAATAGCTCAACTGGAATTCCATCATCTCCACTAGCTTTGTTCATAGTGATGCTTCCTAAGGCCCACTTGACTTCGCATTCCAGGATGTCTGGCTCTAGGTGAGTGATCACACCATTGTGGTTATCTGGGTCATGAAGGTCTTTTTTGTACAGTTCTTCTGTGTATTCTTGCCACCTCTTCTTAATATCTTCTGCTTCTGTTAGGTCCATACCATTTCTTTCCTTTATTGTGCCCATCTTTGCATGAAATGTCCCCTTGGTTTCTCTAATTTTCTTGAAGAGATCTCTAGTCTTTCCTATCCTATTGTTTTTCTCTCTTTCTTTGCATTGATCAGTGAGGAAGGCTTTCTTATTTCTCCGTGCTATTCTTTGGAACTTTGTTTTGTATGTAGAGACTTTTAAAAATAAAGGATTTTAAAAAATTGTATATATATTATATATATGTATACATATTTTTGCATAAATATGCACATACATACACAATATACAATTTTATTTTTCTATGTTATATTTTATAATGGTAATTTTTCATGTAATTTAATATTTCATTTACTTTTTCTTTATATTTGAAAATAAGATAATTTGTATTTTATTCACTTTTATGAACATAAATCAAAAGATATAAGTATATTTATGATGAGAAGTATTCTTTTCACCACTCTACTAAATACTCAGTTCTCTTCTTTGGAGAAAACCAATATGAACAGTTTCTGTATCTCTTTCCAGAGATACTCTATGTAAAATGAAAATATGTGTACCCCCCCACCTCCCACCATCAAACTGTGGTATTTTGTACTGTTTGCCACCTTACTTTATTTTACTCAAAACACATATCTTGGGGATTGTTTCATAGCAGCACATAAAAAACTCCTTGTTTCTTTTGGAATGTTGAAAAATACTATATTTTAAGAATGTGTCTTGATATATTTCCTCATCTTCTGTTGATAGACATTTGTATAACTTATGAAGTTTTGCTATCATAAACATTCTGCAAAGGCTAACTTAAAAATATGTTATTTTCTACATTTAATCATACGTGTGAAGGATTAATTCCTTGAAGTAGAATTTCTGGGTCAGACAACTTGGTGAGAGTTTGAATTATGAGAGATAGTCCAGGTACCTAGAAAGGAGGCAGGTGCTGGCTGAAGTAATGAGTTGCCAGATTTGGTCTCCATAGGTTGAGCCAATGACATGCCTGTTGGTTAAGTAGGAAGAGATTCACGAGCTCCTACATCCTGGTCTACACATTTTTTTTTGTTTGTTTGCTTTTTCTAAAATGTTTTAGACTTTATTTTTTTTTAATTAATTAATTTATTTTAATTGAAGGTTACTTTACAGTATTGTGGGTTTTGCCATATGTTGACATCAATCAGCCATGTACATGTGTACATGTGTTCCCCATCCTGAACCCCCCCTCACCTCCCTCCCCATCCTATCCCTCAGGGTCATCCCAGTGCACCAGCCCTGAGCACCCTGTATAATGCATCAAACCTGGACTGGCGATCTATTTCACATATGATAATATACATGTTTCAATGCCATTCTCCCTTATCATCCTGCCCTCACCCTCTCCCACAGAGTCCAAAAGACTGTTCTATACATCTGTGTCTCTTTTGATGTCTTGCATATAGGGTCATCGTTACCATCTTTCCAAATTCCATCAGTTCAGTTCAGTTCAGTCACTCAGTCGTGTCCGACTCTTTGCGACCCCATGAATCGCAGCACGCCAGGCCTCCTTGTCCATCACCAACTCCCGGAGTTCATTCAAACTCATGTCCATAGAGTTGGTGATGCCATCCAGCCATTTCATCCTCTGTCGTCCCCTTCTCCTCCTGCCCCCAACCCCTCCCAGCATTATGGTCTTTCCAATGAGTTAACTCTTCCCATGAGGTGGCCAAAGTATTGGAGTTTCAGCTTCCACATCAGTCCTTCCAATGAACACTCAGGACTGATCTCCTTTAGGATGGACTGGTTGGATCTCCTTGCAGTCCAAGGGACTCTCAAGAGTCTTCTCCAACACCACACTTCAAAAGCATCAATTCTTCAGTGCTCAGCCTTCTTCACAGTCCAACTCTAACATCCATACATGACCACTGGAAAAACCATAACCCTGACTAGACAGACCTTTGTTGGCAAGGTAATATCTCTGCTTTTCAATATGCTATCTAGGTTGGCCTTAACTTTCCTTCCAAGGAGTAAGCGTCTTTTATTTTCATGGCTGCAGTCACCATCTGCAGTGATTTTGGAGCCCCCCAAAATAGAGTCTGACATTGTTTCCCCATCTATTTCCCATGAAATGATGGGACCAGATGCCATGATCTTCGTTTTCTGAATGTTGAGCTTTAAGCCAACTTTTTCACTCTCCCCTTTCACTTTCATCAAGAGGCTTTTTAATTCCTCTTCACTTTCTGCCATAAGGAAATGATACCATCTGCATATCTGAGGTTATTCATATTTCTCCCCGCAGTCTTGATTCCAGCTTGTGCTTCTTCCAGTCCAGCATTTCTCATGATGTACTCTACATATAAGTTAAATAAGCAGGGTGACAGTATACAGCCTTGACGTACTCCTCTTCCTGTTTGGAACCAGTCTGTTTTTCCATGTCCAGTTCTAACTGTTGCTTCCTCACCTGCATATAGGTTTCCACTTAGTCAAGTGGAAACAGGCGTGCCAGAAATGGGTTTGATTCTGATTCTGATTCTCAGTCTCAATGTTCTCATCAGATAGTATCTTCCTAATAGAGTTGTTGTCAAGATTAAATGAGGTAACGTTCATAAAAATGGCAAGCCCAGAGTATGGCACAGAGCTCTGCTATTCAGTAAACGTTAACAGAGAAATCTAGTGATTAAAAAAATACCGGTTTATAGTTTTCTTATTTTGTATTACATGTATTCACATAATAAAAAGGTAATACTACACCCATTAAAAAAAATCTAGTGAGTAGATTTTGGGGAAAGAGCCCTTTGGAATTATAGAATATTATTGGGAAAAAATTTTTTTTAAATTATGATTTGTGTGTAGATTTAGTAACATCTTGCCAAGTTGAGGCCTTGCCAGGTCTGGTGTAATGAATAAAGGGTTTCAAATTTACTTAAAATGCTAGGTCCTGCCAAAATTTTTAAACAAGATTTTATTCTTTTGAGTTAGCCAAAAGTTTGTGTGGGTTTTTCTGTAGCATGCCATGTGTGTGTTTACAGTGTCAGCAATTCTGAAATCTATGCTAGTGTTAAAGTAGTTAGCTTAGTTGTATTCCAGAATTTTATGAATCTAAACTGTTATGGTGTATTGTATTTGAAAGAAATGAGAATGTTTCATAAGTTTTATATAAAAATATAATTACCGTGAAGAGTTTTTTTTTCCTTAAAGTCTATCTTTTATGCGTACGCTTATAGGTAAAAAATTTTAGCTCTGAAATAACTCCAAATTGATAGATATTAACTAGACTTACTGTGGTGATCGTTTTGCAGTATACACAATGAGTCATCATGTTGTATGCCTAAAACTAGTACAACATTGTATGTTAACTGTATTTCAATTAAAAGAAACCTAATTCATGTGATGTTGTTTTGGCAGCAATCTCTCTTCAGAAATAGTTTTCTTACCTATGTTATTTTGTGTCCTTCATTTTCACAGGAGCTGACAAGTGCTTTGGTGCATATAAAACTACATCTTTTTATTCAGATCTTTACACTTGCATTCTTCCCAGCAGCAGTATGGCTTTTTCTTCAGCTTTTATCAATCACACCCATCAATGAATGGCTTTTAAAAGGGTATGTTTAAATATTTTGAAGGGTCCACTTTTAATGGGGCATCTTTAGTGACGTTTTCATTTCTGTGGCAACTGTATATGAAAGGGCCTATGTGTGATATAAGGAAATAAAAACACTTTTAACATTATTATTATTCCTAAAAATGATAGTGTTTCATCAAGGAAGTTCATTAGAGAATTTTATGACAGAATCTTAAAGGATACGCTCTTACTTAATCTTATGGTTCCAGGAGAGACAGTTTTCTGTTGGGAGAAAAATGGAAGGAGCTAGAGGATGTAAGATCTGTGTTGGTGTGTGTAATGTAGGCTGTAAGTTGGGTGCTTTAACTTTTGCATTCTGTATCTTATTAAATACTATGTGTTTTTAAAAATATATAGGAAATAAAAAATATATAGAGGGGACAAACATTTACTTTTTCACTTGCTCTGTTTTATGTTTGATAGGATAATTGAATTACCAATACATTTTTGTTAAGATCTTTTTCCCCATTAAAAATGTTGCCATGTTTGTGAAAAGGATTAAATGACTTAGACTAGGTTTAAACTAGTCTGAAACCTCAGTTTCCCTGTTTTGTAATTATGGTGGTGGTTTAGTCTCTAAGTTGTGTCTAACTCTTGTGATCCCATGGACTGTAGCCCACCAAGCTCCTCTGTCCATGGGATTTTCCAGGCAAGAGTATTAGAGTGATTTGCCACTTCCTTCTCCAGGGAATCTTCCCAACCCAGGGATTGAACCCAGGTCTCCTGCACTGCAGGGAAATTCTTTACCAACTGAGCTACCAGGGAAGATGTTTTATAATTATAAAATGAAGATAATCATATTTTTATTGCCTGCTTATTAATGATTTTGGGGACATCAATTGAAATCACTTATTTATTCATTTATTTGCTATTTATTTAGCTCCTATTATATGCTAGGAATTATAGGTATTGGACAAACAACAGTGAACAAAATTGGCAAGTGCCAGTTAGTTTTGCATGTCAAGGACATTCTGGGTGTGATTATAAGTAAACAAGTAAATCCATAATCAAGATAGAGACAAATGATGTGAAGTAAAACTGTGTGATATGGTTGAAAATGGTTGAGAGGATAGACTGATGATTAATTTACACTGCAGAGTTCTAGGGGTAGAACGTTCTAGGCAAAGAAATTAGAATGTGTAAGGGCTGGAACCAGCCTGGTATATTCTAGAGTCAGGAAAGTGACAGTGGTGACCATAGCCTAATGACGTAGGGGATAAGTAATATGACTTAGGGTTGGAAAGGTGGACAGAACCCTTCCCATAGAGCTTTGCAGGCTATGGAAAAACATTCAGTTTTAATTTTGTGAAGCTACTGGAGGGATTTAAATAAGAGAGTGATGTGGTTCTGATTTGTATTGCAAATGATTCTTCTAGTTCTGGTATGGAGAACAGATAGTAAAAGGGCCTGAGAGAAAGCTTGGGGACCAGCTCGGAGGTTAGTGTGGTGAGGTAGCAGTGCAGTAGAAAGAAATGGATGTATGGAGATTATGTTATAAAATTAGAGCTCTCAGAACCCATGGGTGGTAGGGTGTAGAGAAAGAAGGAAAGGGAGGAGTCAAAGATGACATCTAGATTGGAGGTATGAACTACTGGGTGATGGGTGGCATCATTTACTTAGCTCGGGGAGAAAGGTTAGGATAAGAGGGGGAATCAAGGGTGCTGTTTTAATTGAGTTTGAGAGAATGATGTAAAATTTCATCAGAAATTATAAAATGCTACATAAATATGATGACATCATTTTAGAGCAACAATGTATGATGTATATTAAGAACCAGTATTTGGGACTTCGTTGGTGGTCCAGTGGTTAAGATTCTGCACTTTCAGTGCAGGGGGCATGAGTTTGTTCCCCAGATAGGGAACTAAGATATCCCATGTGCTGCACAGTATGGCCAAAAAAACCCCAAACAAGCCCAGTATTTACTGACTATCTGCCCTTCATAGAACACTCAAGAAATTGGAAAAGACTAACATTTTCCTTGTATTCAGGGAACTTTCAGTTTAGTTGGATATGTAGGACATATGCAGCAGCAGTAGGACATATGGGCTTCCCAGGTGATGCTGGTGATAAAGAACCCACCTGCCAATGCAGGAGATTTAAAAAATGTGGGTTCAGTCCCTGGGTGGGGAAGATCCTGTGGAGCAGGGCGTGGCAACCCAGTCCAGTATTCTTGCCTGGAGAATCCCATGGACAGAGGAGCCTAGTGGGCTTACTGACGATGGAGTCACAAAGATTTGGATACAACTGAAGAGACTTAACATGCATGCACATAGCATACATATATATATATATATATATATATATATATATATATATATAATAATAATAGCCAATCAAAATGGTCTAGCTTGTGATTTGTTAGATAAGTATAACCAGTTATAGGGGAAGAAGACCAGACGTCCTGGAATACAAAGTCAAGTGGGCCTTAGGAAGCATCACTATGAACAAAGCTAGTGGAGGTGATGGGATTGCAGCTGAGCTATTTCAAATCCTAAAAGATGATGCTATGAAAGTGCTCCACTCAATATGCCAGCAAATTTGGAAAACTCAGCAGTGGCCACAGGACTGGAAAAAGTCAGTTTTCATTCCAATCCCAAAGAAAGACAATGCCAAAGAATGCTCAAACTACCGCACAATTGCTCTCATCTCAGTTCAGTTCAGTCACTCAGGTGTGTCCGACTTTTGGTGACCCCATGGACTGCAGCACACCAGGCCTCCCTGTCCATTACCAACTCCTGGAATTTACTCAAACTCATGTCCACTGAGTCGGTGATGCCATCCAACCATTTCATTCTCCATTGTTGCCTTCTCCTCACGTCTTCAATCTTTCCCAACATCAGGGTCTTTTCCAATGAGTCAATTCATCGCATCAGGTGGCCAAAATTGGAGTTTCAGCTTCAGCATCAGTCCTTCCAATGAATATTCAGGACTGATTTCCTTTGGGATGGACTGGTTGGATCTCCTTGCAGTCCAAGTGTCTCTCAAGAGTCTTCTCCAACACCACAGTTCAAAAGCATCAATTCTTCAGCGCTCAGCTTTCTTTATAGTTCAACTCTTATATACATTCTCATCTCACATGCTAGCAAAGTAATGCTCACAGTTCTCTAAGTTAGGCTTCAACAGTATGTGAACCAAGAGCTTCCAGATGTTTAAGCTGGATTTAGAAAAGGCAGAGGAACTAGAGATCAAATCGCCAGCATTGTTGGATCATAGAAAAAGCAAGAGAATTCCAGAAAAGTATTTACTTCTGCTTTATTGACTACACCAAAGCCTTTGACTGTGTGGATCACAACAAACTATGGAAAATTCTTAAAAAGATGAGAATACCAAACCACCCTGCCTACCTCCTAAGAAATCTGTATGCAGGTCAAGAAGCAACAGTTAGAACCAGGCATGGAACAACGGACTGGTTCCAAACTGGGAAGAAGTACATCAAGGTTGTATATTGCCACCCTACTTATTTAACTTATTTGCAGAGTACATCATGAGAAATGCTGGGCAGGATGAAGCACAAGCTGGAATCAAGATTTCCGGGAGAAATATTGATAGCCTCAGATATGCAGATGACACCACTGTTATGGCAGAAAGCAAAGAGGAACTAAAGAGCCTCTTAATGAAAGTGAAGGAGGAGAGTGAAAAAGCTGGCTTAAAACTCAGTGTTCAGAAAACTAAGATCATGGCATCTGGTCCCATCACTTCATGGCAGATAGATGGGGGAACAATGGAAGCAGTGACAGACTTTATTTTCTTGGGCTCCAAAAATCACTGCAGATGGTCACTGCAGCCATGAAATTAAAAGATGCTTGCTCCTTGGAAGAAAAGCTATGACCAACCTAGACAGCTTATTAAAAAGCAGAGACATTACTTTGCCAACAATGGTCTATCTAGTCAAAGCTTTGGTTTTTCCAGTAATCATGTATGGATGTGAGAGTTGGACCATAAAGAAAGCTGAGCATGGAAGAATTGATGCTTTTGAACTGTGGTGTTGGAGAAGACTCTAGAGAATCCCTTGGACTGCAAGGAGATCCAACCAGTCCATCCTAAAGAAGAGTAGTCCTGGATGTTCATTGGAAGGACTGATCCTAAAGCTGAAACTCTAAATCTTTGGCCACCTGTTGTGAACAACTGACTCATTTGAAAAGACCCTGATGCTGGGAAAGACTGAAGGCAGGAGGAAAAGGGGACAACAGAGGAGGAGGTGGTTGGATGGCATAACCGACTTGATGGATGTGAGTTTGAGCAAGCTGTGGGAGTTGTTGAAGGACAGGGAATCCTGGCATGCTGCAGTAATGAGGTTGCAGAGTCAGACATGACAGAGTGACTGAACTGAACCAAGGGGAAGAAGTTCAGCATGGATTCTGTACCTCTAAAGTAGAGAATTCAAATGTGAAGCATTAGTGGGCGACAAAGATAAAAAGTTTCCTTAAGGCCAAGCTGCGAAAGGTGGGACCTACTGATCTGAATGGAGAAGGCAATGGCACCCCACTGCAGTACTCTTGCCTGGAAAATCCCATGGATGGAGGAGCCTGGAAGGCTGCAGTCCATGGGGTTGCTGAGGGTCAGACACGACTGAGCAACTTCCCTTTCACCTTTCACTTTCATGCATTGGAGAAGGAAATGGCACCCCACTCCAGTGTTCATGCCTAGAGAATCCCAGGGATGGGGGAGACTGGTGGGCTTCTGTCTATGGGGTTGCACAGAGTCAGACACGACTGAAGTGACTTAGCATAGCATAGCATAGCATAAATTAGAATGATGCTGTACTATGACAACCAAGAGAATAGAGTGCTTTGAGAAGCAAGGAGGTAAGGAGAATGAATGTAAGGAAAAGGATGTTGAATTTGGTGACTGGGAGATTTCTGGTGATTTATAAGGTTACTGCTTTTACTAGAGGGGCTTCCCAGGTGGCTCAAGTGGTAAAGAATCCACCCACCAATTTAGGATCCATGGGAGACTTGGGTTTGATCGCTGGGATGGGAAGATCCCCTGGAGGAGGAAATGGCAACCTACTCCAGTACTCTTGCCTGGAGAATCCCGTGAACTGAGGAGCCTGGTGGGCTGCAGTCCATGGGGTTGCAAAGAGTCAGACGAGACTGAGCATGTGCATGCACATACACTTTTACTAGGAGGGTCATAAGTCAGATGCCAGGGGAGTAGAGAGAGAATGAGATTCAGGGTCAAGTAAGTGGAGCTCAGCAGTGAGCCACAGTGATAAAGGTAGGACTATATCTTGAGGAAACAATACTAATTTTGAGGTTATCTACATTGGTGTGTTTCGGAGAAGGCGATGGCACCCCACTCCAGTACTTTTGCCTGGAAAATCCCACGGATGGAGGAGCCTGGTGGGCTGCAGTCCATGGGGTCGCACAGAGTCGGACACGACTGAGCGACTTCACTTTAACCTTTCACTTTCATGCATCCGAGAAGGAAATGGCAACCCGCTCCAGTGTTCTTGCCTGGAGAATCCCAGGGACGGGGGAGCCTGATGGGCTGCCGTCTATGGGGTCGCACAGAGTCGGACACGACTGAAGCGACTTAGCAGCAGCAGCAGCACATTGGTGTGTTTAATGTTTTGCTTCCTTGAAGGCAGAAATGATGCCTTATACTTTTTCTTTTTAATACCCTTGTGTAGTATCCTACCTATAGAAAGCATATATATTCAATGTATAGGTTAGTGGTTGTTTTTTTTAAGATGTTGAGAACTCTCCTCCTTTGTACATAGAAGGGAAGGGGTCAGAAGAGAGGGAAAAATTGAAAAAGCTAGAAAGATTGAAAATACCTGAGAGGGCTTATCACTAGTTTTGGTGGCAAGGAATATAGAAGGCAGAGGCTGGAGAAACAGGCTTTGCTAAAGTCGTTGTCCCTGGATTCAGGAATAACTTAGTCCTTGATAGGTGGTTTTTGAGTTTGGTTGTATCACTTAACCCTTTTCTCAACTCCAGTTTTCAGAAAGAGAATGGTAGTATTTATTAAAAGAATGGTAGTATTTATCTTAAATACTCATGAGGGATAAATGAGTAAAGTGTCTATTGTCTAGAACAGTATCTATTACAAATGGTAAAAGCCTAGTAAGTGTTAGTGATGTTCATGGTGATGATCACAAGAAAGGTTAAGAGACTGGAAATTCATAATCAGACACTATTTGAACATGACTTGGGAAAATAGACTTTAAAAGAAGACCATATTTGGGGATTCCCTGGTGGTCTAGTGGATAGGATTCTGCTTTTGCTGCTAAGGGCCCAGGTTCAATCCCTGGTATGGGAACTATGATCCCATAAGCCATGAGGCATGGCCCCCCCCCAAAAAAAAATTGCTATATTTGTGTGAATTGAACTGAAATTTCATATAAGGATTTTTTCTTAAGTCTTCAGTCAAGATTAATGAAAACTTTTATTTTTTCTTATTTCAGAGCTAATATAAATTCATTTGTAAATATTAGATAATACATTATTACAAAAAAGAATAAAAAATCACCTGTGATCCTACTTTCAAATATTAGTCAGGGACTCTGTGTCCTTGATTCCTTGTATAAACTTTCCACTTTAGTTGGGCCGTTTTCTCCTTGTCCCCAAAATGTATATTCTGTATGAATGCTGAATAATGTCTTTTTTATCTTTAATACTTGGATTTACTACTCATAATTTCATTTGCTTGTGATGCAATATATTTTTCTATTCTAAACTAAGAGAATAGACTTCTAATTACAATCTAGGGAGTATGTACATAATTAATAAGAACCAAGTTTAGAATAGACACTAGAATTTACTACAGGGTCTGAATCTAAGAAGTATATGATTCAGTTCAGTTCAGTCACTCAGTCATGTCCGACTCTTTGTGACCCCATGGACTGCAGCATACCAGGCTTCCCTGTCCATCACCAACTCCTGGAGCTTACTCAACTCATGTCCATCCAACAATCTCATCCTCTGTCGTCCCCTTCTCCTCCTGCCTTCAATCTTTCCCAGCATCAGGGTCTCTTCCAATGAGTCAGTTTTTTGCATCAGGTGGCCGAAGTATTGGAGTTTCAATTTTAACATCAGTCTTTCCAATGAACATTCAGGACTGATTGCCTTTAGGATGGACTGGTTGGATCACCTTGCAGTATATAACTGTGTCATGCCTATTTTTACAATGATATTATAGCAACATGAAAATGTCTTTTATGAGATGAGTTTCAGAATTGCTGTTTTGTGGAAAAGAATTAACAAATGGAAGCTTGTGTGTTTGTTAAATACATTTGAACTTGGCAAGAGGTTTTTTAAACTATATATATAACTTTATTTATTTTTGGTTACGCTGGGTCTTTGTTGCTGCTGAGGTTTTTCTCTAGTTTTGGTGCTGGCCGCTACTGACTAGTTGAGGTACGTGGATGTCTCATTGCAGCACCGGCTCTTGTTTCAAGCTCTAGAGTGTTCAGGGTCCAGTAATTGCAGCAAGTGGGCTCAGTAGTTTTGGCTCCCAGGCAAGAGCTCAATAGCTGTGGCACACAAGCTCAGTTGCTCCGCAGCATGTCGGATCTCCCCACCTCAGGGACTGAACCTGTGTCTCTTCCATTGGCTTTCGGAGTCTTTACCACTGAGCCACCATGGAAGCCCTGCAAGAGGTTTTAAAGTTTTATTTCTGCCAAAAGCCTTCCTATAAAACATATATGGAAAAGATACCTGAAAATAACTAAGCTTATATACACTTACCAAATGATAAACCATTTGGGTTATTTTCGATCACTACACTCACCATAATCTGACTGTTTTTTGAATTGTATAAGAGCTTTAATAATTTTAAAAATGAGATCACTTAAATCTGTGGCATGGAGTGAGAGTTTCTACTAAGCCGTGTTGGCTCATACAGAATTGTCTGAACTCGACAGGACGTGTGCACCAATAAACGTTCTCCCAGCTCTGCTGTTTTAGAATGAATGTAGTGAAAATTTTATAATTGGAAAAAAAAAAAGAAACCTATTTATAAATGCTTTTTGTTTTCTATTTCAGGTTGCAGACAGTAGGTTGCATGCCTCCGCCTGTGTCTTCTGCGGTGATATTAACCAAGGCAGTTGGTGGAAACGAGGTGAGTCATGGGGCTAGCTTTTTTAAACATAAGTGGGTGCTATCCTTTTATTTTATATTTTATTTTATGACAAAGGCATCACATCACAGAAAATGCATAACTATAGCAGCTTATGAAAGAAGCGGGTAGATTCATGTGTTAGAAAGAGGCTAAAATTGACAATAATGAGTGGAATTTAGGATTTCAAGGAGAAAAGCAAGGGAGGTGAATGAAACAGACAGATCGTGATTTTTCTACTTCAGTGAGAAATGAGGAGACAGAGGACAAGAAATCCAAGCCAAGGGGCTTTTACATCTGAGACGCGTGAACTGAGGCCACCTGCTATGGCCATCCTCAGTTCTAAAAAAATTTAGGGCAAACTACGGTCACATGGAAAAAGGGTCAGTATAAGTTTAATGGCAGGTGAAGATGGTATTAAAAAAGGAGAAATGAGGCCAGGTTTCTAAGATGAGTTCAAAGAAGTTTTCCAACTCCTGGGGAACCATAGCCAAAGAGGAGTGCTTATGTATTGGGATGGCAGTAGTCCATTGTGGGGAGCTACTTACAAGTGGTTCTTCTTGGCTGAGAGGCCCTGCAACTTTGTACCGAGGGACTCTGCTTTGTAGTCACTTATTTCTCTGGGTATCTTATCATTCAGAAAAGAATACAAATTTTAATATTTTTTAATTAATTAATTTATTTTTGGCACGCTGGGTCTCTGTTGCTGTGTGGACTTTCTCTAGTTGCGGCGAGCGGGGCCAGTTCTCTAGTTACGGTGCTCAGGCTTCTCTTGTTCCAGAGCAAAGGCTCTAGGCACCTGGGCTTCAGTAGTTGCAGCGCAGGGCTCAGTAGTTATGGCTTTCGGGCTCCACAGCTTGCGGTCAGGAGTCGTGGCACACAGACTTAGCCCTGCAGCACGCGGGGATCTTCCAGACCAGGGATTGAACCTGTGTCCCCTGCATTGGAGTCTTAACCACTCGACCATCAGGGTAGTCCAGGAAAAGAATACTTTTGAATGAGGCAGAATATATGTATTTTTAATTGGGGGATAATTGCTTTACAATTGTGTTGATTTCTGCCATATATAGACATGAATCAGCCATAGGTATACATATATCCCCTCCCTCTTGAATCTCTCTTACCTCCCACACTCATTGTGATTTTTATTTAATTTGCATTACCCAGTGACTAATAATGGTGAGCATTTTTATCTTTCCATGTGCTTATTTGTTATCTATGTCTTCTTTTGGGAGATGTCTACTAAAATTTTGCTTTTTACAAAATTGAGTGTTTTGCTTTCTTATTGATGAGCTTTGAGAATTTTCTATATTCTGGATATAAGACCTTTATTATATATATATATGCTTTGTAAATATTTTTCCCAGTCTGGTTTGTCTTTCATTTTTTAACCAGTGTCTTTTGAAGAGCAGAATGGTGGTGGAGAAACTAATAGGTGGTTGGATTCTGTATTTATTGAGTCGGCCAAAAAGTTCATTTGGGTTTTTCCATAATGTATTTTGAAGGCACAGGATATGCTGATGGATTGGATGTGAGGTGTGAGAGGAAGAAGGGGTCAAGAGTGACTTCAAGGTTTTTGACTGAGCAGCTGAAAGGATGGAGTTTGCTGAAATGGAGAAGAGTGCTGTGTGACAGCAGATATGTGGGGTTGTTTAGTCTGGGTGGCCACAGTGTACTGTGATAACTAAGAGCTTCAAAATCTCAGTTAAGCATAAAGGGTTATTTCTTGCTAATGGTACCTGTCTCATGTGGGTCAGTGGGAAGATCTTTGCCATTACTAAGGAAACCTGGTTAGTGGAGCCTTATGTTTTGAAGGTACATCATTTGGATGGAGCACAAAGCTTTTTAGGTTTGCTGTAACAGAGACAGAGAGATTAGAGGATCATAAATGGACTTTTCATGTTTGGGTTGGAAGTGCTATGTGGTGCTTCTGTTTACATTACATTGGCCAGAACAAGTCGTGTGGCCTTACCATATTCCTGTGCCCTCAAGGAGCGGGGAACTGGATTGATGAACACTTGTAATGTCAGCCATATGGTAAACATGGAGAACTGTTTTTTTTTTTTTTGGTATGTCGAGATGCCTATTACATATCCAATTGAAGATGTCAGTGAGCAATTATAGATACAAGGGTTGAGACTCGAGGGAGTGGTCTAAACCTGGAGACATAAATTAGGGCATCATCAATGAATAAATGATATTTAAAGCCAAGATTGTGTATGAGATTCCACAGACAGAAAAGAGCAAAGGTTCAAGGATTGAGCCTGGGGACCCTCCAACATTAAGAGGTTAAGGCAATGAGGAATAACCAGCAAAGGCAACAGAGAGAGTATAATTAATGAGACTGAAGGAAAAACAAGAGAGCATGGTATCCAAGAAGCCAGGTGAAGAAGGGTGTGAAGGAGGAGGATATGAGGAGTGGTGTCAGATTCTGACACCAGTGCTTCCCAGATGGCGCTGGTGGTGTAAGAGACTAGGGTTCGATCCCTGGGTAGGGACGATCCCCTGGAGGAGGGCATGGCAATCTACTGTAGTATGCTTGCCTGGAGAACCCATAGGCAGAGGAACCTGGTGTGGTACAGTCTATAGGGTCCTAAAGACTAAAGAATTGGACATGACTGAAGCAACTTAGCATGCATGCATGTCAGATTCTACTGATGGGAGTTGTGTAAATGAATTCTGAGAATTTACCATTAAATTAAGCTATGCAGAGGTTACTATTAACCTTTAACAGACTGGTTTTGGTAGAGGGCAGGGGCAAAAACTTGTTTGGAGTAGGCTTAAGGAAAACAGGAAGAGAAGAATTAGAGACAAGAAGTATAGACTGTGGTTATGATGTCGCTTGTGATAAAAAGGAATAGAGAAATGGGGCTATTCTTAGAGAGGGGTGTGTGGTCAAGATTTACCCTTTCAGAAAGGACAGCATTTTCTATCATGATGGGAACTGTACAGTTGTGAGAGAGCTGTGATTTAAGAGAGAGTGCTGGAGCAATTTATTTGATCAAGTGAGAGAGAGTGATGTTGGGTTATATTAGCTTCAGTAGGAACTTAGACCATTTATTCACAATAGTAGGAGGGAAGACAGAGTGCATGGCTATAGATTCATGTAAATGGGTTGAGGGGGACACTTGGAAGTTTTATTATGATGCCTTTTATTTCTTCATAGCACATGAGAATGAGGGTGGGATAAATGCTATTCATGTCTCAGATGAGAGGAGGAAGTGTGGACTTGCCCTGTCGATGAGAGTGAGTCACCTGGAGAGGTTGGTAGTGTTGCCAGGTAGCACCAAGGACCGGCTAAGAGCAAGCCCTGCCTTTAAAGTGATGCCAGGCGTCAGGGATGTGTGTTTTCTCTAAGTGTAGGAATGGAATTGGCAGATAACTGGATTTAACCAACATCTCATTATGCCAAGAGATTCTTTCATTTGCCACATAAATTAGTGAGGTAGGGAAGTTACAAAAATCTTGGATTAGTGCCTGCTATGATTATCTATCTATTGCCTTGAAAGAATTTGAGGAAAGGGTTAACTTGTTTAACAGTGTCATTTATCTCTTTCTAATGTGATTCCCTTAAAAACCTTTTCTTTCTCAAATGACTTTTGGCAGAAGTTCAAAGGTCTCTCATTTTCTTGACATTAACATATAGCATTTGAATGTGTATCTACATGTTCATTCCCCAGTAGATATTTACATTAATGTTGCATATTAGTAATATTGAATTTAAGAGCATCTTGTCTTCTAACATCATTGGTCTAGTTCTTTAATGTTTATTATGCAGTTTCATGATTATCAAGAATTTTTGAAGTCCTGGAGAGTGAGACATAATTGTTCACAAATATTGAACACTGAGCTTCAGAAAAGAAGCTTGCAAAGTCTAGTTTGGTCATATCTTCTGATATGAAGTGAATAGACTCTTATTTTTATATGAATTATGGGAGAAGATGATCTGCACAAAGATATTAGATAATTTTTAAGTTTTAAGCCTTTCTAAAATTAATTGAAGAAAGTAAGGAAATCCACTGGACCATTCAGGTATGATCTACATCAAATCCCTTACGATTATACAATGGAAGTGACAAACAGATTCCATGTAATAGATCTGATAGATAGAGTGCCTGAAGAACTATGAACAGAGGTTCGTGACATTGTACAGGAGACAGTGCTCAAGAACATCCCCAAGAAAAAGAAATACAAAAAGGCAAAATGGTTGTCTGACGAGGCCTTACAAATATCCGTGAAAAGAAGAAAAGTGAAAAGCAAAGGAGAGAAGGAAAGATATACCCTTTGAATGCAGAGTTCCAAAGAATAGCAAGGAGAGAAAAGAAAGCCTTCCTCGGTGATCAGTGCAAAGAAATAGAGGAAAACAACAGAATGGGAAAGACTAGAGATCTCTTCAAGAAAATTAGAGTTACCAAGGGAACATTTCATGCGAAGATAGGCTCAATAAAGGACAGAAATGGTAGGGACCTAACAGAAGCAGAAGAATATTAAGAAGAGGTGACAAGAATACACAGAAGCACTATACAAAAAAGGTCTTTATGACCCAGATAACCACGATGGTGTGATCACTCATCTAGAGCCAGACATCCTGGAATGTGAAGTCAAGTGGGCCTTAGGAAGCATCACTATGAACAAAGCTAATGGGGGTGATGGAATTCCAGTTGAACTATTTCAAATCCTAACAGATGATGCTGTTAAAGTGCTACACTCAATATGCCCGCAAATTTGGAAAACTCAGCAGTGGCCACAGGACTGGAAAAAGTCAGTTTTCATTCCAATCCCAAAGAAAGGCAATGCCAAAGAATGCTCAAACTACTGCACAATTGCACTCATCTCTCACGCTAGTAAAGAAATGCTCAAAATTCTCCAAGCCAGGCTTCAGCAATTCGTGAACCGTGAGCTTCCAGATATTCAAGCTGGTTTTAGAAAAGGCAGAAGAACCAGACATCAAATTGCCAACATCTGCTGGATCATGGAAAAAGCTAGAGAGTTCCAGAAACACATCTATTTCTGCTTTATTGACTATGCCAAAGCCTTTGACTGTGTGGATCACAATAAACCGTGGAAAATTCTGAAAGAGATGGGCATACCAGACCACCTGATCTGTCTCCTGAGAAGTCTATATGCAGGTCAAGAAACAACAGTTAGAATTGGACCTGGAACAACAGACTGGTTCTAAATTGGGAAAAGAGTACATCAAGGCTGTATATTGTCACCTTGCTCATTGAACCAGAGAAGGCAATGACACCCCACTCTAGTACTTTTGCCTGGAAACTCATATGGACAGAGGAGCCTGGTAGGCTGCAGTCCATGGGGTCGCTAGAGTCAGACACGACTGAGCGACTTCCCTTTCACTTTTCACTTTCATGCATTGGAGAAGGAAATGGCAACACACTCCAGTGTTCTTGCCTGGAGAATCCCAGGGGCGGGGGAGCCTGGTAGGCTGCCATCTATGGGGTTGCACAGAGTCGGACACAACTGAAGCGACTTAGCAGCAGCAGCAGCAGCTCATTTAACTTATCTGCAGAATACATCATGAGAAATGCTGGGCTGGATAAAGAACAAGTTGGAATCAAGATTGCCAGGAGAAATATCAATAACCTCAGATATGCAGATGACACCACCCTTATGGCAGAAAGCAAAGAGGAACTAAAGAGCCTCTTGATGAAAGTGAAAGAGGAGAGTCAAGAAGTTGGCTTAAAGCTCAACATTCAGAAAACTAAGGTCATGGCATCTGGTCCCATCACTTCATGGGAAATAGATGGGGAAACAGTGGAAACAGTGTCAGACTTTATTTTTCTGGGCTCCAAAATCACTGCAGATGGTGACTGCAGCCATGAAATTAAAAGATGCTTGCAACTTGGAAGAAAAGCTATGACCAGCCTAGCTGCTGCTGCTGCTGCTAAGTCGCTTCAGTCGTGTCCGACTCTGTGCGACTCCATGGACGGCAGCCCACCAGGCTCCCCCGTCCCTGGGATTCTCCAGGCAAGAACACTGGAGTGGGTTGCCATTTCCTTCTCCAAAACATGAAAGTGAAAAAATAAAGTGAAGCTGCTCAGTCATATCCGACTTCTAGCAACCCCGTGGACTGCAGCCTACCAGGCTCCTCCATCCATGAGATTTTCCAGGCCAGAGTACTGGAGTGGGGTGCCATTGCCTTCTCTGGACCAACCTAGACAGCATTTTAAAAAGCAGAGACATTATTTTGCCAATAAAGGTCCATCTAGTCAAAGCTCTGGTTTTTCCAGTAGTCATGTATGGATGTGAGAGTTAGGCTATAAAGAAAGCCGATTGCCAAAGAATTGATACTTTTGAACTGTGGTGTTGGAGAAGACTCTTGAGAGTCCCTTGGACTGCAAGGAAATCCAACCAGTCCAACTTAGAGGAAATTAGTCCTGAATATTCATTGGAAGGACTGATGTTGAAGCTGAAGCTCCAGTACTGTGGCCACCTAATGGGACGAACTGACTCAGTGGAAAAGACCCTGATGCTGGGAAAGATTGAAGGTGGGAGGAGAAGGGGACAACAGAGGATGAGATGGTTGGATGGTATCACTGACTTGATGGACATGAGTTTGAGTAAGCCCCAGGAGTTGGTGATGGACAGGAAGACCTGGCGTGCTGCATTCCTGGGGTCTCAAATAGTCGGACATGACTGAGCGATTGAACTGAACTGAACTAAAAATACTGTTATAAGGTAACTGAGGGTAGGCTATTGTTGAAATAAATGTAAGGGAAGCTTAATCTTTTGTACTGTATATTAGTAAAATCTTATCTAAGGATAGAAGGAGAAAGTTTTGGTGCCTGTAAATGAAAAGATTCAAAAGTTGAGTCCAGTGTCACGTGCCACTAGGTGAAGATTTCAATTCTATTCACTGTGATTGTCTGCTCTGCCTTGTACACAGCGGCTCTGTACCCACACGAGTACATGTACTGGGGTACATTTCCATGTTGCCCTGTTCTTTCCAACTGACCATCCTTTGCCATGTTCATACATGGAAGAAAACATTTTTCCTTCTAGATTCTGTTATTTCTTGACATTGACTTTATGCTGTCACATACTTAGATATACATCTTTAATACTTGTGTTTAGCATATGCTCTCATGGGTTAAAATGTATAACTGTGTAGCCTATTTGTATTTAATGATTTGGGGGATGTATGCAGATACCATAGTGTCATTTGAAATGATTCTGTTCATTTTTTTTGTAAAGTTGTTATAGAATTTAGGAGGAATTTTTTTCTGTTACTTATGTACCTCTCATTGTAAATGCCTTTTCCATAAGATCGGTGGTTACAGAAAAGGTTTTGTCATGAGTTGAAAGTTATTGCATCCCTTAAACTCACCTCTTGTCCCTTGGTGAGAATAGCCTTATTACTTTTTGTTAAAAGTAAAGAACAATTTCTGTTTTGATAACCTACATTGCTGTTGTTTCAGTGGGCCAACTATAATCATTCTAGTGGCCGTGGGCACTCAATGTATGTGCAGAGCAGTGCATGCGTGCTAGAATGCCAGCACACCCCTGAAGTATTAGAGTGAGACTGTTTAAGGGTATAGCTGACTGACAGTCTCATTTTATGGCTTTCAAATTTTAAATTACTTTCATTTAAATGTTATAAACTTGGTTAGCTTCTTTTTTGTGATTGTTATTTATTCATTCCGGTGTTTTAAATGTGATTTTTCAAACTCTAGGCTTGTAGTGTGTGCTGTTCACATGGTCTGATTGGTGGTGATGGTGATTATTTGTGTGTATGTATGTGTGTGCATGAAGTTTTAGTTCCTTTTTCGAATAATAGAGAAAGTGATGACTTGGTGAACCCTATTTTCATTGTCAGGTATAAAAAGGAAGATCGATCAAAATGTTCTCTCTCCTATTCGAACTTGTGAGACATAGGATAAACACATTTTTGTTTTGTTTTGTTTAAAACTGTATACATTTCTGTTCCAAATGTAAAGTTTGGTGGTAAAAGACATGTTTTTTCCCCTCCAAAAGCCTTACATAGGTTTTAAGCCTTATAGGATTTGCTAAGGGAATCATTGCACTCAAATTCGAGTAACTTCTATCTTTTAGTAACTACCACAAGGATTTTTTAAAGAAGTTTCTTTAAAAAAAACAAAACTGGAAAATAATTCCCTGAGTTTGGAGAGAAAGTATTATGTGGTTTTCATGTTGTTGTTATAGAGGTATTTTTATTTCATTTGACACTTATACTGTTGTTTAATGAAAAAGCAAGAGGGGTAAGTGTTTGGGAAAAGATACACTGTTTGTTTTTTTACCTTGATATTTCATT
This sequence comes from Tragelaphus eurycerus, assembly GCA_935064755.1. Classification (NCBI taxonomy): domain Eukaryota; kingdom Metazoa; phylum Chordata; class Mammalia; order Artiodactyla; family Bovidae; genus Tragelaphus; species Tragelaphus eurycerus. The sequence continues at coordinate 12,597,424 of CAKXYN010000057.1, forward strand.
TTTTTGCAAGCTGAAGTAGGGAAGGATTCAGCTAAAAGCCATTCCTCAAAATGTGAAGTAAATATGAGGTCTTAATTCCTGAGTAAATTTCCAAAGCTGTATAACTTTGTAAAATTGTGTGAGTCTGGGCGATGAACCAAGTAGGAGAGAAATATAATCAGGGATTTCTTCCCTTAAATATTTGAAGGAAAAAAAAAATGAAAAGCATTATAAATTAGAGACAAATCAGAGCAAGTTAGGAAGAAATTTCTAGGCATATCTGAGAGTAATATTTTATGTTAAATACTTTGTTCTCTGTGTTAAGGCTAAACCTGATCATTTGAACCATGAAAATAAGACACCTTCACCACTAAAGCAGTATATTAATTATAGGCATGTTATTTATGTTGGCTTATTTTTTTGTTTGTCTCTCAAAGTGAATTCTGTAGATCGCCCACATCTGCACCTAGGGTGATTAGAAAAAAAAAAAGAAAATCTCTTATCTCCACTTTAGACCTATTGAATTAAAATGTATAGTCGATAGGCCTCAGGATTTTCCTCCTTCTTTCTTTCCTTTATTAAAATTATGAGATAGCATACCTACAGAAGGTACATAAAACATATATACAGTTTAAGGCATAATGATAAACACCACTGTGCCCACCATTCAGCTTTAGAAATAGAATATGATAGTCAGCAGTAGTTCAGCAGCCTCTTCATGTAGGCAGTGCCTTCTACCATAGGGGGTCAAAAAGGAGACTAAGATCTGGGGCCTGCCTTCCAGAAAGCTTTCATGCAGTGTGATGCTATACTATTCAAAACCTCTATTTCATGCTATAAACCTCACAAAAATAGGCAAAACAGGCTAGAATGGCTTTGCATTGTCCCATATCATTAAGATCAGTTTTTCTTCTTTAGTTTAAAAAAATTCCAAGAGGTACCCCAAATGAGTTCAGCCTCCTTCAGCTGTGTGGGGCAGCCTGCAGTTCCATTTGGAATCTGGACTGTGTTTGTTCCTGTAGGCATTTAGGGTGTCTCTTGTTTAGTTAAGATGGTGTGCTTCTTTTACTATAAATAGATTTAGCTGACATTTTTATTGTATTTTAGTTAGCAGGCTGAAAGATTTTAGAACCCTTTGATAGTCATGCAGAATTCTAAGTACACTTTAAAGAAAAGTTTTGATTTCAGGTGTGGTACAAAGGTGACAAGTTGAAGGGGGTGTGTGTGTGTGTGTGTGTGTGCATGTGCACGTGTGTACACACGCGCATGTGTGCTTAATTTCAGCAATAGGGTTATTGCCCAAATCTCTTCAAAGAAAACTTAAGCGTGTCTCCTGAGCAAAGAAAATTATTACATGTGGTGAACTCTTTAAGTCATTGACGAAGGTCATGGCAGTCTGAGTGTATTTAAAAAAGGTTTTCTATCTGCTTGGAAAGCAAATGAAGCACTCATTATGAACTTAAAAATTATAGCTATGAGAAGATTTTTGCTAGAGGTGAAAGATCAAGACCATCACAGCCCAAACGGAGCCGGAAAGTTCAGTTTCTGGCTGATCAGCAAGGCATGAAACATTTCAGGGTTATTTTGCATTATCAGTGGGGAGTTGATCTTGCTAATCCAATGCATGAAGATAAGATTCACTGAAACATTTATAAAGGCATTTAGAGTAGATCTGATCAGCAGAGAGAAGACTTGAAGTGAGAAGGAAATCTGATCTGTCAGTCACTGTCTTAGCTTCAGCTGTCACTGGGCTTCCGTGTGCCTTGCCTTTCTCTTCTGTGAAATGGACTTGATCACTGCCTTTGCTGGGCTTCCCATAGCACTAGTGGTAAAGAACTTGCCTGCTACTGCAGGAGACAGAGGAGACGCAGGTTCAATCCCTGGGTTGAGAAAATCCCCTGGAGGAGGACATGGCAGCCCACTCCAGTATTCTTGCCTAGAGAGTCCCATGAACAGAGGAGCCTGGAAGATGAGAGATTGCAGAGTGGGACACAACTGAAGCGGCTTAGTACACACACACTGCCTTTGCTTGGAGTGAGAGTTTAATGGTTTTCTGGAGCAATCTTGTACAGCCTGAAAACGGCTGTCAATGTTGAGCACTCCAGCAAGCCGGCCTGTTTGTACTTTCTACACTTCAGCCATTTTGGGGGGCTCTAAAATCACTGCAGCCATGAAACTAAAAGACGCTTACTCCTTAGAAGAATAGTTATGACCAACCTAGACAGCATATTCAAAAGCAGAGACATTACTTTGCCTAAAAAGGTCTGTCTAGTTAAGGCTATGTTTTTTTCCAGTAGCCAAGTATGGATGTGAGAGTTGGACTATAAAGAAAGCTGAGTGCTGAAGAAGTGATACTTTTGAACTGTGGTATTGGAGAAGATTCTTGAGTCCCTTGGACTGCAAGGAGATCCAACCAGTCCATCCTAAAGGAAATCAGTCCTGAATATTCATTGGAAGGACTGATGTTGAAGCTGAAACTCCAATACTTTGGCCACCTGATGCAGAGAGCTGACTCATTTGAAAAGACCCTGATGCTGAGAAAGATTGAGGGCCCGAGGAGAAGGGCCTGACAGAGGATGAGATGGTTGGATGGCATCACTGACACAATGGACATGGGTTTGGGTAGACTCCGGGAGTTGGTGATGGACAGGGAAGCCTGGCGTGCTGCAGTCCATGGGGTCACAAAGAGTCAGATAGCACTGAGTGACTGAACTGAACTAAACTGAACACTCCAACCTCCTATGCTCTCTGGGAAGTGGTAACAGTGTTTCCTCTTCGACAGATCAAAGAACAGAAGTCATAGTAGCAAGGAATTCCATGTCCATATGTATCTTCCATTTCTACCTTTTAACTTTAGTCTCATTTTCTGGATTGGGTTAGCATTCTTAGGAGCTCTTGAACGAATTAACTGTGTTTGTTTGAAGCTGCTATACAAATGGCTTGAAACATCTCTAGATTTCCCAAGATTCTTTGTGTAACTTAGAATTCCTTCTTCATTCCTTTATGCCTCAAATTAGAATTCCTCATACCTCAATGCCTCTCAAATTGTCTTCCTTTTCTACCACTCTAACCAAATGAGTCCTCTCAATGATTGGCCATGGAATCTGTTCACCAAATGCAGGGGTCAGTTCTCCGTCATCCTCTGTGACCTGACGGCAGCCTGTGACCCCATGGCTGCTTGCCTCCAACTCCCTTTTCCTTCCCTGACCCTCTTCTCTCCTCATTCTGTTCCGACATCTCTCATCTCTCCTTTTCTTATCTAGCTCCTCTCTTATATGAATGGGAGAGTCTTCCAGGGGCCTGATTTTGAAACACCCAGTTCCACATCGCCAGAGTCTCATTTGACCTCTATCTTTGGGTCCAGCTCTGCCTCAGATCCAAGGACCAGTCCTGATCTTGGGTAAGAAGTACTTAAAACAACACCAGCTGAATGTGCTGAGGCTCAGCATCACCACCTGTGCTGACCTTGTAGCCAAGGATACACTTGCCAGGCAATCAGAGCGGGCGTTTGATTCCTCCTCTTGCCGCTGCTCACCTAGTAGTGCTCACCAGGTAAGCCCTGGATCTCTCTGAGCCTCGGTTTTCCCATTTGAGGAGCAATAGTATTTGCATCCTTATTTCACAGGTTTGCTTACAAGGATCTCATGGAATCATATGCAGAAGTACTTACAAGTTGTGAGGGAATGTATCAAGCAGGCATCAGTGTTATCCTCACTGTAGAGCTTTGTCACTGATAAAATCACCTAGTTTAGACAGTCATTATCATGGCTTCCTCAATGTTTGCTCTAAGTTCATTCATTTACTCTATTTTTTTTTTTTTTTGAACTTTTTATTTTGTATTGGGGTATAGCCACTTAACAGTGTTGTGATAGTTTCAGCTGAACAGTGACGAGACTCAGCCATATATATACCTGTATCCATTCTGTCCCAAACCCCACTCCCATCCAGGCTGCCACGTAACATTGAGTGGAGTTTCATGTGCTATCCAATAGGTCTTTGTTGGCTATCCACTTTAAATACAGCTGTGTGTATGTGACCATCCCAAACTCCCTAACTGCTCCTTCCCTCCTGGCACCCTTCAGTTTGTTTTCTAAGTCTATGCATATTTTGTTGTTTTGTAAGTAAGTTCATTTGTGCCATTTCGTTTTGGATTCCATGTATAAGGGGTGTCATATGATATTTCTCCTCTATCTGATTTTTCACTCCGTATGACACGCTCTAGATCCACCTGTGTTCCTGCCAGTGCCTTCTTTCTTTCTTTTTAATGGCTGAGTAATATTCCACTGCATACCCACACCACAGCTTCTTTATCCATTCCTCTCTCAATGGACATCTAGGTTGCTTCCATGTCTTGGCTGTTGCAAACAGTGCTGCAGTGAACACTGGGGTGACTGTATCCTTTCAGATCATTTTTTTTTTTTTTCTGGATACATGCCCAAGAGTGGGATTGCAGGGTCATCTGGTAGCTCTATTTTTATTTTCTTAAGGAACCTCCATACTGTTCTCCATAGTGGTTGTAACAGCTTACATTCCTGCCAACAGTGTAGGAGGGTTCCCTTCTCTCCACATCCTTTCTAGCATTTATTGTTTGTAGATATTTTGATGATATCTATTATGGCTGGTGTAAGGTGATACCTCGTTGTGGTTTTGATTTACATTTCTCAAATCATTAGTGATGTTGGACATCTTTTCATGTGTCTGTTGGCCATCTGTATGCATTCATTTACTCTATTCATTAATCACTCAAAATATATGTTGAATGCTTATTATAGCTTCCTACATTATGGTACCTTCATATAATTTTCAGTTGAGTAAGTAATGTAAAACATAAACCATAAATTGCAACATGAGGATGGGATTTAAATAAATTTACAAGATGGCAGATTTTTAAATAAATGTAGCAAACGGTAATTCCAGTTTGTTAGTTTGTATCATAGGTCCTCAACACTTTTGTATAAATATTTCTTACCATAATATGGAATACTCATTTTAGATATCCAAGATTACTCCCTCTGGGAATTAAAGGGCATAGGAAGTCAAATTAGTTATGGAAAGATTGCTTTGGGAATTTAGAACCAGATAAAGGGGATTTAACAGGCTTGTTGTAGGATGTTTCCTCTAAAGAGTAAAGCCTGGAAAACCATCCCAGTTTCATTCCAACTGACAAACAGACCACAGAAACAATCAGGTACCACGTGTCCTTTGAACAGTTCTTCGTAAACATTGGACATTTGCTATCTAGTTATTTTTCAATATCAGATTATTTGCATATGTTCTGAATAACAAAATTTTAAAATAATTTGATTTATTTCTATTGTTACATTTTAATAATCAAACTTTCTTTTTTAGGGAGGTACCCTGGGTCCATTGGAGCTTCCCTGGTGGCTCAGAGGTTAAAGCGTCTGCCTGCAATGCGGGAGACCTGGGTTCGATCCCTGGGTCGGGAAGATCCCCTGGAGAAGGAAATGGCAACCCACTCCAGTACTCTTGCCTGGAGAATCCCATGGGCGGAGGAGCCTGGTGGGCTACAGTCCATGGGGTTGCAAAGCGTCGGACACGACTGAGCGACTTCACTTTCACTTTCACTGGGTCCATTAATGATTTTGAGGAAACACTAATCTAAACAACTAAACATTCATAGCTTTTTTCTTAATCTTATTTAATTAATGTTACTATTTGTTATATCATAGCATAGAAAATTTGATTATTTATACCTTCATTTCCAAATTCTGGGTAGGTACCGTTTTTAGGTTCTTTGGCTTCTATGTGCATTGACTACCTGCCAGTTACATATATATTTGTATATATTTATAACGTTGTTACTGTTGAAAAGAAATTTAGTCCCAATAATCTTTTCAACCATGGAGTTATGGGAATATTGATAAATTACATCTGAGAAGACTTTGTCTCTTCTCTCAGCCTCACTGCTCATTAGCTCTTTGATTTTAGGTGTTCTTTTTCAGCTTTTTCATCAGTTGTATGTAGGCAAGGTTATTTTACATGAACATACTTTGGGAAAAAATATTTATGAAGCCCTATATAAGTAAGAGGAAGTAATCTGTCATTTTAAGCTGTTGCTTCTTACTGAAATATGATCTACTTTATTGCATCAATTGTGGATCTTTATGCTTTCTAAATTTATTCCCCCTATGAGATTATTCACCTAATAACAGAGAATTACATTACCCATTTATCTTGCATGTGAAAGTGCTTAGCATCTATCCATCCATAGGAATCAAGTATAATCTCTATTGCAATGCTACGGACTCTGGAAATGACTCTTTTAAACTTTACTTGCCTTATGAAGATATCAAACTGTGTCTTCTAAGCAGCTAATGAGAACATCTTGCTTAGTGCAGTTAAGATTTTTCAAGCAATTATTCATGACCAAGAACACTTGGACCCAAACTAATGGTCTGAATGTATTGAGTGAACTGAGTTGCATTCTAATCAAGTGCCAAAGTATTAGACCTGCAGGGCACTTTAAATGAGTGATTTTCATTAAAGTGCACACACACACAGTCCACAGCTAGAAATGGAAAAGTTTCTTGTGTAATACACTTTCTTTGCTCCCTCTCAGGCCTTCTCCCCTTCGCCTTCCTTCTCTTCCTCCGCCTCTACCTCTTTCCCTTCCTTTTCCTTCGCTTTCTTTAATTTTGGAAAAGAAATGCCATTTCACTAAATTGATCTTGTGAACTACAGTTTGAAGAACACTACCCTAAACTGTAGTGGAAATGTGCCATCCGCATTTCCTCCTGAGCGACTTTGATCCTCTGAACAGACTTTCCAGCCTTTGGTGTATTCTCCAGGAGATTCCTGGCTTCCTGTTACTTGCAGGCAGTTCCTTTGGTGTTGGCCCTCAGACCCGTTTGAGAACTTTGTGTTCCTGAGAAAAATCTCCTGCTGCTCGTGGTCAGCTCACTTGATCAGTCTGTTTCTATAATAGGGACCTCCTCCTCATCTTCCAATATCTGCCAGGGCAAGTCCTGCCCATCAGTCAAGGCCCAGCTCAAATTACCATTTCCCCCTCAAGAAGGAGGGCTTCCCAGGTCCACCTGCCAATGCAGGAGACGTAAGAGATGCAGGTTCAATCCTTGGGTTGGGAAAATCCCTGGAGAAGGAAATGGCAACCCACTCCAGTGTTCTTGTCTGGGAAGTTCCATGGACAGAGGAGCCTGGCGGGCTACAGCCCATAGGGTTTTAAAGAATCGGGTACAACTTAGCGACTAAACTAAAACAAACAGCGCACAAGAAGGCTGGTAGATGTCCAGGCAGAATTGTTCATCTTTTCTTCTTTCCACAGTAGAGACAGTTTTTGTACCCTTAATCAGATACTTTTTAGTGTATTTGGCTCCTTAATCAATTTTTGAATTTTCTTGGCAGGAACTGCTTTTTATTATATCCCTTTAATACAATACAAGAGTATCGATAGTAAAAATGGCAAAGGATGGGGGAAGCTAGAGAAGGATTCCGAATTTCTTTTAGTCACACACTGGTCCCAGCAGAGTTGTTTGGAACAGTGATGAGGTCACTTACATTGCAGTAGTTTCCACAAGTATATGTTCTTCATCTCTCCTTCAAGGATCTTTTCCTATATTTACTGTGCCAGACTAAAGTGGGCTAGCACTGAACAATGTTCTATCTACATTAGACACATGTTCTCATGAATGCAAGTACATTTTAGATCCCATTCAGAGTGCTTATTGTGGGAAGTCTTTGAAGTTTATGCGCCATAGTGTTTCTTATTAAATGGTCCTTTAGATCTGGACTCTGAGATGGTATTATTTCCAAGTTCCTGTCCAATTATGGTTACATTAAGTTCGTATTGTTTGAGAATGATATACTTTCTCAAATAGGCAAATCATGATAGTTTAACAGTCTGAGAAACTAGCTGTATAAGGCCAAGTATATTTATATATACTAATCTTTTTTCAAGTGCATGATGAGTTAGCCATGAAAAATGCTTTTCAGCTTTTGTGGCCCTCCTTATCAAGGACATGAATTTGAAGAAACTCCGGGAGATAGTGAAGGACAGGGGAGCCTGATGTGCTGCAGTCCATGGGGTCGCAAAGAGCCAGACACAACTTAGCCACTGACAGCAACATTATCAAGAACAGCTGGGACCAATGTGCCTTAATTCTTGTTTGAGTTCACACTAAGTCCTTGTCAAAATAAGCCGTTGTAAACACTCTTTCATTACATTTGTGCAATGGAGTTGCTGGCATGCATTTATTCTTTTTATTCCTCCAGCATTTGATGTTTCCAGTTCCGCAATAATATTAATTACCAACTGCTCTCCCGTGTGTTTGCATACTTGCTCTTAAAGGTGGAATGCATAGTCACATTTTCAGATGAAAAATGAGAGCTGGCATTAAAACAATTCTACCATGCTCAAGTAGTTTATAAAGAGAGAGACATAAGTTCTGTTGGTTTGATATCATTATCTTTTTGTAGATAACCCAAAATGGAATTTTGTTTGTTTTCTACATTTTTTACTTTTAGCTGCACTGGGTCTTCATGCTTTCTCTAGTTGTGGCATGAGGGGGCTTCTCTTGTTGCAGAGCATGAACTGTAGAGTGTGTGGGCTTCTGTAGTTGGAGCATGTGGGGTCTTAGTTCCCCAACCAGGGATTGAACGTGAATGCAATGGGTTGGAAGATGGATTCTTAACCACTGGACCACCAGGAAAGTCCCCCCAAATGGAATTTTCATTGGAGGAATTATATAGTTCTCATTGAAATTTTTTTTTATTTTCAAGTTGTGTTTGAAATACTTCTGAGGGCAATAAAAAAGCCTGCTTCAGGAAACAGTTTGCCTGTGGTTGATGGAGTTTCACAACGTTAGGCCCAATTCATTATAAATTGATTGTCAATAGAGAAAGAGGAAAGGAGTTAATTGAGTTAGAAGATTGTTTGCTTAATTAAAGGAGCCTTTTACTGGTTGGAAGAAGCCTGACCTCAGGTTGTACAGAGCCTCTTAGGGATGTGAAGAACTGCTAGCATTGTCCTCATGCTATGCTACGCTAAGTCACTTCAGTCGTGTCCGACTCTGTGTGACCCCATAGACGGCAGCCAACCAGGTTCCCCCGACCCTGGGATTCTCCAGGCAAGAACACTGGAGTGGGTTGCCATTTCCTTCTCCAATGCATGAAAGTGAAAAGAGAAAGTAGTCGCTCAGTCATGTCTGACTCTTAGTGACCCCATGGACTGCAGCCTACCAGGCTCCTCCGTCCATGGGATTTTCCAGGCAAGAGTACTGGAGTGGGGTGCCATTGCCTTCTCCATACTTTCCCAATTTCTGACCTGGAAGAGAAAAAAAGGGCACGGCAGGAAGATGGAATGATGCAGAACCTCAGCAAAGCACAATTCCGGGAAACACTCTTAACTTTTGTGGACAATTCCTCTGTCCTGAGTGCATTTATTTAGCTGCTGATCCGCACAGCAGGAGATGGCTGCAATCACAGTAAGGTCTTACCATCCAAATAATAACATCCCAGTGCGTTTATAGCTCATGATATGTGACAATCCTTGTTTTCAGTGCTTTATATGTTTACTTACTCCTTTAAGCCTTTTAACAACATTTGAGCTAGGTACTATTATTATCTCCATTTTATAGATGAGTAAGCTGATTCCAAAAGAGATTCAGAAACTTGCCCAGGATTATGTAGCGCAAAAGAGGAAGAGCAAGGATGTAAATCCAGGCACTCTGCTTTCAGCGCATGTGCTCCTAATATTAAACTCTCAGTTAACACTGGAGGTAGGATGCATGGCAACAAAAGCTCTCTATCTACACATGGCTTAGTGCCCAAACCCATTTTCTCAGGTAAGAAAATAAAGGGTTGATGTAGGAGTAGACCAAGTAGAGGGTAGCTAAAAACAATTGAGTTGTGTAAAACACTAAGAAGTTGTGTAGATACTGGTGTTCCTGCTTGACTGCGAGTCTCCCTTCAGCAAGCATTCCTATCTCTCTACCAGGTTCTGCAGTACTTACCCCATCAGGGCACATGTAGCACAGTGTATTGTAAATGCTTGTGTTTCTCACAGTCATCATTAAATGACAGGAAATGTGTATTTCTTATTCACAGTTGTATCCTGTGTCTGGTGCTCCATTTGGCATGTATTAGGGTCACAGTAAATATATTTGCATAGATTAATATTTTGAAGGACTTTGTTTAAATATAGCCCTATGAGTGTCTTGATTTAAATGCCTTATTAAAGCAGTAATTCATATCTAGTTTTACTTTGTCCAATGTTAAGCAAACTTTTATAGAAAAATCATACATTTTTGTAGAAAAACCAAGATACTTAATTGGCTGTCTCTTGTAATATTTTGACTTTTCTCAATTATTCACACCTGTTCTGCTTTGTCTAAGCATCAGCAGCCGCAACCACTTCCATGGTGGCAGCCTCCAAGATGTCTGGCATAATGCCTGCTGCTGCTGCTGCTAAGTCGCTTCAGTCGTGTCCGACTCTGTGCGACCCCATAGACGGAAGCTCACCAGGCTCCCCCGTCCCTGGGATTCTCCAGGCAAGAACACTGGAGTGGGGTGCCATTTCCTTCTCCAATGCATGAAAGTGAAAAGGGAAAGTGAAGTCGCTCAGTCGTGTCCGACTCTTAGCGACCCCATGGACTGGAGCCTACCAGGATCCTCCGTCCATGGGATTTTCCAGGCAAAAGTACTGGGGTGGGGTGCCATTGCCTTCCCCGGCATAATGCCTAGAAGGAAATAAAAGATTTCTAGTGCTTGGAAGGGAATAAAAGACTTTCGTATGGTTGATTTGGCCTGGAAGGGGAATAAAAGACTTCTATGGGGTTGATCTTGCATTTTCAAACCTATTAGGTGATGAAAAACATACACAAACATTTTAGTAGCTGAATGGGACCTTTTAGTCTATTTTCTTCTCTTTTAAATTTCGGATGCTGTTTAGTAAATATCTCATGTGGGAAAATGATTTTGACATTAGAGACATGGGTAGATACTTAAATATATTTTTTTTGCAAGAGTGATGAGGTAAATTTTTTTTTCCTTTTTTAAAATAAATAGTGATTTCTGTATAGAAGTTTCAGTATATAGTTCACCATTAACAGCAAGGAGTTAGGGGTGCTAACCCTCCTTGAAGTTGAAATCCATGTATAATTTGTAGTCAAATCTGTATCCTTGGTTCTTCTGTATCCATGGACCCGACTCTGTACACACATCCATGAGTTCAACCAATCACTGATCATCTAGTATGGTAGTGGTGGTTGCTAAGTTGTGTCTGACTCTTAGCAACCCCATGGACTGTGGCCCACCAGGCTCCTCTGTCCATTGGGTTTTCTAGGCAAGAGTACTGGAGTTGCCATTTCCTTCTCCAGGGGATCTTCCCGACCCAGGGATCAAACCTGCATCTCCTGCACTGTAAGCAAATTCTTTGCCCCTCAGCCACCAGGGAAGCCCAATCATCTAGTATGGTATGGTAGCACAATAAACACTGTAGTATCTACTACTGGAAAAAGCCTGCATATAAGTGGACACGGGGAGTTCAAACCATGGTTCAAGGGTCAACTGTATATAGAATTAAAGTATATGAGACTCCTTCTTTAAATCATCTCCTATTGTGATAAATACATTTTGCATATCTTATGAAATACTTTTACCTGTATTTTCTTTTTTAACCTCCCAACAATTATATGAAGTAGGTAGGAGTGGTCTTATGTTATCTTGATTTTTGTAGTTGGTCAAATTAGGATTTGGAGGTGAGTTGATTTGTCAGACAGCTGGGAAGCACAGACTCCTTTTCCAGGACCCTTTCATCCTTTTATACAATATCTTAAGCAAAACTAATAAAACTCCAGAAATCAGTCACATAAGAAGGTACTCTTGAATCTTGTGTTGGCTCCTCATTAAAGGTGGATGGCTTGAAATTTTTCTGAGAGATGAATGTCAGTATAAGAAAGCCTTCTTCAGCGATTAATGCAAAGAAATAGAGGAAAACAACAGAATGGGAAAGACTAGGGATCTCTTCAAGAAAATCAGAGATACCAAAGGAACATTTCATGCAAAGATGGGGTCGATAAAGGACAGAAATGGTATGGACTAACAGAAGCAGAAGATATTAAGAGGTGGCAAGAATACACAGAAGAACTGTACAAAAAAGAGCTTCACGACCCAGATAATCATGATGGTGTGATCACTGACCTAGAGCCAGACATCCTGGAATGTGAAGTCAAGTGGGCCTTAGAAAGCATCACTACAAACAAAGCTAGTGGAGGTGGTGGAATTCCAGTGGAGCTATTCCAAATCCTGAAAGATGATGCTGTGAAAGTGTTGCACTCCATATGCCAGCAAATTTGGAAAACTCAGCAGTGGCCACAGGATTGGAAAAGGTCAGTTTTCATCCCAATCCCAAAGAAAGGCAATGCCAAAGAATGCTCAAACTACTGCACAATTGCACTCATCTCACATGCTAGTAAAGTAATGCTCAAAATTCTCCAAGCCAGGCTTCAGCAATATGTGAACCGTGAACTTCCTGATGTTCAAACTGGTTTTAGAAAAGGCAGAGGAACCAGAGATCAAATTGCCAACATCCACTGGATCATGGAAAAAGCAAGAGAGTTCCAGAAAAACATCTATTTCTGCTTTATTGACTATGCCAAAGCCTTTGACTGTGTAGATCACAATAAACTGTGGAAAATTCTGAGAGAGATGGGAATACCAGACCACCTGATCTGCCTCTTGAGAAATCTGTATGCAGGTCAGGAAGCAACAGTTAGAACTGGACATGGAACAATAGACTGGTTCCAAATAGGAAAAGGAGTACATCAAGGCTGCATATTGTCACCATGTTTATTTAACTTATATGCAGAGTACATCATGAGAAATGCTGGACTGGAAGAAACACAGGTTGGAATCAAGATTGCTGGGAGAAATCTCAATAACCTCAGATATGCAGATGACACCACCCTAATGGCAGAAAGTGAAGAGGAACTCAAAAGCCTCTTGATGAAAGTGAAAGTGGAGAGTGAAAAGGTTGGCTTAAAGCTCAACATTCAGAAAACGAAGATCATGGCATCTGGTCCCATCACTACATGGGAAATAGATGGAGAAACAGTGGAAACAGTGTCAGACTTTATTTTTCTGGGCTCTAAAATCACTGCAGATGGTGACTGCAGCCATGAAATTAAAAGACGCTTACTCCTTGGAAGGAAAGTTATGACCAACCTAGATAGCATATTCAAAAGCAGAGACATTACTTTGCCAACAAAGGTTGGCCTAGTCAAGGCTATGGTCTTTCCTGTGGTCATGTATGGATGTGAGAGGTGGACTGTGAAGAAGGCTGAGCGCCGAAGAATTGATGCTTTTGAACTGTGGTGTTGGAGAAGACTCTTGAGAGTCCCTTGGACTGCAAGGAGATCCAACCAGTCCGTTCTGAAGGAGATGAGCCCCGGGATTTCTTTGGAAGGAATGATGCTAAAGCTGAAACTCTAGTATTTTGGCCACCTCATGCCAAGAGTTGACTCATTGGAGAAGACTCTGATGCTGGGAGGGATTGGGGGCAGGAAGAGAAGGGGACGACAGAGGATGAGATGGCTGGATGGCATCACTGACTCGATGGATGTGAGTCTGAGTGACCTCCGGGAGTTGGTGATGGACAGGGAGGCCTGGCGTGCTGCAGTTCATGGGGTCACAAAGAGTCGGACACGACTGAGTGACTGATCTGATCTGATCTGATACATTGAATTAAAATAAATTATTGAGCACTTGTAATTTATAGAACACTGAGCTAGTATTTTGTGGAATGGGGAGGCAGAGTACAAAGAGGATGCAATGTTGTCTGCTTTCAGAGAGGTTGGTAATGAAATGGAGAAAGCTGGGTGTATTAAATCATAAGTGTGGCAAGTGATCAAGTGGGTTAAGTCAAGAGGGAGGAGAGGAGGGCCCTAGAGCTTGAGCCAGTCCCATGGGTCCTGGTTGGTAAGTTGGTTCTTGGAAGTGATAGACTTTCAGATTCTCTCCTAGGAGTTAGAGTATCTTTTAAAAGGCCTCCCTTCTTAGTGGGGTTAAGATAACACACGGGTTGGAGGGTCCAGGAGAATGGATGGGTCTGATGGGAGTGGTAAGTGCGTGTGTGAGTGTGCGTGCGCTTGGTCACTCAATCATGTCTGACTCTTTGCCACCCTTTGGACTGTAGCTCACCAGGCTTCTCTGTCAATGGGATTTTTCAGGCAAGGATACTGGAGTGGGTTTCCATTTTCCTCCTCCAGAGGATCTGCCCGACCCAGGGAGCGAACCAGCGTCTCCTATCTCTTACATTGCCCGCTGATTCTTTATCTGCTGAGCAGTGGCCTGATCAATGCAACATACTTACCTGCACGTTGGAGCCAGAGTGTAGACTGACCAAGGACTGACCAATTGCATTGTAGCTGACAATTTGACTGCAAATATTGCTTCTTTTGTATGTAGTGAGTTGGTGGCAGAATTACTGCTTTGCTGTGCCACATAGATACCAAATGTGAATGGAATAACCAAATGCTTGGGTGGTGTGGGTGGGTCAGTGGCACAAGGAGGCCAAGCCCATGTGCTGCCCTGCATCATGGCAGCTGTAGAGTTACAAGACAAGCTCACGACTGCCCGAGTCCTAGAGCTCCTTCACGTCCATCTCATTGGCTTCCATTCCCTGCAGGATGAAAATGTGAAAAGCAAAGCTGAACTTGCCCTCTACGGCTCAAACACAAGAGATCTTTTGTCTTGAAGTTGTTTTGGTATCACAGACCCAAACTGTACCACCAGGAAGCTAGTCCCACCTGGAAACAGCAGCAAATCCATCCCTTTCTAGCAAATGTTATTCCAGTATCTGAAACTGTAACACCATGTATATGCTTTTTTCTTTAAATGCTGTTTATTTAAATAGAAAAAATTAATTTCAGTGTTAGAAATCTTGTAAGTACATATCCACTTCTCCACCTTAAGTCCACACCATAGATTAAGTTACATAAAACATCTCCTGGCAATAGATACATGTTGTTTAGTGTTAGCTAGATAAGTGATGAATGTGCACATGCTTTGCAGGTTACAAGACATTATATAATTATGTTACTGCTATAGATGACTGGCTTTTAAAAATGTTGTTGATTGGAAAGTTTATTGGATATAGTTAATTGTTGATAAATTAATCATTGCTCTCTCAACAGTTTATTTGAAAGGCCCACAGTTCCTAGTTGAGTATTGAATTGTCTTATTGAATGTGTTATTACTTTAGGGGTTAGAAGTTAAATGTGTAATTTTTCTACCTTGGTTGAGAAAACTAGTTTTATCATGATACCTGAGGAAACATTTAGTATTTGTTTATTATCTCTCTTATTGCCTCAATTGCTTCACATATTTTTTTGCCTCATGTGGACTATGAAGAGGGAATTTCCTAGTGATCCAGTAGTTAAGAATCTGCTTTCCAGTCCAGGTGACCTGGGTTCGATCCTTGATCAGAGAACTAAGGTCCCAAATGCTACTGGGCAGCTAAGCCATCATGCCACAACTGCTGAGCATGGGCTCTGCAGTAATAGAAAGCAACCCAGCACAACCAAAATAACAATAATAATAAAAAGCTGGGAAGAGAAGATATTATGATCATCTACTGATTTTTTTACAGCTTATTCTTTTTTTATATTTATATTTTAAAAATCGATGCATTATCATCTGAGCATCTCCCTTTCTCGTTCCTGTCCTTCTCCTCTTTTCCTTTTATCACCGTTTCGCCTTCTCTTTGCCGGTGGATTTCCGTTCTTCCACTAACTAGGTCCCCACCACGCTTGACTCTCCAGGAGGCTCCTGCTCGGTCCCCTGCTGCCCATGTTGCTGTCACGGCCCTCATGGTCATCTTGCCGTGTGTGGACTCCTGGAAGCTCTGGGCATAACTGTTTTTCAGCCCTGAGTGGGACATCCACTCAGGTTTCCAAATCCTGAACCGGGCCTTATAATGAGGAAAGTATTTACTTTCTGGGCATTCTTCCCAATGTGCCTACCAATGCAGGAGACGCAGGTTTCATCCCTGGGTTGGGAAGATCCCCTTGAGGAGGAAATGGCAACCCACTTCAGTATTCTTGCCTGGGAAATCCCATGGACAGAGGAGCCTGGGGGGCTACAGTCCATGGGGTCACATAGAGTTGGACACGCCTTAGGGACTAAACCACAAACAATGGCACCATGTGTTTTCCTGGCACTACATGTTCTTCCAAGATTGTTAGGGTCAGTCAGTCTGCGCTGACAGTGGTGACCTCTGAAGATCTCCTAGGATGGGGTTGCTACATGTGTAGCAGGTGTTTGCAGTGTCCATGCTGCTCTATGAATCATTCTGTCCTCCAAACCAGTCCAATCGAGCTTTGTACTGTGCTCAGTCACCCAGTCATATCTGACTCTTTGTGACCTCCTGGACTATAGCCCACCAGGCTCCTCTGTCCATGGGATTCTCCAGGCAAGAATACTGGAGTGGGTTTCCATTTCCTCCTCCAGGGGATCATCCCAACCCAAGGATCAAAACTGCCCCTCTTGTGTCTCCTGCATTGGCAGGCAGATTCATTACCACTAGGAGCACCTGGGAAGCCCATTCTGCCCTCAGCACCCAGATATTAGGAAGCTACCTTTAGACTGTGTGATCCTGTTGTGCTTGCTGTTCCAGTTATGTACCTTTGGGCCTTTTTTCTTGGCAACCACTTACTTTTTTTATTTTTGGAGGCTAATTACTTTACAATATTGTATTGGTTTTGCCGTACATTGACATGAATCTGCCATGGGTGTACACGTGTTCTCCATCCTGAACCCCCCCTCCTACCTCCCTCCCCATCCCATCCCTCTGGGTCATCCCAGTGCACCAGCCCCGAGCACCCTGTATCATGCATCAAACCTGGACTGGCGATTCATTTCATGTATGATATTATACATGTTTCAATGCCATTCTCCCAAATCATCCCACCCTCGCCCTCTCCCACAGAGTCCAAAAGACTATTCTATACATCTGTGTTTCTTTTGCTGTCTTGCATCAGGGTTATCGTTACCATCTTTCTAAATCCCATATATATGCGTTAGTATACTGTATTGGTGTTTTTCTTTTTGGCTTACTTCACTCTGTATAATAGGCTCCAGTTTCATCCACCTCATTAGAACTGATTCAAATGTATTCTTTTAAATGGCTGAGTAATACTCCATAGTGTATATGTACCACAGCTTTCTTATCTATTCATCTGCTGATGGACATCTGGGTTGCTTCCATGTCCTGGCTATTATAAACAGTGCTGCGATGAACATTGGGGTACATGTGTCTCAATTCTGGTTTCCTTGGTGTGTATGCCCAGCATGGGAGTTTCTGGGTCATATGGCAGTTCTATCTCCAGTTTTTTAGGGAATCTCCACACTGTTACTTTTTAAAGTAACTGCTGCTTCCTAAGTTTTCTCACAATGATTCATTGCAGCTTTATATGGATGCTGCAGAAGTCATGGAGATCAATGGCCACATGAGAGGTCTTCCACATGAGAGGTCTTTGGGGTTTAACTGGAACTCTCAGAAATCTCCAGTCAGAGTCAAATCATATAATCTTCTTAAACCCCCTCCTTCATGATTCTGTACAAGTAATTCTCCATTTTATCTGGGAGATAGGCCTGGAAGGGAACTGGTTTGATTATTGTGATTTTCACTCCTTTGCTCCTTTTCTGATGTTTTCTCCTCTCAATGCTGGCAAGGGATGCAGGTGGGGTGATGGAAAATCAGTGTCTTTCAGTTCAGTCGCTCAGTCATGTCTGACTCTTTGCGACCCCATGGACTGCAGCATGCCAGGCCTCTCTGTCCATCACCAACTCCTGGAGTTCACCCAAACCCATGTCCATTGAGTAGGTGATGCCATCCAACCATCCCATCCTCTGTCATCCCCTTCTCTTCCCACCCTCAATCTTTCCCAGCATCAGGGTATTTTCAAATGAGTCAGCTCTTCGCATTAGGTGGCCAAAGTGTTGGAATTGCAGCTTCAGCATCAGTCCTTCCAATGAATATTCAGGGCTGATTTCCTTTAGGATGGACTGGTTGAATCTCCTTGCAATCCAAGGGACTCTCAAGAGTCTTCTCCAACACCACAGTTCAAAAGCATCTGTTCTTCAGTGCTCAGCTTCCTTTAGAGTCCAGCTCTCACATCCATACTTGAGTACTGGAAAAACCATAGCTTTAACTAGACAGACCTTTGTTGTCAAAGTAATGTCTCTGTTGTCAAAGTAAGGTCTCTGCTTTTTAATATACTGTCTAGATTGGTCATAACTTTCCTTCCAAGAAGCAAGCATCTTTTAATTTCATGGCTGTGGTCACCATCTGCGGTGATTTTGGCGCCCCAAAAAATAAAGTCTGTCACTGTTTCTACTGTTTCCCTATCTATTTCCCTTGAAGTGATGGGACCAGATGCCATGATCTTAGTTTTCTGAATGTTGAGTTTAAAGCCAACTTTTTCACTCTCCTCTTTCACTTTCATCAAGAGACTCATTAGTTCTTCTATGATTTCTGCCATAAGTGTGATGTCATCTGCATATCTGAGGTTATTGATATTTTTCCCAGCTATCTTGATCCCAGCTTGTGCTTCATCCAGCCCAGTGTTTCTCTTGATGTACTCTGCATGTAAGTTAAATAAACAGGGTGACAATATATAGCCTTGACGTACTCCTTTTCAGACCTAAAATTATGCCTTAGTCTCTACACTGACTCAATCTTAGCCCATACACAATATTAACTGATTGGGAGAATCTGCTTGATTAATTTAGTAAAGACTCAATTCATACTTCAGGAAATAAATGAAATTCATTGTGTTGCAAGGAAATGAATTGATTCCCTATATCTTTAACTGGATATTAGTTTTCTCAAATTGAAACCTAATTTCAGATTTAATCATGGTGATTTGTTGATAATTCCTATTCTTTTATATGAATTATACTAATCAGATACGGGTAATAGTTAATGAATTTTCCCTTCTTTGTTTTGAACTTATTTACCTACAATGATAGGTGTCTTTAACTGAATATCCTAGTTATTCATTGCCACCTAAATACTGTATTTACCAGACTTTCTGGTGTTCTAGTGGCCATGTAATTAAATTCTGGCCAGTGAAATAAAGATGGAAGCACTGTATATCACATTCAAGACATCTTATTATTTGTTATATTATTAAAATTTTATTTATTTGTCTGTGTTGGGTCTTAGTTGTGGTACCCGGGCTTAGTTGCTCCGTGACATGTGGGATCTTAATTCCCTGACTGGGAATTGAACCCACATCCCTTGCATTAGAAGGTGGATTCTTAACCATTGGATTACCAGGGAAGTCCCCGAGACATCTCTTTAAAAGTTCATTTTTCCTTCCTCTCTGTTTACTGGAATGTTAATTTGATGACTACGACTTAGCAGCAGCAGCAGCAGAGCTTGAGGAGAAATCTTACGCCATTCTAATGATTAAACCTCACGATAGCTGAGTAGCAAGAATAGGACTTGGGTCCTTTTGACTATGGAGCTGCCATGCCAGCCCTGGATTGCCTCTCTCGGGATTTCCTTCACATGAAAAAAGGAATTCCTCTCTTGGATAAGCTACTGTTATTTGAAATTTCTTTTTCTGTATGTGTATGCAGTTAAACTTAATCATAATTAGTATGAAATATATGTGTATAATTTTCAAATAATGGAATAGAATAAAGTAAGCTTAATGCTGCAATTATACTGAATAGAATTAAAAATAATATGATATTTAGAAGACACTTGGAAAGCTGAATTATTTCCTGGGTCCATTATATCTTAATAGTGTGCAGTATTGTAAAAAACATCTCACTGATTGTCTTGAATCTTCTACCTCTTTTATTCTCGAAATGTGGATTTAACATTGAGAAACAGTTTTGTTATTTAGCAGCAGTATTCCTAATGCAAGGTACAAAACTAGACATCTAGGGGGAATTTTGGAAATTTTTTTTTAGAATCCATTTTTCTAATATGTTCTGGAACTGATTTGATTTTCTTTTTTTTTTCATTTCTCGAGTGGTAGTGATATACATTCAAATGTGATTGCAGATGCTTCTCATGAACCTTATGTATCTTTGGTCAAGGAAAGACATTTGAAATAAAAGATCATTATCTTTGAGTTTTCATATTATTATATATCTAACATAATTATTTTAAAAATCATGGTAAGACATATATATATATATATAACATAAAATTAACCATTTTAATTATTTTTAAGTCTACAGTTCATTGATGTTAATCACATTGTTGTGTAATCATTACCTCTGTCTGTCTCTAGAACTTTTTCATCTTCCTCTGTATCTATTAGGCAATAATTCCCCATTTCTCCTTCTCCTAAGCCCCTGGCAACTGACTTTCTTATTTTGTCTCTTTACATTAGACCCGGGTTGCCATTAGTGGGATTAACCCATTAGTGGGTTGCTATTTCCTTCTTTAGGAGAGTTTTCCGACCGGGAGATCGAACTTGTGTCTCTTGCATCTCCTGCATTGGTAGGCAGATTCTTTAGGAGCTGAGCCACCAGGGAAGCCCCAAGAAACCTAATGAAGTGGAATCATTCAATATTTGTCTTTTTGGGAGTGACCTATTCCACACTAACATAATTATTTTGCTTTACTTAATAATCAATGAATTGTTATGGCTTAAATTATATTTCTCATGTTCATCTTCTGAGAATTTTTGTCTCTAGTGGTACTTATAATGAATGTTAACCAAGTTAGATTAAATAATGTTAGATTAAAATAGAGTATTAGAATTGTTAACATTAGATAGCATCACTGACTCAATGGACATGAATTTGAGCAAACTCTGGGAGATAGTGGAGGTTAGGGAAATCTGGCATGCTGCCGTCCATGGTATCCCAAAGATTTGGACATGACTTAGCAACTGAACAGAACAAAAACAAATTAGAATTGTGAACTTATCAAGTACAGTACAAGACAGAAGTCACTATACAGTTATATGTTTTGAATGTTATAAAAATAATTGAAACATAAAACAAGGACTTTTTTTTTTTTTTAACAGATATGAGATAAATCCATTGGTATTTTAGCCAATCTGGGGAGTTTCTTATGACTCTATATGTGTGTGCTCAGTTGCTCAGTTGTGTCTGATTCTTTGTGACCTCATGTTGCCTGCCAGGCTTCTCTGTCCATGGGAATTCTCCAGGCAAGAATATTAGAGTAGGTTGCCGTGCCCTCCTCCAGTGGATCTTCCCAACCCAGGGACTGAACCCCGGTCTCTCACATAGCAGGCATCTGAGCCACCAGGGAAGCCCATGTCTCTATATAAGAACATAAAAACATAAATATCATGTTACAGTGTAATACTTGATTTCATAGAGTATTTGGATGTATGACAAATAAAATGTGATTTTAGGATAAAATATTCAAGTTCACAGATTAAGCAGTTATCCCAATTGGCTTATATTCTGTTTGCGTAACAAATGGTAAATTATTGTTTCTTTCTCAGAATGTATAGATTCAGGGGATTGAACAATAATCTGTAAAAGGAATTGAGAAGTTAAAGATGATTTGTTGCCTTGGGGGGAAAATATTGATAATCTTTGTTATTTCAAAAGTAACATTTTGTCCTTGACTGAATTGTTTGGCTTCTTTTTTTTTTTTTTTTTTAAAGCTGTATCACTTCTTGTGCCCTCTTGTTTTGTTCCAGAGGCATGTTACAGAAGTGCACTTTAATCAAACCTTTCTGGTAGATTGGTATTATAGCTAAGAATCTTAAAAAAAAAAAAAAAAATTTTCCCAGTTGAAAGAAGAAACATGATAGGGAGTTGGCGTAATGGGAGACATGCAACTGTATTTGCAAATCTTAGACATTATCCCACAGTTTTGGTGTAACCTTTCAGCTAACAATTAAAATCTTTGTTTTATCAGTCACCACCCAACCCTAACAGATGGGTGAAGAATTAATCTGATTTGTGTTTTTCCTCACAACTTTCTCCTGCACATTGTAATATTCTGTGATTAACATTCAGTGGGTTCTTAAAGATGATTGATGGGCCTTAAAGATAGAATGTGTACATCCAATTTAAATGATGCTAGAGGAAAACCACAGAACAGAAGTGCTCCCAAGACCCCTGTAGAAATTTGAAGATGATTTTGATACTCTCGTCCACTCGAAAAGAAATCCGCTGTAAATAGTGTAATGTTTTTTCCCTTGCCAGGACCCTCCTTGCCTGGTGTCATTTCTTGAGCTCTCCTGGGAGGAGATTAGTCTAAAACAACAAAGTAGCCAGATGTCTGGTTCTGAGAGAGTCCCAGAGGCCAGGCTACGGTAGGCACCAGCAACCGCGTGGGGCTGAAGATCAAAGATACCTGAGAATTACTTATGGGCACATAGACTGTGTCGTTCCCATTATTAACAGTCTGAGAAAATTTGTTTCTCTAATTAACCCTTTTGTTGGAGCAACCTTAAATTTTAGTGAGTATATTTCTTTTTTGATAGGTTTTCTTGTGTGGATTTTTTGAAAAGTGCATGTATCAAAAAAGAGAAGTGAAAAGGAAGTCACATGCTTGATTGAAATCTCCAAAATAGATAGCGCTATCCAGTGTGTAATCATTTATCATGAAATAAGTGGACATTATGGTTCTAAATTAAAATTACAAATTAAGAGTCTGGAACTGCATGGTAGCCTATGTACAAATAGTTGTTCCTCACTTTTAAAGTACTGTTATTTCAACTCTTTTAACCCTTTTGGAGTGGAAATTTTTAGATCACAGCTTCCTGGTCTTAAAATGAATTCAGAGTAAATCCCAGTGGTGGGAAACCTGTCCCTTATTAATAGTTGACCTCTTCGTTTTCACACTGGTATTATAATGAAATGTTAATTTAAAACGCTTGCTATCCTTTACCTGTTTGCTTTATAGGTACACTTTTGTATTCTCTAACATACACAGATTTGGGCAATATGAGTACATTTGCTCATTTGAGTTAATCTTAATCCCCATGCCTTTCAAAGCATATAGCTGAATTTATTCTAAGGCGTGAAGAAAAACCTAATGATAACTTCTGATGTCTTTAACCCCAAGATGAGAGTATCAAAAGACAGAACAAAAGACTTAGGTTGGCCCCGCACCCTGTGTGTGTTTCTGTTCAATATCATTGTGTAACAACAAAATTATGTCAATGCCTAATTCCTGCCTTCCTTGAGAGATCATCATAAACCATTGTTATCCAGAGCATGATTAGCCCAGCTTTAAGTGCTACCACACATTCTTAACATCTGGTAATATAAACTTGGCATAAAAGCTGTAAAAATGTCCTGAAACCTAATTGGAAATATGTGTTTGCAACATAGTGCAGAGATTGTATCTCCTGTGTGCTGTGGTCAACCCTTCTTGTAACTCCTTGAGGAAAAGGAAGCCCCTAGGAGCAGTTTATAAGGATTAATTGATCGACCTCTTTGTTTCTAGATTTAAGTATGGAAGCAAGAGTAAAATTGGCTTCTTGCACAAAGAACTAGAGAGGCAACTGTAATTTCCCTCCACAGAGGAGAATTTGTTGTTTCTTCTGTGACAAAGGGCCATCTGCATTTTTTTTTTCTCCTTCCACCTGTGTTTTTCTTACTAGCTACCACTGTGAGCACCATTTCTATCACCTAAGTCTTCTTGGGCTTCCCTGGTGGCTTAGACAGTAAAGAATCTGCCTGCAATGCAGGAGACCTGGGTTCAATCCCTGGATTGGGAAGATCCCCCTGGAGGAGGGCATGGCAACCCACTCCAGTATTCTTGCCTGGAGAATCCCCATGGTCAGAGAAGCCTGGCAGGTACCTGGGTCACAGACACAACTGAGCAGTTAAGCACAGAACAGGGTCTGGTTATCTGTATTTCTTTTTTTTCCCTTTTATTTATCTGCATTTATGTCATGCTGAATTTATTCCCAGCCCGTAAGTTGTTTCTTCTAGGATATCTTTCTCCTCCTCTGCAACCTCCTTTTCTGGTTTAGCCGCAGTCTCCTGTGTTTCAGTGAGGGGTCAGCTTAGTGTGGCAGACAGCGCTCGTGCATGGGTTGTCTAAGTCCTGCAATGCATCCTGGGGGCTGTGTTCACCTGGTGTGCTCAGAGATCAGAGAATGTACTTCTAGTCCCTTCAGTTCAGCATCACTCTCTGCTTTTTGAAGCAGGGGCAGAAAAAAATTCAGTACTCTTTTGTGGGCCATCAGCCCCATGTCCAGCCCCACTGTTTGGCCAGGCACACCTCTCAGCTCCACCATTGTAACCACTGCGTGGTTTACACTGCTTCTGTAAAGTACCATCCTTCCCATACTTGGTGGCTTTTTGGATACGCCAGGAGAGGCAAGAGACACTGACTGGGTTCGATCCCTGGGTTGGGAATATCCCCTGCAGAAGGAAATGGCAACCCACTCCAATATTCTTGCCTGGAAACTTCCATGAACAGTGGAGCCTGGTGGGCTACAGTCCATGAGGTCTCAGAGTCGGACACCACTGAGCCCACATATAATCAGCAGTCTGTCAGTTACAACCACTGTTTCATAAATATTTTTCAGCCCCGGTTAATGGCTAATTTTAAGCAAGTAGTATTCAGAGCAACAAGGCACCTCTAGTACCACTACTACTACTACTACTAAGTTGCTTTAGTCGTGTCCGACTCTGTGCAACCCCATAGACGGCAGCCCACCAGGCTCCCCCATCCCTGGGATTCTCCAGGCAAGAACGCTGGAGTGAGTTGCCATTTCCTTCACCAATGCATGAAAAAGTGAAAAGTGAAAGTGAAGTCACTCAGTCGTGTCCAACTCCTAGAGACCCCATGGACTGCACCCTACCAGGCCCCTCTGTCCATGGTGTTTTCCAGGCAAGAGTACTGGAGTGGGGTGCCATTGCCTTCTCTGCTTAGTACCACAATAGTAGTCAATTTGAAAGATTTGATCTGAGAGGCATATTTCTAGGACTCAAGTCCAGTGGTAGAAGTAGCATTCTACCCTCTGTAGTTCAGGGAGCTGTTCTTGTTTCCCTCTTTCCCCTCACTCCCAAGACACACACACTCATGTACACACACACACACACACGTAAAACAGGGATTTGCTAAGAAGACTGAAAAGTAATGCCTCTTTTTAGCTTTCACAAGTTACCAGCGCTACTGGCTATGAGCCTGTGAATGTCTTCACCTTGGGCTACTCCACTGACTACTGGGACTCATCTCTGCCCCTGCCCAGCCCTGGTCCTTCCCCGACATCACCCATACCTTATGAATCATTACTATGTATGTCACCTCTTTATGAGGCATTTCTCCCACAATACTGTATACAGAGATGTGTTTAATTATGTTTTTAAAAAGTTAGATATTATCAAATTTAAGGAGGTGAAGGGTGTGGGCTTTCTAGTTCCTGCATTTTATCTATTCACTCTATCTTCCTTATTCATAGATTTCTTTTTATATTACCTTCTCCTCTACCCTCCTCTAGCTTTATTTCTTGGGCTCCAAAATCACTGCAGATGGTAAGTGCAGCCATGAAATTAAAAGATGCTTGCTCCTTGAAAGAACAGCTATGACAAACCTAGACAGCATATTAAAAAGCAGAGACATTACTTTGCCAACAAAGATCCATCTCGTCAAAGCTTTGGTTTTTCTAGTAGTCTTGTATGGATGTGAGGGTTGGACTATAAAGAAAGCTGAGTGCTGAAGAACTGATGCTTTTGAACTGCAGTGTTGGAGAAGACTCTTGAGAGTCCCTTGGACTGCAAGGAGATCCAACCAGTCTATCCTAAAGGAGATTAGTCCTGAATATTCATTGGAAAGACTGATGCAGAAGCTGAAGCTCCAATACTTTGGCCACCTGATGTGAAGAGCTGACTCATTGGAAAAGACCCTGATGCTGGACAAAATTGAAGGCAGGAGGAGAAGAGGACAACAGAGGATGAGACAACAAGTCAATGGATAGCATCATCGACTCAATTTGAGCAAGCTCTGGAAGATGGTGAAGGATAGGGAAGCCTGTTGTGCTGTAGTCCATGGGGTCGCAAAGAATTGGACTGGGCAACTGAACAACAACCTCTGTCATATTTTATTTCTCTTTTTCTTCATCTTTGAGTTCTTAACTCTGTTTCAACATTCTGGCTGTAGCTTTCTAGGCCCGGTTCTGATTTGAAATAAGAACTAAGTTGTAAGAGCAGGTAATAAAGACCTCTTTTAAAAATTCTTTTAATAACAATGCATAATGATTTAGTACTTGAGTGGCCATGGAGGGAGTAATCCATAAACGTTTTGTGATGGGATAATGTGCTAAATAAAATTGCTGGTGGTATAATCAAATTGCCTTTTTTAGAATGTGATGACCCAATTGCATTTTAATTTCTCTTAATTTTAACAGTTTTGAGCTTAAGGGTAGAATCTTAAGCTTTTCTTTTTAATCTAGGATGGTCTGAAAGATCTGCTACTTACTAACCTTTTACTTGCTTGCTAAATTTCTGTAGTTTTAAAGTTATATGTATCCTCACATGAGGTTTGAAGTAATAGCCTTAGAACATCTGTTTACTGTTTATTTTTTACTTCTTCATTTTACAATTTTTGTTGGAGTGTAGTTGCTTTACAATGTTGTGTTAGTTTCTACTGTAGACCACAGTGAGGCAGCTGTACCTGTACGTGTATCCCCCCTTTTTTGGATTTCTTCCCCATTCAGGTCACCACGGAGCACTGAGTATATAGAGTTCCCTGTGCCATACAGTGCATGTGTGTGTGTGCTCAAAGAGTTGTGTCTGACTCTGCCACTCCATGGACTGTGGCCTGCCAGGCTCCTCTGTCCTTGGAAATTTCCAGGGAAGAACACAGAAGTGGGTTGCCATTTCCTACTCCAGGGGATCTTCCCAACCCAGGGATTGAACCCAAGTCTCTTGCATCTCCTGCGTTGGCACGTAGATTCTTTACCACTGTGCCTCCTAGGAAGTAGGTTCTATTTACTGTTTAAAATGGTGGTCTTTGACTTTAAATTGCCTGCAGCTCAGAGGTTGCAAAGTGATAGGATTAGATCTTAGCAAATGATAAGGTCCTTTCCCCAGTGGCAAGTATAGGGTAGCATGCTTCTGGAGATGGCAATCTTGGAAGGAAAGTTATGTTTTGAATACAAAATGATCAGTTCTTGGATCCTTGTAATGCCTAACCCTATTACTAAAATGAAAAACAGTTTTTTAGAAATTGTAGAAAATTAAGTATTGTCATTGATTGTAACTATTATGAGCAGTTGACTGAAAAGGAATGTTTCATGTGGAGTATTTTTCCTCTTTCAAGTAAGATTTACATGATTCACTACGAAATGAAACTACAGCCCATGGATAATCAGATACCTCAGAATAATGTTTGGGAAGCTGGGTTTCCTGAAGATATGAGGCTTAGTTATTTTAGCCTGGGGATTTTGCCTGGGGAAAAATGTATGTGCCTCAACAGCTGAAGGGCTATTCAGGAAGAAACAAAGTAAAATGGCATCTATTTTAACTTGTAATTTCGATATTTCGTACTTAATCTTATCCTTGGCAGAAATGTCAGATTATATAGCTACAAACCATCTCTGAAGCCACATCTACACTACCAAATTGAACTGGGTAAAGTCCTTAAAATCAAGTAGTTTTACACGGGGAGAAGAGGGTCCTTTCTCCATAATTCCCTGGTGGGAAAGGACTACTCTAGTAGAATAAAAATGAAGATGTGGTGTATTTCAAATAGAGGAATACACCGTCTAAAGGAATGGCTGCAGGGAGCGGAGGGAGCAGATTTTAAGCTTTGGTGTATCATACTTCAAAATAAATATGGTTTCTTTTGCATTGTGTTCTATTTGCTCCTATTTAATAATTTGAAATAGCACTTTTCTTTATGTTTAGATTTTTTTTTTCCACTCTTAACCTCATCCAAAATTGAATTCCTGATGTTAGAAATGATACCACAATTCTGTTCCTTCTCTACCGTTCTTTAGAGGCTGAATTATTCTAGCAGTGTAATTTGCTGGGTAAATTAAAATCAGGTTCCTACTGATGGACTAGCTAATTTCTATTTTCTATCAGTGCTTTTCTTTTGTTTATGCTGAAATGGAAACACCCCTTGAAGGAATTAAAATGGTAAAGTCCAGGCTGCCATTTATTCTGTCACTACATGGCTGTTATTTATTGTTTTTTAATCAAATATCAAGTTTCTGTACTTAATGACTTGGAAGATACATTATATTTTGTCAAAATATAAGAATTTATGAAGAATAAAGAGCCTCTGGAATCCCCACAAGATCAAGGAGGGGATGTGTGTAATTTTGCTGTTTAACACATGTATAAGCATTAATATTTATTACTGAGTTTAGTATTTTGTATTTACACTCCTGTCAACATACAATATATCGCAGTGTATTGTTTAGAGGCCATTAAACAGCTCACGATTTATTCACAGAAGAAGGAAAAAAAAGTTAGGGTGTTTTTTTTTTTCCTCTTTTATTTGAATTTTCCCTTGGTTGCTTGGTGAAGAACAAACAGATTTGTTTCTGATGAGGGAATTTACATTATATAAAATCCTGCCTGGTATGTGTGGAGGTAATCAAAGAGCTGACAGGTTGCTGCATGGTTACCATAGTCTGTTAACATAATGTCCAAATTTTTAATGCCAAGGTAACAGAGGTGACCTTGACAATGAAAATCCATGGCATATGCAGATATGGCCCTTAATACTTAATTCTTGCCTAATTATTAGAATGTGATATAAAGCACGCCAGGTTGGTTGACTTAAACAATACTATTAGTTTCCTATCATTTAAAATTCATAGAAATGTTAGATAAATGCACTTTTGTTTAACTGGAGGATTCATTTTTTATTAAAATAGCCATTAAAAAACCCCAAAATATAATATTTCTAGAAACTCATTCTTTTTTTAAAAGAAATACTTGATTGGTAGAAAATGTTTCTCTAGCCAAATTGGTAGCCTTGTGCTCTTTTAAATAGCATTACTTGAAATGCTTCTAAAAGTACTTTTTCCCATATTAAATTAAATATCAAATTAAATACCTTCCTTGCAACTTTTTTTCACGGAGAAATTTCATCAAAGACTGAGACTGTGTTTCATTCACTGAAGTGAATTATAATATCAAGCATATGTTTATAACATTTTGAAGGTGATCTTGAGTCACATATAAATAATATCTTTTTAGTAGAATATACTCCTTGGATTTTCCTTACTTGACTGATCTTGTGGCATGTAAGGCTTCCCTGGTGGCTCAGTCGGTAAAGAGTCTGCCTGCAATATGGGAGACCTGGGTTCAATCCTTGAGTCAGAAAGATCCCCTGGAGAAGGAAAGGGCAACCCACTCCAGTTTTCTTGCCTGGAGAATCCCGTGGACAGAGGAGCCTGGCGGGCTACAGAAGAGTTGGACACGTCTGAGCGACTAAGCACAACCACACGGTGGCTTGGAAAGAAAACCATGCATAGAGTAAATCAAAGACTCCAGGAACTGAACAGCATTAAAACAACATGTGGATTTCACACACATAAAATGTAAATAGCATACAGATGGGCTGGCTTTTTTTGTTTGTTTGTTTGTTTTAAAGAATCTTTAATAATAATTTGAGATTAAAATTTTTTCATCATATCTTTAATGATTCTCTACTTCAGCTGGTTGTAGTGATCCACACACTTCCCACATGAGGCGCTCGGCATGCACAAAGGCTTACACCTTGTGGGAACCTTATAATTGACTTGGGTTAGAAATAAGAAAAACTGCTTTTCAAGAAGACAGGGAGGTAGGGTTTCCCTCCCACCTCTGTCCCCTTGAGGAAATAGCAATGGCAGCCTTTCAGGTCTTCCCCACACCTCTGGTCCTCTCCATCAGAGAATGATGAAAGAATCTTTAGACAACTGGGGACCAAGCAGTTGGTCACCAAGCTTTACCAATGGGGCTCTCGTATTTGAAACTTTGGTTTTCAGTCCCATTCCTGCTAACTGCAGTGATACGGCCTTTGGACAAACAGACTTTCAAAAGTTAAAAGGCAATAAGTCAGTCCTCTGGAAATGTTGCAGAAACGCAGATTCAAATCATAAATAAGGAAATGCATTGAGTACATTAAATAGACATAGAAAAATGGATTTCTGTCTTTTGTAGTAAGGTAATTGGGCACCACTGCTTGGCAGGAGCTGGTGCTATTGAGCCCGCCGTAGCTGCCACAGGTTGATAGGCAGGTGATCAGGCAGCTTCCACCAGGGTCTGCACAGGAGGCCTACCTAATATGCTGTCTGCCCTAAGGGCCTATGGGAACACAGTTGGATTATTATGTTAATGCATGAGCCTGCTGCCCTCTTCCTATCCCAGCTGGGTTCCCTGTTGTTAGGAACTGCTTTGCACTGACAGTGGAGTAATATGCTTCATGATTGAAAGGGCAAAGGGGCTTGGAAGGGAAAAAAAAAATAAGAATAGGCCTGTACAGATATGTAAATGAGGGAAGGAAATCTGTAGGAAGACTTCACTCTTAAGTCGAGAGAGAAAGTTTATTACAAAGTTCTTTTTCTCATAACACAATGAGTGGTTTTGCTCATTTCTTAATTAATTTCTGGGCTTGCTTTCCATCCTAACACTGGTATATGTAGCACAGGGCAGTGTTTTCCAAAACAGGCACTTACATTGATTTATTTTCAACTAAGATGCTCTTACATGTTGGTGCCCAGGTAAAGTGCTGACAATAATGCATTTTTCCCACACCTTCATTATTCTTTCATTCCTGTCCCATAGTTATCCCTCAAAATTGGTAAAGAATGATTCATGGCAAAAATAGTTACCATGCATTTATGTTTGTTCTTGTTTTCACTTCTTTGAAAGCTTTGTGTTTGAAATGTCTCTAATAACTAGGAAACACTACAGGGTTCTAGAAATCACTTAGTTCCGTGTCATTCATAAGCCTTGGATATGAAATGACTTCTTAAGTATTTAATGGATAGATTGCTGTGGGTGGCAGGGACATAGTAGGCTCTTTGGTATGCTAAATTAAAGGAGCATTTGTCTGATTCATTTAGAAAATTTGCTGTTACCTGTATACATTGATGACACTCGTGGTACAATAGTGAGGATGGATTTTGTTGATTAATGTTCCAGTGCCCCGAGGCCTGTGGTGGTCTGCAGAACAGTGGCCTGCTATCAAAGATGTATTTTGCAGTTCCCAAGTAAATGCTCGGAGAAGGCAATGGCACCCCACTCCAGTACTCTTGCCTGGAAAAGCCCATGGATGGAGGAGCCTGGAAGGCTGCAGTCCACGGGGTTGCTGAGGGTCGGACACGACTGAGCGACTTAACTTTCACTTTTCACTTTCATGCATTGGAGAAGGAAATGACAACCCACTCCAGTGTTCTTGCCTGGAGAATCCCAGGGATGGGGGAGCCTGGTGGGCTGCCGTCTATGGGGCCACACAGAGTTGGACACGACTGAAGCGACTTAGCAGCAGCAGCAGTTATTCCACTATATTCTTTAGGAAAAAAAAAAAAAATTTAGGTTGCTGAAGAATTTATGGTTTGTATTGACACCACTTTTATTTCTCTTTATTTTTGATGTGGCTTTACAAAACTGCCTAAACCTATCTTTTGGGTGTAGGTGGGAGTGGGTGTGAGGAAATGGTTGAATGAGGTGGAAGGATATTCGAGAGGGGGTTATAACTTTGATATTAGTAAGAGTTCAAATTGCAGTAGCATTTTATTTTCAGTTGAGGTTTTTTAATGTTGACATTATAATACAGTTGAAAAGAGTATGAGTTTTGGTGTCTACAGATCAGATCAGATCAGTCGCTCAGTTGTGTCCGACTCTTTGCGACCCCATGAACCGCAGCACGCCAGGCCTCCCTGTCCATCACCAGCTCCCGGAGGTCACTCAGACTCACACCCATCAAGTCAGTGACGCCATCCAGCCATCTCATCCTCTGTCGTCCCCTTCTCCTCCTGCCCTCAATCCCTCCCAGCATCAGAGTCTTCTCCAATGAGTCAACTCTTCGCATGAGGTGGCCAAAATACTGGAGTTTCAGCTTTAGCATCATTCCTTCCAAAGAAATTCCAGGATTGATCTCCTTCAGAATGGACTGGTTGGATCTTCTTGCAGTCCAAGGGACTCTCAAGAGTCTTCTCCAACACCACAGTTCAAAAGCATCAATTCTTCGGCGCTCAGCCTTCTTCACAGTCCAGCTCTCACATCCATACATGACCACAGGAAAGACCATAGCCTTGACTAGGCGAACCTTTGTTGGTAAAGTAATGTCTCTGCTTTTGAATATGCTATCTAGGTTGGTCATAACTTTCCTTCCAAGGAGTAAGCGTCTTTTAATTTCATGGCTGCAGTCACCATCTGCAGCGATTTTGGAGCCCAGAAAAATAAAGTCTGACACTGTTTCCACTGTTTCTCCATCTATTTCCCATGCAGTGATGGGACCAGATGCCATGATCTTCGTTTTCTGAATGTTGAGCTTTAAGCCAACCTTTTCACTCTCCACTTTCACTTTCATCGAGGCTTTTGAGTTCCTCTTCACTTTCTGCCATAAGAGTGGTGTCATCTGCATATAGACCTGTACAAATCCTGGCTTTATTAATGACTAGCTCTTTAGTTTTAGATAAATTACTTTATCTCTCATCTACTTTACCTGTAAAATGGGCATAATATGAATTTTAAATGAAAGGATAATGAATGTAAATCATTTAGTCTGCCCTAGAGTGAGTACTCATAAATGCATCCCATAATGATACTTAATTGCCATGATAGCAGTATTAATTTTCAGTTACTAGATGATTATTTTAATATGTGTGGCTCTATTCATCGAAAAAATTTCAATCAATCTGAAGATTTTTTTTTCTTTTTCCTAGATGATCTACCTTTTTATCATGAAGCCTCACTAAGTGGAAGTAACTGTAGGTTAAACCAAAATTCAAGACAGAAATACAGAAAATGGTTCATATAGGCATCATTTCACTGAAAGGGTTCATCTGAAAATATGTGTGTATGCTGTGTGCTTAGTTGCTCAGTCATGTCCGACTCTTTGTGACCCCATGAACTGCAGCCCTCCATGCTAGAATCCTAGAATGTATTCTTAAATTATTAAATTTTAATTAGTTAATTAGCTTAAATTGGTTTTGTAATATGACATCCTTCAAATGCTAAAAGAATATTGAATGGAAAAGAAAATCTAGTTGGTGTTCTAGACAGTTCTGGAGGTACTTTTAGCGTTTGCCTAAATGCAGAGTGTCTGCGCTAAGTCTCTTCAGTTGTGTCCGATTCTTTGCAACCCTATGGACTGTAGCCCACTAGGCTCCTCTGTCCATGGGATTCTCCAGGCAAGAATACTGGGGTGGGTTGCCACGCTGTTCTCCAGGGGATCTTCTCGGCCTAGGGATCAAAACCATGTCTCCTGTGGCTCCTGTGTTGCAGGTAGATTCTTTATGACTTGGCCAATGGGGAAGCCCTAAATTTGGGGAAGTTTCCAAATATTCCTGTATGTGTGATAACTTTCTAATACATTTATTTAAGCTAACTTTAAATGGCTGCTGCTGCTGCTAAGTCGCTTCAGTCGTGTCCGACTGTGCGACCCCATAGACGGCAGCCCACCAGGCTCCGCCGTCCCTGGGATTTTCCAGGCAAGAACACTGGAGTGGGTTGCCATTTCCTTCTCCAATGCATGAAAGTGAAAAGTGAAGTCGCTTAGTTGTGCCAACTCTTAGCGACCCCATGGACTGCAGCCCACCAGGCTCCTCCGTCCATGGGATTTTCCAGGCAATAGTACTGGACTGGGGTGCCATTGCCTTCTCCAACTTTAAATGGCCGTATATTTTAAATATATCTCTTGTGTTTATTACTTAGCACCGTACCTGATGCATGAGATGATTGTGTAAAAATGATGTGTACACAGTGCCTGACACACAACGAAGAGTTGGGAGATGATGGTCACTGATACTATTGCCATCTCATTCCAGCAGACCAGCCTGTGTTGGTAACTTTGCAGATTAAAAAGGAGGAACTTCAGGGAGATTCTCAAGCTCAGCAAATGCAAAAAGTCTGGGTGTAGTATAGGCTCCCTAAGGCTAGTAGGATGGTTACCATATATCTGGCAAGAAAGAATCTAAATGATTCTTTATAATTGTTTCAAATCATTTTACTATTCCATTGAAAGCTTTGTTAAAGTTTAAGATAGCTACTACCTTGTGTTACATTAGCAAACAGACTATGTTCTAAAAAGGTAATTGTGTATTTACATATACAGAATAAAAGAGGAAGGACCAGTTTTAAGCAATCCTTCTTTGTGGTTATAGCAAGATTTTGTACATGTGTCCACGACTGAGCGACTTCACTTTGACTTTTCACTTTCATGCATTGGAGAAGGAAATGGCAACCCACTCCAGTGTTCTTGCCTGGAGAATCCCAGGGACAGGGGAGCCTGGTAGGCTGCCGTCTATGGGGTCACACAGAGTTGGACACGACTGAAGTGACTTAGCCTAGCCTAGCCACATTGCTCAGTTATATGTTTGGGGTGTGTATGGAAACAGTAAGACCATGAAATAAGTAGAGAAATAATCAAAGGATTATGCCTTTCTTTACATCCTTGTTTTCTACCAACCAGCAGTGCATGCTGTGTACTCTACCTGTTATGTATCTGTCCCACACAAAGCCATTATGCACAGAAAGAAGCCCATCCCAGGGTAAATAATAAACTGTTTTAAAGGAAGTCTACTTTGAAGAAAATCTAAGAAGTCTATTTGATTTAAATAAACATTTGTCCAAGGTCTGGTTTTCTTTAAAGTAGCTTTGGATTTGATATTTCCTAGGTGGCGCCAGTGGTAAAGAACCTGTCTGCCAGTGCAGGAGGCATAAGAGATGCAGATTCAATCACTGGGTTGGGAAGATCCCCTGAAGGAGGGCATGGCAACCCACTCCAGTATTCTTGCCTGGAGAATCCCATGGACAGAGGAGTGCGGCAGACTACAGTCCATGGGATCTCAAAGAGTCGCTCACGACTGAAGTGACTTAGCACACACACTGTAGATTGAATACTCCATTGTATATTGAAATACATAGTCCATTGTAGATTGAAATATTCTTGAGGACAAGGGTCACATCTTATATTAAACGAAACCAACCAGAAGCCCAGTTCCTTATACACAGAAGGAGCGCATCAAATGCTTCCTGACTGGATAACTGGGTTAGTTTCAATGATGATACTTGGATTTTAGGTTCATGGACCCTAGCATTCCTTTTCTCTTTCCTTTCCTCAGTACTGCTCTTGAGAAAGCTTTGTCCACATACTCTGGGAATTTTTTGAAGCTGCCGATAGGGTTCAGTTTTCAACCTCTCTGACACCAATGGTTACTTCTAGGGACCATCTTCCTCCTTCTACCCACCATTTGTACCTTGTTACACCTTCCCCACGTTGTTATTTTATCAGGGGTATGAGAAAAGCCAGAGTTGGAGAAATGATGGCTGGATTGAGATGCACTTCACAGAAAGATGCAAAGATTTTGCCAGAGGGATTGGTTTCTGTTCTCCTGTGAGCCATTAGCTTCTCTAATGACCCTGCTGTTCCTCTCATTGTGTTCCCCATTCAGCCTTTGCCTTTCAGAAGACTCTGTGAGCACCCTAAATAGTTGTTTTATTCCCAACCCCCATCCTAGTTAGAACTGTAAGGGACCCACCCACTCTGCTATAGAGGTTCATTTCTACATTTTCTCCCAACCCCGTTCCAGGACTTCTTTCACGTTTTAACCCAGAAAACGGTTTTTAAAAAAATTGTTGAATATTTTCTGAGGTCTGACAAATCTCTAAATACTAACAAATAGTTCTACATAATAAGTTATGATTCAAAACACAGTGAGTTATGTTGTAAAAAACACTGCATTTTTAAAAAGACTTGCTTGTGTCACACCAAAATATACATCTTTCCTTTTTTTTTTTTTTCCCCACCTTAAGATTTTGTCTCTTACTTTTTCAAATTTACCAGAAATTTTGCCTCTTTCTGGATTTCTAATTTGGCAAGTCATGGGTTAATAGTTCTTACCACTTAATAATATAATATTGATGGTATAGTTAATACTGATATTTATTGAGCAACCCACTCCAGTACTCTTGCCTGGATAATCCCATGGACCGAGGAGCCTGGTAGGCTGCCGTCCATGGGGTCGCAAAGAGTCAGACACGACTGAGCACCGTCACTTTCCCTTTTCACTTTCATGCATTGGAGAAGAAAATGGCCACCCACTCTAGTATTCTTGCCTGGAGAATCCCAGGGACCGGGGAGCCTAGTGGGCTGCCGTCTATGGGGTCGCACAGAGTCGGACATGACTGAAGCGACTTAGCAGCATTGAGCATTTACTGTGCTAATACTTTATATGAATTGTCTCATTTAATTCTCACTTACTACTTACAAGTAGTGGAGAGGGCAATGGCCCCCCTCTTTTGGAGGGGGGGCTTTTGAAAAAACCACGGGGGGGGGGCGGGCGGACTTACAAGTAGATATTAATATTACACCTACTGTTGAGTTGAGGAAGCAGCCTCGATAGTTAAGTTGATCTTGGAGGTCCCTTTAGTGCTGGTGCTGGATTCAGACCTAGTTCAGCTAAATCTAGCGCCTTCCGGCACTCTTGCCTGGAAAATCCCACGGATGGAGGAGCCTGGTGGGCTGCAGTCCATGGGGTCGCTGAGTCGGACACGACTGAGCGACTTCACTTTCACTTTTCACTTTCCTGCATCGGAGAAGAAAATGGCCACCCACTCTAGTATTCTTGCCTGGAGAATCCCATGGACGGGGGAGCCTGGTGGGCTGCTGTCTATGGGGTCGCACAGAGTCGGACACGACTGAAGCGACTTAGCAGCAGCAGCAGCAGTGTGTGCCTGTATATCATGGCTGTTTTCGTACTGAAAACATAGCCCTCTTTTCCTACCTGTCTCTCTCCAGTCTTCGGGTTCAGTCTGTACCCATTTTTGCGCAGGAGGTTGTGTCCCATCAGGCATAATCATATCACTTAGGTCTAGGAAGATGGATCATGGATAAATAAAAGGAAAACCATGCTAGTAAGTTGTTGTTGTTGTTTTAAACTCTACTTTTCAGGGTTGACTAGGTAGGCAACTTAGTAATGTGGTGTGTGTTCCTGCTAAGTTCCTGCTAAGTCACTTCAGTCATGTCCGACTCTTTGTGACCCAATGGACTATAGACTGCCAGGCTTCTCTGTCCATTGGGTTCTCCAGACAGGAATACTAGAGTGGGTTGCCATGCCCTTCTCCAGGGGATCTCCCTGACCCAAGGATCAAACCCATGTTTCTTACGTCTCCTGAATTGGCAGGTAGTTTTTTTTTTTTTTTTTAACCACTAGTACCACTTGGGAAGCCCTTAGGTAACTTGGTATTATCTCATAATAATGATCTCAAAGGAAAAAATAAGAGCTAGCCTAATAGTCCCTCTTTTGCTAGTAAAGCTTGGCAGCAAAGGTTGTGTGGGTAGTTAATAGTTAACAGGAAGCTGTCTGTTGAAGGGAGTGGAATCTGTATTAGTTTTCTTAAAGATAAACCTCACCTTGGAAGTAACCATCTCCTAAGTGCACTGACAGACTTTGAAGAGAAAAGTTACTAAGAAGAAACTGGGCCTAAGTTAATAAGTTTATCTTCATGATAAAGCCTGTCCTGAGTGCTGGAAAGTGATTGAGAAGGCCATGAAGCAAGCTTGGCTTTCAGCAAGATTGGGGGTTTTGTAGGAAGACTCCTGAGAGTCCTAACAATGAAACTTCTGAAATCATTTATTCAGGCTCTCGACCAAATAGCAAGTTGTCTGTTGAAATTCCGGTGGTTTGACAGAATTCTAGGTAAAATGGACAATCGAAAATAGGTGCTGTGTCCTGAAGCTTTCTTCCTGAGCCTAAGACTGCATCTCACATTGATACAGTGGGTTTAGGGGTTCCAGTGTCACCACAAATCCACTGCACTTATTTCCCTCAATCACTTCACTTCTCTGAGCCTTATTTTTCACAAGCTGTAAAATGGAATAATGCCTCATAGGGTTATTTGGGGAATTGTGAGAAATATCACTTGTTTGGCATATAGAAGATGCTCAAAAAATGTCAGTTCCCCCCGCACCCTGCCAACTTATGAAATGCTATTTTGAAGGAAAAGTAAAGTAATAGAAGTTGTCGTTTCATTATAAATCTCTGGGTCAGGAAACAGGTTTTATCTCCTGATCTTGTAGAATATTATACATCAACTCTCCTTTAAGCCCCTGTGAGCTTCCAATATAGGGGGAAAAATAAAGTTAAGTTTGGTTAAAAACTCTTCGAAGGTAGTTTTTAAACTGTGGTGCAGCTCGGTTGAAGGTAGCCAAGTGGGGCCATTTCCCGGGGTCTTGGAGGTGAAGCAATTTGTTTTTGTACATGTATCAGTGCTTTTACTCTTTCTAATCTCATTTCTAGTCCCTTAGGATCCATAATAAAGTCTTCAGTACTATACATTTTTATTAAACATCTTTTTTGGACTCAAATTTGCATTTCAGATAATATAACAAAATGTATGTGTTCCAAGTATTCACTGCATAATTGTGATTAGAACATGTAATCCCTCAAAAGATGTTAATTGCAATTTAAATTCACATTGAATTTAATTAAGTGAGTTGGGGATTAGAAAATAGATGTAAGGAGTAGTTAAGGGAATACATTTTGAAAAGGCATCCATATTTTTTTCTGAAAAATATAAGCCTCTTTCAAGCTAAAGATTAGAAAGCTGAAGGAAATATGGAAGAGAAGGGAGGAAGCAGGTTAAGGAACATGCTAGAAAAATCTTAAAACTGTGTTCACAATTTAGATCTTGTATTTAAACTAATTGTGGTTAAAGAAGGAGAGCTGGTTTGAGTAATCTTCTCATTTATATTCCTAAAGAGTCTTTCAGTGCTTGTTAACTCACCTGGTGGCTGATAAAGACTTCAGTTAAACGGAGATCTTTAAGAACTCCAGAGAAAGGGAAGGAAGTATTGAATAGATAGAGGCCTTTCAATCTAAACATTAATTGATGCTTCACTATTCCTTACAGTATTCTGGCCAACGGGGTGTTTTATGAATAATTAGGTGTAATAGACACTTTGTGCACAGACAGTTCATATTTAAGCAGTGCTTTTCTACAATAACTTCATTGTATTAATAGATATAACAAGCAGCACTGAAAGAAAAACAAATGCATTATTTCCCCCCCTGGTTTCTATAGGATATTAAGATTTGAGATTTAAGGTCTTAAAAATAAGTGTTGAGCAGTCATCTTTCTAAGTGATTGGGAGAATGAAGTATTGAAATTAATTATTTGGTATTGAATCTAAAAAACAGTTTTCAAAAGAAATAACATTGTGGCTCATTTTATTTTTAAATTAATTTATTTATTTCAGTTGGAGGCTAATTATTTTACAATACTGTGGTGGTTTCTGCCATACATCAATGTGAATCAGCCATGTGTTTACATGTGTTCCCCCATCCTGAAACCCCCCTCCCACCTTCCTCCCCACCCCATCCCTCTGGGTTATCCCAGAGCACTGGCTTTGAGCGCCCTGCTTTGTAAATTGAACTTGTGCTGGTCATCTGTTTTACTTATGGTAATATACATGTTTCAACGCTATTCTCTCAGATCATCGCACTCTTGCCGTCTCCCACGTAGTCCAAAAGTCTGTTCTTTATATCTTTGTCTCTTTTGCTGTCCTGGCATATAGGGTTGTCATCACCGTCTTTCTAAATTTTATATATATGCATTAATAAACTGTATTGGTGTTTTTCTTTCTGACTGATTTCACTGTGTATAGTAGGCTCCAGTTTCATCCACCTCATTAGAACTGACTCAAATGTGTTCTTTTTTATAGCTGAGTAATATTCCACTGTGTATATGTACCATAACTTACTTATCCATTCGTCTGCTGATGGACATCTAGGTTGCTTCCATGTCCTGGCTATTATAAACAGTGCTGCGATGAACATTGGGGTACATGTGTCTCTTTCATTTTGGTTTCCTCAGTGTGTATGCCCAGCAGTGGGATTGCTGGGTCATATGGCAACTCCATTTCCAGTGTTTTAGGGAATCTCCATACTGTTTTTGTAGTGGCTGTACCAGTTTGCATTCTCATGAACCTGTAAGAAGGTTCTCTTTTCTCCACACCCTCTCCAGTGTTTATTGTTTGTAGACTTTTTGATGGCAGCCATTCTGACCTGTGTGAGATGGTACCTTATTGTGGTTTTGATTTGCATTTCTCTGATAATGAGTGATGTTGAGCATCTTTTCATGTGTTTGTTAGTCATCTGTATGTCTTCTTTGGAGAAATGTCTCTTTAGTTCTTTGGCCCAATTTTTGATTAGGTCATTTATTTTTCTGGTATTGAGCTGCATGAGCTGCTTGTATATTTTGAGATTAATTCTTTGTCAGTTGCTTCGTTTGCTATTATTTTCTTCCGTTCTGAAGGTTACCTTTTCATCTTGCTCATAGTTTCCTTCATTGTGCAAAAGCTTTTTAAGTTTAATTAGGTCCCATCTGTTTATTTTTGTTTTTACTTCCATTACTCTGTGAGGTGGGTCATAGAGAATCTTGCTGTGATTTATGTCAGAGAGTGTTCTGCCTATGTTTTCCTCTAAGAGGTTTATAGTTTCTGGTCTTACATTTAGATCTTTAATCCATTTTGAGTTTATTTTTGTGTTTGGTGTTAGAAAGTGTTTTAGTTTCATTCTTTTACAAGTGGTTGACCAGTTTTCCCAGCACCAGTTGTTAAAGAAATTGTCTTTTCTCCATTGTGTATTTTTGCCCCTTTTGTCAAAGATAAGGTGTCCACAGGTGTGTGGATTTATCTCTGAGCTTTCTATTTTGTTCCATTGATCTATATTTCTGTCTTTGTGTCAATACCATACTGTTTTGATGACTGTAGCTTAGTAGTATAGTCTGAAGTCTGGCAGGTTGATTCATCTAGTTCCATTCTTTTTTCTCAAGATTGCTTTGGCTATTCAAGGTTTTTTGTGTTTTCATACAAATTGTGAAAGTATTTGTTCTGTGAAAAATACTGTTGGTAGCTTGATAAGAATTGCATTGAATCAAATTGCTTTGGGTAGTATACTGATTTTCACTATATTGACTCTTCCAATCTATGGACATAGTATATTTCTCCATTTATTTGTGTCATCTTTGATTTCTTTCAGCAGTGTTTTATAGTTTTCTATACATAGGTCTTTTGTTTCTTTAGGTAAATTTATTCCTATTTTATTCTTTTC
Source organism: Tragelaphus eurycerus (assembly GCA_935064755.1). Taxonomy (NCBI): domain Eukaryota; kingdom Metazoa; phylum Chordata; class Mammalia; order Artiodactyla; family Bovidae; genus Tragelaphus; species Tragelaphus eurycerus. The sequence goes on from CAKXYN010000057.1 coordinate 12,638,631, forward strand.
GTTGCAATGGTGAGTGGGATTATTTCCTTAATTTCTCTTTCTGTTTTCTCATTGTTCAGTTCAGTTCAGTTCAGTCATTCAGTTGTGTCCGACTCTTTGCAACCCCATGAATCGCAGCATGCCAGGCCTCCCTGTCCATCACCAACTCCAGGAGTTCACTCAGACTCATGTCCATCGAGTCAGTGATGCCATCCAGCCATCTCATCCTCTGTCGTCCCCTTCTCCTTCCCCCAATCCCTCCCAGCATCAGAGTCTTTTCCAGTGAGTCAACTCTTCTATGAGGTGGCCAAAGTACTGGAGTTTCAGCTTTAGCATCATTCCTTCCAAAGAAATCCCAGGACCAATCTCCTTCAGAATGGACTGGTTGGATCTCCTTGCAGTCCAAGGGACTCTCAAGAGCCTCCTCCAACACCACAGTTCAAAAGCATCAATTCTTTGGTGCTCAGCTTTCTTCACAGTCCAACTCTCACATCCATACATGACCACAGGAAAAACCATAGCCTTGACTAGATGGACCGTTGTTGGCAAAGTAACGTCTCTGCTTTTGAATATGCTAAGTTGGTCATAACTTTTCTTCCAAGAAGTAAGCGTCTTTTAATTTCATGGCTGCAGTCACCATCTGCAGTGATTTTGGAGCCCAATCTCACTGTTAGTGTGTAAGAATGCAGGGGATTTCTGTGTATTAATTTTATATCCTGAAACTTTGCTATATTCAGTGATTAGCTCTAGTAATTTTCTGGTGGTGTCTTTGGGGTTTTCTATGTAGAGGATCATGTCATCTGCAAACAGTGAGAGTTTTATTTCTTCTTTTCCAATTTGGATTCCTTTTATTTCTTTTTCTTCTCTGATTGCTGTGGCTAGGACTTCCAAAACTATGTTGAATAGTAGTGGTGAGAGTAGGCACCCTTGTCTTGTTCCTGACTTTAGAGAAAATGCTTTCAATTTTTTGCCATTGAGGATAATGTTTGCTGTGGGTTTGTCATATATGGCTTTTATTACGTTAAGGTAGTTCCTTCTATGCCTGCTTTCTGGAGAGTTTTTATCATAAATGGATATTGAATTTTGTCAAAGGCTTTCTCTGCATCTATTGAGATAATCATATGATTTTTATCTTTCAATTTGTTAATATGGTAAATCACATTGATTGATTTGCAAATATTGAAGAATACTTTCATCCCTCGGATAAAGCCCACTTGGTCATGATGTATGATCTTTTTAATATGTTGTTGGATTCTGTTTGCTAGAATATTGTTGAGGATTTTTACATCTATGTTCATCAGTGATATTGGCCTATAGTTTTTGTGTGTGTGTGGTATCTTTTTCTGGTTTTGGTATTTGGATGATAGTGGCCTCATAGAATGAGTTTGGGAGTTTATTTTCCTCTGTAATTTTCTGGAAGAGTTTGAGTAGGATAGGTGTTAGCTTTTCTTTAAATGTTTGGTAGAATTCATCTGTGAAGCCTTCTGGTTGTGGGCTTTTGTTTGTTGGAAGATTTTTTATTACAATTTCAATTTCCACACTTGTGATGGGTCTGTTAAGATTTTCTATTTCTTCCTGGTTCAGTTTTGGAAGGTTATATTTTTCTAAGAATTTCTCCATTTCTTCCAAGTTGTCCATTTTATTGGCATATAATTGCTCGTAGTAGTCTCTTATGATCTTTTGTATTTCAGTGTTGTTTGTTGTGATTTCTCCATTTTCATTTCTAATTTTATTGATTTGATTCTTCTCCCTTTTTTTTTCTTGATGAGTCTGGCTAATGGTTTGTCTATTTTATTTATCTTCTTAAAGAACCAGCTTTTCGTTTTGTTGATTTTTTTCTGTAGTCTCCTTTGTTTCTCGGGGAAGGCAATGGCACCCCACCCCAGTACTTTTGCCTGGAAAATCCCATGGATGGAGGAGCCTGGTAGGCTCCAGTCCATGGGGTCGCTAAGAGTCGGACACGACTGAGCGACTTCACTTTCACTTTTCACTTTCATGCATTGGAGAAGGAAATGGCAACCCACTCCAGTGTTCTTGCCTGGAGAATCCCAGGGACAGGGGAGCCTGGTGAGCTTCCGTTTATGGGGTCACACAGAGTCGGACACGACTGAAGCGACTTAGCAGCAGCAGCAGCAGCAGCAGCAGCCTTTGTTTCGTTTTCAATTATTTCTACTCTGATTTTTATGATTTTTTTTTTCTTCTACTAACTTTGGGGTTCTTCTTTTTCTCATTGCTTTAGGTGTAAAGTTAGGTTGTTTATTTGATGTTTCTCTTGTTTCTTGAGGTAGACTTCTGTTGCTATGAATCTTCCTCTTAGCACTGCTTTTACTGAATCCCCTGGATTTTGGATTGTCATGTTTTCATTTTCATTTGTTTCTGTGCATATTTTCATTTCCTTTCTGATTTTTTCCATGATCTGTTGGTTATTCAGAAGGGTGTTGTTTAGCCTCCATATGTTTGTACTTTTAATAGTTTGTTTTTCCTGTAGTTGACATATAATCTTACTGTATTGTGATCAGAAAAGATGCTTTAAATGATTTCAGTTTTTAAAAATTTACCAAGGCTACATTTATGCCCCAGAATGTGATCTATACTGGAGAATATTCCGTGTGCACTTGAGAAAGAGGTGAAATCCATTGTTTTGGGGTGAAATGCCCTATTGATATCAATTAGGACTAACTGGTCCATTGTATATTTTGAAGTTTCTGTTTCTTTGCTAATTTTTTGTTTGGTTGATCGATCTATAGGTGTGAGTGGGATATTAAAGTCCCCCACTGTTATTGTGTTACTGTTAATTTCCCCTTTCATGCTTGTTAGCATTTGTCTTACATATTGCAGTGCTCTTATGTTGGGTGCATATATATTTATAATTGTTATAGCTTCTTCTTGGATTGATCTTTTGATCATTATGTAGTGCCCTTCTGTGTCTCTTTTCAGAGTCTTTATTTCAAAGTCTGTTTTATCTGATATGAGTATTGCTACTCCCTCCTGCTTTCTTTTGGTCTCCATCTGCATGAAATATCTTTTTGCAGCCCTTCACTTTCAGTCTGTGTGTGTCCCTAGGTTTGAGATGGGTCTCTTGTAGACAGTATGTATAGGGATCTTGTTTTTGTATCCATTCGGCCAGTCTTGCTTTTGGTTGGAGCATTTAACCCATTTACATTTAAGGTAATTATCGATAAGAAAATGAACTGGTCATAATAAACACCCTCTTCCAACAACACAAGAGAAGACTCTATACATGAGCATCACAAGATGGTCAACACCGAAATCAGGTTGACTGTATTCTTTGCAGCCAAAGATGGAAAGCTCTATACAGTCAGCAAAAACAACACCAGGAGCTGACTGTGGCTCAGACCATGAACTCCTTATTGCCAAATTCAGACTTAAACTGAAGAAAGTAGGGAAAACCACTAGACCATTCAGGTATGACCTAAATCAAATCCCTTATGATTATACAGTGGAAGTGAGAAATAGATTTAAGGGCCTAGATCTGATTGATAGAGTGCCTGATGAGCTATGGAATGAGGTTCGTGACATTGTACAGGAGACAGGGATCAAGACCATCCCCATGGAAAAGAAATGCAAAAAAGCAAAATGGCTGTCTGGGGAGGCCTTACAAATAGCTGCGAAAAGAAGAGAAGCAAAAAGCAAAGGAGAAAAGGAAAGATATAAACATCTGAATGCAGAGTTCCAAAGAATAGCAAGAAGAGACAAGAAAGCCTTCTTCAGCAATCAATGCAAAGAAATAGAGGAAAACAACAGAATGGGAAAGACTAGGCATCTCTTCAAGAAAATCAGAGATACCAAAGGAACATTTCATGCAAAGATGGGCTCGATAAAGGACAGAAATGGGATGGACCTAACAGAAGCAGAAGATATTAAGAAGAGATGGCAAGAATACACAAAAGAACTGTACAAAAAAGATCTTCACGACCCAGATAATCACGATGGTGTGATCACTGACCTAGAGCCAGACATCCTGGAATGGGAAGTCAAGTGGGCCTTAGAAAGCATCACTATGAACAAACTAGTGGAGGTGATAAAATTCCAGTTGAGCTACTCTAAATCCTGAAAGATGATGCTGTGAAAGTGCTGCACTCACTATGCCAGCAAATTTTGAAAACTCAGCAGTGGCCACAAGATTGGAAAAGGTCAGTTTTCATTCCAATCCCAAAGAAAGGCAATGCCAAAGAATGCTCAAGATCAGATCAGATCAGATCAGATCAGTCGCTCAGTCGTGTCCGACTCTTTGAGACCCCATGAACTGCAGCACGCCAGGCCTCCCTATCCATCACCAGCGCTCGGAGGTCACCCAGACTCACATTCATCGAGTCAGTGATGCCATCCAGCCATCTCATCCTCTGTCGTCCCCTTCTCCTCCTGCCCTCAATCCCTCCCAGCATCAGAGTCTTCTCCAATGAGTCAACTCTTCGCATGAGGTGGCCAAAATACTGGAGTTTCAGCTTTAGCATCATTCCTTCCAAAGAAATCCCAGGGCTGATCTCCTTCAGAATGGACCGGTTGGATCTCCTTGCAGTCCAAGGGACTCTCAAGAGTCTTCTCCAACACCACAGTTCAAAAGCATCAATTCTTCGGCGCTCAGCCTTCTTCACAGTCCAGCTCTCACATCCATACATGACCACAGGAAAGACCATAGCCTTGACTAGGCGAACCTTTGTTGGCAAAGTGATGTCTCTGCTTTTGAATATGCTATCTAGGTTGGCCATAACCTTCCTTCCAAGGAGTAAGCGTCTTTTAATTTCATGGCTGCAGTCACCATCTGCAGTGATTTTGGAGCCCAGAAAAACAAAGTCTGACACTGTTTCCACTGTTTCTCCATCTATTTCCCATGTAGTGATGGGACCAGATGCCATGATCTTCGTTTTCTGAATGTGGAGCTTTAAGCCAACATTTTCACTCTCCACTTTCACTTTCATCAAGAGGCTTTTGAGTTCCTCTTCACTTTCTGCCATAAGGGTGGTATCATCTGCATATCTGAGGTTATTGATATTTCTCCCAGCAATCTTGATTCCACCTTGTGTTTCCTCCAGTCCAGCATTTCTCATGATGTACTCTGCATATAAGTTAAATATGCAGGGTGACAATATACAGGTAATTGTATATTGACGTACTCCTTTTCCTATTTGGAACCAGTCTGTTGTTCCATGACCAGTTCTAACTGTTGCTTCCTGACCTGCATACAGATTTCTCAAGAGGCAGATCAGGTGGTCTGGTATTCCCATCTCTCTCAGAATTTTCCACAGTTTATTTTGATCTACACAGTCAAAGGCTTTGGCATAGTCAATAAAGCAGAAATAGATGTTTTTCTGGAACTCTCTTGCTTTTTCGATGATCCAGCGGATGTTGGCAATTTGATCTCTGGTTCCTCTGCCTTTTCTAAATCCAGCTTGAACATCAGGAAGTTCATGGTTCACATATTGCTGAAGCCTGGCTAGGAGAATTTTGAGCATTACTTTACTAGCGTGTGAGATGAGTGCAATTGTGCGGTAGTTTGAGCACTCTTTGGCATTGCCTTTCTTTGGGATCGGGATGAAAACTGACCTTTTCCAATCTTGTGGCCACTGCTGAGTTTTCCAAATTTACTGGCATATTGAGTGCAGTACTTTCACAGCATCATCTTTCAGGATTTGGAACAGCTCCACTGGAATTCTATCACCTCCACTAGCTTTGTTCCTAGTGATGCTTTCTAAGGCCCACTTTACTTCACATTCCAGGATGTCTGGCTCTAGGTCAGTGATCACATCATCATGATTATCTGGGTTGTGAAGCTCTTTTTTGTACAGTTCTTCTGTGTATTCTTGCCACCTCTTCTTAATATCTTCTGCTTCTGTTAGGTCCACACCATTTCTGTCCTTTATCGAGCCCATCTTTGCATGAAATGTTCCTTTGGTATCTCTGATTTTCTTGAAGAGATCCCTAGTCTTTCCCATTCTGTTGTTTTCCTCTATTTCTTTGCATTGATCGCTGAAGAAGGCTTTCTTATCTCTTCTTGCTATTCTTTCAAACTCTGCATTCAGATGTTTATATCTTTCCTTTTCTCCTTTGCTTTTCGCTTCTCTTCTTTTTGCAGCTATTTGCAAGGCCTCCCCAGACAGCCATTTTGCTTTTTTGCATTTCTTTTCCATGGGGATGGTCTTGATCCCTGTCTCCTGGACAATGTCACGAACCTCATTCCATAGTTCATCAGGCACTCTATCTATCAGATCTAGGCCCTTAAATCTATTTCTCACTTCCACTGTATACTCATAAGGGATTTGATTTAGGTCATACCTGAATGGTCTAGTAGTTTTCTCTACTTTCTTCAATTTCAGTCTGAATTTGGCAATAAGGAGTTCATGGTCTGAGCCACAGTCAGCTCCTGGTCTTGTTTTTGCTGACTGTATAGAGCTTCTCCATCTTTGGCTGCAAAGAATATAATCGATCTGATTTCGGTGTTGACCATCTGGTGATGTCCATGTATAAAGTCTTCTCTTGTGTTGTTGGAAGAGGGTATTTGTTATGACCAGTGCATTTTCTTGGCAAAACTCTGTTAGTCTTTGCCCTGCTTCATTCCGTGTTCCAAGGTCAATTTGCCTGTTACTCCAGGTGTTTCTTGACTTCCTACTTTTGCATTCCAGTCCCCTAGAATGAAAAGGACATCTTTTTTGGGTGTTAGTTCTAAAAGGTCTTGTAGGTCTTCATAGAACCGTTCAACTTCAGCTTCTTCAGCGTTACTGGTTGGGGCATAGACTTGGATTACTGTGACATTGAATGGTTTGCCTTGGAAACGAACAGAGATCATTCTGTCGTTTTTGAGATTGCATCCAAGTACTGCATTTCGGACTCTTTTGTTGACCATGATGGCCACACCGTTTCTTCTGAGGGATTCCTGCCCACAGTAGTAGATATAATGGTCCTCTGAGTTAAATTCACCCATTCCAGTCCATTTTAGTTCGCTAATTCCTAGAATGTCAACATTTACTCTTGCCATCTCTTGTTTGACCACTTCCAATTTGCCTTGATTCATGGACCTGACATTCCAGGTTCCTATGCAATATTGTTCTTTACAGCATCGGACTTTACTTCTATCACCAGACACATCTACAGCTGGGTATTCTTTCTGCTTTGGTTCCATCCCTTAATTCTTTCTGGAGTTATTTCTCCACTGATCTCCAGTAGCATATTGGGCCCTTACTGACCTGGGGAGTTTCTCTTTCAGTATCCTATCATTTTGCCTTTTCATACTGTTCATGGGGTTCTCAAGGCAAGAATCCTGAAGTGGTTTGCCATTCCCTTCTCCAGCGGACCACACCCTGTCAGATCTCTCCACCATGACCCGCCCATCCTGGGTTGCCCCACGGGCATGGCTTAATTTCATTGAGTTAGACAAGGCTGTGGTCCTGGTGTGATTAGATTGACTAGTTTTCTGTGAGTATGGTTTCAGTGTATTTGCCCTCTGATGCCCTCTTTCAAGACCTACTGTCTTACTTGGGTTTCTCTTACCTTGGGCGTGGGGTATCTCTTCCCGGCTACTCCAGCAAAGCACAGCCATCGCACCTTACCTTGGATGAGGGGTCTCTCCTCACCGCCGCCCTTCCTGACCTCGGTCGTGGGGTAGCTCCTCTCGGCCGTGCTTAGTGCACCAGTCCTCACCGCTGTCCGTCCTCGGTTGATGGGTAGCTCCTCTCAGGCGTGCTCTCAGTGCGCCGCGCGGCCGGCGAGGGGCTCTCAGTGCGCCGCGCGGCCGGCGAGGGGCTCTCAGTGCGGCGCTCGCGGGCAGGCCGGGAGCTCTCAGTGCGGCGCTCGCGGGCAGGCCGGGAGCTCTCAGTGCGGCGCTAGCGCACAATTGCACTCATCTCACACGCTAGTAAAGTAATGCTCAAAATTCTCCAAGCCAGGCTTCAGCAATACGTGAACCATGAACTTCCAGATGTTCAAGCTGGTTTTAGAAAAGGCAGAGGAATCAAAGATCAAATTGCTAACATCTGCTGGATCATGGAAAAAGCAAGAGAGTTCCAGAAAAACATCTATTTCTGCTTTATTGACTATGCCAAAGCCTTTGACTGTGTGGATCACAATAAACTGTGGAAAGTTCTGAGAGAGATGGGAATACCAGACCATCTGATCTGCCTCTTGAGAAATGTGTATGCAGGTCAGGAAGCAACAGTTAGAACTGGACATGGAACAACAGACTGGTTCCAAATAGGAAAACGAGTAGTCAAGGCTGTATATTGTCACCCTGCTTATTTAACTTATATGCAGAGTACATCATGAGAAATGCTGGACTGGAAGAAACACAAGTTGGAATCAAGATTGCCGGGAGAAATATCAATAACCTCAGATATGCAGATGATACCACCCTTATGGCAGAAAGTGAAGAGGAACTCAAAAGCCTTTTGATGAAAGTGAAAGTGGAAAGTGAAAAAGTTGGCTTAAAGCTCAACATTCAGAAAACGAAGATCATGGCATCTAGTCCCATCACTTCATGGGAAATAGATGGGGAAACAGTGGAAACAGTGTCAGACTTTATTTTTCTGGGCTCCAAAATCGCTGCAGATGGTGACTGCAGCCATGAAATTAAAAGACGCTTACTCCTTGGAAGGAAAGTTAAGGCAAACCTAGATAGCATATTCAAAAGCAGAGACATTACTTTGCCAACAAAGGTTCGTCTAGTCAAGGCTATGGTTTTTCCTGTGGTCATGTAAGCTGGACTATGAAGAAGGCTGAGCACCGAAGAATTGATGCTTTTGAACTGTGGTGTTGGAGAAGACTCTTGAGAGTCCCCTGAACTGCAAGGAGATCCAACCAGTCCATTCTGAAGGAGATCAGCCCTGGGATTTCTTTGGAAGGAATGATGCTAAAGCTGAAACTCCAGTACTTTGGCCACCTCATGCGAAGAGTTGACTCATTGGAGAAGACTCTGATACTGGGAGAGATTGGGGGCAAGAGAAGGGGACGACAGAGGATGAGATGGCTGGATGGCATCACTGACTTGATGGATGTGAGTCTCAGTGACCTCTGGGAATTCGTGATGGACAGGGAGGCCTGACGTGCTGTGATTCATGGGGTTGCAGAGTCGGACACAACTGAGCAACTGATGATCTGATCTTATCAATAAGTATGATCCCATTATCATTTACTTTGTTGTTTTGGGTTCATTTTTATAAACCTTTTCTGTGTTTCCTGTCTAGAGAAGATCCTTTAGCATTTGTTGAAGAGCTGGTTTGGGTGGAATTCTCTCAGCTTTTGCTTATGTGTAAAGCTTTTGATTTCTCTTTCCTATCTGAATGAGATCCTCACTGGGTAGAGTAATCTTGGTTGTAGGTTTTCTCTTTCATCACTTTAAGTATGTCATGCCATTCCCTTCAGGCCTGAAGAGTTTCTTTTGAAAGATCAGCTGTTATCCTTATGGGGATCCCCTTGTGTGTTATTTTTTGCTTTTCCCTTGCCGCTTTTAATATTTGCTCTTTGCATTTGATCTTGGTTAATTTGATAAATATGTGTCTTGGAATGTTTCACCCTGGGTTTATCCTCTTTGGGATTCTTGGTTTTTTGGAACTCTTGGCTATTTACTTCCCCATTTTAGGGAAGTTTTTGACTGTTATCTCTTTAAGTATTTTCTCATGCCCTTTCTTTGCATCTTCTTCTTCTGGGACAACTATGTTTTGAATGTTGGGGCATTTAACATTGTCCCAGAGGTCTCCGAGGTTGTCCTCGTTTCTTTTTATTCTTTTTTCCTTTTTTCCTCTCCGCTTCATTTATTTCAACTCTTCTATCTTCCACCTCACTTGTCCTCTCTTATACCTCAGTTATTCTCCTCATGATTCCCTCCAGAATGCTTTTAATCTCAGTCATTGCATTGTTCATTATTGATTGACTCTTTTTTATTTCTTCTAGGTCCTTGTTGAACATTTCTTGCATCTTCTCAATCCTTATCTCTAGTTTATTATTCTATAACCCCATTTTGTTTTTAAGAGTTTTGACCATCTTTACTATCATTATTCTGAATTCTTTTCCAGGTAGACTCCCTATCCCCCCTCTTTTGTTTGGTTTGTTGGGTTTTTGTCATGTTCTTTCACCTGCTGAATATTTCTCTGCCTTTCCATTTTGTTCAGATTGCTGTGTTTGGAGTGCCCTTTCTGCAGGCTGGAAGTTTGTGGTTCTTCTTAATCGTGGAGTCTGCTCCCTATGGGTGGGTTAGACTAGTAGCTTGTCAAGGTTTCCGGGTTGGGGGAACTTGTGTCTGTGTTCTGATGGTTGGAGCTGGATCTCTCCTCTCTAGAGTGCAGTCAAGTGTCTAGTGGTGAGTTTTTGGGTATATCTGTGGGTTTGGCATGGCTTTGGGCAGACCGTCTTTTAATGTTCAGGGTTGTGTTCCTGTTTTGCTGGAGAATTAGGATGATGTGTCTTGCACTGAAACTTGTTTGCTCCTGGGTGGAGCTTGGTTTCAGTGTAGGTATGGAGACCCACTCCAGTACTCTTGCCTGGAAAATCCCATGGACAGAAGAGCCTGGTAGGCTGCAGTCCATGGGGTCGTAAAGAGTCAGACACTGAGCGACTTCATTTTTACTTTCATTCATTGGAGAAGGAAATTCCACCCCACTCCAGTGTTCTTGCCTGGAGAATCCCAGGGATGGGGGAGCCTGGTGGGCTGCCGTCTATGGGGTTGCACAGAGTCGAATATGACTGAAGTGAATTAGCAGTAGCAGCAGCAGTGTGGAGACTTTTGGGTGAGCTCTTGTCTATTAATGTTCCCTGGAGTCAAGAGTTCTCTGATGTTCTCAAGTTTTGGAGTTAAGCCTCCTGACTCTGGCTTTCAGTCTTACTCTTACAGTAGCCTTAAGACCTCCATCCATACAGCACAGAAGATAAAACCCCTAGGTTAATGGTGAAACAATTCTCTCTACAGCCTGGAACGCCCAGTGAGATTCATAGAGTTGTATAGGGAAGATAAGAGGGAGGAGGGAGATAGAGGTGTTAGAGGTGACCAGGATGAGAAAAGGGGGAGTCAAAAGAGGAGAGCGCAATCTAGCTGGTAATCAAATACCTAAGTGCTCTACACAGCCTGGAACACCCAGAGAGATTCACAGAGTTATATAGAGAAGAGAAAAGGGAGGAAGGAGATAGAGGTGACCTGGAGGAAAAAAGAGAGAGTCAAAAGGGGACGGAGCAGTCAAACCAATAATCAAATCCCTAAGTGAAAAAGGATACTGAAGATCAGATTCTTAAAAGTGCAAAATTGATAACACCTATCAAAGAGCAAACTTTAAAAACCTAGAATAGAGGTTAGACTCTGAAAAATACAATATAAAAAATACAAAACAAAATCAGTCACAAAAATTAAAAAATCAGATCAGATCAGTCGATCAGTCGCTCAGTTGTGTCTGACTCTTTGCGACCCCATGAATCGCAGCACGCCAGGTCTCCCTGTCCATCACCAACTCCCGGAGCTCACTGAGACTCACATCCATCGAGTCAGTGATGCCATCCAGCCATCTCATCCTCTGTCGTCCCCCTCTCCTCTTACCCCCAATCCCTCCCAGCATCATAGTCTTCTCCAATGAGTCAGCTCTTCGCATGAGGTGGCCAAAGTACTGGAGTTTCAGCTTTAGCATCATTCCTTCCAAAGAAATCCCAGGGCTGATCTCCTTCAGAATGAACTGGTTGGATCTCCTTGCAGTCCAAGGGACTCTCAAGAGTCTTCTCCAACACCACAGTTCAAAAGCATCAATTCTTCGGTGCTCAGCCTTCTTCACAGTCCAGTTCTCACATCCATACATGACCACAGGAAAAACCATAGCCTTGACTAGACGAACCTTTGCTGGCAAAGTAATGTCTTTGCTTTTGAAAGTAATGTCATTACTTTGTTGGCAAAGTAATGTCTCTGCTTTTGAATATGCTGTCTAGGTTGGTCATAACTTTCCTTCTAACGAGTAAGCGTCTTTTAATTTCATGGCTGCAGTCACCATGTGCAGTGATTTTGGAGCCCAGAAAAATAAAGTCTGACACTGTTTCCACTGTTTCCCCATCTATTTCCCATGAAGTGATGGGACCAGATGCCATGATCTTCGTTTTCTGAATGTTGAGCTTTAAGCCAACTTTTTCTCTTTCCACTTTCACTTTCATCAAGAGGCTTTTTAGTTCCTCTTCACTGTCTGCCATAAAGGTGGTGTCATCTGCATATCTGAGGTTATTGATATTTCTCCCAGCAATCTTGATTCCAACTTGTGTTTCTTCCAGTCCAGCGTTTCTCATGATGTACTCTGCATATAAGTTAAATATGCAGGGTGACATTATACAGCCTTGACGAACTCCTTTTCCTATTTGGAACCAGTCTGTTGTTCCATGTCCGGTTCTAACTGTTGCTTCCTGACGTGCATACAAATTTCTTAAGAGGCAGATCAGGTGGTCTGGTATTCCCATCTCTTTCAGAATTTTCCACAGTTGATTGTGCTCCCACAGTCAAAGGCTTTGGCATAGTCAATAAAGCAGAAATAGATGTTTTTTTGGAACTCTCTTGCTTTTTCCATGATCCAGCGGATGTTGGCAATTTGATCTCTGGTTCCTCTGCCTTTTCTAAAACTAACTTGAACATCTGGAAGTTCACGGTTCACATATTGCTGATGTTTTTAAAAGAAGTAGGGTTTCTTTGGGAAAGGTAATAGAAGGCTCTAAAAATGAAAGTTAAAGGAGTAATAAAGAACTAAGTTTTTAAAAAAATTAAAAAGTGATAATACTTAAAATATATCTAGGAATTTCTCTGTAGCTATTGTGGGCAGTGTGGCATCAGTTCAGTGTCAGACAGTCCCTTGTTCTGGCTTGTACAGTGTTTATAGGTGCCCTTCAAATGCACAGTCTCAGTATTAACTTCAGGGCTTTAATCTGTTGCATCTATCACTTCCAGAGTGGTTCATGCTTCTTTGTTTATTTTGGCTTCCTCTATTTGCAAGTCTCTTCAGTGTCTAATTTCCACCCTGGAATAAGGTGGTGAAGGTGGCCACTTATTTAGGCTCACTTGTTCAGTTGTGTTGTGGGGAGGGAGGGACACTGCCAACAAATACCGCAGGCATGTGTGGGGAGTGCTCGCAGTGGATGGCCCACAGTGCATTGGCCACATGTCACGGCAGCATGTACTTCCCGGGTCCACACTGCTCAGGCTCCAGGGTGCTCTGCAAGGGCACTGTCCCGCGTGGGTCTTGCATTTTGTGCACTTCTCAGGTCTAAACTGCCCAGGTTCTTGGGTGTTCCACAGGGGCACAGACCTAGATTGGCTGTGCATTTTGTGCCTGTCTCAGATCCAAGCAGCGCAGGTGACCGAGTGTTTGGTGAGTGCACTGTCCCAGGCGGGCTGTGCGTCTCATTCACCTACCCGGTCGCAGCCACTTGGTTTCCCAGGCGCACCGTGAGAGCCCCAGGTGTGCTGTGACCCTCCTGCCAGATGTCAACCATCCAGGATCCCAGGAAGATGTGGTTTTCAGCCGGCATCATTTCCTTCCAAAGAAATCCAGGGCTGATCTCCTTCAGAATGGACTGGTTGGATCTCCTTGCAGTCCAAGGGACTCTCAGAGTCTTCTCCAACATCACAGTTCAAAAGCATCAATTCTTCGGTGCTCAGCCTTCTTCTAGTCCAACTCTCACATCCATACACTGACCACAGGAAAAACCATAGCCTTGACTGGCGAACCTTTGTTGGCAAAAAGTAATGTCTCTGCTTTTCAATATGCTATCTAGGTTGGTCATAACTTTCATCCAAGGACTGAGTGTCTTGGGCTGCAGTCACCATCTGCAGTGATTTTGGAGCCCCAAAAATAAAGGTCTGACACTGTTTCCACTGTTTCCCCATCTATTTGCCATGAAGTGATGGGACCAGATGCCATAATTCTCGTTTTCTGAATGTTGCGCCTCAAGCGGAGCTTTTCCCTCTCCTCTTTCACTTTCATCAAGAGGCTTTTTAGTTCCTCTTCACTTTCTGCCATAAGGGTGATGTCATCTGCATCAGAGATCAGATCAGTCGCTCAGTCGTATCCGACTCTTTGCGACCCCTTGAACTGCAGCAGCACGCCAGGCCCTCCCTATCCATTCTCCCGGCAATCTTTATTCCAGCTTGCTCCTTCTTCCAGCCCAGCATTTCTCATGATGTGCACTGAAACATATAAGTTAAATAAGCAGGGTGACAATATACAGCCCTGACGTGCTCTTCTTCCTATTTGGAAACCAGTCTGTTGTTCCATGTCTGGTTCTGACTGTTGCTTCCTGACCTGCATATAGGTTTCTCAAGAGGCAGATCAGGTGGTCTGGTATTCCATCTCTTGAAGAATTTTCTGATTTATAGTGATCCACACAGGTCAAAGGCTTTGGCATAGTCAATAAAGCAGAAATAGTGTTTTTTCTGGAGACTCTCTTGCTTTTCCATGATCCAGCGGATGTTGGACATTTGATCTCTGATTCCTCTGCCTTTTGTAAAACCAGCTTGAACATCTGGAAGTTCACGGTTCATGTATTGCTGAAGCCTGGCTTGGAGAGTTTGAGCATTCCTTTACTAGACATGTGAGATGAGTGCAATTGTGCAGTAGTTTTGAGCATTCTTTGGCATTGCCTTTCTTTGGGGATTGGAATAAAACTGACCTTTTCCAAGTCCTGTGGCCACTGCAGTTTTCCAAATTTGCTGACATATTAAGTGCAGCACATTCACAGCATCATCTTTCAGGACTTGGAATGACTCAACTGGAATTCCATCACCACTAGCTTTGCTATTAGTGATCCTTTCTAAGGCCCTTGACTTCACATCCAGGATGTCTGGCTCTAGGTCAGTGATCACACCATCGTGATTATCTGGGTCGTGAAGATCTTTGTACAGTTCTTCTGTGTATTCCTGCCACCTCTTCTTAATATCTTCTGCTTCTGTTAGGTCCATACCTTTTCTGTCCTTTATCGAGCCCATCTCTACGTGAAATGTTCTCTTGGTATCTCTAATTTTCTTGAAGAGATCTTTAGTCTTTCCCATTCTGTTGTTTTCTCTATTTCTTTGCATTGATCGCCAGGGGAAGGCTTTCTTATCTCTTCTTGCTATTCTTTCGGAACTCTGCATTCAGATGTTTATATCTTTCCTTTTCTCCTTTGCTTTCACTTCTCTTCTTTTCACAACTATTTGTAAGGCCTCCTCAGACATTTTGGTTTTACATTTCTTTTCCACGGGGATGGTCTTGATCCCTGTCTCTCCTGTACAATGTCACGAACCTCATTCCATAGTTCATCAGGCACTCTGTCTATCAGATCTAGGTCCTTAAATCTATTTCTCACTTCCACTGTATAATCATAGGGGATTTGATTTAGGTCATACCCTGAATGGTCTAGTGGTTTTCCCTACTTTCTTCAATTTCAGTCTGAATTTAGTATTAAGGAGTTCATGATCTGAGCCACAGTCAGCTCCCGGTCTTGTTTTTGCTGACTGTGTAGAGCTTCTCCATCTTTGACTGCAAAGAATGTCATTAATCATATTTCGGTGTTGACCATCTGGGGATGTCCATGTGTAGAGTCTTCTCTTGTGTTGTTGGAAGAGGGTGTTTAACATGACCAATACGTTCTCTTGGCAAAACTCTATTAGCCTTTTGCCTTGCTGCATTCCATATTCCAAGGCCAAATTTGCCTGTTACTCCAGGTGTTTCTTGACTTCCTACTTTTGTTTTCCAGTCCCCTATAATGAAAGGACATCTTTTTTGGGTGTTAGTTCTAAAAGGTCTTGTAAGTCTTCATAGAACCAAAAAAGTTCAGCTTCTTCAGCGTTACTGGTTGGGGCACAGACTTGGATTATTGTGATATTGAATGGTTTGCCTTGGAAATAGACAGAGATCATTCTGTCGTTTCTGAGATTGCATCCAAGTACTGCATTTTCAGACTCTTTTGTTGACCATGATGGCTACTCCCTTTCTTCTGAGGGGATTCTTGTCCACAATAGTAATGTAATGGTCATCTGAGTTAAATTCACCCATTCCAGTCCATTTGACTTCGCTGATTCTAAAGATATGGGACATTCCTCTTGCCATCTCTTGTTTGACCACTTCCAATTTGCCTTGATTCATGGACCTGACATTCCAGGTTTCTATGCAATATTGCTCTTTGCTTATCGGACACACAGCTATCACCAGACACATCCACAGCTGGGTATTCTTTTTGCTTGGCTCCATCCCTTCATTCTTTCTGGAGTTATTTCTCCACTGATCTCCAGTAGCATATTGGGCACTACTGACCTGGGGAGTTCCTCATGTGTCTGACTCTGTGACCCCACAGACTGCAGCACAACAGGCTTCCTGTCATACCATCTCCCAGAGCTTACTCAAACTCATGTCCATTGAGTCAGTGATGCCAGCCAACCATCACATCCTCTGTCATCCCCTTCTCCTTCTGCCTTCAATCTTTCCCAGCATCAGGGTCTTTTCCAGTGAGTCAGCTCTTTCCATCAGGTGGCCAAAGTATTGGAGCTTCAGCTTCAGCATCAATCCTTCTAATGAATATTCGGGGTTGATTTTCCTTAGGATTGACTTGTTTGATATCCTTGCTGTCCAAGGGACTCTCAAGAGTCTTCTCTAGCACCCTTGCCTGGGCCTCACTCGAAGGTGAGGCCCAGGCAACAGGAGTGAGACCCAGGCAAGGGGAGTGAGGCCCAGACAAGGGGACTTTGTTAAAAAGCAGTACCACTGATATGAAGCTGGGAATGAGAACCACAGACAGAGGCATTCACAGGCCTGACTGTATAATAGTATTACTTGGGGAGATGTTCATTAAAATTCAGATTCCTAGTCTTTACTCTGGATTTACTAAATCAGAAGAAACTCTAGAGCTCAAGGAATCTTTGTTTTCAAAAGCTTACCAAGTAAGACCATTGCAGCCAGGCTCCAGATAGATCTTAAGTTCAGGTAACTGTTACATATTAAATATTGAGGAACCTCAGAAAGGCTCATGGCTCCTCTAGGCATCTTTCTGATATAAAGGTAACATTTGAAATGTCAGCACTTAGGATCCATTCATTGCCCCATAGCATCTGCCTTAAGAATGTCTCTGTCCAGAAGGTCAAGGATGTCATCCAGTACCTTTCATTCCAGACAGATCTCTGAATTTGTGGAACTGGAGGAGGAATGGGCAGGCAATGAAGAAAAAGATGAGAAAGTGCCAGAAAGATAGATTTCTCTACCCACTCCCTTGCCCTGCCTGGCCCGGGGTGTGTTCTATATTTGAACATCTTTACAGGAGTTGTGGCTGTGACACAGACTGTCTACACACTCTACGACACAGACTCCCTACCCACGTACGATGCAGCCAGGCCACTGGCCACAGAGGGCCAGTGCAACTTCCCAGTGACAGCAAACCCGGAAGCGAGAGGTTCAGCAAAGCTCTGGTTGTCTTCAATTAATAGTTTTGCCAGCTTAAGCCTCCCTCTGAGATGCTGAGATCTCTGTTTGCTATGTTCCTAAGCAAAGCCCAAAGGAGTTGGAAACCTTCACAAAATTATATTAAGGGTCCAAAGGCTTTTGCATGAATGAAGTGGTTGAGATAAGATCTATTATAAAACAGACCTGTGATCAATGAAGGCAAGGAATTGTATCCAGAGCACTGTGCCACTTACCTCCAAATCCTCATGAAATTCCCATGAGAGCACCCAAGGTTGAACTAAGGTCCAAGAGAGTTGCTACCCTCAAAACACCTCCCACCAAAACCAGCAGCCCCCACAGATCTGTCCTTCTTAGCCCAGACTTCCAGCCCAAGGTTAGGACATGGTTGTTTAGAAACGGCAATGACATACTGCAGGATGCTGAACTGGTCCCTGAGGGGATGAACATAGAATCATTCATTCATTCAACAATTTATTCAGCCCCAACTCTAAAAGGCACTGTTCTAATCACTTTAAATATATTAATTAATTTACCTTAAAGTATCCTTTAAGATAGGTATCATCATTAGCTACCTATCATAGAGAAAGAAACTGAAACACAGAAGGCTAAATCAGTTCTAAAAAAACACACACACACAGGTAGCACATGTTGGAGTCAGGATTCAAACCCAGAAAGCCTGGCTTCTGAAACATGTGCCAGACCCTGAGCTAGATAGTTTTGAATATAAGGGTAGATCACACGACAGAGTCCCAGGATGGTGAAGGGTTAAGTTTGAGGCCAGAGAGCAGTGGGAAGGGTTATGGGAAGTAGATTCCTCTTTGATACACTTTGGCTATGAGAAGTCTCTTCCCCTCTCCAACCTCAGCTTATCTACCTATAAAATATAAGGACAGTCTAAATATTCTCTAAGATCTTCTTAGCTCAAAAAAAGATAAAAAACATAAAGTAGCGGGCTAGACAGTGGAACACAGTGGGTAGGACATTTTATACGTATGAGGCAGAAGTGGTATAAAGAGGTGATGCAGGGCTTCCCTGGTGGCCCAGTGATTAAGAATCTACCTTTCAATGCAAGGGACATCAGTTCAATACCTGGTCTGGGAAGATCCCACATGCCATGGGGCGACTGATCTCATATGTCACAACTAATGAGCCCCACTGTGGAGCCCCCAAGCCACAACGATTGAGCCCACGTGAAGCAACTACTGAAGCCCACATAGCCTAGAATCTGTGCTCCAAAACAAGAGAAGCCACCACAGCGAGAAGCCCCCACGCTGCAACTAGGGAGTACCCCCTGCTGACCGCAAATAGAGAAAGCTAGAACACAGCAATGAAGACCCAGCACAGTAAAAAATAAACAAATATTTAAAAAGAGGGGATGCAACCCCTCAAAGATGTAAAGAGCCACTCTGTCCTTCTCTATAACCTGAGAGAACCCACATCTAGTACCCTTCTTTAAAATCTGGGAGGTTCATGCCATACCCATGAGAGGGCAAAGGGAAAAAAACAGGAGCAGCCTTCCCTCCACTCCCCAGTGAGTTTCCTTTAAAAGATGTATCAACTGTCACTAAAAAAGAAATTAGACACGCGGGCAGTTTAAGACAAGGACTTTGCTGGTCATTTCAGTGTACATGTTCCCAACAGCCAACAGTATCAAATATTCATCCCCATCTGAAAGTAACCCTGCCAGGGCATCTGAAAAGTGCATTTGCTAAATACCTAAACATCTGGACAGCAGCCTTTCCAGAGGAATCAGAGCCAGAGAAAGCAAAGCCAGAGCTCAAAGTGACAGAGCAACTAGCTTAAGCAGATGAAAGGACAGAGGTGGCCAGAAAATATCACCCCAGCTAGGCTGCCATTGAGTGGGGTGGGCTGGTACGAAAAGAACATTGGCAACAAGCCTCTTGTTTACAGCAGTCTCCTCGGCTAATAAACAAAATATGTTGGTCTTTCTATCACTGCAAGGTCAAAAATGAACCCTCTGTCCCGTCTTTATTCCAATCAGAAGATCTAATTCTAGGCCACAATTTTGGCTTGACAAAGCACAGCCAACACCCTTCGAGATGTGCTGCACTTCTGTAGATTAACTTGGGTCAGTTCCCATGACAGCGATCAGCCTGGGACCTGATTCTCTTGGCTGAGCATAATCTCCAGCCATGGATACCCAATATCCCCTCTTCCTCTCCTCCTTGCTTCCCCTTTCCTCTTCTCCATCTCCCTGTCTCTCTTAAAACTTCTTCAAAACAAATATAGTGAAAACAGTTCAGAAGCTCCTCAGAAAGGTAAATGTAATGTTATCCTATGACCCAGCAGTGATTCTTCTCCTAGGTATCTACCCAAGAGAACTGAAAACACGTGGCCATGCAAAAATGTCCACAGCAGTACCACTCACAATAGCCAAAAAGTGGAAACTATGCAAATGTTCATCACTGGGTGAATGAATAAACAAAATGTGGTAAATCCATACAATGGAGTATTATTTGGCCATAAAAAGGAATGGAATACTTATATGCTACAATGTAGATAAACCTCAAAAACATTATGCTAAATGAAAGAAGCCAGTTACAAAAGACCATACATTGTACAATTCCATTTATATGAAATGTCCAGAGGAGGAAATCTGTAGAGGCAGAAGCAGATTATGGTTGTTTAGGGATGAAGTGGGCTTCCCAGGTGGCTAAGTATAAAGAATCTGCCTGCCAAGCAGGAGACGTGGGTTTGATCCCTGGGTTGGAAAGATCCTCTGGAGGAGGAAATGGCAACTTACTCCAGTATTCTTGCTTTAGAAATCCCATAGACAGAGCGCTACAACCATGGGGTTGTAGAGTCCATGGGGTCTCAGAGTCGGATATGACTTAGAGACTAAACAACAACAAGGGCTGGAGTGACTGTATGCTTACAAGTATGGGGTTTCTTTTAAAGGAGACAACACTGTGCTAAAGTTAGATTGTGGTAGTTCTTGCACAACCCTGTGAAATACTGAAAAAAGGAGCCATACACTTTAAGCAGGTGAATTACATGACATATGAATCATAGCTCAATAAATGTGTTTTAAAAATGAATATACTACTTATATATACCTAGGAATGCAATACAATAAAGCTTATAGGATATTTAAGTGGATTACATTTTTACACAATTTTAGAGAAAATGGATGTGAAATTTTCTATTACCTCTTTCTTCCTTTACTCACTGAGGGGAGATGTTCTCACAAAAGTGGGAAGTAATTGCCTAACGCCTTTCACCTTAAATTTCAATTTCAAACAGCAGTAAATTGGATATTTTTATGATGGACACCACAAGAAAAGTATATTGCTTCAGCCAAAACCAAGAATGATGGAACCTGAATATATTGAAGGATTTTGTTATTTTTAATACAATTTGAGAAAACAGAAATTTAAGTCAGCTATAGAAGTTTCCGGAGAAGGCAATGGCACCCCACTCCAGTACTCTTGCCTGGAAAATCCCACGGATGGAGGAGCCTGGTAGGCTGCAGTCCATGGGGTTGCTAGGAGTCGGACATGACTGAGCGACTTCACTTTCACTTTTCACTTTCATGCATTAGAGAAGGAAACGGCAACCCACTCCAGTGTTCTTGCCTGGAGGATCCCAGGGACGGGGGAGCCTGGTGGGCTGCCATCTATGGGGTCGCACAGAGTTGGACACGACTGAAGCGACTTAGCAGCAGCAGCATGAGCTCATACTTATGTTAGGTTCTTCCATCTATAGGAAAACCCAAACACTTGGTCTCTATCTCAAGAATCTTATGATGAATTAGAAGAAGCATAAATTCATAAGATAGTGACTATACTATTCAACACTTTCCACAGGGAAGGGAGAGCTCAACAAGCTATAGTCAAGGCAGTCTTATACTAGAAGAGGTGGGCTGTCAGTGGGTCATCATCCACTATTTCAAACAGTAATAAACAGTATTACTGAGTATAAACAGTAATAAAGGGCCAGCAGTCTTGATAAGATGGAGCGCACTGGAAACCTTACCTAGAGGAGTTACAACAAATCAATGGGACAGAAGTCAGGTTTCAGCAAGGTGAGAAGGCAATGGATGGGTAAGAATTGGAGGCATAGAAACAGAGAAGAGGAGAATAAAAAGGATCACCATTAGGAAGAGTGACAGGACAGAAAAAGAAGAAGGGGGTTGTTTTGTTTTTTAATTTTTATTGGGGTATAGTTGCTTTACAATTTTATGTTACTTTCTGCTGTACAGTGAAGTGAATCAGCCATATGTATACATATTTCCCCTCTTCTTCAGATATCCTTCCCATTTAGGTCCCCACAGGGCACTGAGCAAAGTTCCCTGTGCTATACAGTAGGTTCTCATTAGCGATCTACCTCATACATAGTAGTGTGTGTATATATGTGTATATATATATATATATATATATCAATCCCAATTTCCCAATTCATTCCACCACCTTCCATTCCTCCCTTGGTATCCATACATTTGTTCTCTACATCTGTGTCTCTATTTCTGCTTTGCAAACAGGTTCATCTATACCATCTTCAGTGCTTATCCTGGTTCCAAATTCCTGGATTTGTGGGAGAAACTAACTACACAGTCTGAGGTAAAAAGAGGAGTGAGAAGTTGAGGAAATGGATGCAATCTTCCACGCTAAGATGTGTCTTTAAAAGACAACTCTGTCAACAATGTAAAGAGTGGGTAGAAGGCAGAAAGAGAAGGCAGAGAAACTAGTTTGGATTATGGTTATAATTCATTCATGAAATGACAGAAGCATGAACTACAGCAGCAGCAGTTGTACTGGAGGAGCAAACACTGAGGATGTCTTAACCCCTTCTCCATGGGGAGAGCTTCGACTCTGAGAAATAAGGAGATGAAAATCTGTCAACAGACATTGCTTGGTGATACTGATTGAGCCATGTTAGGCTATCAATTCCTAACATTTCTTCCTTGTGTTGTAAGACATGGCTATTTATCTTCAGTCTTCAATTCTGGATAAGATGATTCTTCGCTAGAAAAGAAAATCTAAGAGATAAATGAGAGCCTGCAAGTGGCCACACAGCAAGAACCACTGTAGTGTTACTATTGAGGTCAAAATACCTAACTCAGTTCCACACAGGTATCCCAGCCCCTGTAGCAACTACAGCCTCAGCCACACTTTATGACACTGCTTATATTCTGCTATACTTTTTTTTTTTTTTAACCATTTACTTTGAGTGAACCTGAGTCTTTATGTTGAATATATAGTACAAGTACAATGAAGATAGTTGGCCTTGACTGTCTTTTGCTTCAGTTACCCTGCCTCTATCATGAGGTCAAATGTTATTTACTAATTTCTCCTACCTAGGGGGCACCTGTTGGGAATTAGACTCAGTAGCCAGAGTGCAGCATGTTGGGGAGACAACAATAGGATGATGTCATTCTCTTGGGGACACTATGTCAGGCTGCCTTGGTGCTTCAGAGCCCAGATGTTTAATTCATTAACTACTCTTCATATGGGTGGCTGGGGAGATACCTGAAATTAATAGATCCACTACCTGTAACCGCTGAAGGCAGAGATTGACAAACTGAGGAAAGCAGATCATTAACATAGGTGAGCTCTGTGACCCCTTCATTCCTCGTGACATCTCACAGAGGCTATGAAATTATCTTCCTCAGAGTCTTTATGAATGCTCTTCAGTGATGGGAAGATGGGCTCTGTGACCACCAGAGACTCTGATGTTCATCCACCAGACATTGACCATGAGTCTCTGTCCCCCTTTTGGGTGAATCCAACTGGGACAAGTTGGTCACCTTATGAGATTCTGCCTTCTAGACCTTGTCATTTGCTCATCTGGGGTGACTTTAAGCAAATCCTAATTTCTTCATGTACCAGAGTTGCATCCTGTTGAAGCCAGCCAGTTTGACATGCTATTGGGCCCATTGCTTTATATTCTGGAGTCCAAAATTGCTTTATACTTTGGAGTCCGATCCCTGGGTTGGGAAGATCCCTTGGAGAAGGAAATGGCAATCCACTCCACTGCCTGGAAAATCCCATGGACAGAGGAGCCTGGTAGGCTACAGTCTGTGGGGTCGCAAAGAGTCGGACACGACTGAGCGACTTAACGTTCATGTTTGGAGTCCAAATATTTATAAAACAAAGTTGATTATATCAGTGCCTTGATGCATGCCATCATTATCACCTCTTGCATTTCTCTACTGCATTTCCTTCCAAAGGATATTCACAGCTATGGTCTCCTTTCATCTTAACAACATTGTGAAAGAGAAAAGGTAGGTCAAAGTGTGTTAGTTGCTCAGTTGTGTCCAACTCTTTGCGACCCTATGGACTGTAGCTCTCCAGGCTCCTCTCTCCATGGAATTTTCCAGGCAAGAATACTGGAGTGGATTGCCATTTCCTTCAAAGAGACATGGAAATTATCCTGATCCCCATTCAACACACACACAAACAGAATCCCAGAAAGAAGTGACTTTCCTGAGGTTCCCCTGTGAGTGAGCAGGTGATCCTGGCCTCTGAGCTACTGCCCAGCAACTTAGAGTCCTCACATTGGAGTAGCACTAATGCTGATGATATGCATCCCCCATGGTGTCTTTGGTACCCTTCTCTGGCTCTGGTCTCTCTTAGGGTGCAGATTCAGTGTTTCACAATCACATGGGTCTTTTCTTTAAGAGAACACTGATGAGACTTTAAAGGTGGAGTAATTGGGCTGATAAGATAATGAGCCCTAAAGTGGATAATAATATTGAGCTCTAGAAGGGATAATAGTATTGATCTGCCTATCAGGCCTGTTGGGAGGATTAGCTCACTGGCAATTGGGAAGAGCTTTGCAATGAAGGAACATAAATGATAGCACATTTGGGAGTCCCCTTGTTCCCTTTGGAATAACTCTCCCTGGAGTGATTTAAGCAGTCATAAGATGCTATGGCAACCTAGGCCTGCCTAATGGAAACCGTCATTTCTATATTCCTCCTTCAATTCCATATTCTTTACCTCAACCATCAGGAGAGGACTTGTCTTCTTTAAAAATGAAGTACAGTGAGAAAGCATTGACTTTTAGGCTTCTGGTGAGAAGCACAGTCATGGGGGAAATGCTGGTGCTTTTAAGAACCCTATCTACAGACACTCTTGTCCATGGTCATTGAAGTAATGGGTGGAAGAATGACCCTTAGAAGAGCAATCAGAGATGGCTATGAAGGGCTCTGCCAACTGGGGGCTCAAGAGAGGCTGATACGAACCTTTGGGTTTGTGATTCTTTACTGTCTTCAGGGAAACATCATCTCTCTCTCACGCACTTCCATAGTTCATGTGGAAAAGCTACTCTGCTGTTTTCACAATGTCATTATTATAGTCTACTAGTTTCAGAGTAAGTGTTCAATAAATGCTGATTGATGGATGTTCTGGTGTTTGTACATCTATCATTGCTTCCCCACAAGCAAAGTTTTTCCTATTTTGGCAAATGTTTTGCCATATTCCCTCTGTCCTAAACCTGTTGTGAAAAAATACATGAATAAATGCAGTGATTAGCTCAGGGTCAAAGCTCGAAAATGGCTAAACCAAGATGGCCCCAGAGCTTCCAACACCAAGCCTAGATAGAGGTCCTTCCATTCTGCAGCCTGGCTAGCCATAGCCAGGTTGCATTCCAATCACATGTCTTCTGGAGGACTGTAATGGAAAAACCACTCCTGGGCTTCTCCTTCACTCTCACGATACTACCATGGTCACAACACTCCTGATACCAGCTGTTGGGGGTGGCGTCCTCACACAAAGCAACGCTCTGTGACACTAACTGGAGTATCCTACAATTCGATTCAATTCTAATACTGACTGGAGTTAGTGTAGATCCACAAGATTGCCCCTACTTCAGACACCAAGTGCAGTTATAAGAGGTAGGTCCCCAAGTTACCCACAACTTCTATCCGACTTGGCTACAAATTACAAGTTCCCATGTCCCACCCCCACCCAGGATTCGATTATTTGCTAGAACAGCTCACAGAATTCAGGGAAATAGTTACTTACTATACTGTTTTATTATATAATACAAGGTATGATACAGTATACAGGCAAATAGCCAGATGAAGAGATAGATAGGGCAAGGTTGGGGGTGAGGTGGTCCTGAGTGCATGAGCTTCTGTCCCTCTGGGTTAGGATGCATTATCCTCCCAGAACATGGATGTGAACCATTCTGGAAGTTCTCTGAAGCCCACACTGTTGGAATTTTTATGCAAGCTTCACATAAGTACAATAAATTATTAACTTGATTTCTAGCCCCTTTCCTCTTCCCCTCTCAAGAGGGTAGGGAGGTGGGAGGAGGTGCACTGAAAGTCTGCATTTCCCCCATGACCGAAAGTCCTAAGCTTTGAATCATAGTTCGGTCTTTCTGGTGACCAGCCCCATGCAGGAGCACACCAGGAGTCACCTTATTAAAACAAAAGACAGTCTTGCTGCTGCTGCTGCTAAGTCGCTTCAGTCGTGTCCGACTCTGTGCAACCCCATAGACAGAAGCCCACCAGGCTCCCCTGTCCCTGGGACTCTCCAGGCAAGAACACTGGAGTGGGTTGCCATTTCCTTCTCCAATAAAGACAGTCTTATCACCCCATAAATTCTAAGGGATTTAGAAGCTCAGTTTCAGACGCTCCTATCACTCAGGATATGACAAGGGTTTTAGAAGCTCTACATCAGGAACTAGGGTCAGAGAATAAATGTCAGAACAAAAGATTCTCCTAGCACCTCTATTTAGAAGGGTTTTAGGTGCTCTGTGCCAGGAACTGGGGACAGAGACCAATATACATATTTCTTATTATTTCCCTGTGCTTGTTTTTATTTTCTCTGTGTTCTAACCAGCTGAGCTAAGTATGCTCTTAACAATGATGAACCACTCCAGGGAGGCCAGCATGCCAGGAGCCCAGCCTTCCTGGTACCCTCAAAGGGTCCTCTGGTGGACCCTGCATGCCTCCTTTTACACAGAAAAGGGAAGTTCACTTTTGTATTCCAGTTTCTTGCATTCCCCCTCCCAGCTTTTCAATTTCTACCTTCTGAAAGGCATTAAAAAAAAAAAAAGTTTTAAAATTGCTTAGAAATTGAAGCAAGATTGCCTAGTTATTGATTCAAATTTTGGAAGGTCTGACTCAGAGCTGTCTCTTTCATTCCTGTCACCAATTCTGATGGCTGAAGAGGGATTCCAAGGATTTGGGATATAATCAAATAACCCAAGAATCCCCATCTCCTACCTGTGCAGGGGAATTTAATATTACCATCCTACCTGAGATTTCATTGCTAGGATGTTAACTGGAACTTCAGTTTTTCTCTCTCCATTCTGGGATTTTGCTTAAGCTAGTATTTTTGGTTCCTTGCTCCTGTATCTTGACAGCAGACAACAAACAACCTCTAAATATTCACAGAATGACAAGAACTGGGTTTAGTCGGCATTTTGGCAGATAAACACAGTAACAGTGGCCTCAGGAGCTCTGCTATTGGGGATGTGATAGGGAATGTGCTGTGGCAAAGGACTCCTACACTTTGTGTCATCCTCTGCATAGAGAAAGAATCTGTGTCTATTGCATCTTATAAGAAAAATGAGGTATCAAGAGACAATCAGATAATAATAATGAGTCAGTATGTGTGTTAAAAGGTTTGAGACATAATCATACAGATCTGAATCTACTTATTTTCTAGGCTTACTTTAGCAAATTTTCTTTGCTTGGTTTCTATGGAAACTGGAAACTGCACATGAGCCAGAGACACTCAGTAGTCTTCCTTGGCAGGCATGTCCATTTCAGATTTCTCTGCTTTAAGTGATAACCTATTGTAACTACTAAGAGTAAAATAATTATAATATATACACTGTACTCTCAGAATCATCACTGAGGTCAGTGTTGATGGCTACCATTGTTGAGCCCTTGCTGAGTTCCAGGGCATACACTAAACAACTGTAGACCTTAACTCACTTCCCAGTAGACCTGTGGGTTTGGTGTATGTAATTGTCAGTTCAGCCAGTAGAAGGCAAACCACTCCAGGTATTTCTAATGGAAGGGACTGAATACAAGGAGTTAGTTATGCATGTGACAGAATTGCTGAGAGGCCAAACTTGGGGCTGTGAGGCAGCTCAGAGAGCAGTGAGAATAAGTAGGAAGCTGCACCAATTCTGAGGCTCGAGAGACAACAGGAAGAGGTAGTGTTTCCAGTGCCTAAAAGTTGAGATCAACTGTTAGGAATGAGAAATATCACGAGGACTGCATACAGGAGTTGAGACTGTTGAGGCAGGGGTTGCCGGGTGGGCCCTGCAACCACAGAAGAGACACAAGTACCTACAACCAGCACTTCACAGGAAGCAGAGAGGGAAAGAGAGAGAACACCCTGGCTTCTCTCTTCTTCTTGCCCTCATTTCTAAGCAATCTTCTGTCAAGACTTCCTACTGACTGAACCTGCACAGAAGCCAGAGGGCAAGAGATCTGGGAAATAAGTTCCTCTGTGATACAGAAGAGAGCAGAGGAACTGTGGGGGGTGCATGTGAGAGGAAATCAGCAGTTGGTTAGCAGATTATCTGGAGAAGGAAATGGCAACCTGCTCCAGTATCCTTGCCGGAAAATTTTGTGGACAGAAATTTTCTGCAGTTCAAGGAGGGCTGCAGTTCAAGAGGTCGCAAAGAGTTGGACACCACTGAGCGACTGAGCACCAGCCCCAGCACCAGCAAAGTATTACTATACCGATTCCATGGATAAGAAAACTGAGTCGCAGGCGACTTTCTTAAGACAAATGCTAGTCAGTTAAATGAGTCATTATCTGGTTGGGAGTATATGCTCTCAACAACTTTATGATTTCCTCTCTGTAGAGAGGAAAACGACTTCCCCATGCTCACGGCAACTCTGTTTCACTTGCCCTTCACCTCAGTAGACCCAGTGGATTATGAGAACCTTAAGCTGTGGTGGTCTGTCCATCTGAAATTTGCCCATTTGAGGGGTCCTGGATATTTATTTGATGTGTGCTTATTCCCGATGTTTCAGTCTGACCACATATCATCATCTATACTTTTAGTCATAAAAATGTGAAAAGGGCCATTTACTCATTAATGACACAGACTTAAGAGTTAGAGGAAGACGGGACTGGAGAGAAATCTCACTTTTCTCATATTTTCTAGAGAACTGGACTATGAGGCAATGGGGGAAAATGGAGAGAAATTCCCAGTTCCTATTTTCTCCCTTCATGTGTGAGCATTTGCCACTGCTAAATCTATAAGAAAAATTTATCAGCTTTGTCAAAAATTTCTATCAATTCATTTGTTTCTGAACTAGAGGAAGAAGACCATTTAGCTGAAAGATACCTTGGAAAACCTTGGAGCAAACTATTTCATTTAATAACAAGGGTAGACATCTCTCAAAGGCATTCGTGTTTTAAGAGAGTTTACTTTAAAAACCAATAAACCTTCTAACATAAGGATTTTCAGTGACTGGTTATAGAGGAGAACATTTTTTTGATAAATCATTCTACCGTTTTTCTTTAAATTCATGCTC
This sequence comes from Tragelaphus eurycerus, assembly GCA_935064755.1. Classification (NCBI taxonomy): domain Eukaryota; kingdom Metazoa; phylum Chordata; class Mammalia; order Artiodactyla; family Bovidae; genus Tragelaphus; species Tragelaphus eurycerus. The sequence continues at coordinate 12,667,479 of CAKXYN010000057.1, forward strand.
TATGTGCAGGAACCTCTGTATTTGGAAGGCATTTTGGGCTTTTGTGGGAATTTCAATAAGATAATACACACAGAGCTCCTGGACCACAACAGGCGGTTAAATGATTGTATTCATTATAGTCATTGTCATCATCATCATCACAACTACGCCTGATTTTCAAAAAGGTGTACAGAAAGACTGGCATAGTCAGGAAGCTTTCTGCAGGAGAAGGGCCTTCTGCTAGGTCTTAAAGGCACTTCTTTACTTTTAACATCTACAAGTGTCTAGTCTTTTCAGGCAAAGACATATAATAACCATTTTCCAGGACCTGAAAATCCAGATGGCAGCAGAGAATATATGACAGGTTCATATTTGCTACAATTTCAGTCTGGGCCGAAGGAAGAGGGTTTGATTATTCAAGTTATTTTAAAACTGCTTTAATTATATTTTGTTGAAACTCTAAGAGTAGGTTTTAAAAAAGTAAAAACAGCAAAGAACCTCAATACTCTGTTTTTCCAGGATGATTTGGTTTCAAGAGAAGTTGTTAAAGTGATCTGATCTACCTGCATCAAGTTACCCTACAGAGAAAAGCTTTCTGGAGAGACATACACACAGAAATAGGCTGAATCTTTCCTCCCCAGAATCAGATAAAAAACAGTTACCTTCCTCATATCATGGGAAGCAGACCCATCTCAGCCCTTGTTATTGGTGCCAAGAAATGGTATCAAAGGGAGGAAAGCTATGCTTCTGCCTTCCCATGGAAAATTCCAGCTGGAGGAAGAAGAGAGGCAAAAGGCAGGGTTTTGCCCAGGAGAGCAGGCACACTGCTAAGCCCCTCCTTCAGCAGCCTTACTGCCCTCACTCAGACCTGGCCAAGCACCACTGCAGAGGTGATGCCAGCCCTGGTGTGGAAGGAACACTTTGGAGGGTGGTGACAAAGCTCTCAGGTTCTCAGAGCAACAAAGCTCCCGTCATCTTCCCAGGCTTGAAACCATTCATACTCCCTTACCCAGCCCCAGGGTGGAGGGTGGCAGACTCCTCATACTTTTAGGATATTGATATGTAAAGCTCTTCTCCAGGCATTAACTCTCAGGCTGCAAATGGACTATCTGCTGACCTAACAGCAGAGCCACGAGAGGACGGGCATCGTGAGCAGCTTGTCTGGACCTCCCCACGGTGCTGTGTAAGTCCAGCTTTGCTGTGGTTGTTTGGGCCTCTACTTCCTGGAGCTTCACACTCTCCACAAGGCTCACACGTTTGCCTTCATTTCCATGGCCCCAATTCTACCTCTCAGTCCATCCATGATAACCATAGATGCTTTCCAATGGTCACTCCTTCTTCTGACCTCTCATAGCTTTTAATTTAAGAAATTAGTTACTTTTTACACTGATTCTTAGATATGTCTTTATTTTCACTCTACTGGTTGCTGAGTTTCCACTGTGTTTATGCTCAAAAACACTTGCTAGATAAATGAACAAATGACAATTTGCAATCAGAGAAAATGATCCAGGCATCGTTCTGTGGAGAGTGTGACTGAGGAGGGCTCCAGGAAAGATGCTGAGAAGCCTGGAGGGTGCCTGAGGAGCATGCCATGTGCTCTAGGGCAAAGAGGCCTCAATGGGAGAAAGAGGGGTTCTAAAAACAAATCCTGACACCTGACAATGCCTGTAGACACCTGACAGTAGTCAGGATCCCTTGGTTTGCAAGTCACAGAAAGTTAACTCAAAACTGACTTAAGCAAGAAGGGAATTATTGGCCTTCATGGATGAGAAGGATGCTGGAGTGGCTCAGAGAACAGAAAGAAGAGTTCTAGGAAACAAAACTCTAGGACAAAAGGCCTAGGTGGTGCAGTGGCAAAGAATCTGCCTGCCAATGCAGAGATGCAAGAGATGCAGGTTTGATCTTTGGGTCGGAAAGATCCCCTGCATGAGGAAGTGGCAACCCAGTCCAGTACTCTTGCCTGGGAAGTCCCATGGACAGAGGAGCCTGCTGGGCTACACTCTACGGGGTTGCAAGAATTGGACATAACTAAGTTAAGGACAAGAAGAAGGACAATGGATGAGAAGGATGCAGGAGTGACTCATAGAATGGAAAGCAGAGTTCCAGGAACCATAACTCTAGGACAGAAAATGCAAAGCCACTGAAATGGATAGAAAGTGCCTTTCTCCTCTCCTCTCCTCCTTGTGTCAAAATCTCAGATATGTTCATCTCACTTGACACCTCTTTCTTTTTACTCTCTCTCCTCCTCTTTCTCTCTCTCCATCTCTATCTCACTGTGTCTCTATCAAAATTCCTTTCTCTTTCACATGAGAGAATTTCTCTCCCCATATCAGAGAAAACAATTCTCGGCAACTCCAGACATACACTTTTGGTGATTTTAAATGAAGGAAATGAAGGAAAACTAGCCTTCCACCTCCAATCAGAAGACTCCATGCAATGTCACCAGTGAGCCTGGATGCTATGCATACGCCCTTTGGATGAGTCACTGTAATGAGATGGCAGAGTCTTGACAACATGACTACGGCTGCACCAAGACCACATGGAGGGAAGAAACAAGAACATCAGCAACTCATGTTGTTAGCAAAAACCAGGGCCTGGGAAAGAGCTCTAACAAAGGGTGGAGAGAACTTAGAACCAGTTTCGAGCAGTTCAGTTCTGTTCAGTCGCTCAGTCGTGTCTGACTCTTTGCAATCCCATAGACTGTAGCATGCCAGGCCTCCCTGTCCATCACCAACTCCTGGAGTTTACCCAAACTCATGTCCATTGAGTCCGTGATGCCAATCCAACCATTTCATCCTCTGTCATCCCCTTCTCCTCTTACCTTCATGTTTCCCAGCATCAGGGTCTTTTCAAAAGAGTCAGTTCTTCGCATCAGGTGGCCAAAGTACTGGAGTTTCAGCTTCAGCATCAGTTCCTCCAATGAATATTCAGGACTGATCTCCTTTAGGATGGACTAATTGGATCTCCTTGCTGGTTCAAGGGACTCTCAACAGCCTTCTCCAACACCACAGTTCAAAAGCATCAATTCTTCAGTGTTCAGCTTTCTTTCAGGGGTGATATCAAAACTAGGGATAAGCAGGCAGCAAAAGAGAGGCCCTCCCAAAACTTTCAAGGCTTTTGTCTTCTAGGGATATGCTGCCTAAAATGATCTCAGCCCAGTAACTTACAACATGTCAACACAGGTATTGTGAAATACCTTATGCTAAAGCTGAAGCTCCAATACTTTGGCCACTTGATGCAAAGAGCTAACTCATTGGAAAAGTCCCTGATGCTGGGAAATATTGAAGGCAAAAGGAGAAGAGGGCAGCAGAGGGTGAGATGGTTAGATGGCATCACTGACTCAATGGACATGAATTTGAGCAAACTCCAGGAGACGGTGGAGGACAGAGGAGCCTGGTGTATTGCAGTCCATGGGGTTGCAAAGAATTGGACACAACTTAGTGACTGAACAACAACAACTTCAAAATTACAATACATCGACTTCTAGGTCTTGTTTTTGGTATGCTCATAAAAATCATATATTATTATATCATTATTTTACTTTATAACAATTTAAAACCTGTATTTCAATGTAACTGGCTTCCTTTGTACTCCTATATATTTTGTGCACTTCAAAGCATTATTCTGAGAAGGGGTCTGTAGGCTTCACCAGATTGTCAGAGGGGTCTATGGCACAGAAAAGGCTATGAACCCCTGTTTTAGTTGACTGTCAGAGGCTGAACCGCTTGGTTTAATCCTCTAATTTTTAGAGCATTTTCTCTATTTTCTGTATTTTTGTCTTTTTGTTCTACTTTCTGCACAATTTCCCCAATTTGATCTTCTGATCCCATTCTCTGACTATTTTATTTCTGCTTTATTCCCCTTGATAATATCCTGGTCTTATTCCAGAGTTGTTCTATCTTCTCATCTATTAGGCTATCAATTCTAGGGTGTAATTTATTCCTGCTGATCTTTAGCTGTCTGCTCACATAGGGAAAAAGCACTACAAAGCGACTGGGATTTCTGTACCCAAATGAAAGGATTATTGGATGATGGCTTCACTGTGGGGTTTGCAAGCAGGGACCACCCATTTCATCATGGAATTCCCTACTTGTCAGAATCTGTGACTTTCCTTTTGGGGAAGCCTAGAGGACCATTTCCAAGGCAAACGATTCAATATCAAGGTAATTCGAGTCTATGCCCCAACCAGTAATGCTGAAGAAGCTGAAGTTGAACAGATCTATGAAGACCTACAAGATCTTTTAGAAGTAACACCCCCAAAAGATGTCTTTTTCATTATAAGGGACTGGAATGCAAAAGTAGGAAGTCAAGAAACACCTGGAGTAACAGGCAAATTTGGCCTTGGAATATGGAATGAAGCAGGGCAAAGACTAATAGAGTTTTGCCAAGAAAATGCACTGGTCATAGCAAACACCCTCTTCCAACAACACAAGAGAAGACTCTATACATGGACATCACCAGACGGTCAACACCGAAATCAGATTGATTATGTTCTTTGCAGCCAAAGATGGAGAAGCTCTATACAATCAGCAAAAACAAGACCAGGAGCTGACTGTGGCTCAGATCATGAACTCCTTATTACCAAATTCAGACTTAAACTGAAGAAAGTAGGGAAAACTGCTAGACCATTCAGGTATGACCTAAATCAAATCCCTTATGATTATACAGTGGAAGTGAGAAATAGATTTAAGGGCCTAGAGTGCCTGATGAACTATGGAATGAGGTTCGTGACATTGTACAGGAGACAGGGATCAAGACCATCCCCATGGAAAAGAAATGCAAATAAGCAAAATGGCTGTCTGGGGAGGCCTTACAAATAGCTGTGAAAAGAAGAGAAGCAAAAAGCAAAGGAGAAAAGGAAAGATATAAGCATTTGAATGTAGAGTTCCAAAGATTACCAAGAAGAGATAAGAAAGCCTTCTTCAGTGATCAATGCAAAGTTATAGAGGAAAACAACAGAATGGGAAAGACTAGAGATCTCTTCAAGAAAACTAGAGATACCAAGGGGACATTTCATGCAAAGATGGGCTTGATTAAGGACAGAAATGGTATGGACTTAACAGAAGTAGAAGATATTAAGAAGAGGTGGCAAGAATACACAGAAGAACTGTACAAAAAAGATCTTCATGACCCAGATAATCACGATGGTGTGATCACTGACCTAGAGCCAGACATCCTGGAATGTGAAGTCAAGTGGGCCTTAGAAAGCATCACTACAAACAAAGTTAGTGGAGGTGATGGAATTCCAGTGGAGCTCTTTCAAATCCTGAAAGATGATGCTGTGAAAGTGCTGCACTCAATATGCCAGCAAATATGGAAAACTCAGCAGTGGTCACAGGATTGGAAAACGTCAGTTTTTATTCCAATCCCAAAGAAAGGCAATGCCAAAGAATGCTCAAACTACTGCACAATTGCACTCATCTCACACGCTAGTAAAGTAATGCTCAAAATTCTCCAAGCCAGGCTTCAGCAATATGTGAACCATGAACTTCCTGATGTTCAAGCTGGTTTTAGAAAAGGCAGAGGAACCAGAGATCAGATTGCCAACATCCACTGGATCATGGAAAAAGCAAGAGAGTTCCAAAAAAACATCTATTTCTGCTTTATTGACTATGCCAAAGCCTTTGACTGTGTGGATCACAATAAACTGTGGAAAATTCTTCAAGAGATGGGAATACCAGACCACCTGACCTGCCTCTTGAGAAATCTGTATGCAGGTCAGGAAGCAACAGTTAGAACTGGACATGGAACAACAGACTGGTTCCAAATAGGAAAAGAAGTACGTCAAGGCTGTATATTGTCACCCTGTTTATTTAACTTATATGCAGAGTACATCATGAGAAATGCTGGACTGGAAGAAACACAAGCTGGAATCAAGATTGCCAGGAGAAATATCAATAACCTCAGATATGCAGATGACACCACCCTTATGGCAGAAAGTGAAGAGGAACTCAAAAGCCTCTTGATGAAAGTGAAAGTGGAGAGTGAAAAAGTTGGCTTAAAGCTCAACATTCAGAAAACGAAGATCATGGCATCTAGTCCATCACTTCATGGGAAATAGATGGGGAAACAGTGGAAACAGTGTCAGACTTTATTTGAGGGGGGGCTCCAAAATCACTGCAGATGGTGACTGCAGCCATGAAATTAAAAGATGCTTACTCCTTGGAAGGAAAGTTATGACCAACCTAAATAGCATATTCAAAAGCAGAGACATTACTTTGCCAACAAAGGTCCATCTAGTCAAGGCTATGGTTTTTCCTGTGGTCATGTATGGATGTGAGAGTTGGACTGTGAAGAAAGCTGAGTGCCGAAGAATTGATGCTTTTGAACTGTGGTGTTGGAGAAGACTCTTGAGAGTCCCTTGGACTGCAAGGAGATCCAACCAGTCCATTCTGAAGGAGATCAGCCCTGGGATTTCTTCGGAAGGAATGATGCTAAAGCTGAAACTCCAATACTTTGGCCACCTCATGCGAAGAGTTGACTCATTGGAGAAGACTCTGATGCTGGGAGGGATTGGGGGCAGGAGGAGAAGGGGACGACAGAGGATCAGATGGCTGGATGGCATCACTGACTCGATGGACGTGAGTCTGAGTGAACTCCGGGAGTTGGTGATGGACAGGTAGGGCTGGCGTGCTGCGATTCATGGGGTCGCGAAGAGTCGGACACGACTGAGCGACTGAACTGAACTGAACTGAGAGGAACGCTCTAATCCCATGCTTGGAGGGAGTAGGCATATAGGGTCAGCATCGTAGGAGCCCCCAGTAAGGACCCTAGGCCTTACCCCTCATTCTCCATCTAGCTTAGGGCTGTTCACTGCTGTTTCCTGCTCTTCTCTCAAACTGATTTCTCTCTGGTTCAATTACCTGGGAATTAAATCTCCTGTTTCCTGCTGAAGCAGAAGAGAAACAACTGTCTGGCTGTTTGGACTGGGGAAAGAGACCTGAGATAAATCTTCAGCCTTTCCTCCTATGTTCCTTCCCACCCTCTCCCAGCTTTGAGAGTTGAATGGTGCCTCCAGTCCCTGAGCCTTCCAACTATTTTTGGAAGCAAGCAGGCCTGCTTCTTCTTAGCTTTCCCCTCTGTGGGCATCATTATCCACTCTGCTGAGACAGCACTCAACCCCCTACTCTTCATGTATTGTTGATCTTTCTTGTCTGGTATCACATTCTCTCCTTTTGTCTTTGTCTCTGTAGGTTTATAACTCTTCTTTCAGTAGGGCTTGGGGAGGGACCAGAGGTTATAGGGCATAATCTGCCATGTTTATTCACATTTCTCACTTCAGCCCAAAGAATAAAAAAAGACACCATCAGCCTTGTACTGATACTTGTTGGGACTTTTATGTACAACTCAGTGTTTCAGTGAGGGAATGGCTGTCGTGAGCTTTCGCTGGCACCCAGTAACCAGTATGTCAGTTCCCAACCTGATAATGATTAACCTGAAACTGTAGGAACTGAACCATAAGATTATAAAGGAAGGAGAGAAATCCAATGTCCAAAATGGCCATCTTCAGATGGAGTTGGGAATGTCCACTTCTTCCAGGTGGACTGCCCAGACTGAGCAAACAGAAATAGAAATCACCCTCTCTGTCCCCAAACACGATACACACTTGACAGCCCACCTAACATCCTCACAACTGCTTCCCCAAAGCCTTGCTCTGTACTTCAGTATGACCACAAGGTTTCACTGTTCTGTTTATATACTGGTTCTATGGATGCTATTCTATTGACAGTGTATCCTCTTGAGGCAGTTTGTGTGTTTACTGAATAGCTACCCAAATATCTCAATTCAAGCACAAATTCTTGCAGTACCAGATTTAAAATATTGATATTCTGATGAGGAGAGCAAATTAAGTTGAGAAGGACAGGAAAGAAATCTGACATGCTTCCTTGTTTGTTTGTTTTTTAAAAAGAATGCAAGCATCTAAAATAATGTGTCTAGAATCTTGCGCATATTTCTTGAAAGTAAGAGGAAAGTCTTGTATTTCTATAGCACTTTTCTTCAGAGGGTATCAAAGCTCTTTCCTTTAAAATTATACAAAAGAGAGACTTCCCTGGTGGTCCCGTGGTTAAGAATTTGGCTGCCATTGCAGGAGACATGGGTTCAATCACTGGTTGTGGAAGATCCCACATGCTGTGGGTCAACTAAGCCCATTCACCACAACTATTGAGCCTGTGCTCTGCAACAACAGAAGCCATCACAGTGAGAAGCCTGTGCATTACAGCTAGAGTGTAGCTCATGTTCACTGCAACTAGAGGAAGCCTGCACACAGCGACAAAGACTCAGCACAGCCAAAAATAAATTAATTAATTTTAAAAATTAAAAATAAACTATACAAAAGAAAACAAAGGCTCCAGATACAAATGTTTTGGTGTCTGTGCAGCAAGTCCTTGTTATTATTTAAAGACATGAAAACATAGATCCTTAGACAGACTGGAGCTGAGTTCACTTCAAAAGCTGGGGCTGGGAGGGGACCGAGGATTTCTTTCAAAGCCCTATGGCCCCACCATGAACTACTGAGCAGCTGGGAAGTGCTGGCCCCTCAGGTGTTGCCACAATCCTCCTTGGCCTCCACCTGAGGCTGGGGTTTAAAAGATGAAAGATGGACCAAGTGAAACAAGGTGAATGGCTCTCATTATGACAAAAGAAAACAGAGTATTTTGAATTTACCAGAACTCTAATTGAGTGGATTTTCTGTAATATGCATCATGGTCATGGGGTCTATTTTCTGGGATCTGATGAAAAATCAGAGGTGAATTTTTGGTTTGAGGATATTTTTAGAAATAATAGCCTAATAGCTTAAAGCTAAGGTTAAAAAAAGAAAATGTTCTGGCCACAGCTTCCTACTGTACTGATGAGAAAGTCCAGTGCTGGCCAAATGTCATCTGAGCCATATAGGCTTACTACACATTTTATTGGAGTAAAATTAAGTAGAACTGGCAACACTGCCATAGAGAAAGGCCACAGTGAATTATTTGACCACAAGTTGTCACATCAGGGCCATTCTGAGACTGCTGTGCCCCCACAATAGACAGGCCCAGATGGAGAAATTCCAGAACCCTGCCAATCTGTGGGAAGAGCCCGTGAGCACTGTGGACAGAGTTGCGGCCAGAGGTGGACATTTCCATGTGGGAGAAGTATCTCCCTGGAGATATCAATTACAGGCTAGAGGATTATAAAATTCCTCTAGAGATCCACTCTAAACATAAACTATACGAATAGTGGCTTTTCACTCATTGATGTGAATAGAAAGCAGAACTGGTTGCTTTGGGTAAATTTCAGAATCTTTCTGAAGAAGGAGAGAAAATAATGGGTGTTATATTCCTCTTTTCTATATTTAGGCTTTTTAAAAAAATCTAATATGTCCTTTTAATTTAATTAGTTCACTTATGGCTGAACTGGGTCTTCGTTGCTGCGTGGGCTTTCTCTAGCTGTAGTGAGAGGGGGCTACTCTTTGTTGCGGTGCATGGGCTTCTGGTTGTGCTGGCTTCCCTTGCTATGGAGCACAGGCTCTAGAGCACGGGCTCAGTAGTGCAGCACACGGGCTTAGTTGCTCTGTGGTATGTGGGATTGTCCCCGACCAGGGATTGAACCTCTGCCCCCTGCATTGGGCAAGTGTAATCTCATCTACTGCACCACAAGGAAAGTCCCTGGATTTAGGTTTAATTTATAAAACTTCCACCCAACATATAGGACCTGGGTCACCACCAGGTAAGGTTATACAGGCTGTGCACTGAACTCCAGGACATTCTTACATCATAAATAGTAACTATAAATGAAGCCTGATCAAAGACGCTTCCCATTTTCAGATTCTATCATCACAAAGCACCGTATAAAAGTTACACAATGAAAGAACAGATCCTAACAACTACTGGCAAGACTAACTACAGTCTGAAGTTCCAATCTCAGGGTCTCTGAATAACCATTATTCTAGGCCAGGTTCTACTGCCAGAAGTAGGGACATGGGTGCTGTGGATGTTGCAGGGTCAACTCCAGGCAGGCCTGTTTCCATATTAGCCTCCACTTCTTCCCAAGGCTGCAGCTCCCCCTAGCCTCTATGGAGGCAGCCTGGCCGAACTCTGGATGCTTCCTTTCTGATCTGACCAGGATATGTTCTAAGGCCCCCACAGAGGCTATAACTTTCTCTCTTCCAAGTGCAACACAGCTCTCTGGCTTCTTAGAGATGACTGCCTCCCTAATACCATCTTTGCAAGGGTATCATCAACCACATATGGGCTCTAAGGATCCTGAAAGAAGAGCCTATGGTCTTCTCAGAGCCCGTCTCTACCCATCAGCTGAACTCAGCCAGCACTTCTGGCTCCATGATTTAAATACATGGACTAATTTTGTCCTGCCTGGTATTCATCCTGATCTGTCAGTAAAGTCATGGAAATTCACCCTGCAAGAAGCGTACCCCATTCTTCATGCAATAACAAACCACTTTAGCTGCTCCTCAAATCTCTGCCTTAAGCACTGAGGGACTTTATGGACACTGACCACTCACAAACCCAGCACACTTCATGCACACTTCATATGATGACCATTGAAATATATATTCACATTGACAGCACATCACTTTTATTTATCTAAGCCTTGGGCACCAAGACACGTGAGCTTGAAATATTCTAATAAACAGTCTTTTCGATTTCAACCTCTATTCTTCTTGCTCACAATCACTCTCCAGCAATGTGGTATTCCATTTTCCTTTCCCCATCTTCATTTCTATGAAGATAAAAGCATTTGAAATGAGTAGTTGAAATTACCTACATTTAAACCACTCTGTTGGAAGTTGAAATCTCTTTGTTTCCCTTCTTGATTTCTCTGTGCATACATAGTGTTAGATATAATTGCCTTTCACGATCTAAGATCATGGTGATACTTCCCCAAAAGAAAAGTGAAAATGAAAACCATCATCATCATCTTCACCAACGTCATTTTTGTCATCTACCATGATCCAGGTGAGCCTCTGCATCATTTTGGCCAACCCTATCTAGTGTCTGATAACTTCTCAGGAAAATAAAAGTCCTGACACCTGCCTGGGTTTTGTCCTCTCGATCTGTCCCTCACAGCCACACTGTGGAGTACTTTCTAATAATAAAAATAATAAAAACAACAACACTTGTTTAAGTGCTTGCTATGTGCCAAGCACTGTTCTAAACCAATTGTATCTCATTTTCCCCCTGAAATCCCTCTGCAGTAGCTATCATCAATATCTTCATTTTATAAATGAAGAAACTGAAGCACAAGGGATTGAGCCATTTGGCCCAGGTGACATGGCTGATAAGGATTCAAACCTAAGCAGTCTAGCTCCAGAGCATACAGGCTGAGCTCCAACACCTCAAGGAATCTGTATGAACAGCCATCACTTAGCTAAGCCGGAGCAAAGCAATGCACAGTTCCTCATGTTTATTGACAGATCCCTCTTTAGAGACATGGGTTCTCAGAGAAAAATGTTCTGCACCTCACTGGATCTTCCCCTGATGGTACCACTATGCTGCTGGCCAGACCAGACCTGCAAACTTTCAGGGTACTCTAGTGAAATGTCCCTCTGGCCTGCCCCAGTTCCCTCAGCACGGGCAGTGTCCCCCAGGCCCTCATTCCCACCTATTCATCTTTGGATCGAGGTCTGTACATCCAGCACTGTGTTTCCAGGCAGCCCTGCAAGTTTTCACAATCCATTACCTCCTTCTCCTCCCCGCCCTACAAGTTTCACATGCCCGCCCAATCAGTCCATCCCTATGCTAATTGCCCTTTCAAAGCTAACATTTCCAAATGGCAAGAGAAGTTCAGAGTCATTTAAAGGAAAAATAGGCGTACATGAGACGTACCATGAAAATCTTGAACTTAAAAAAAGAAAAAAAAATCTCATCCTTACTCTGCCTGTAGAAAGAGTGAGCACTATTTATTATTTTTCCCACAGAAGCCAGTTTCAGTTCAGTTCCCACTGTTTCATAACATGAGAGCTCAACTTACATACTTCCAAACAGAGGGATGGGTCCTTGGTTTTGTTTTCTTCTTTCCTCAAGAAAAAGCCTCAATCTCAGTTGCAGGCTTAAACAGACTTAATAGCCATAAGCCCCATAAGCTCTGGCATGCCACAAATAGTTCTTTTCATCAGAAACTGCAAATTACAATTCTACTGTAAAATCCAGAGCTGCTCTGATAGCTGCCCAGGGCACTGAGCATGGGACCTCGCATTTAGTTGCATTTAATAAAGATTTGTTGATGGACTGCTTGATCCGGGTCTCCCCTATCAGGTGTAGCTTGAGTTCCTTAGATTTTTTTTTAAAGAGATTTCAACTAAGATTTAAAACAGTCTGGTGCAGTCTTAATGCACCAACTTCTCCATTCCCACAGTCCTTTGGGCCCAGGATCTTAAAACCTATTTATGATGCCTGAGTTTCAAAGTAACTGTGGGACCAGAGGGCAAGAAGGCAGGCGGGACAATCCAGTAAAAGCCCCTACACCATCTGGGCCACAGCACAGTGATAAATGGTGTCCTCGTGACAGAGGGGCCCTCTAGATGATCAGAGAAGAGTAAACCAAAACTCCATTGTGATGGTTGAGAGCTTTGGAGTGAGGAATCCAGACTTCATCACTCATAGCCTTATGGCCTTAGGCAGGTTACTCAGCACCTCTGTGCAGAAGTTTCCTCATCCAAGCAGTTCAGAGGATTAAATGAGGAAACAAGTGTGAAGCCCTTGAGACAGTATCTGGCATGACAAAAGCATCATTTGTGTTTTAAATAACTAGTGTAGCAATACAGCAAAGGAAATTTTACCATGCTTTTAATGTTATAAAAACTGAGGGTCCATACACACCAATTATGGGAGCTTAACTCACCAGAACGTTCAATTAAACAAATACCCTACTCTCCAAAAATGCCAGACAAATTAGAGCTCATGGTTCATATGAAAGAGCTAGCTGAACAGAACAGAAACCAAGTAGGGATAGGTTATAAGTGAATTTAATTGGGATCCCCAGACACTAAAGGTGCTAAATACTGTGCTTAAAATTTTTTTAATGAAGTTATAACTTCAGAGACAGGCACACCATATGAGTTATTCCAACTTTTAATAACACTTTGTCATCACAATGGGCTTCCCTGGTGGCTCAGCTGGTAAAGAATCTGCCTGCAATGCAGGAGACCTTGGTTTGATCCCTAGATTGGGAAGATCCCCTGGAAAAGAGAACAGCTACCCACTCCAGTATTCTGGCCTGGAGAATGCCATGGACGTAGAGTCCATGGGGTTACGAAAAGTCTGACATGACTGAGCGACTTTCACTTTTCATCACAGTAGAAGAAAGAAAGCTGAGTTACTGATTTTCTATTTCAGTCATTAGACTTTAGCAAGAAAATTTCAGGGAGAGGGATAGATATATACAGTTAGGAAATGATTAAGACCATGTAAAAACAGATGTTGATAAAAAAAAAAAACACACACAGGTAAGGAAATTCCTAGAAAAATTAAATGTAATAAACCAGCAGGCAGGATAAAATGGATCCCTAGGCAGTGAAGAAACTTATTAATAGACTTGCTGAACCACCAACAACTCAGAAAAGTAATAGTGAGCTAGGACAGAAATCTTACAATACATCTTGACGTGAGCTTGGGAAAAAGAAGACTTTTGGGTGACTAGTAACTTCCAGGGAAAGAGGAGCTGTGAAATGACAAGGGTGGAAGTGGCAGAGTTTCCCTTCTAGGCCTCTCTCTGTGGTTACGACATCATGTTTCAAGGATGGATCATTGTCAGAGTTAGAATAACCTGTAAGAAATCAATTCTCTGAGTATTTATTGAGCTTCTCTCATGTCCGAGGCACCATGCCAAGTGAGAGATGCAAAGATGAGCAAGTTTGGTCCTAGATCTCCGGAAACATCCAGACCATGAGGGACAACAGCTGTGAGCACAGTAACACCAGGTAAAAGGCAGTCAATAACTGTAGCAGAGTTGCACACAGCACATACATATAAACAGGAGGGAGGTGAATTTACACCAAGAGTATCAAGGAAAGCTTTCTGCAGGAGGTGGCATTTGACCTGACCTTGAAGGATGGATAGGTAAAAAGCTTCAGGCATGGTAAGATCATTCATTCATTCACCTATCACCCATCTATCCATCCATCCAACCATCCAACTATCCATGCAATTAACAAATAGTTACTGGGCACTTCAAAGCAAATAGAAAGGGGAAAACTGGAAACAGTGACAGATTTTATTTTCCTGTGCTCTAAAATCACTTCAGATGGTGACTGCAGCCATTAAATTAAAAGACACTTGTTCCTGAGAAGGAAAGCTATGACAAACTTAGTATAATAAAAAGCATCACTTTGCTAACAAAGGTGTATATAGTCAAAGCTGTGGTTTATCCATAGTCATATATGAATGTGAGTTGGACCATAAAGAAGGCTGAGTACTGAAGAGTTGATGCTTTCAAACTGTGGTGCTGGAGAAGTTTCTTGAGAGTCTCTTGGACAGCAAGGAGATCAACCAGTCAATCCTAAAGGAAATCAACCCTGAATATTCACTGGAAGGACTGACCCTGAAACTGAAGCTCCAATACTTTGACCACCTGATGAGAAGAGCTGACTCACTGGAAAAGACCCTGATGCTGGGAAATACTGAGGGCAGGAGGAGAAGGAGGCAACAGAGGTTGAAATGGTTGGATGGCATCACTGACTCAATCAATGGACATGAGTTTGAGCAAAGTCTGGGAGATAGGGGAGGACAGGAGGCTGGCATGCTGCAGTTCATGGGGTCACAGAGTCAGACACAACTGAATGACTGAACGACAACAACACTGGGCACTTTCTGCCAGGTACTGTGCTGGCTGTTGATGGCAGAATTTTGAGTAAGAAGAGACAGAATCCCTACCCTTGGGAGCCCTTTGGGAGGCAAATATTGACGAAAGCATAAAACCTTCAGATGTAAACTGCAGTGTAATATTGTCATGAGGGGTGGTCCAGGGTTCTGGCTCTGTTAGAGTCTAAGGCTCTAACAGGAACATTTGACCATGGCAGAGAAATTATGGAAGGCTTTGACTGTGAAGTGATGAGTGGAATTGAAATCCTATGGGTTAAGGGTAGGGGGATTTAGAGACACCCAGGCAGAGAGAGGATGGCAGCACTCCCAACTGAGGAAGTGGCGCATTTCACAGTGGGAAAGAAGCAGTGAGAACAGGTTGAAACAGTCCAAGAAGGCTGGAGGGTGTAGCATGGGATGAACAGTGTGCGGAGATGAGGCCAGAGGGAAGAGCAAGGCATGGGGGTCTTGGAGGCTTGATGAGAAGCTCCCAACCTTTACTCTAGGAAATATTCTTAGACTACTTTAATTAGAAACGGTCTTAGAAATATTTTAATTGGTGCCATTATATGGGTGGGGGGAGGCAAGAGGTGGCATGGTGAGAGTTTTATTTTAGACAGATTGTTTGGCTGAAATGTGAAGACTGGGGGCTTCCCTGGTGGCTCAGTGGTAGAGAATCTGCCTGCCAATGCAAGAGATGCAGGAGACATGGGTTCGATCCTTGGGTTGGGAAGATCCCCTGGAGGATGAAATGAAAACCCACTCCAGTATTCTTGCGTAGACAATCCCATGTACAGAGGAGCCTGGCAGTGGGGATGGGGAGAAATGACCTCAGGAGATATGTAAGGCTAAGTCAACAGGACTGGAAGGTAGGCTGTGGGGCTTTGGTATGAGAGAGGGAGGTGTCAAAGTTACTTCTGGTTTTTAGACCTGGACAAATGGAAGCGCTGATCCTAGGTAGGGCAGAGCATGGTAGAGAGACTAGCTGTGAGGAGCCTGAGGTGTGCAGGTGGGGTCAATATGTATTTCCCCCAGTAGACTATTAAGTCCCCCAAGGGCAGGACTCTGTCTTTTTTTACTCAACATTGTGTCCTTGGCAAGCAGTATGGTGACTGACAGACAGCAAATGCTCAGTAGCCATTTACTGAGTGGACAGTTGGATGAGTGGATGATTTTTTGAGGTGCTTTAAGACATCTGAGGCCTGATGGCTCAGAGGGTAAAGAATCCACCTGCAATACAGAAGACACAGGAAACTTGGGTTCAATCCTTGGGTCAGGAAGATCCCCTGGAGAAAGGAAATGGCAACCCACTCCAGTATTCTTGCCTGCAAAATCCCATGGACAGAGGAGCCTGGTGGGCTACAGTCCAAAGGGTTTCAAAGAGTTGGACATGACTGAGCGACTAAGCACAGCACAAGACAACTGAGAGATGTTGGGCAGAAAGCTGGATAGATGGGCTGCAGTTCAGGAGAGAGGTCGGGACAGGAGCTATAGATGCATGATATACCCCAGGAGGGTAACTCCAAGGAGAAGATGAAGAGGTCCTGGATTTAGCCTTCAGAAATTTCAACACAACAGGTCAGGGCCAGGTAGCAGAAGGAGGGTGTACGAAGGAGAAAGACAAAGGGCAGTCAGAGAGAGTATTTCTAGAAGGAAAGGGTGGTCAATGGTGTCAATGGCAAGTAAGATGAGAACTGAAGAATGTCCTTTGGATTTAGCAGCACTGAGGTCATCACTGACCTTTGTGGGAGCTGTTTTTGTGAAGCAATGGGGTGGAAGCCAGATTGGAGGGGGTGAGGAGTGGGAGGTGATGAAACAGCCACAGGGAGTAGACACAAGTCTTAGGAGAAGTTTGGCGGTGAAGAGGAGGAGAGAGGCGGGGCGGATGCTGAGCAAATGCAGGAATGTGCCCAGCAGGTTTGAGACGTTAAAACAGCCCAGCCTGCAGTGTTAAGGTGGCAGCCTGGATGGGAGGGGAAGGAGTTTGGTGGAGAATGGATACATTATATGTATGGCTGAGTCCATTCACTGTTCACCTGAAACTATCACACTGTTAATTGGCTATACTCCAATACAAAATAAAATATTAAAAACAAAAACACCCAACAGACTAATATGGCTAGAACAGTGCTACCTGTGCCTTTTTTTCCTGTCCCAATATCCCCTGAGGAATAGACATCCCAGGTTCTTAACAGAAATCAGACTGTCATGAGAAGGAGCTGATTTCATTGGGGTGATGAGCTTGAGTTTTGGAGATCTTAATTTGGGGGGCTTATGGAGCAGGCAGGGGAGAGTGATGTCAGTATGGTGGTGGGAAATACAGTCTAGGGCAGTGCTGGCCAAACCGCAGGCCCCAAATCCAGTCCTTAATGGCACCCCACTCCAGTACTCTTGCCTGGAAAATCCCATGGATGGAGGAGCCTGGTGGGCTGCAGTCCATGGGGTCGCTAAGAGTCGGACATGACTGAGCGACTTCACTTTCACTTTTTCGCTTTCATGCATTGGAGAAGGAAATGGCAACCCACTCCAGTTTTCTTGCCTGGAGAATCCGAGGGGCAGGAGAGCCTGGTGGGCTGACGTCTATGGGGTCACGCAGAGTCAGACACGACTGAAGTGACTTAGCAGCAGCAGCCAGCCCTTGAGCTAAGAATGGCTTTTACATTTCTAAAAGTGAAAGTCTCTCAGTCGTGTCCGACTCTTTGCGACCCCATGGACTATACAGTCCATGGAATTCTCCAGGCCAGAATACTGGAGTGGGTAGCCATTTCCTTCTCCAGGGGATCTTCCCAACCCCAGGGATTGAACAGGTCTCCCGCATTGCAGGTGGATTCTTTACCCTTACATTTTTAAGTGGTTGAAAAATCAAAAGGAGAATAATACTTCATGGTATGTAAAAAGAGTATGAAGGTCACATTTCAGTGTCTGTAAATAAAATTTTATTGGAATTAGTTTATAGCCACACTCATTCATGTACATATCATCTAAGACTGTTTTTGTACCACTGCCATAGAGCTAAATAGTTGCAACAGACCAATCGGCCCTCACAGCCTAAAATGTTGACTATCTGGCCAATCCTTAGCCAAAGCCAGAGGAAGGCAATCAGAGCAATTTCCTGACACCCAATTTTGGGGAAAGCATCACGTTAAAGGGGTCCAGATCACACTGCACATTAAAGAAAACCACTGGCTGGCCATTTGTAGAGAGGGGATGGCACCAGCCTGATAGCTCTGGGTCCAGGAGGGGCATCTGTCCCCCCTCAACATGCCCCCTGCTCGATGATGTCATGAATGGGACCCTATAGGGCTCAGTGTAAAGGAGACTTCTTCAGGGAAACATTCTCCTTCCCTTCCCCAACTGAGCCTCCCAACCATCTTAAACAGAGCTCCTTACACGTCTCCATTACAGCATTTATCGCCATGGTAATGAAATAATTATTTGTAGAATTCTTGGTTCACTGCCTGTATCTCCCTCTAGGCTGGGAGCCACTCTGTTGTAATGACTAAGAGAACAAATTCGGGAGACGGGCTGCTCAGTTCGATTCTACCATTCATAGGCGGGTTATCTGTGGCTCATTTACACTCTCCTGGCTTCGGTTTCCTCCACAGTAAAATGGGGACGGTGAGAATCTGTACCATTTGGGGAGGGCTGCAGGATTAAACAAGATAATAAAATAATAGGACACAACCTGCTTGGAGCAGTGCCTATGATCTATTAAGTGCCCAAGAAATATATCATTGTTGGTAACTCTTTGGATAAGGGAAGGAGTGGTAAAGGAGTGGGAGAAAACAAAGGTAAAACCTGAATTTGGGGGCAACTGTGGGGACAGTGATGTCATTTCTGGAGATAGGAAACACAGGAAGTGGAGGAGGTTTGAAAATTTGCCGTGTCTGAGGTGCCTGGGGACAGCCAAGTGACGACACAAGGTAGACAGGTAGATGTGGGGCTCAGCAGAGATTGTGGGGTGGACTGAAGGGTTGAAGAGTCTGGAGGCTTGAAATAGCTGGGAGAAATAGCTGTGGGAGAAACAGCTGTGGGAGAAACATAAGACTGCAGGGCTGTGGTTCTGGCCTATGTAAACATGCAGATGGCAGACCAGGGGGTTTCTCAGCCTTTACAATTGTGTGAGCCAACTCCTCATCATAAATCTCTTTCCATACCTCTATATTTAGCCTATTGGTTTTGGAGAACTCTAATACAGTATCCTTGGGTACAATTTCCTGAAAAGCTTTCTGTAGGTGAATTCAAGTTGCTAGTGAATGCCACTTTCCCCAGTCTCACCTGTCTTACCTGAGAAGCACTAGGAAAGGGGAGACTCGCAGGGTGTCATTGCTACTCTCCCCGTACCAAGAATTTTCTCTCCTGTGTGGGTTAGCAGCTAGAAGAACAGAACTATAGCTGGAAGAAAGCTCTAGATATCTACACATCTAGCAATTGGACCTTTCTACCTTCCCTTTTTGACCTTCTTAACAAATCTAATTGAAATATACTCATGTTATAGGTGAGGACTCCGGGGCTTGGAGAAAAGAAGTTCCTTGTCCAAGATCATACAGCTAATAAATAGCTGAGTGGGGATTCAAAATTAGGAAGGTCTATGTGGTTCCTAGCAACCCACTCCAGTATTCTTGCCTGGGAAATCCCATGGACAGAGGAGCCTGGCAGGCTATAGTCCATGGGGTCACAAAGAGTAGGACATGACATAGTGACTAAACAGCATGTGGTTCCTAAGCTGCCCTTGGCAGGATTCTCCAGAAAAATAGAACCAATAGGTTATGTGTGTGTGTGTGTGTGTGTGTGTGTGTGTGTGTGTGTGTGTGTGTGTGTGTGTGTGTGTGTATACACAATTCTGGATGCTGACAAGTCCTAAGATCCACAGGGTGAACTGGCAAGTTGGAGACCCAGGAATGCTGATGCAGTAGCTCCAGTCCAAAGAACAGCAGTACTGGGATCCAGGAAGAACCATTTTCCTGCACATGAGGGAAATCATGATGGTACTGCCTTGCCCCTTCTTCTTTGATTTTTCAGCTCGGAAGTCTTCCTGGGTTTGACGGTCATCTCCCACCTCTCAGGCTTCTTTTTCCCTATTCTTTTACAGATAAAATATTTCATCCCCCAAAATATTTTGTTTATTCCTATGAATATAATCAGCGATCAATGCAAAGAAATAGAGGAAAACAACAGGATGGGAAAGACTAGAGATCTCTTCAAGAAAATTAGAGATACCAAGGGAACATTTCATGCAAAGATGGGCTCAATAAAGGACAGAAATGCTATGGACCTAACAGAAGCAGAAGATATTAAGAAGAGGTGGCAGAAATACACAGAAGAACTGTACATAAAAGATCTTCATGACCCAGATAATCACGATGGTGTGATCACTGACCTAGAGCCAGACATCCTGGAATGTGAAGTCAAGTGGGGCTTAGAAAGCATCACTACGTAACACTCCACTGTGTATATGTACCACAGCTTTCTTATCCATTCATCTGCTGATGGACATCTAGGTTGCTTCCATGTCCTGGCTATTATAAACAGTACTACAATGAACATTGGGGTACACGTGTCTCTTTCAATTCTGGTTTCCTCGGTGTGTATGCCCAGCAGTGGGATTGCTGGGTCATAAGGCAGTTCTATTTCCATTTTTTTAAGGAATCTCCACACTGTTCTCCATAGTGGCTGTACTAGTTTGCATTCCCACCAACAGTGTAAGAGGGTTCTTTTTCTCCACACCCTCTCCAGCTTGTAGACTTTTGGATCTCAGCCATTCTGACTGGCGTGAAATGGTACCTCATTGTGGTTCTGATTTGCATTTCTCTGATATGACTGATCTGATCTGATAATGAGTGATGTTGAGCATCTTTTCACGTGTTTGTTAGCCATCTGTATGCCTTCTTTGGAGAAATGTCTATTTAGAAAGCTGTGGTACATATACACAATGGAGCATTACTCAGCCATTAAAAAGAATACATTTGAATCAGTTCTAATGAGGTGGTAAAACTGGAGCCTATTATACAGAGTGAAGTAAGCCAGAAAGAAAAACACCAATACAGTATACTAACACATATATATGGAATTTAGAAAGATGGTAGTGATAACCCTGTAAGTGAGACAGCAAAAGAGACACAGATGTATAGAACAGTCTTTTGGACTCTGTGGGAAAGGGTGGGATGATTAGGGAGAATGGCACTGAAACATGTATAATATCGTATATGAAACGAATCACAGTCCAGGTTTGATGCATGATACTGGATGCTTGGGGCTGGTGCACTGGGATGACCCAGAGTGATGGTATGGGGAGGGACGAGGGAGGGGGGTTCAGGATGGGGAACACGTGTATACTTGTGGCGGATTCATGTTGATGTATGGTGAAACCAATACAATATTGTAAAGTAATTAACCTCCAATTAAAATAAATAAATTTATATTAAAAAAGAAACAAAAATAAAATAAATAAAATATCAGTGAAAAAAGAAAGCATCACTACGAACAAACCTAGTAGAGGTGATGGAATTCCAGTTGAGCTATTTCAAATCCTGAAAGATGATGCTGTGAAAGTGCTGTACTCAATATGCCAGCAAATTTGGAAAACCCAGGAGGGGCCACAGGACTAGTTTTCATTCCAATCCCAAAGAAAGGCAATGCCAAAGAATGCTCACAATGCCAAAGAATGCTCAAACTACCACACAATTGCATGCATCTCACACACTAGTAAAGTAATGCTCAAAATTCTCCAAGCCAGGCTTCAGCAATACGTGAACCATGAACTTCCTGATGTTCAAGCTGGTTTTAGAAAAGGCAGAGGAACCAGAGATCAAATCGCCAACATCCGCTGGGTCATGGAAAAAGCAAGAGAGTTCCAGAAAAATATCTATTTCTGCTTTATTGACTATGCCAAAGCCTTTGACTGTGTGGATCACAATAAACTGTGGAAAATTCTGAAAGAGATGGGAATACCAGACCACCTGACCTGCCTCTTGAGAAACGTGTATGCACGTCAGGAAGCAACAGGTACAACTGGACAGGGAACAACAGACTGATTCCAAATAGGAAAAGAAATACGTCAAGGCTGTATATTGTCACTCTGCTTATTTAACTTATATGCAGAGTACATCATGAGAAATGCTGGGCTGGAAGAAGCACAAGCTGGAATAGAGATTGCTGGGAGAAATATCAATAACCTCAGATATGCAGATGACACCACCCTTATGGCAGAAAGTGAAGAGGAACTCAAAAGCCTCTTGATGAAAGTGAAAGTGGAGAGTGAAAAGGTTGGCTTAAAGCTCAATATTCAGAAAACGAAGATCATGGCATCTAGTTCCATCACTTCATGGCAAATAGATGGGGAAACAGTGTCAGACTTTATTTTGGGGGCTCCAAAATCACTGCAGATGGTTCACTGCAACCATGAAATTAAAAGACGTTTACTCCTTAGAAGAAAAGTTATGACCAACCTAGATGGCATATTGAAAAGCAGAGACATTACTTTGCCAACAAATGTCCATCTAGTCAAGGCTATGGTTTTTCCAGTGGTCATGTATGGATGTGAGAGTTGGGCTGTGAAGAAAACTGAGCACCGAAGAATTGATGCTTTTGAACTGTGGTGTTGGAGAAGACTCTTGAGAGTCCCTTGGACTGCAAGGAGATCCAACCAGTCCATTCTGGAGGAGATCAGTCCTGGGTGTTCTTTGGAAGGAATGATGCTAAAGCTGAAACTCCAATACTCTGGCCACTTGATGTGAAGAGTTGACTCATTGGAAAAGACTCTGATGCTGGGAGGGATTGGGGGCAGGAAGAAAAGGGGACGACAGAGGATGAGATGGCTGGACGGCATCACTGACTCGATGGACATGAGTCTGAGTGAACTCCGGGAGTTGGTGATGGACAGGGAGGCCTGGCGTGCTGTGATTCATGGGGTTGCAAAGAGTTGGACACGACTGAGCGACTGAACTGAACTGAACTGATGAATATAATGGCTCAGCTATGAAGCTCCCTTGACCAACCTAGAAAGGTTGGACCGCTGAGCCATTTGTGACCTGCAGATACAATAAATTCAGAGACTGCATAATTGCTGCTTAGTCCTGGAGAGTCACAAGTGACTGCATTCCTCATTAACTCGGCCTTGTGTGACTCTTTATGATGGTTCCTAGATACAACAACTGAGTCTGTGACCAGGGAGCTCATGGAGGAAAGAAAGCATGGTCTCTAACACCTTATAGCAATGACATCCTATTCCCAAAGGAAGAGGTCCAAGGCTTTGGACTTTACCAGGTGCTTTGATTGTTCAGGAAACCCTGTCCCAATATCATTTTCTAGCCTTAAATATCAGCAAAACTTCCCAGATAGACAGACCCATAGAGTTTCTTTGTTTTGTGTTCAGCACTTATTAACTCTGTGATAACCAAAGAAATTTATAAGTGGCTCCATTTGATCATGATGGAATAACTGGTAGCCCTGGCAATATACATCTTTATAATACTGAGCAAAATGAATGAAACACTTCTTTAGACAGTGAACAACATGTGCAACCCTAACCTTAACCAACAAACACATGAAATGATGCTAAACACTACTAATTACTAGAGAAATGCAAATCAAAACTATAAGGAGGTATCACCTCACACTGGTCAGAAAGGCCATCATCAAAAAATCTATAAACAATAAATGCTTGAGAGGGTATGAAGAAAAGGGAACACTCCTACATTGTTGGTAGAAGTGTAGACTGATACAGCCACTATGGAGAACTGTATGGATATTCCTTCGGATCAGATCAGATCAGTCGCTCAGTCGGTCGTGTCCGACTCTTTGCGACCCCATGAACTGCAGCACGCCAGGCCTTCCTGCCCATCACCAACTCCCGGAGGTCACTCAGACTCACATCCATTGAGTCAGTGATGCCATCCAGCCATCTCATCCTCTGTCGTCCCCTTCTCCTCCTGCCCCCAATCCCTCCCAGCATCAGAGTCTTCTCCAATGAGTCAACTCTTCACATGAGGTGGCCAAAATACCTTAACAATCTAAAAATAGAACTACAACATGACCCAGCAATCCCATTCCTGGGCATATACCTGGAGAAAGCCATAACTCAAAAATATACACACACCCCAATGTTCATTGCAGCACAATTTATAATAACCAGGACATGCAACCTAAGTATCCGTCAGCAGAGGAATGGATAAAGAAGATGTGGTACATATATACCTTGTAATATTAGCCCATGTGGATGTACCTAGAGACTGTCATACAGAGAAAAGTAAGTCATAAAGAGAAAAACAAATATCATGTAATGTCATTTATATGTGGAATCTAGAAAAATGATACAGATGAACTTATCTGCAAGGCAGAAATAGAGACACAGATATAGAGAACGAATATATGAACATCAATCAGGAAAAGGGGTGAAATGAATTGGGAGACTGGGATTGATCTACATACACTATTATGTATAAAATAGATAATTAATGAGAACCTACTATATAGCACAGGAACTCTACTTGATGCTCTGTGGTGACCTAAATGGGAAGGAAATCCAAAAAAGAGGGGATATATACATATGTAGAGCTGATTCACTCTGCTGTGCAGCAGAAACTAATGCAACATTGTAAAGCAACTCTACTCCAATAAAAATTAGTAAAAAAGAAAGTGAAAAGCAAGCCACAGTCTGCGAGCAAATATTTACAATACATAAACCTGATAGGACTTAGATAAAAATATAGAAAGAGCCCTCAAAACTTCACAATTAAAAAGACAATCAAACATTTTTAAAAGGTAAAAATTTCAGTAGATACTTCACAAAAAATGTGAATGATCAATAAGCAGATGAAAGTGTATTCAAATCTTAAATCATCAGGAAAATTCAAATTGTAACTATAATGAGATGTGACTACATAGTCATTAAAATTTAAACGGCTTGACAATGCCAAGTATTTGGTGAGGCTGTGGAGCAACTGGAACTTTCATACTACTGGTAGGCATGTAAAATAGAGTAATCACTTTGGGAAATAATTTATCAGTTTCAAAATAAAATTAAACATGCACTTACTAGATGACCTAGAAATTTCACTCCCAGGTATACACCCAAGAGAATAAAAACATGTCCACACTAAAACTTGCACATGAACACTTATAGCTGCTATATTCACAACAGCCAAAAATTGGAAACAATCCCAATATCAATCAACATGTGAAATTATAAACAAGTTGTGGTATAGCTATACAGTGGAATATTAATCAGCATCAAAAAGTCATGAAATCTTGATACACACAATATGGAAAAATCTCTAAAACACTGTGCTGAGCAAAAAAAACCCACAAAAGAATACACTCATTGTGACTAAATTTATGTGGAGCTCAAAAACAGGCAAAACCAACCTGTAATAATAAGTGGGTACCTGGGTCAGGGGGTGGAGAGACTGACTGCGTAGTGGCACAGAAGGACTTTTGGGGTGTTGGAAATGCTCTCCACCTTGGCTGTGGTGATGGTTAAGTTACACGGGTATGTACATTTGTCAAAACTTACCAAAAAGTTTTAAGCAGATGGATTTTATAATGTATGTTACACCTCAACAAATTTTAATAAAGAGGTTTTCATTCCTAAGGAGACGGTAGTTCAGATGGGGAAATTGGATTGGAAATGAGAAGGAACCCTTATAATCACTCACAAGTTAGGGCATTGGGTACTAATTTATACCTTGCACCCCGGTGCTGTGGAGAGCTCAGGAGAGGTAGGTGAACAGTCAGTATACTTATCAGAGGGAATCTATCCCAGGATCTGAAAGGAAAGGGAGAATCTGAGGCATGGGGAGAAGGCTTGGGGTCTCCAAGGACAGATTCACCATAGTGGTGTGGAAATGTGGATGGCCTCCATGTGGTCATGCAGATGACTGTAGTTAATTCAGATGAAGTGAGATATGGGAAAGGAATAGAATAAAAAGTCTTAGAAGCAGACCAAAAATATATAAAGCTGAAGATGGGCATTCTTGTGAATTCTGAGCTGGGCAATAGCAAATGGGAGCGACCCAGCTGCAGTGGGTTATCTGAGACCAAGAATCCATGAAGGAGGCCCTTGCAGGTGTGCAGACATAGACTGTTACAGGCATGCTCTAGAGCATGGACCTGGGGAAACACAGGGAGGAGTAGACCTGAGAACCAGTCTGATGAGCACAAGCCTTTGGGAGATGCTGACTCTATCTTCAGAAATTGCTGAGCCATGGAGGGGCAGCCAGCCCCAGGGAACAGAGCTCAGACTCTGAAGTCCACACTCTTTAGCTCCAGATCAGATCAGTTGCTCAGTCGTGTCCGACTCTTCGCGACCCCATGAATCGCAGCACACCAGCCCTCCCTGTCCATCACCAACTCCCGGAGTTCACTCAGACTCATGTCCATCGAGTCAGTGATGCCATCCAGCCATCTCATCCTCTGTCGTCCCCTTCTCCTCCTGCCCCCTATCCCTCCCAGCATCAGAGTCTTCTCCAATGAGTCAACTCTTCGCATGAGGTGGTCAAAGTACTGGAGTTTCAGCTTTAGCATCATTCCTTCCAAAGAAATCTCAGGGTGGATCTCCTTCAGAATGGACTGGTTGGATCTCCTTGTAGTCCAAGGGACTCTCAAGAGTCTTCTCCAACACCACAGTTCAAAAGCACCAATTCTTCGGCGCTCAGCCTTCTTCACAGTCCAGCTCTCACATCCATACATGACCACTGGAAAAACCATAGCCTTGACTAGACGGACCTTTGTTGGCAAAGTCATGTCTCTGCTTTTGAATATGCTATTTAGGTTGGTCATAACTTTCCTTCCAAGGAGTAAGCATCTTTTAATTTCATGGCTGCAGTCACCATCTGCAGTGATTTTGGAGCCCAGAAAAATAAAGTCTGACACTGTTTCCACTGTTTCCCCATCTATTTGCCATGAAGTGATGGGACCAGATGCCATGATCTTCGTTTTCTGAATGTTGAGCTTTAAGCCAACTTTTTCACTCTCCACTTTCACTTTCATCAAGAGGCTTTTGAGTTCCTCTTCACTTTCTGCCATAAGGGTGGTGTCATCTGCATATCTGAGGTTACTGATATTTCTCCCGGCAATCTTGATTCCAACTTGTGTTTCTTCCAGTCCAGCATTTCTCATGATGTACTCTGCATATAAGTTAAATAAACATGGTGACAATATACAGCCTTGACATACTCCTTTTCCTATTTGGAACCAGTCTGTTGTTCCATGTCCAGTTCTAATTGTTGCTTCCTGATCTGCATACAAATTTCTCAAGAGGCAGATCAGGTGTTGTGGTATTCCCAGCCTGGTACTATTACAAACAAACTTGGGGAAAATTTTTAAAGCACCTCAAATTTTACTTTCCTTATACATAATATGGGACTAATAATTCTTAACTTGTCGGATTATTGAGAGGATTAGAGGTAAGGTAGGTGGAGCACCTGGTGCCAAGGAGATATTAAATGACAGACATTTTGATGAGTCCTGTGCCTGATCAGAGACTCCTGGGACCACTGTACAAGGTGTCTCCTTTCTGAGGGTCTTGGCAAGGTGGGGGGGTGGTGCACAAATACATTGGATAAGTGAAAAGAAAAAATTAACATATACAGAAACACACCAGTATACTAGCCATCAAGGGCAAGCAACACAAGGTGTAAACATATTTACATATGTGCTGTGTGGGGCCACAAAAAGAGAGTGAGGTGGGGTCCTCTCACTAACTAACAAAGGACCAGGGGGTCTGATTATGGAAATTTGGGCCAAGGGGTTCATAATTTGAAGTTTCTCCATTGGGAGAAGGATGCCTTTTTAATTTTCAAATTGACTGAGAGTAGCCTACTTAGCCCAACATCTCTGTCATTAAGTGGCCCCCTCAATGCTCTGACGCAGGTGTCTGGCTCTTGGAGAATCCTCAGAGACCACTGCTCCAGAATCTCATCTCCAGGGAGGGGTGTGTGGTGGGGATGTCAGGCAAGCACAAACTTAATGTAGCTGCTCAGATCTAGGGAAGATTATTTTCACTATGTTGAAATAGGCAGGCAGGCATTTACTGATATCTAGTGTTTACAAGGTGAGCACTGTGCTAAGAGGCTTTATCTGGATTGTCTGGAATAACCATTCACTCACTTAACAATTATTTATTAAGTTCCAACCGGCACTGTGTGGGATGCTAGGGATGCTTGTGGATCAGGGTGACAGATAGGTAAGCAGATCATAATCATGAGGGACAAGTATCACCTGAGAGTCTGGAAGACTCCAGCAAAAGCAGGTGAGTACTTTTGTGCACCAAAACTCAGGGTTCCACTTTTCCAGCTGGATACCAGCTCCCCACTGGAGTCACCATCACTTCCTCTCTGCCCCTCACTATCACAGCCAAACTAGATTCAGAGACATGAACTGACAAGGTGGAAAGGACCTACAGGGCCAATTGCCCAGCGTCCCCCTTTGAGCAGGAAACCCAGCCACTGCCGTCCCCACAGATCCCATCTCCTCTGTCTAGCTCTTAAGAGTTGACTCCAGCCTATAATAGTCTTTCCCCCACCTTTCACTTCCACTAACAATATGCTTAGGTGCCAGAAAGTACTTTACCAAGCTAATTAGAGCTGTGTGTTAAGTAAGAGTCAATGATCTCTGAGCAAGGGCCCAAAAGGCTCCTCCGTGTGGAAAGAGAAGCTCTGTAATGCAGAATCCAGCTGCTCAGGGATCTTTCTCATCTCCTCCCCATCTTGTTCCAAATGGATGATCCTGCCTCCTACCTGGGTGCCACAGATGAGGTTAAACAACTGTTTGGATGAGCATGACCCAGGGTTGCTTTAGTCTATTTGAACAGCACATGTGAGAAGATGGAGCCGCGAGAGAAGGGTGATGTGCACTCAGCCGGCAGAATCTCCTGCAGGAAATCACTGATGCCAGCCGGCATCTCCGGGCCTCTGCCAGGCTGTTTATCCTGCTCTCCTATCTCTTGGGGGTTGGCCATCTCGCTGGGGCTTGCCAGCTCTGAAAGACAAAGAGGGCAAAGCTCTCGGCCTGCTGTGTACCTACCTTCAACACGTCCCCCCACAAAATCACCCACAAACACTGGTCTGGCCAGGGGTGGGGTTGGGAGGAAGTGTCTGGCAATCCTCTTTTCTTTAGAAATAGGATTGGAAATGGGGTAATCGTCTAAATGGGCAGTCCTGATGAGTCGATAAACATAACTCCCATTTTTATTACGGTGATGAGGCTGCCTGAGTGAGGGTAATCCCTCTCCTGGGCTCCAGGGGAGATTGCCAGGCAGCCAGTCGCCACCCCGCCCTCCAGCACGGCTGCATTAGTCTGATGGGAAAAGGCACTGAGCTCTAGACGGACTGCATTTCATAATGGCATTTAAAAGCCCAGATCCTAGGGTCATGCCAGAGTCCAGGACACTGCTGACCAAGCTCCCTATCCCCTTGACACTGGTCCCCCACACACTGAAGGGGCAGAGATGGTCTGAAAGCAGGGCTGCCCTCAGTCATGTAAGGTGTAAAAGGCATGAGGAATAGACCCCAACTTAAAATGGCTCGAGCAAACAGGGTAGCATAGAAAAACCTCTGGGTTCTAGCCTCAGCCAAGCCACTAAGTCTTGAGTCCTCAGTTGCCTCAACTGTATTATGTGGTTTCTCAGTTTCCTCATCGGCATTTCTGCTTTGCCTTGTAAAAGAGAGATTCATGACTCTCCCAGCTGGCCGGGAATTCCACCCTAATAGAGTAATTCCTTTGTGTTTGAAAGACTGTTTTATCTTTTTACACCTCCCTTGAAATTATAATCTTCCATTTTACTAATGAATGCCTTAAGGGAGAGGACAACCTAGTGGCAACTGGAAGAAAGGCCCTGAGAGATGAGGACAGGCAGGGGAGGGGTGGCCTTGTGTTCCAGGAAAAGGCAAGGGGTTCAGGAAAGGCATCAGAAAGACACCCAAGGTCACGTCATCTGGGGCCCACCGTGTGGGCCAAGTCCACATGGAAATGGTTGAGGTCCAGGCAGATGGACTGAGGTTAGGGCAGCTGGTTCTGCTGATGGCAGGTCTCTGGACCTTCAGAACAAGTCATGGACTTTGTGTGCTCATTTGGCTCCTGGGTGGAGTCTTTATCGCTCCCCATTCACTCATTTACTCAAGCACAGATCAGTCAAGAGGCCGCAAGGCATGGCCAAATTAAGACTGGATTTAGATGCAGAAGCTGAGCCCTAGCTGCAGCGCCAACATTTACTTATCACGTGACACCAACAAGGCATGTCACCATTCTGAGCTGCAAAATAAGGCAAGTGCCTGCCTTGCATGCTTCATAGTCAGCCTTGCTACCATGCACGACTCCAGGGGATGCCGTCCCATGGGGGTCTATAGGAGTGGCACTAGTCAGAACTGGGCAATGCAAAACTGGTACAACCAAATGTTGCAACCCTGCTTGTAATCAAAAAATATCAAATGACACATTAGCCAAGAACACTATTAAGACAACAGTGTTATTATTAATATATCGGTCACACTGTAAAAGGCAATGCTAGATCCACAAAAGACATTTATAAAAAGTTAAAATTTCTTGGCATAAGGATTTCCCTGGTGGTCCAGTGATTAAGAATCCATCTTGCAATGCAGGGGACATGGGCTCAATCTCTGGTAGGGGAACTAAGATCCCACATGCCCACCAGCCACAGTTAAAGAGTCCATATGCCACAATGAAAGATCTGCATGACACAGTGAAGATCTAAGACCTGACACAGCCAAATAAATTGGAAAAAGTTTTTTTAATTTAGTGGCACAAATTTTTAAAAATTAAAAACTTAGTGGCATAATCTAGTTTTGTATTCTATCTAACAGTGATGGAACAGTAGAACAATCCATATAATCCTAGTGCTGTTGTTGTGATTCAGGCCTACAGGAACCAGAAAAAATAATAAGCAGGGGCTTCCCTGGTGGCTCTGATGGTAAAGAATCTGCCTAGAGAAGGGAATGACTACGCACTTCAGTATTCTTCCCTAGAGAGTTCCATGGAAAGAGGAGCCTGGTAGGCTACAGTCCATGGGGCTGCAAAGAGTCAGACACAACTGAGCAACTAACACTTTCACTTTACTTTCCCTGGTGGTCCAGTGGTTAGGACTCTGTGCTTCCAATGCTAGGGGCCCAGGTTTAATCCCTGGTGAGGGAACTAAGATCCTGCAAGCTGCACAGTGCAGCCAAACAAAAAAAGAAAGAAAAGTGTAAGCAAAATAAGAGGTGTGGCCCCAAGCCCAGGTCTGACCTGGTGGTCCCAAGACCACTCTGCCCTCCATATTACACCCATTTCAAAATACCCTTCATTTTAAGACACCCAGAATCTCAGTTAAGCCAGGCCTCCATTGATAGACTTCTCACATCAGGACTGGAAGGTGGGGATCAGATATGTTTAGCCCCAAAGGAGGTTCCCTAGATTTCGCACCATCAGCTCAGGGCAGCAAGTCTAAGAGTATCCATTCCTCTTAACCTTGCACAGGCCACAATTGCCTGGGAAAGGAGAAAGACCCACAGATTCATGACTCCACCACACTGCCACTACTCCAACAGTTTCAAAACCGTCTCATTCTTCCCCACATCAGTGACCTTGGGGTCAGACAGATTAAAAATGTTAAACCATGTAAAGCCCCTTGATCCACTGTTTCCATCCTTAAGGGGGAAAAACAGAAATGGGAAATAGTAAAAGCGTTTGTCCCCTCCTCTCCATTTTTCCTCTCAGAGCCCCAGGGCAGGGCATCTTCAGCAGATGCTTCCAAAAGTGTTGCCCTGGTTCTAACATCTTCTGCCTCTATGCTACATCCCCCCTCAGAGCTACTCCTCTAATACACAGCTCTTGGGCTGTCACATCCTTGTGTCCCAGGCTGCTCAGCACCCCCGTGCCTAGGCAACAATATCCTGACTCAGCTTCACCTCTGGCTACTTCTTCCCATGGGGTGGCCCTCCATTCATGAACAACCATTGTGCATTCACTCACCCAATGCATGATTAATGGAAGTTGTAAGGCAGTGCGCTGGGTATCAGCACTGTGGCAGAGAGCAAACCCAGCCAGGCATCCCAGAACTTACAACCTTCCAGGGAAAACAGACATGCATCAAATGACCACAAAAGTACATGTATGGTTACAAACTGATATTTGATAAGGAAATGTGTTCAGAAATATACACGGTGGAAGGGCTGAAGTAGTCTGGGGGATCAGAGAAGGTTCCCCTGAAGGAGCGACATTTGAGCATATCTGAAAAATGAGAAGGGACAACTTAGGCAAAGTGGGCGGGAGCGGCAGCAGCAACATAAGAGTGGATTCCTGCCAAGGGAGTTGCCTGGGCCTGGGGCTGCTGAGGAGCAGAAAGGAGGCTGGTACTGCTGAGGACTGGGATGGGGGTGCTGGTTGGCAGGGAAGTCGCCAGGGATCAGTTTATGAGGGGTCTTAGAGGCTCTACTGAGGATATGGGCCTTTATCCTGACAGAAATGAGACAGCATTAAGAGGTTTTATGGAGGGGAGGAGGGGAGTTAGGGAGCGTGGGACATAATCAGATTTGCGTTTCGAAATGCTCACTCCAGCTGCTGTGGAGAGAAGGGGATGGGGGAACAGAGTGGGTGTGCGGACCCAGTGAGGAGGGAACTACATCCCTCTCAGGCAAGTGATACAGATGTAAACTTGGACTGGGAGCTGGGAGTGGTGAGTGAGCAGAGAAAATAAATTTACCGAACCCGAGTATAGCCAACCAGATGGATGGGCGGTGCCATCTGGAACGATGGAACATGGGAAGGTGACCAGATTGGGTAAAAAGATCCTGAGGTCAGTTAAGGACATGATGGGTTTCAGGAGCCCTTGAGGCCTCCCTGTGGAAAGACAAGTGATAGATGGGTCTGGGCTGGAGATGTACGTTTCCAGAGCCATCTGCACCCAGATTGTAATGGAAAATGTGAACATGAATGAGATTGCGTTGTCACCACTCACGGTCACCTTCTCCCTCCAGTTGCTCCAGCTGTGCCTGCCCCCACACCAGGAGAGCAGGTCTCTGTTGGTTCATAGTGACCCTTCAGGCCTCTGTACTCACTCCTGCTGCTATACGGCTCCTTGTATCACTTTGTGGCCACTCCTTTACATGTCTTCCCCACTAATGGTCCAGCAACACCTTGGGGACAGAGACACCAAACACCAAGCTAAGGAGTTTATACTTGACCCTGTAGTAACTGGGCATTGCCTAGAGACATCACTCTGTGATGGTTAATTTCACGTCAACTTGCATGGTCTTCAGGGTTGCCCAGATTAAAAGTTACTTCCAGGTGTCTGTGAGGATATCTCCAGATGTGATTAGCACTAGAATCAGCGAACTCAGTAAAGTAGGTTGCCCTCCCCAAAGCAGGTAGACATCATCCCATTCATCGAGTGTATGAACAGAACAAGAGGTGGAAGGAGGAGAAATCCACTCCCTTTCTCCTGCCTCACAACTTAAGCTAGCACATCTCTTCTGCTTTCAGACTGAGATTTAAATCATCAGCTCCTCTGGTTCTCAGGCCTTCAGACTCACACTGAATTATACCACTGGCTTTTCTGGGTCTCCAGCTTGCAGACAGAAAATCATGAGACGTCTCAGCCTCCATAATGACATGAGGCAATTTCTCATAATAAATCTCATTTTAGATAGAAAAATAGATGGACAAATAGATCATAGAAAATTGAAGAGAAAAAGAGAGAGAGAGTGAGAGAGACAGAGATCCTATTGGTTCTGTTTCTCTGGAGAATCCTATTACATCTTTTTCTCCCCAAACCAATGCCATGGAGAGTGGGGTTTCAGGATTAGTGCTCACCAAAGAACACACTGGCATCTGTAGGTCTACGAAGGACGACGCTGGACAAGGAAAACAACTAAATATCTTTGTGCTGACATGGTGTGTGCTCAGTGGCTAAGTCATGTCCACTCTTTGGGACCCCGTGGACTGTAGGTCACCAGGCTCCTCTATGCATGAAATTTCTTAGGAAGGGATAGTGGATTGGGTAGCCATTTCCTTCTCTAGGGGATCTTCCAAACCCAGGAATTGACCTATGTCTCCTGTGTCACCTGCACTGGCAAGCAAATTCCTTACCACTGAGTCACCTGGGAAGCCCTGTGCTGACATGGAACCTCAAATAACAAAGTCTCATCCCTTACATTTGTATCATGTCTAAAAAGAGATATTTTATACCAATACATTCATCTTCACAACAGTCTCATGTAATTAATAGGATGAGGAGACAGAGCAGTTAAGGGCTTTGATGAAAGTCAGAGAAAATTCACAGAGGCAAATCTAGGACTGGAAGTCAAGCCACTTCCTCAGAATCGAAAGCTTGAGGGTGTCCAGCCTCCCGGCACTTGCCTCGACAGGGTCCGTCTTTCACCAGCCACCACACTGACTACCTGAGTCTGCCAGCCCTGCCAGGTCCTTTCCCAGAAAAGACAGAGCTTCGGAACAAGCAGTGATGACATTGATTATCCCGAACCCAAGGCAGGGGTTTCTGGATCATTTCCTGAAAGTGCTTGCTCAGCAGCACCCCTGTCCTCACCCCTACCACCCCTCATTCCAAGAAAGATATGTACAGTTGTTCATTAACAGGAAGGGAAAATCATTCCCTGTGGATTTCTGCAGTCTCATTTTCCTAGCTTGTCAAATGCCAGCAGCAAGCCAGTCTGGCTGCATTGTTAGATTGGCTCTCTCTTATTTTGTAGTGTTTTGCAGATTGCAGCAGTCTTTTTTTCTCCCAACTGGGCAAAAACATATCACCTTTGAGCTTCCTGGTATATCATTCAAAAGATTTCTCTGTTGAACTTGGACTGCATAATATAGTATTCTTGTCTGCTATCACAAGCCATTTTTTTTCTCCAAGAAAGAACACGAAAGTTATTTTTAACACCATACTCTGTGAGAAAAATATAATTAAATAAATAAACAGAAAACTTTTCAATATGCCATTCAAAGCCTAAAAAGCATGCTGTTCAAAATATGATAATTTTCAGTTATTATATTTACATCTCCTCCCCCCACTTTTTTTCCTCCTTCAATTCTTTTGTTACTAAGGAAGTTGGAATGAAAGGGGATTTGTGTCTTTTTCTCAAAGACTTATCTCTCGCTGCTGAGTTTCTCCACACCTGAATTCACACATCTCCCACATCATGACAGTTACCTCCATGGTAACCACTCATGACATCACACACAAGGTGACCGCCAGAGAAACAAGAGCTACTGAGACCCTGCTGGAGGCACATGGCCTGTATGATCTAAGGGATTCCAAGGCAAGAACAAAGGGAACTTTGTCTTGAGGTTCTAACGGAAACGTCATTCTTGAGATCTATTCTTGTATTTTAATATTTATTGGAGCTTCTCACTGCCCAGAAGCCTGTGAATATGGTCAAAGGGCCATGATATTTTTAAAATGGTGCCACAGCACCTGCACCCAAAAACAGACTAACGGGACCAACAGATTTCAGCCTAAAGACATAAATCCCTAACAATGGTATTTCTCACAGTCAAAAGAGGACTCTTCAAATGGTTCCACAGTTTTACAGAAAATGATATATTCATGGAAAGTCTTTTTTTTCTTTAACTTTTTCTACTCCCCCACCCAAATAAATCGCTCAAAGCCTCAAGCCAAGGTTAACAGTTCTTAATTTTGTGAATAGCAGGCAAAAAGTGTGGACACGTACACCACACAAACATCCCAGAGAAGAATGCAAGTGTTTTGTTGTAAGGCAATGATAAGATGCGAGATGAATGCTAACATCCAGTTTTCCTGGGCATGTGTCTCTGCAAATGGTCCCAGCTTAGGGACTTAAAATCTTATTCCAAATACTATTAGATATATCAGGGCTCTCAAAATATGAATTTCAAGTTGGAGACATCAAAGCACATTGTTTACTGAAACCACTGTGGCTTTTCCCACTGTGGCTTTCATAAGATGTTAGTGTAAAATTCAGGCTGCTTTAATCTTGGAGATTGAAAAAAGAAAGAAAGGAAAAGAAAAGTGCAGCTTAAAGAGAAACTGAACACATAACCTGGGAGCTAAAAAGTAAACATTACCCAGTGAGCTCCTCAATTTAATTACTGATCTGAGAATCTCAATTTACATGTGTTTTAATTATCCACAGAAGACCTCACCTATTATTCTCTGAATACAAAACTTAACAAGCAGACAAAATGGAGAAGGAAAGGCTTATTCAAGGGCTTCCAAGGATTAATCTTTGCATTCTTCTAATTTTTTTCCCGAATTTGGTAATAAAATTTATCACGGAGTATTTGATCTTAGGGAAAAACTGAGCTCAACTTGGTGAACACAAACCACTTCTGACCATTATTTTAGCAAACAATTTCAGAAGCACAGGGCTCTAGCAGAAGGCTACATAGACCTCTGCACAGAACTCTGCATGAATAGAATAATACAACTGTTTCCTATTTGCTTTATCCTGTTGGCATCATCAACTCAATGGACATGAGTTTGAGCAAACTCCAGGAGATACTGGGGAGCCTGGCATGCTGCAGTCCATGGGGTCTCAAAGAGTTGGACACCACTGAGCAACTGAACAACAACCTGTTTGCTTACTGAGTGAATGAGTGGGTGAGTGAATGAAAGTCTCAGAACTCCATTACTCATCATGCCTTTTATGTCCTTAAACTTCTACTTGCATTTTTAGAGTATGTTAGCTTGTTTTGCTTGCCCA
Source organism: Tragelaphus eurycerus (assembly GCA_935064755.1). Lineage (NCBI taxonomy): Eukaryota > Metazoa > Chordata > Mammalia > Artiodactyla > Bovidae > Tragelaphus > Tragelaphus eurycerus. Next base: position 12,703,942 of record CAKXYN010000057.1, read on the forward strand.
TGTTGGGTGGTCAGTTTCTACCAATAGAAAAAGAAGAGCAAAACTTATTTTAATTGATGTTAATTTAAAAAATGTGTCACTCCAGATTTCTAAAAAGTAGAATTCTCAACATGATTGGGCATTGCCAAAACTTCAAGGAGCCTTTGAATGGCTATAACTGACTTATCACAGTCTCACAATGATACCCAGGGAGAAAGTATTTTTTTATTGTGAAGTAAAAACCTTTTAATTAAGGCTGGAGTCCCTGGTTGGCATCCCAGCTAACCAGTCAACATCTGTTCAAGCAGGTCTAACTGAGCTGCTACAATGGGTAAAGAGCTCTGCTAAATGCTTTGAGGAATAAAAAGCTGTCATTATATGGTTCTTGAGGAGTTTCTTAAGAGAAAGAGGACCTCTCTTGACATGTGGAAACCATCAGTTATAGTCAGTATGTGCTTTGAAAGTTCCAAGGAAAGAAGACCACTTCTGAGTAGGAGGATCATTGTTGGCTTTGCAGAAATCTAATACTTAATCTGAGAGGATTCAGCAAGAATCCACAGAGAGACATAATATATGCAATGAACCAGACCCAGAAGCCTGGGATGTATTTAGAATAATAAGCAGAGGGACTGGCTTTGTTGAGTGTCTGTTGTGGGCAGAGTACAGAACAGAAAGAGTACCTTGTGGATCAAGCCATATATGTAAGAGTGGAGAATATGGTCAACCTATACTCCCAGGATCTGAGTGAGAGTCAGAGCAGAGGAGGAAATGGGTGGCAAGAGCCTACAGTAAGAGCTCTCAAGGAGACATCCACAGCTTAAGGTACAGACATGGTCACTGTGAGTTTCTCAGGCAGGAGACAAGGGAAAGAAGACATGTGGTCAATCACTAAGCCATTGAGCTGTGAGAACCTGCCCAAGTTTGTCCTGTTGGTCTGGAATGAGTTTCTCTGGGCCCCCCAAAACGGCAGTGGCTTCCACCCAGTAACTTCTTAAAGGCATCACTCTACTTCCAACACTTATACCAGCCATGATATATTAGAATGCACTGGCTGCTGCTTCTGGGATGGCCACAACCCAAAGACAGCTTGTTAGGAACCATGTGCCTGCCAACCGCAAAGTCCTCAGGTCTTCAGCAAAGTTGGGGACACTTGGCAGGATCTTTGGTCCCCAAAGTAACGATGGAAAGAACTCTGGGCTAGAAGTCAAGAGAGCGAGTACTGGCTAATCCTTGTCTGGGCATTAACTCCCTGTGGACTCTAGGCGAACCTCTTCCTCTCTCGCAGTCCAATGTCATTCATCAAATGAGGAGGTTGGGCCAAATACTTAATTCTATATTTTATATTCTGTGAACTAGGGTCAACTGACTGTCCCAAGTTCATGTAGCTACATAAAACTGAGAGGCTAGACCAAATTCTGGATTTTCTGTCCTAGTAATCCAGTATTCTTTTCACAATGCTGGGCTGCACAAGCAGGAGATGTTAATGGTAACAGTTAACACTAAGTGGCCACTGCAGGCCAGTGTGTTTGTACTCTCCTCAGTTAGTCCTCATATCAATCATTTGAGTTGAAGTTGTCAAATCACTTTACTGATAGGAAACAAACCCAGAAAGATTAAGACTTTTGCCTATAATCACAAAATTAGCCCATGCAAAGCCAAGATTTGAAGTCAAGCAGTCCAATTCCAGGACCCATTATCTTCATCTCTACTCTCCACACCAAAGGCTAGAATTAGAAGGAGCAACAGAGCTACATAAAAGACATGGGACCTTAAAATAGAAAGCATGGCAGTCTTCCAGTGGTGAATTCACACTGCAAGTATGAGAGCTTTCAGGAGAAATATTTTTGGTCAGTGTTGCTTGCCTGCATACCTCCCTTTCCCTCCCCACAGATGACCACATGAACAGTCCCTGGGGGATCATTTATGAGCCAGTGGTCTTCACTGTGGTCTGAATGGAGTGTGGATAATGACCACATAGAAAATCAGAAGTCAGTGGCCTCCTGGCTGACAATCCCATCTCATAAGACAAGGAAAATCAAAATCACCACTAAGTATTTTTACTACAAAATAAAACCTGAGAGGAGGCATCCTCTTGAAATCTTCGGGGAACCACGCCAACATCACCCCTAGATGCATAAGTGCATGTGGACTAGAACACATCTCAGACTCCTGGCTGTGGCAAGTCAGACATTATTTTAAATATAATAAAGGGAGAAAGTACTTACAAAACTCTAAAATTTCGTTCAGATGACTATGCTACAGTCTCTACTTTTTACCTACGACATCAAAGATCTCTATTCTAAGAGGTTTATGAGTTGTTTTTGAGTAGATTTTCCTGTTGCTAATAAAAATTGCAAGAACCCTGGATGAAGGCTGGTAAGCTTTCTTGTAGTCCAGTGCTTCTACCAACTCACCACTTGACCTTGGCCGGTCACGTGACTCTCCTGAGCCGTGGTTCTTCACCTGGGGTGAGAGGGCTGATCTTGCCCCAGTTCTGTAGTTCTGGGAGCCAGCCAAGGACCAATAGCCCTTGAATTGTGTTTAGCTAGATTACAGCCACAGAACAAAATTGTGATCCATGGGGATTCAATTCAAGTAAGAGACAAGAGGCTGTGAATGCTCTTCTGAAAAAGGAATTAAGTTCAGATAAAAATCTGCACCTCCGTCTGGGTCTGGAAGCTTGGCTTGGCACTGACCTGCTGTCAAGCCTTGGGGGCTCCTCAATCTATCCACACAGCAGGGACAGTGAAGGCTCCTTCCCTGGAGGGATGTTTGCATGAAGCAAAGCACTGCAATCCTAGGTGACCTCCCTGGAGGGAAGGTTTTGCCTCCTTCTCTGGGAGAGCTTTAGCAGTATAGATAGAGTAGATGAGGTAATGAGCTGGGTAGAACATGGCTGAGAGGAAAGCCAGATACGAGGCCGGTGAAACTTTCTGGGGTGGAGCAGAAGCCCCCTATCATACTTTATGATTCTGGCTCATCAGACTGTGGGTTTTCCCATAGTTCCACCAGAAAAACCCCCTGTTGCTTTCTTGATGGCCATATACTTGGATGATCTCGCTAACCTTCCAGTTCTGGATTATGTTCACCAAAACCTGTATTTCTCTGAGTTTCTAGGATCTTCCTAATGCTGTCCTAGGGAAGCAGGTTACCATTATTCAGAGTTCAGCACTATTTTCAAAACAATACAATACTCTAAGTACAGAATTATACTTAAAGCACTTTAAAAAGAACTTCACATTTCCAGCTAAGAGTGGAAGGCACTGTTCCTGTTCATTAATGTGCTTTCCTGGACATCTCTATTTATCTACAAAACAACCTAAGGAGGTCACATTGTTATTTCCATTCAACAGATGAGGAAACCGAGGCAGAGAGAGCACACAGTTTGTCCAAGACTACCCACGTGGTAAATGGTAGGGCTTAGGTTCAAACTCAGGCAGTGGCTCCAGAGGGAACGTCCTTAACCCCTAGGCTTGCTATGTCAGCATCAGCCCTGCTCAAAACTGGAGAATTCATAACAGATCTCTCAACCAGAGGAAAGGATGCTCGAGGTCTGTAGGCTTTCAGAATTATCTGGAGCACTTCATGCTCCATCAGACTCTCCAAGGCCCTACTAGTTTCCTCTGAGTTTTCATCTGAGTCACTGAAGAGTACTCTTCAGAGTAGAAGGATTGCAAGTGACAGAATAAAATGTATTCAAGACCAGATACCAAACCTTGTACCAGTTCAGACCTACAGGTAGAGACAACTCTGTCTAAATATATATTTATATAAGCCTTTCATCATCACTGTATACCAACATCTATTATTTTTGACCTCTAATGGATGGTCAATAAATGTTAAATTAATAAATTTATCAATAAATTAATGAGTAAATAATTTAATAGAAAATTTCAAGTCAAAACCCTTTTTTTATACACAACAAGATGTCGTTATTCTTGGAAAACACATATCTTCAGTGTCTGCCATGTTCCTAGCACTATGCTGGCCATTGTATGTGCCAAAGGGAAGCAATTAAGAGAAACCCCACAGTTGAAAGTTACAGTTGAAGTGGGAAAACAACTAGACTGCAATATATTCTAACTTCACAGAAACATTTGACACTATCCCATGTCTTAGGATAATTGAATGTGTTCTTCTAGATTTATTCTATATATTTTAATTGATTTGAGCTAGGTAAAATGGTCAAATCCATTTTGGAGATGAGAAAATGAAGTATGGAAAAGTTAAGTCAATTGCCAAAAATCACACATGAATGAAAATTTCTGCACTATACATTGCTATTGGGGAAACTGGTCAAAGTAAACCACATTTTTTGTAAGTGGATTTGTAAGGGTTTTGTGATCTTGGCTAAGGGCAATTAAAGTCCACAGACAGGCATTATGGCCACATATCTCATACTTATATATAGTACCTCACACTTTCCAAGGAGCTTTACATATATTATCTCCTTTATCTTTATAATAAGTTATGATAGAATGTTATTCTCATTTTACAGATAAAGAAACTGACACCCAGCAGAATTGAAAGACATGTCCAGGGTCATTTCATGAATTAAAATCAGAGCTGGAAATAGAAAAAAAATCTCATTTGTAATTTAGGGCTTTTTCCTTTAAACCCACACTGGTATAATAAATGGTATATAACAAAACATTTAGTTTGTGTTCTGCTGTCAATGAATCTATGTACATAAGTTTTTTAAAAGTGATTGACATGAACCTAGTTAGGCCTGCAAGTGTTGAGGACAGAAATACATAAGAGAGGATCAGCAGGCGAGTGGGTGGGGAGGGTGGGGGGGGTGGGGGGTCGTGGGGTACTCTCTAGGTCAAAAGTACTATGATTTTATGATCCTACAGAATAAAAAATAAAGAGAAGACTTCTTTGCTGATAAAATGGGGATAAAAAGTAAAAATGGTCCAGAAAATGTGCTTAGAATAGGAGATCCTACAAAAATTGGTCCTAGGAGTCCCCACAAGATCTGCTAAAAAGAAGCCCTCAGAACATGCTCACTATTTCATGGAAGGTGGAATAACCTAGACCCAACCTTCTTTCCTAAGAATGATATTTCAATCTAGAAGCTTCTTAAATAAACTGAAAGGTGGAAATGACAATTACTTGATCAGTAGAGAATTCAAAAAAATAATTTACTCCAAGTAAAAGATTTCATTGCTAAATATTACTTATGATTGAACAATAGGTATCATTAGATAAGAGAATTTTGAAGAGGAATGAATAAGCTTCTCTGCAGAAATGAATACAGAAATCTGTTCTTGATCATCTTGATCAGAGTAATGACAGAAGGAGTGGGAAACCTACAAAGATGTTTTGATAAACTTACTCAGTCAGGTGCCCTAATATTTACATGTAAATTTCAACTAAGGATTCTGCAAGGAGGTAAGATAACTCAACAGTTGTGAAAAGACAGATTGCCCCTGTTTCAGCTCCTTTCACTTGCTAGTATGTAATTTATCTATGAATTGTTACTCTTCTCTAGTTCTGACTATATAAACTGCAAATGAGATGAATTAGGACAGGATCAAAGATAAGGACTCAAGCTGAATAGTACTTTAGAAGATAGCTGCCAAAGAAGATAACTTTTAAAAAGATGTAAGATGTTTAGGAGGAATATTCCATGGTTAGGAGGAAATAAAAAGGGAAAATGCATCCTTCAAGACACATGTTTTCTGAAAACTATACAGTTCTTTAGGAGAAGGTCTTGGACTACGAAAAATAGTTGGCAAGAGATGGCACCCTATTACTGCATACCACTGGGAGTTTAGGCTAGAATTTACAATTTTGGCTTTAAGCAGGACACTCAGTGTCCTGGCCATCGTCTATAAAAGATGGCTGTGAATTTTGCCAAGGACTTATTCACATTTCAGCTGACCAAGATTTTTAATAATTGTATGACTTCCAAACCACCTATTCTGAGGTCTTCTGCAGCAGCCCATGGGAAACAAAAGCCTTCATACTCATTTCTATTTCTCCTTTGACTGGCTCCAGCAAAGAGTCTCCTCTCTCTAGGGATTCTTGATAAATATGTAGCACATAAAGAGAGCAAGGCAGGGGTTCAATCTGTGACAGGAAGGATAGAAACCATGGCACCGTCATAGGACTCTCAACAGATGCTCACTGCACAGAGGGCTTGAAGGAACTATGAGATTGCTGTTACTGTGGCAACCATGCATGCCTAAATGAACAACAAAATTAATAGTCCTAACAGGCTTTGGTGGCATCAACAGGATGACAACACTTGCTTTTACTAGGGGATGTGTACTCTCAATTGCAATTCCACTGAGATATGGTTCTCACATAAAGAAAAACAGTGTCCATTAAGGGCAAATAAACAGAATAACCATCAAGTACTTGCCACATAAACTTCCCCAAGCCAAGGGCAAGGGCCATGTTATTCTGCCTTCCTGCTAAAGTTAAAAGGCACTTTTCAAATTCCCACGCCTTTTTGTGACATCCTATTTAATTTTATCACGCTATCTCCTATTGAGCTTTTGTTGTAAGCAGATAAGGCTAAAGGGGGAGCTGAGGGGAAGCAGAATGAGACACAAAAAGGAAGAAAGTAAAATTAGCTATAACGCTTATTGGACCCTGCTTGGCCTTGAAGAAGGCACAATACATGTTAATTAAGTAGATTAATATGTTGTTTGCTGAAGGGGCTATTCTAGACAGCAGGAAGTAAGTTTAAAACAGGTAAGAACTGTTTTTTTCTGGACTAAAGTTAGTTAAGGCATTGCTCTGAACAACTCGCTACATTTTATCCTTGGATGGAGATAGGGAATGGGTGGGGGGAATAAAACCTTTCTTAGGACGTTAGATGATATTAAAAAATCCATTGGGCTAAGCAACTTTTAGATCATGAAGGATTTTCCAGAAATTTCCCAGTCACTGTTCTGTTAATTGATCCGTGTATTGGCCTTGCAGATAAGTTTAACACTCTGATCCAATATTAGACAGAAGATTTATTCCCCAAATGTTTATTATAATTATGTGACAGAATTGGTTACTCCAAGAGTTGAAATGAGACTGTTTCAGGTTAAATAACTTGTCCAAAGTTCTGGGAAATGCCTACATGGGGAATAAAGTCTTCATCAGGTAGTACTGAAATGACGTTTAAAGTCTGGTACTAATGAGTGGAGCCACATGCATGGGTTAGCTGGCTTAGAACAGAGGCAGGTCAGCTCTTCAATCAGACATGCTAATATCAGTGAGTCCACACAGAAATACATCCAAGTTTGCCAAAAAGTACAAGTAAAAACACATAATGTGCTCCATGCAAACCCACTGGGGCTGAGAGTAAGTGTGTACACTGCTAATAGTAGATTGATGATTTCACCTTCTTTTTAAAAGAATAAAGCACACATACATACCAATGTTTACAAATCTCACGTAACAAATGATCCCTGAAACGTGTTCTAAAGTAGATATTTAAGTACTATAGAATGAGTCAGATTCATACTGGTATGAATGAATTTTATGATTTTAGAACTTTATGATTTTACAATCAGCCAAACACATGGTAAGTCTGCAAACAAATAGGCAAATAAATACACTTTACCTTCACTACAAAAGCAAAAGGATATATTCTTTAAATGTTGCATTATGAATTGTGAGAGATGCAAGTAAGGATAAGCTGTCATCTTAAAGTTCCTTCCCCTTTCTACTCACCGCCCATAAGAACCTGCTGTTATGATAAGTCTATAATATATTTTATAGAACATATGTAGGTGACAATATAAAAATAATCATATAATATTTATAGTAAAAATCTTCCATAGTTAATGCCCTGTTTCTTGATCTGGGTGTCTGTTACATAGATAGATTAATTTTATGAAAATTCATTGAGTTATATACAATTTTCTGAATGTATGTTAGACTTCAGCAGAGTTTTCTGAAAATCTTTTCTTGTGACTGCACTGCTGAAGTATACAGATAGTTGTATGTTGCTTTAGAGCTAACACATTTATTGCAATAAGTGTGAATGTGAAAAACATTTTCATAAAGTAATCATATTTTAAATGCATCACATAAATTCATTATTTAAGTAAAAGGTGTGGATTATATCAATAGCTCTGGCTTGGCCACTAACTAGTGGTTGAATCTGAGCCTCTTTGTGTCTTATTTTCTCTCTCATCTAAAAAGGATTAGATGAGCTACAGTCCAGCGTCATTTCCAGCTTCAGTGTTACATGATACCCGGTAACGGGCCAAATGAGAAGTAAGAATCCTTTGGTGAATCTTTCTGTAAAGCAACGAGCCACTTCCTGGTTTATCTCTTTTGCAGACAAGCATTTCATGAGGGGTGGGGAGACAGCTGGAGTGAACAAAAGCTTGACTAAAGTGATAGTCTTCACACATAGGCTCTGTTAACCACAAGAAAGCCTCTGTCTAGTCATATAATTCTGGAGTCTCAAAGAAAGGAGAAGCTGCTGGGTATTTCCTCCATTAGAGTCTGACAATTCACTAAGATGAGGATTAACCTCTTCCTGCCAAAAGAACTGAGCAGTTTTCAGTGGAACTAAGTTTAGTCAAGGGCTTCCCAGGTGACACAATGGTGAAGAATCTACCTGCCAATGCAGGCGATGCAGGTTCGACCCCTGGGTTGGGAAGATCCCCTGGAGGAGAAAATGGCAACCCACTCCAGTATTCTTGCCTAGGAAATCCCATGGACAGAGGAGCCAGTTCATAGGGTCACAAAGGGTCAGACAACTTAGCGACTCAACAACAACAAAAGTTCAGTTAAAAGACTATTCCTTCCATAAACATTTATTGAGCTCCTGCTGAATGCCAAGCTTCCTGGTAGCTGCCAGGGATAAACTGGCAAGACAGGCCGATGGGATCCTGCCCCATGGGTCTCAGGAGCTTGTGGGAAACACAGACAAGTGAACAAGCAATTGCAGGCCGCCTTACATGATAAGTCTACAAAGGGAGAAACGGGAGGTGTGGCTGAGCAGGCACAGGAAGAGCGCATAACCAGCTGGGGGCTAGGGCAGGAGGTATCAGGGAGGTTTTCTGGAGCAAGTGATGTCTAAATAATGAGTAGGAGTTAGCCACGTAAACACATTTAAATCACATGCTGAGAGGCAGTATAGCCAAGAGTAGGCTCAGGAGTCAGACTGCTGCTGCTACTGCTGCTGCTAAGTCGCTTCAGTCTTGTCCGACTCTGTGCGACCCCAAAGATGATGGCCCACCAGGCTCCCCCGTCCCTGGGATTCTCCAGGCAAGAACACTGGAGTGGGTTGCCATTTCCTTCTCCAATGCAAGAAAGTGAAAAGTGAAAGGGAAGTCGCTCAGTTGTGTCCAACTCTTCATGACCCCATGGCCTGCAGCCTACCAGGCTCCTCCATCCATGGGATTTTCCAGGCAAGAGTACTGGAGTGGGGTGCCAGTGTCTTCTCCGAGGAGTCAGACTACTTAGTGTCAACTCCCTGTGCTAACACTTAATAGCTGTGTGAGCCTGGGTAGGTCTCTTGCTGCTACTCTGCTGCTAAGTCACTTCAGTCGTGTCCGACTCTGTGTGACCCCACAGACGGAAGCTCACCAGGCTCCCCCGTCCCTGGGATTCTCCAGGCAAGAACACTGGAGTGGGTTGCCATTTCCTTCTCCAATGCATGAAAGTGAAAAGTGAAAGTGAAGTCGCTCAGTCGTGTCCGACTCTTAGCGACCCCATGGACTGGAGCCTACCGGGCTCCTCCGTCCATGGGATTTTCCAGGCAAAAGTACTGGGGTGGGGTGCCATTACATGCTCATTAAGCCTCATTTTCCTCATCTGCAAAATGGGAATGATAGTACTCAAGGGTTGTTGTAAGGATTGAGAGAATCCATGTGAGCCCTAAGACAGAGCCTAACAACTACTTCTACTACTGTCATTACTAATAGACAGATGTGGGAAAAGGACAGCAGGATACCTGTGTGCAGACTGGCCCAAAGAGGACAAAGAATGTAGCTATGTGGTGTCCTGAGATTAGTCCAGTCCAGCTGGAGAGAAGACAGGGAGGATGCCATGACACGAGGCTGGCGTGGAAAGCAGGGACCAGTGGGCAAAAGGCCCTGAGGGCTATGTTAAGAAGTCTGGAGTCCATCCTGGAGGAATGAGAGCACCAAGGTGTTCTAAAGAGAGAAGTTCATGATCGTTCACTACCCACATTTATCAACAGAGGAGAAGGGAGCTTGCCCACATAAAAACTACTGCATCCACTAGCCATTTTCGTCTCAGAGGATGAGCTCCAGTTGGAATTTAATAGCTCACTAACATCCAAAGATTCCCTTCTGTTGGTAAGTTGGAGATGCTGGATGCTCAAATAAATGCAGTTAATTCTGGAGAGGCATCACCGAAATAATGTAATTCAGCTGAGAGACCCAGTTCAGAAAATTAACATAGTATATCTTTTCATGAGCCATGAGCTGTAATATACAGCAGACCTCTCTTGAGTATTAAACTTGCTCTATTAGATTACAGAAAATCCCAGACAACTAGCCCTGCTCTGGCTCGAGTTTTGTAGAACACGGATCTCTTTTTCCCTATGAGGAAGAGCAAGTGTATACCACAGCTACAAGCTTCATGTAACACAGGATGCAAGATACACACTTCTTATCCTACACTTCCCATCTCTTTAGACCTGACCTCTGCTGCTGCTGCTGCTAAGTCGCTTCAGTCGTGTCCGACTCTGTGCGACCCCATAGACGGCAGCCCACCAGGCTCTGCCGTCCCTGGGATTCTCCAGGCAAGAACACTGGAGTGGGTTGCCATTGCCTTCCCCATTGTGTGAAAGTGAAAAGTGAAAGTGAAGTTGCTCAGTCGCGTCCGACTCGTAGCGACCCCATGGACGGCAGCCTACCAGGCTCCTCCATCCATGGGATTTTCTAGGCAAGAGTACTGGAGTGGCTTGCCATTGCCTTCTCCGGACCTGACCTCTAAGGAAAACTAATAAGGACCAACCATGGCTTCTTGGGATGAATAAATATTAAACCAAAGTCCAAAAGGAATGGATGTAAGGACTGACATGACTCAATACTCATAAATCATATGGAAGAAGAAATAAGCAATAAACCTCTAACTCAGACAAACTTAAATGCTTCTGGGTAGTTCAATGCCAAGGTGTCACGGACCAAATGTAGGGGGAGTGGGCAGGAGAAGGGTGGCAGATGTGATGCAAGTGTATTTTGAATAGAATGATACAAATCCTCCCAGTAAAAGGATGAACTACCAATTAGAACCAGAAAGTGACACCTGGAATTACAGTGTCCCCCCCGTTAGGCTGGCTTCCCTCGTGGCTCAGATGGTAAAGAATATGCCTGCAATGTAGAAGACCTGGATTCAATCCCTGTGTGGGGAAGATCCCCTGGAGAAGGAAATGGCAATCCACTCAAGGATTCTTGCCTGAAGAATCCCATGGACAGAGGAATCTGGTGGGCTACAGTCCACAGGGCCGCAAAGAGTCAGACATGACCGAGCGACTAACACTTTCACTTCACTTTCTTTCCCTATTCGGCTACTAAGGCCAGATAATTTGGGGTATCATCGAGGAGAGGACTGAAAGCAGGAGAGAAAACAAACCACCATTCTTCAGTCCTCTCAGCCACAATGGAGGCACATCCACTCCTGAAAAGCCCTGTAGCTTGATGGCTATGCACCAAGAAATAGAAAACTGAGCCTGCTGCCATATTTACACACCTCCTGTTTGTCCACCAGTCTCAGTGAAATCACATATACTATTTTGTACACATTAATGGTATTTGTTAAACATTAGTAACAAAAGCCATTTTGTTCATGCATTTGGTGAGTAATTTGCTACAAACCAGCTCAATGTAAATCGCCAACGCTAGCAACTGGGGGCAATATCAAAGATGAGATATGTACACTGACCTCAAGTGGCTTACTGCCTAGTAGATGAACTATAGACATTAACTATAGCACAAGGCACAAAGGAATAAAAACCACAACAAAAAGGAGCAGATTAAGTGTTATAGTAACATCCTACACATATTTAGAGGACATTATGTCAAAAAATCACACACACACACACATACACACACACATATATATATATGCATATAAAATCTATTTGTATTTAACTGCATTCATTTTAAGGCTTAACCTGGACTGTGATGGTCATTGTGATTTTACTGACAATTCCATTCATGCCCAAAGCCAGTGGCTGATATTGATCAGCAGTTCATAGTGGCAACAGGAAGCTGGGAAGTTTCTGAATGAGGCTAAACTCTGGAGCTATTACCAATAGTGAATATTAAGAGGGTGAATTTTTTTTTTTGGTGGCAGAAAGTAGAAAGGCGAGGGAGCTTTTGAGTGAGATAGCCATTGTTTCTGCTGTCTTAGCCTTCAGGGCACTTGGTTTCTTCTGCAACTGCTAGAAAGTAAAAGAGCCATGCTCAAAAGCACTCTTTAATGGAGGGGAATAAAAATCAGGCTCATTGTCAGGATCAAGTATCTAACATCCTGTTGCCAGCTAAGTCAGCTTATAGAAGCCATTTACTATATTAATACCAAAAACTCTGTCCTCTCTTGCCCTAGCCCATACCAAAGGTACACACTAGATTTAGGAGATTAATCCTGCTTGCAGAACTGCCGGCTCCCTCCGGCTTTCATAATCGGAGTTCAAGGGGGAAAGTAGTGATACTGTCATAGGGCTTGAGAGAGACATGTCTTTGAGAATATGAAATTTCCATATCCTCAAAGTAAAATACTCCAAGGAAACCAGGTATAGAAAAAGGATTTTTCATTTGTACTTAGATACACATAGGAAACAAGCTACCTTTGCAGTTATCAATGACTTTAATTAATTACCTCTTTAATTAATGCAAATAGATAGACTTACTCTGTTCTCCATTGTATCTACCATTGCGTTTGCTTTTACCTCTGGGTGTATTAGTAGGGGGAAGGGGTGTATGTGTGTGTGTGTGTGTGTGTGTGTGTGTGTCTCAGTTAATAGACTGCATTTAACTGAGAATTGAGTTGCTATGTGTAATAAAATCACATTTCAGAATGGAATAAATCTCTTAAGATCACATATTTAAAGAAAATGAAGAGTTTCCCTGATGGCCCAGTAGATAAAGAATCTACCTGCAATACAAGAGGCACAAGAGATGTGGGTTCAATTCCTGGGTCAGGAAGATCCCCTGGAAGAGGAAATGGCAACCCACTCCAGTATTTTTGCCTGGGAAATCCCATGGACAGAGGAGCCATGGGTCCTCTGGGTCCCTTTGCAGTTCAAAGGGTCGCAAAGAGTTGGACGTGACTGAGAAACTAAGCACAGCGGTATTAAAAATGTTAGCATTGAAAGCAATTGAAGTAATCTATCAAGGTATGTTATAAAATGATACATAAGATTTCTTTTTAAGTTGAATATATGACCTCTATTTCAAGAGACACAATCTAGTTGGGAGGACAAGTTTTAAAATATATACAAAATAATGGCTCAGGAAACTCAAACAGGGGCTCTGTATCAACCTAGAGGTGTGGGATAGAGAGGGAGATGGGAGGGAGGTTCAAAAGGGAGGGGATATATGTATACCTATGTCTGATTCATGTTGAGGTTTGACAGAAAACAACAAAATTCGGTAAAGCAATTATCCTTCAATCAAAAACTGAAGTAAAAAAAAATTATATATATATATACAAAATAAATATAAGACTTAAAAATATTAGAACAGGACCAACATATCTAAGTCTCAAAAGTTTAAGGAATGGAAAAGAATGAAGGTAAACATTAAATTTCATTTCCAAAGAACTTGGGGTTGGTAGAAAATCACCAAGGTTTCAGGAGTTTCTACTTCTCAGCTAGACCCACTGTGAGGCAGGGTGAACTCGCAACCCTACTAGGCAACAGTCTTGCAGTTTTTGTGTTCCATTTTGGGTATTTTTAATTTTATGGCTTATGCTAAATGTAACATGATATATTTTTTTAATATTGTAAATATTCTTTGCCATCCCATTCCTAAAGATGATTATATTAAAAGAGTTTCAGTTAATTAGAGAATATGCACATTGTTCGAATCATATTTCATCTGGTTTCTTTTATTTTAAGGAGGTATTACCTTTTCCGGGTTCTGTAAAATAGGGGAGCTACAGAATTACAAACTCATTCTGTGCTAAATAGGATAAGCATGCTGTTTTGGAAAAACAGTGATTCCATTTTGTGGGTGATTTAATTAACAACTGAATTTGTAGCTTCAGTTTAAACAAAATAGAAATCTTAGTTGTTAACCAAAACAACTCTAAAACTTGAGTTTTAAAATGTCATGGTTTGGGATTCTTAGTTCTATGTCTCCCTTCTTTCTTTCATCTCTAATATGCAAAGAGCCCAGAAAGTCACAAAACTTAGAAGAGACCTCAAAATCAAGGCTGAACATTTGGATTCAAATTGCAGAGGAGGAAAAGGAACATTTTAGAGAACTGTGGTGGATATGACTGTTGTTATTGCTTTAAATCAGTTTGAGCACATGGTGCATTTTAAGTAAGTCATTTGCCTGGTTTGTGTTATTTTTTATAAATAAACACAAAACTATAATCTTAAATGCATGGTGAGAATACAGATAATTGCTTTTACTTTTATAATTGGGAGTCAGCTGTGTCTCAAAACACAGTGAGTCTGAAAACTGCTCTGGGGATGACACGCTGTATGCATTTAAAGTAACACGAGAGCAGGACTTCCTTAGTAAAACAGTAGACCTGTGGTCAGTGTGCTGGTGTTTTTAAGTTTCTGTTTTATGTTTCTAGAGTTCCCAGCAATATGGACAAAGATATTCATGTTTTTAAAAAATGCTTTTGTTGCTGTTCAGTCACTAAGTCATGTCCAACTCTTTTCAACCCCATGGACTGCAGCACCCCAGGCTTCCCTGTCCTTCACCATCTCCCAGAGTTTGCTCAAATTCATGTTTATTGAGTCAGTGATGCTATCCAACCATCTTATCCTCTGCCTCCCTCTACTCCTTTTGCTTTCAGTCTTTCCCAGCATCAGGGTCTTTTCCAATGAGTCAGCTCTTCACATCAGGTGGCCAAAGTACTGGAGCTTTAGCTTCAGCATCAGTCCTTCCAGTGAAAATTCAGGGTTGGATTTCCTTTAGGACTGACTGGTTTGATCTTCAATTATTTTGTTACTAAATTAAAAACTAAAGTATCCCCAAACTGTCCAACTCCACATTCATACACACAAATTATAGCATCATAGTTGAAAGCTTCTAAGTCTAATTACTGTGCCAATATTAAGATGATAATACACCCCATTCTGTATTACTCAAAGACTAATTATCTAGGCCGGGCACTTAAGCTTGTCCCTATTCCCTTGGTTTTCTGCCATTTGCCTATTTTAAGGTTCATTAGCCTCTTCACACTCAGGGCAGACAAAATAAAAGAAGATGAAACTCAAATCAGCAAACTTAAACTTTTCACATGATCTAGTAAAAATGATGGGAGGAGAAAGAAGAGATAGTTAACGTGACAATCAAGGTTCTCCATATATTCATTTATTCACAGTGTTCTCTTTCTCCAGTGATAAGCTGACCAGATATCTTGAATTAAGCAAAATAACACTTGATTTTGACTCTTTTTTTTTTTTTTTTTGACTCTTTGACCTTCCTATTCTTTCACTTTATTGATTAATTTTGTACCGCAAATGCCAGTTCTTCCTCCCTTTGTCCTTTCTTCTCCTTTTCCTTTCTCACTGTCAGCAGGAGCTACATTTATTTACTAAATGGCACTCCTTTACTTCTGACATTGAAGGGAATCCCTAAGAGTTCCAGGCCTTTCCCATCACACTTTTAACTCAACTAACTTTGTGAAGCTAGCCCCTATAACCTAAATGCCCATACTTAGAATAGTAGCTGGAAATACTATGGTATATCTATGCTTATATGCTAGCCTTAGCAGAGAATGGGGGGCAGCTCTTTAACCCCTCCCTGGATTGCAAGTTTTATCATGTCTTCAATACCCTATCTGAAGTTTTGGCACTTTAGCTATTCATGTAGATATTTAAGATGACCTATTATCCAACTCTCCCTTAATCCCCTTCCCACTATATATATATACTTTCGCAAATGACAAAATCTTCAGCCAATTGAATACAAACCAAAGCATTCATTCTTTCAGTCCTGCCTCCGCACAATTGGTTGTGCACCAGCCAAAGGCAAAACAATTTCATGAGGCTCAAATTGTCAAGAATTTAATCAAAAGCTTAGACCACAGAGAGGATGGATCCCCAGAGAATAATATGCCGATGAACAAGATCCCCCAAACTCATCAAATTCATCTTCCATTAGCTCTATGTGGGCACCAAGACCTCTATTAAGCCTGCAATTTTTTGTCCAATGTGAGGAACCACAGTCTGCTAAACAGCCCAAAACCTGAAGGGTAATGACCTGCTCTTCTCTAAATTCTAAAAGGTATATCATAGTTTCAGGATAATGAGAGAAGAGCGGGAGAATTCAGGTTATAAGAAACAGGCTCATATACTTATCATAGTCTATTCTAGTCTGGTCTATGTGATGTGATGATTCACATAGCTGTATATCCATATCTATATCTCACAGAGACTAAGTGGTTTAAGGGCATCATCTCTAATCATCACAGCAACCCTGAGATAGGTACTATTAATATCTATCACACATGAGAAACTGAAGCTCCACTTAACAAGGAAATGACAGAACTGGCTTCAAATCCAAATTGTCTGACTCCAGAGTCCATGCTCATTCTATTACATTATTATTACACAGCCCAACCCTGGGCTTCTTGCCCACTTATCTAATCTTATTCTCTCATTTTTCCCATACCTCAAGCTGTCACCAGCCAAATCTTGTTGGAGTCAGTCTATAAATAAACCCTCATTTCTATGTAACTGATCACTTAAGACCACTCTAACTTCACCCTGACTTGCCTCTTGAGAAACCTATATGCAGGTCAGGAAGCAACAGTTAGAACTGGACATGGAACAACAGACTGGTTTCAAATAGGAAAAGGAGTACGTCAAGGCTGTATATTGTCATCCTGCTTATTTAACGTATATGCAGAGTACCTCATGAGAAATGCTGGGCTGCAAGAAGCACAAGCTGGAATCAAGATTGCCAGGAGAAATATCAATAACCTCAGATACGCAGATGACCACCCTTATGGCAGAAAGTGAAGAGGAACTCAAAAGCCTCTTGATGAAAGTGAAAGTGGAGAGTGAAAAAGTTGGCTTAAAGCTCAACATTCAGAAAACGAAGATCATGGCATCTGGTCCCATCACTTCATGGGAAATAGATGGGGAAACAGTGGAAACAGTGTCAGACTTTATTTTGGGGGGCTCCAAAGGCATGCAGATGGTGATTGCAGCCATGAAATTAAAAGATGCTTACTTCTTGGAAGGAAAGTTATGACCAATCTAGATAGCATATTCAAAAGCAGACATATTACCTTGCCAACAAAGGTCCGTCTAGTCAAGGCTATCGTTTTTCCTGTGGTCATGTATGGATGTGAGACTTGGACTGTGAGGAAAGCTGAGCGCAGAAGAATTGATGCTTTTGAACTGTGGTGTTGGAGAAGACTCTTGAGAGTCCCTTGGACTGCAAGGAGATACAACCAGTCCATTCTAAAGGAGATCAGTCCTGGGTGTTCATTGGAAGGACTGATGCTGAGGCTGAAACTCCAATACTTTGGCCACCTCATGTGAAGAGTTGACTCATTGTAAAAGACCCTGATGCTGGGATGGATTGGGGGCAGGAGGAAAAGGGGACGACAGAGGATGAGATGGCTGGATGGCATCACTGACTCAATGCACATGAGTTTGGGTGAACTCCAGGAGTTGGTGATGGACAGGGAGGCCTGGTGTGCTGTGATTCATGGGTCGCAAAGAGTTGGACACGACTGAGCGACTGAACTGAACTGAACTGTGAACTTCACCCAGGCTTTGGCATATAGATTATAGCTCTTTCCAAGATTCTCCACCCCAGGCCTAGATTCCCATTGATAAGACTCTTTTCCAGGTGGTCTTTTAACAAACTCTATCATGAAGAGCAAGGGACAAGACTACAAAATGGTACTGACTACAGAAATGTAAATGGCAAAAAAAAAAAAAAAAAGAAATGTAAATGGCATATGGAAGCATAGATGACAAAGAAGAATACGGTATAAAGCATCCAGGAAGTTTATACCAACAGCAAGATGCCAGTGAGTAATGAAATATAGCAACAATTGATACAGCAATCAAAATAAGTAAAATAAAATATTATACACATTCCTGAAGACCCCAGGTAGACTTGAACACATGCAAAGATTTCTTCTTTTCTTGGATAGGATGATACAACATCATAAATATGTTGGCTCTTCCTAAGTTTAGTTATAAATGTAATTCAATATCAATAAAAATATCAACAAGATTTTTGAGTTAGATAAGCTGAAACTAAAGTTCACATGGAAAAACAGTCATGCAAGAATAGCCAGAAAAATACTATAAAACAAAAACCATGAGGTCATGGTAAGAGGGGGAAATAGCTCAACCAGACATTAAAACATACTAGAAAGCATGCAAGTTCCTATTTAGTTTAGATAAAGATTTTTAATCATGGTCCAAAACCTAGAGGTGTTACAAGAAAAGATTAATAAACGTGACTACATAGAAATTTTTTAAATGGCAAAAGAAAAAACACTAGAAACAAAGTTAAAAGACTTTGACAAACGAGAAAATATTTACAACATATACCACATACAAGGGGCTAATATTTCTAATCACTTCATGGCATGGTCCCATCACTTAATGGCAAATAGAAGGAGAAAAAGTAGAGGCAGTGACAGATTTCATTCTGTCGGGCTCCAAAATCACTGCAGATGGTGACTGCAACCACGAAATTGAAAGATGCTTGTTCCTTGGAAGGAAAGCTGTGACAAACCTAGACAGTGTATTAAAAAGTAGAGACATCACTTTGCTGACATAGGTCTGTATAGTTAAAGCTATAGTTTTTCCGATAGTCATGTATGGATGTGAAAGTTGGATCATAAAGAAAGCTGAGAGCTAAAGAGCACAATGCTTTCGAATTGTGGTACCGGAGAAGACTTTTGAGAGTCCCTTAGACTGCAAGGAGATCAAACCAGTCCATCCTAAAGGAAATCAACCCTGAATATTCATTGGAAGGACTGATGCTGACGCTGAAACTCCAATACTTTGACCACCTGATATGGTCAGATGTTTTTCATTGGAAAAGACCCCGATGCTGGGAAAGATTGAGGGCAGGAGAAGGGCGTGACAGAGGATGAGATGGTCAGATAGCATCACTGACTCAATGGACAAGAAGCTGGGCAAACTCCAGGAGTTAGTGGAGGACAGAGGAGCCTGGTGTGCTCTAGTCCATGTGGTCACAAAGAGCCAAACAACAAAAACAACATTTCTAATATATAAAGAACTCTTAAAAATTGAGAGACAATGTGCTAAAAATGAACAGACACACAGAGAGACCACAATTTAAAGTGGCCCTTAGAAGTGAAAGTCGCTCAGTCATGTCTGACTCTTTGTGATACCATAGACTACAGTCTGTGGAATTCTCCAGGCCAGAATAGCCTTTCCCTTCTCCAGGGGATCTTCCCAGCTCAGGGATCAAACCCAAGTCTCATACAGGCAGATTCTTTACCAGCTGAGCCACAAGGGAAGCCCAAGAATGCTGGAGTGGGTAGCTTATCCAGTCTCCAGGGGATCTTCCCGACCCCAGAATTGAACTGGGGCCTCCTGCATTTCAGGTGGATTCTTTACCAACTAAGCTAATAGAGAAGCAAGCCCCTTAAACATGCAAAAATGATCAAACTCACGCATAATTAGAGGAATGCAGATGAAAACACTGAAATACCAATTCTTACTTATTAGATGGGTAGAAATTTGAAAGCATGACAACATATCCTCTTGGCAAGTCTGTGGGGAAACAGACACTCTCATATATTGCTGACGGGAAGGCAAACTGATATAACCTCTCTGGAGAATAATTTGGCCATATCTAACAAAACTACGTATGCATGTACCTTTTGATCCAGCATTTCCACTTCTGGGAATCTAGCCTGATGATACATCTCTGACAATTCAAAAATACAGATCCACAAGATTATTCATTGCAACACTGTAGTTGCAGGATAGAAGAGACAATCTAAATGCCCATACTTAGAACAGTAGCTGGAAATACTATGATACATCCACACAATAGAGTACTGCGTTATGTGTAGCTGGAAACAAGAATAAGGAAAATCTCTACAAACTGATATGGAGAGATTTCCAGGATAAATTGTTAAGCAAAAAAAATAATAATAATAATAAAAGAGCACATTACAAAGAGTATCTACAGTATACTACATTTCAAGTAAGAAAAAAAAGGGAACGTAAGAAAACATGTATCTGCTCATTTGTGCAAAAGGAATACAGGAAGAATTAACCAGTAACTAATGAGCATGGTTAATTTCTGGCTGTCAGTGGGAATAGGGAGGAAAAAAAGAGGGCAGGGAAAGGGAAGTAAGGATGGTAGGAGCAACATTTCTCTGAATACATCTTTTTATATAACTCTGACTCTTAGAACTATGGTACAGTTTCACAGTACTATATACTCTGTGGATAATGAAAGCCAGCTTTCCTACTATCAGAGAAAGAAGCTACAACTCAGGGAAAGGGAAGGCCAGAACAAACCCTATAGCATTAAATTGGAGTTGGAGGTATCAGTATTCATTCATTGATTATAGTACATATACAGATGAGTATATGCTTGTGCATGCATGTTCACTCACTCAGTTGTGTCTGACTCTTTGTGACCCCATGGACTGTAGCCTGTCAGGCTCCTTTGTCCATGGAATTTTCCCAGCAAGAATACTGAAGTGGGTTACCATTTCCTCCTCCAAGGGATCTTCCTGACCACACAGGTAAGTAAGTAAGTATGTGTGTACATGTGTGGTTCTCTACATACATACATTTCCTAGTTCTGTCCACTTGCGAGAGCCTGGAAAAAATGATACCCAGTAGCAATAAGAACACGTAGTACCCAAATTCAGGTTTCTAAATAACACTTTGACAGGGACCAGGGCTCCCTGGAGAAGTAGCTGGTTTCAGAGCTGGGACAGGAAATATACAAGATGAGCCTGGAACACCTTGTGAAGAAAGGCAGTGTTGCTCGTTTATTGTTTAGTTGCTCAGTTGTGCCCGAGTCTTTGTGATGTCATGGACTGTAGCCCCCAGGCTCCTCTGTCCATGGGATTTCCCAGGCAAGGATACTAGAATGGGTTGCCATTTTCTTCTCCAAAGGATCGTCCCAACCCAGGGATCGTGTCTCCTGCATTGGCAGTTGGGTTCTTTATCACTGAGTCATCAGAGAAGTAGAAAGAAAGAAAGTAAAGTTGCTCAGTCGTGTCTGACTCTTTGCAACCCCATGGACTGTAGCCCACAAGGCTCCTCAGTCCATGGAATTTTCCAGGCAAGAGTACTTGAGTAGGTTGTCATTTCATTCTCTAAGGTAAGTAGAAGTGAAGTGAAGTGAAGTCGCTCAGTCGTGTCAGACTCTTTGCGACCCTGTGGACTGTAGCCCACCAGGCTCCTCTGTCCATGGGATTCTCCAGGCAAGAATACTGGAGTGGGTTACCATTTCTTTCTCCAGGGGATCTTCCTGACCCAGGGATCAAACCCGGGTCTCCCGCATTGGAGGCAGACGCTTTAACATCTGAGCCACCAGGGAAGCCCCAAGGTAAGAAGAGAAGTGCTCAAAAAAGTGACACAGAAGCCAACCTGAACAAGCTCCCAATGGCCAAAGATGGGACAATGGGAACAATAAAAAGATAATAATAATAACAGTAATGGTTTATAATTCATAAAATATAAAATAAATATCCATAATTCAATATTAATCTAAATAATCAAGCAAAACTAAGCAGGGGATAAACCCTGGATGAGAGCATGGCAACCCACTCCAGTATTTTGCCTGGAGAATCCCCATAGACAGAGGAGCCTGGTGGGCTGCAGTCCATGCATCATAAAGAGTTGGACGTGACTGAGCAACTAAGCACAGCAGAGCACAAGCAAGGGATAAGCCCGTTACAGAAAGACAAACTTTGTAATATTACTTTTATATGACATTTCTGAAGTAATAAAATTCATGAGGACAGAAAGTATTGATAGAATGGTAGAGGCAGGAGTTGGAAATCAGTGTTTAATGGATACAGAGTTTCAATTGGAGAAGATAAAAAAAAATTTGTGGAGATGGATGGTTGTGATGCTTGCACAACAATTTGAATGTATTTTATGCCACAGAATTGTATGTTAAATATGGTTAAAGTGGTATATTTTGTGTAATATATATTTTGCCACAAAAATTTTAAATGCATTTAAAAAGCAAAAACGAAAGTAAATAATAAACAAAGGAGAAGGCCTAGCTCTTTCTTAGAGTCAAAATCTAATTAATAAATGTAGAAGAAATAGGGAAAATAAGAAAATCTTCAGCAGACAAACATTAGCATACTAATTGCTACAGTAAGAATTATGGATAAATGTTAAAAATTATTGGGCAAAAGTATGATCAGAAACAGAATGTCTGCATAGTCAGAGTACCTCCCCAAAGATACTTATTAATTACAAAGGGAAAAACAGTAACTTTGAAGTGTAGAAGCTTGGCAGACATCATCTTGGCTATGTGATCAAAGTTAACACCATCACTAGTAATGCATATTGACATGGGGAACACAGCATTGATTCTGTGATATTTCTGCCAAAATGCATACCCCAAACCCAATCACGAGGAAACATCAGACAAACAAAAATGGAGGGACATTCTACAAAATAACTGGTCTCTAAAAACCCAAAGAATCAAAATCATTAAAGTCAAGGAAAGACTGAGGAACAGTTTGAGAATGAAGAAGACCTAAAGGGACATGACAACTAAATGTCACTAATTTCTAATCATTTCCTATAAAAAATAGTATTGGGAAATTCAGAGAAAGTGGAATGAAGCCTGAATATTAGATGGTGGTAATATGTCAGTGTTAATTTCCTGGTTTTGGTGGTTGCATTATACTCATATAGGAAAAAGTCCGAATGTGCAGGAAATGTCCACTAAAGTACACAGGAATAACAGAACATGAGGTCAGCAAAACATTCTTAACTTTTTTGTGGTAAAGGAAGTTACTTAATTTGAACATATATAAATTTGTAATCTCAAAATAAAAAGATAGTAACTATTAGAGTAACTATAGCAACTATGGAGAAGGAAATGGCAACCCACTCCACTATTCTTGCCTGGAAAATCCCATGGACGGCGGAGCCTGGTGGGCTGCCGTCTATGGGGTCACACAGAGTCGGACACGACTGAAGTGACTTAGCAGCAGCAGCAGCAACTATTATAAAGAGATAGAAAACTAGAAAACATGAAAGAGTGGGAGAAGTTCCAGTGAATACCTCATGGAATTCCAGAAGCAGAGAGTAAAGGAAGTGGCAGAAAGGCATCATTGGAAGAACAGCTGAGAATGGCTAAGAATTTTTCAGGCTGAAGAGTAAAGAAAGACATGAGTCCCTAGAGAGAATGTTTATATCAACTGCTGAGACAGAAAAACAAAAATAAATCCACATCTAAGCATACCATAGTGAAAATTCAGAACAGCAGGGATAAAGAGAAAATCCTAAATGCTACCAGGAGAGAAGACAGATTACCTACAAAGCAGCAGTCATTAAACAGAAAGCAGGCTTCTCATCAGTGAATTGACGCCAGCAGACAGTGTAGCTTCCAAATGATGAGTGAAAATAATGAGAATTGTCTATAGAGCAAAACCAGTGCTGCTTCAACTGAAGTAGGTCATGAAAGGATATACTTCAGCAAAAAGAAAAATGAACCCAGAAGGAAGGAGTGAGATATAAGGAGCATAATTAGCAAAAAAAATTAACAAAATGAATTGGTAAATCTATTTAGGTATTGGTTGCTAATGATAATAATCAAAACAACAACAGCAACTGATTTTGTACCTTTAAATACTGGTAAAATTAAAATCCTACCTGACAATAAAATGGCAGATTCAAGGAAGATTCTATGGGTAAAGTCTGCTAAATTCAATGTCTTGCTCAGAAGGAGAACAGAGAAACTAAACAGTAATGGAAAGCTTAATGTGTATGTTTAAAATGTGAAGAAATTATTTTTAAATACCCAGGCTCAAAAAATTTTCAACTGCTGGGGAAGAGATGGAAAAAAGAATAATAAAAATGTATAAATCTCAAACAGAGCAACAAAGGATAAAAAAGAAGTAGGTAAAAAGCTTGGTAAATAGCAAGTAACATAAGATGGCAGAAATAGGTTTAATTATGTCATAATCACAATCAATGGAAACAGAATAAATTTAGCTATTCAAGAAAGTTGCCATAACTGTGGATAAAGAAACAAACATTAGCAATTGGCTACTTCCAAGAGATAGACCAACGGCACCCCACTCCAGTATTCTTGCCTGGAAAATCCCATGGACAGAGGAGTCTGGTGGGCTGTAGTCCCTGGGGTCGCTAGGAGTCAGACATGACTGAGCGACTTCCCTCTCACTTTTCACTTTCACGCACTGGAGAAGGAAATGGCAACCCACTCCAGTGTTCTTACCTGGAGAATCTCAGAAATGGAGGAGCCTGGTGGGCTTCTGTCTATGGGGTTGCACAGAGTCGGACACGACTGAAGCGACTTAGCAGCAGCAGCAGCAAGAGATAGACCTAAACAAAATACACAAAGGTTAAAAATAAAGAGATGAGAAAAGGCAAATACTAAAAAAGAAGGGCTTCCCTGAAGGCTCAGCAGTAAAGAATCTGCCTGCAGTGCAGGAGAAGCAGGTTTGACCCCTGGGTCCGGAATATCTCCTAGAGAAGGAAATGGCAACTCACTCGGGTATTCTTGCCTGGGAAAACCCATGGACAGAGGAGGCTGGTGGGCTACAGTCCATGGGGTTGCAAAGAGTTGGACATGACTTAAAGATTAAACAACATCAAAACAAAAGAAATCTAGAAAGCAATATTGATAGCAGATAAAACAGAAAATAAGGCTAAAAGCATTAACGGAGATAAAATGAGTTTAAAATGAGTTTTAAAATGAGTTTTTTAAAGTCTTCAAGCAAATATAACTATCACGAACTTGTATGCATCTAATACAGTTCAGGCACACACAAATTAAAAAATGATACAATCACAAAGAAAACTGGATAAATTCACATTTATAGTGGGAGATTTTAACACAACTCTCTTAGACACGGATAGATAAGTCAAACAAAACAATTAACAAACATGATATATTTGACAGCTACATTAAGAGAACACTGCACCAGAAGACTCTTGAGAGTCCCTGGGACTGCAAGGAGATCCAACCAGTCCATTCTGAAGGAGATCAGCCCTGGGATTTCTTTGGAAGGAATGATGCTAAAGCTGAAACTCCAATATTTTGGCCACCTCATGCGAAGGGTTGACTCATTGGAAAAGACTCTGATGCTGGGAGGGATTGAGGGCAGGAGGAAAAGGGGACGATAGAGGATGAGATGGCTGGATGGCATCACCGACTCAATGGACGTGAGTTTGAGTGAACTCCGGGAGTTGGTGATCGACAGGGAGGCCTGGCGTGCTGGAATTCATGGAGTTGCAAAGAGTTGGACATGACTGAGCAACTGAACTGAACTGAACTGAACACCCCCCAAAATAGTGATTATACATTTTTTGATGTATATGTGGAATATTTATCAAAAAAATTAAATCACAAAGAAAGTTTCAACAAAATTCAAAAAATCAACAGCATACAGTTTGCATATTCTGACCACCAATGCAATTACATTAGAATCAAGAATAAAAGACAGTAACAATAAAACACCCTATATTTAGAAATGATTTTGCACTTTTAAATAATCAAAGGTTAAGGAATAAATTACAATGGGAATTATAAAAGATTTAGACTGAATGACAGTGAAAATATTTGTTCTCTGAAAGTGCTCCTTCAAAACTCCTAGGATGGGTGGGCAATACCAATCCTGAACCTTCTCACCTCTACTCCCCTAGCCCATTTACCTAGAGCCAAGGCTGCAACAGGCAAATTTCCTTTCTGCCTACCTTGAGAATATGAGCGGAGTAGATTTTTTCCAGTTTAATCACTAAATGGTCACTTTTCAGGTCCTGGACTCATTCTGGAGGTCTTTAATCCAACTCCTCATCTTGCTTGAAATCTTACCTTTCTCTCCTACTCCCCATTCGAATCTATTAAAATTGAAACTCAAAGGATTGAAAACAACAAGGGAATTTAAGGTTTTTCTTACTTTCTTTCCACAAAATATCTTAAGATTTTTTTAAATGTTTTATTCAGCATTTTAGATGTTTGTATTAGGGGGCTTCCTGGAACAGTCAGTCTCCTTTTGACCCAAATTGAGTGCCAACATTAATCAAATTACCAGCCTCTCTGTGCTTAGCTTCCTCTTCTATTAAATGGGGTTAATAATTTATCCTATTAATTTGTTGTGGGAGTCAATAAGTAATGCATGGAAAGCTCCTGGCACTAGTAAGTGCTAAAAAAAAATAAAATAAAAATGCTGACTATTACCAGGAGCAGTTATAGTGTGAACTTGGTTCCAATAAAGCAAGTACCCCCTTCAAAAAATCAATATCATAGGCAATCTCACCGATGAATATACATGGAAAATCCTCTAGTAAAAATAAAAGTTAAGCAAATTAAATCCAAAAGGGTATCAAATCAGATCAGATCAGTCGCTCAGTCGTGTCTGACTCTTTGCGACCCCATGAACTGCAGCACGCCAGGCCTCCCTATCCATCACCAGCTCTCGGAGGTCACTCAGACTCATATTCATCGAGTCAGTGATGCCATCCAGCCATCTCATCCTCTGTCGTCCCCTTCTCCTCCTGCCCTCAGTCCCTCCCAGCATCAGAGTCTTCTCCAATGAGTCAACTCTTCACATGAGGTGGCCAAAATACTGGAGTTTCAGCTTTAGCATCATTCCTTCCAAAGAAATCCCAGGGCTGATCTCCTTCAGAATGGACCGGTTGGATCTCCTTGCAGTCCAAGGGACTCTCAAGAGTCTTCTCCAACACCACAGTTCAAAAGCATCAATTCTTCGGCGCTCAGCCTTCTTCACAGTCCAACTCTCACATCCATACATGACCACAGGAAAGACCATAGCCTTGACTAGGCAAACCTTTGTTGACAAAGTGATGTCTCTGCTTTTGAATATGCTATCTAGGTTGGTCATAACTTTCCTTCCAAGGAGTAAGCATCTTTTAATTTCATGGCTGCAGTCACCATCTGCAGTGATTTTGGAGCCCAGAAAAATAAAGTCTGACACTGTTTCCACTGTTTCTGCATCTATTTCCCATGTAGTGATGGGACCAGATGCCATGATCTTCGTTTTCTGAATGTTGAGCTTTAAGCCAACCTTTTCACTCTCCACTTTCACTTTCATCAAGAGGCTTTTGAGTTCCTCTTCACTTTCTGCCATAAGGGTGGTATCATCTGCGTATCTGAGGTTATTGATATTTCTCCCAGCAATCTTGATTCCAGCTTGTGCTTCTCCCAGCCCAGCGTTTCTCATGATATACTCTGCATATAAGTTAAATAAGCAGGGTGACAATATACAGCCTTGACATACTTCTTTTCCTATTTGGAACCAGTCTGTTTTTCCATGTCCAGTTCTAACTGTTGCTTCCTGACCTGCATATAGGTTTCTCAAGAGGCAGGTCAGGTGGTCTGGTATTCCCATCTCTTTCAGAATTCTCCACAGTTTATAGTGATCCACACAGTCAAAGGCTTTGGCATAGTCAATAAAGCAGAAATAGATGCTTTTCTGGAACTTTCTTGCTTTTTCCATGATCCAGTGGATGTTGGCAATTTGATCTCTGGTTCCTCTGCCTCTTCTAAAACCGGCTTGAACATCAGGAAGTTCATGGTTCACGTATTGCTGAAACCTGGCTTCGAGAATTTTGAGGATCACTTTACTAGCATGTGAGGTGAGTGCAATTGTGTGGTAGTCTGAGCATTCTTTGGCATTGTCTTTCTTTGGGATTGGAATGAAAACTGCCCTTTTCCAGTCCTGTGGCCCCTGCTGAGTTTTCCAAATTTGCTAGCATATTGAGTGCAGCACTTTCACAGCATCATCTTTCAGGATTTGAAAGAGCTCCACTGGAATTCCATCACCTCCACTAGCTTTGTTCTTAGGGATGCTTTCTAAGGCCCACTTGACTTCACATTCCAGGATGTCTGGCTCTAGGTCAGTGATCATACCATCGTGACTATCTGGGTCATGAAGATCTTTTTTGTACAGTTCTTCTGTGTATTCTTGCCACCTCTTCTTAATATCTTCTGCTTCTCTTAGGTCCATAGCATTTCTGTCCTTTATCGAGCCCATCTTTGCATGAAATGTTCCCTTGGTATCTCTAATTTTCTTGAAGAAATCTCTAGTCTTTCCCATTCTGTTGTTTTCATCAATTTCTTTGCATTGATCTCTGAGGAAGGCTTTCTTATCTCTTCTTGCTATTCTTTGGAACTCTGCATTCAGATGCTTGTATCTTTCCTTTTCTCCCTTGCTTTTCGCTTCTCTTCTTCTCACAGCTATTATCCTAATAGATGCAGTCAAAACAACAGAATTTAATCGTCATTTATTATAATTACTCTCAACAATGTAGGAGTAGAGGATTTCCTTAATAGATAGCCTCAATTAATGACATCATTCAAGATGTTTCTATTATTTTTTATGCACTTGATACAATATTCTCAGAGAAAGTTAATATGTCTCACTATGATTATATTTTTTTTCTTTTCCCTTATATTTCTTCTGATTTTTGCTTTATGTGTCTTTGCTTCTTTGCTGTTAGGTGTTTAATGGTTTATGATGTCTATTTTCTTCATGGATTGTACCTTTTGTTATGAAAAATACTCATGGTTTCATTTAAAAATATACAAATAAATAAATTTAACAACAAAAAATAGATAGCTACAAAATACTAAAAGCAAACATCAGAAAGCAGTGTTTCCACAGAAATTTCAAATAAAATAAAGAAGTCTGCTTTCACTATGAGTATTTAATATTATACTGGAGTTTCTAGACCTCTGCTTCCAACAGAAATTTACTGAAAGCTACATATGCATTTTAAAATTTTCAAGTAGGCACATTTAAAAAAGTAAAAAGAAACAGGAGAAATTAACTTTAATAATATATTTTATTTAACCTAGATATCCAAATTAATATCATTTCAACATGTAATCGATATAAGAATTATTAATGAAACATTTCACATACTTTTTTCACATTAAATCTTCAAAATCTGGTGCGTATCTTACTCTTTCAGCACAGCTCAGACTAGCCACGTTTCAAATGCTCAATAGGCCCAAGGGAAAAGGTGCTAGGCCTCATATGTAATCAAGGAAACTCACCAGATTGACAAAAATGTAAAGGACTGGCAATGACAAATTTTGGCAAAGAAAAGGAGGACTCATACATTGCTGGTAAAATGTTCTACCATTTGGAGAACAATATTAATATCTGAAAATGTGAATAACATTCACCCCGATGAATCTACTTCTAGACATATACTTTAGGAAAATTCTCCCCTGTGTAAATTAATATTTTTTAAGATGGTCTTGTCAGTATTGTTCATATTATAGTAGGAAGAAAAATTGGAAATGCTCTAAATAGTCACAGGTAGAAAAAGAGACAAATTGAGGTATGGTTACACAATAGAATAATATATAGCAGCTAAAACAAACTAAAATAGATCAAGTCCCAAACCAATAATAGAACAATGTGTACAACATGATAACACTTAGGGAGAATTTATCAAATGTATAAAAAATACTACATATATATTAAGTATATATAAAAAATACTACATATATAGCTAGTAAAATATAAACAATATAGTGGATGGTTGCCCGGCAGAATCATAATAGTGGTGCCTCTGGGAAGAAACAGAGGGAAAGAAATAAGTATGAAAACAGAAGACATCAAAGATTTATCAGTAAAGCATTACTTCTTTAATTAAAATAAATGTGTAGCAAATATTACAGTGTCACTTGGAAATTCTGCTTGATGGCTCCATTGGTATTTCATAGTATTGTCCTCAGCACTCTTGTGTATTTTTGAAAGTTTTCATAACAGTAATCATAAAGTCCTTCTTGCAATATATGTATTAAGGATGAATATTTCTTACTAACTCTACAGAATCAGAACATTTGCCATTAAAAGGAAACAAACATAACTCTATACACGATCTGTGTGTACACCCACACATGGACACACACATGTACGTGGCAGAAGTCCAGTCTTCTGCTATCAGACATGCCATGACCTGTGTCCAAAACTGTGTCTGGCACACAACTGACATTCCATTAGCACAGGTTCAATGAATGCATAAAGTGTATTGTGCTGGTGGGGGGACTTCAAGAGTCAATTTGCATAAAGAGAGGTTTGCCACTCATGTGCTGTGATTGCTTAAGAATGAGAATTTGCTTTTGCAGGTGCATTTGAGGGTTCACCAGGGGGAACAGAATATGGTACCTGATGGAGATACTGGTCTCTAGTCCAACTGAGGTCATTGCTTTTTGGAAAGAGGAAAGATGTCTAATTTATAGGAGAAGTGAGTTTTCCCCATTTTACTCTGAACACAGCAATTCTCCTTTGGTAGCCAAGTGACAAAGTGTATCACCCATTGGATGAGCATGAGTGATAGGCAGAAAGGATGTTTTCCCTAATTCCTCAGACACAGCATGGCACTGACTCAAAAAGGACTCCAGGAGACTTGTACTTACTTTGGTCCTTTAAGAATTTGCCACAGAAAGCTGCATATAACTCTACTGGTAGAGCTTCATGGTAACTTGACCTAACATCACATAGTTTTTTGGTGTCTATTTCCCATACAAAACATTTACGTAGCATAAAAGCTGAATCTAACAATAATTTATAGAAAGCTAGAAAAACAGATGAAAGATAGGTGACAGATAGAGATAATGGATAGATACAGAGATATCTTCCCCTCATTTGAGATTTCCACTCTTAGATAAAATATAGCTGCCAAAAGATTGAACAAATATGCCAAAACTCATGAGACTTCTCTGTTAAAAAAAAAAAGTGAGAACCTCAGGAATGTTTTGCAATTAACCACGCTCCATGCATAACAAACTTAAATATGCGAATTGGCAACCAGACCTGCAGATAGTGTAAAGAAGAGGGTTTTGAGTGCTTCACGTTGTCTTTTTTGGCTCCAAGTTAAGAGGACCAAGATGTGGTTTCAATTTTGGATGTGCTAATTATGTTTGTCAACTGTGAGCTTTGCTTAATTAATTAGTCATGCAAATTTAACTTTAGTATTTTTTGCACATCTAAATCATTACTATAGCAATTAAAAAGCTGCTTTGATTAGCTCCTTCACAGTGTGCAACACAGCATCCTTTTGTCAACTTCCTTTTGACAATCTAGGTTTGGGTACTGTTTAGACAAAATGTATTCTATATGTTTGGGAGAAAGTAAAAACCATGACAGGTGACAGTGAAGGTGGCCTAGCAGTAAAAGAAAAGTCAGCAACTCTTGGCACCACACAATCAGTGAATGCAGACTAGAAATTGCAATAGCACATGTTCAGGAGGAGTTCCCAGGGGTGGAGAGAGTTGGTATGTGGAATAGTCAGGAATATGAATCTTTTGGTAAATTAAGCTGAAAGATGAGAAGTAGAGATTTATATGTCTTTGCCCTAAAACTAATGTCAAAACTTATAAAGCATCAAAGGAACCAGGCTGGTTCCTATCTGGGATACCTAGTCTGACCCTCATACTCACTAATAAATATTGCGGCCAGGTGGAGCTGTATCATGTGAAGCTCTCCTGAAGGGCCATTTCACACTTTAACAAGCCCAACTGTCAGAAACATTTTATAATATTAGTTGAACTTCCTTTTAATTGCTAAAAAGATGTGTTCCCCCATGAACCACCTGTGTGGTTCAGTATGGATGCAGTATGACCCTCCTTTCTCCAGAGTGAGAATCTGACACATACAGGGATTTAATTTATTTCTCCCACCCCACATTGGACAGTAGTAGAAAATTCAAGAACACAATCAAGTCATTCAGTCGTGTCTGACTCTTTGTGATTCCATGGACTAACAAATAGAGGTTTTTAGCCCTGCCTGAAGAGATATGTGTCAACCAGATCTTTCCACCCGTTCCTCTCGCCATCAACCTTACAGGCCAGAGGATGGCAAGTGACAGTTATGATGTTTTAAAAGCATGAAACAGCAACTATTTAGAGAATATGGTGCCATTTCTCATTTTAGAGTCATCCCCAAAGGCTAATAAGTTCACACATCTGGTTTCTCTAAGTCACCCGCACATCTCTGATAGAATCCAGCTGTGGGATAGAAAATAATACCATAATATTTTACCTAACAAGTGGATGATCCACAGGTGGCAAATGTTGAATGTTGTAAGATACATTTAAAGAGAGATGGGGAAACAGCTTTGAGTGACTTATGGAAAACTCAGTGCCAACAAGGATAAATAAAAGGATGGAAAAAGATGAAAAAGGGAAGTGTTTCTTATAGAATCTCCAATGAATAAACAAAACAAAACAAAACCCTATGCGTTTCCTGAGCACTCAGAACAGGTGATTGAGGTATCAGTCAGACTGAAACAAAGGTGGCCCTGTCATTCAGAAATGTGAATGTCCTAAATAGAGAAATATAATAACTAAAAAGGCATGACTTGAATCCCATAATCCCTTGGTACTCCAAATCCTCCAGTACCCTGAAAAAACAAATTCATTTTCAAACACTTCTCAATAAATTTGTCTCTTAAAATATCCCAGATATTTGGATACACAGATACATGTACACATATGTGCTGAATACATTCCAATTATATTTGAGTCTTACTCTCTCCACCTCCTCACTTCTCAGCCCACAGCAATCTGGGTTCCACTGAAAATGATGCTGCTAAAGTCACCCAAGCCTCTCCATTTGCCAAATCAAGGGCAGACTTCTGTCTATCTTATAGGTCTTTCTGATAGCACTGGACAATACTCATCTCTCCCTTCTTGAAATTTTGTGACCAAAGCTTCGTTGGTAATACTTTTTCCTGTTTTTTTCTCTCTCATTCATTCACTCTCTCTCTCCCTTCTCATTCTCTTTCACTGCCTCTTCTAGCATTCCTAAAAGTTGAGAGCCTCAGGGGTTCTACTCCAGTCCTCTTCTCTTTCTCCTAGATTCCTTATGGTAGATCTAAGCCAGAAGCCTGGGATTACTCTATTATGCCATTGTCTTCATCTCCACATTCAATGTACCTCAAGTTCTATTTATTTCATAACTTCTTCTTCTGTCCAGCATCCCTACTCTCTAACGTTTTGTCCAAACTGCAACCAGAGTGAGATTTCCAAGAAGCAAATCTGATCATATTACTCTCTTGCCTGACACCCTACAGTGTCAGTTTCCCCACCAAATATAGCTGTGGATTTCTAACTTTTTTTAAGGAATACTTTCTACCATTAAAAAAAATTATTTTCTAATTGGAGGATGATTACTTTAAAATGTTGTGTTGGTTTCTGCCATACAACAACACGAATCAACCATAATTATACATATATCCCCTCTAACTTTTTTAAAGGAATGTTTTCTGCACTGGGAGAAGAGGAATTGTGTATATCAGCACAATGCCTGGCATCTAGTATGTGCTAAACAAATATTTGTTGAGTAAAATGAAGTCCAACTTAAAACATGCACACATGTAAAGCTGAGTCATTTCTACTGAAGCAGGAGTGGGAGCAACTTCCTACCTGTTAGGCTGGATTACATTCCCACCAACACTTCAGGTGTCTGTGAATACTCTGGCATGCTAGAGCATACCTGGAAAACCAGAAACCTGAGCTTCTTAACTTGGCTACAGACCTTTAGCAAAATAATTTCTACCCACTCTCCAACATCATTTCCAACTGCTCTCCATTTTCATCTTCAAGCCATGCCTGGACATGCAAGGGCTTTGCACCTGTAGTTCTTTCTGCCTAGAATGTTCTTACCCTTCTTGACATCCTAGCAAACCCCAACTATTCCTCAAGACCAGGTCATTCTGATTCCATAAGGAGAATGTATCATCCCACTTGTGCCATAAACATATCTCATACATATCTTTTTTATAAAGCTCTCATACTCTAAAGCAATTTCTATTTATAGGCATATATGCGCTGCTGCTGCTGCTACTGCTGCTAAGTCGCTTCAGTTGTGTCCGACTCTGTGCGACCCCATAGACGGAAGCCCACCAGGCTCCCTCGTCCCTGGGATTCTCCAGGCAAGAACACTGGAGTGGGTTGCCATTTCCTTCCCCAATGCATGAAAATTAAAAGTGAAAGTGAAGTCGCTCAGTCGTGTCTGACTCTTAGCGACCCCATGGACTGGAGCCTACCAGGATCCTCCGTCCATGGGATTTTCCAGGCAAAAGTACTGGGGTGGGGTGTCATTGCCTTCCCCCATATGCGCTACTGGGCTATTAAGGCAAGAATTGTTTCTGTCTTTCCTTTATACGCCAGAGCCTAGCAAAGTGCCCAGCTGTTGTTTAGTCACTAAGTTGTGCCCACCTGCTTTGTGACCTCATGGACTGTAGCCCACCAGTCTCCTCTGTTCATGGGATTTCCCAGGCAAGAATACTGGAGTGGGTTGCCATTTCCTTCTCCAGGGGATCTTCCTGACCCAGGGATCAAATATGTTTCCTGCATTGCAGGCAGATTATTTACCACTGAGCCACTAGGGAAGCGGCTCAGTAACCAGGAGTTATCCAATACATGCTTGCATGAATAAACAATATTCTATAGGAACAAATCATTCTTTAGTTCATATCCTTTTTGTAATGAGGTGGAGAATAAACAGTTCTTAATTCTATCAGGTCACATTATTTTGTCCCATATTAAAAAATGGCCAACTAATCTATGTTTCAACAGAAATGAATTGTGATTAAGCCTTAAGGACTCACCTTAATATTTAGGAAGAATGTTAGTCTTTTTAATTGAAAATAAGATGTCTGAAATCTAATGGATTATTATAACTGTCCTCCTGGGAACTATTGAAATAACGTCTTACATCTTAGATTTTATACAATGAAATAAACAAGACAGGAAAAACGTGGATCATATTTGTCCAATGTGGATGAGATCAACAGAGCAAAATAATCTGATCCCTTAATAGATTCAGATGAGGGCCATCTCTTTAATGATATAAAATAGGAAATTAGAAGTATCAAATGCAAATTTTAAAAATTTGATAGCAAAATTTAACTCAAGCTATGCAAAAGAGTCTTCCCAGGCCATTAAAAAATATCTAATTCTCCTCCATTGGTCTCCAGAGTCAGTGTTTTGCATCAATACTTGTATTAGTTTCCTTATGATTCTGAAATTCAATGTGTTGGCCTGGTGGATGATTTTGTCGTTCACTTTTAAGGCAATTTTTCAATTA
Organism: Tragelaphus eurycerus; assembly: GCA_935064755.1. NCBI lineage: Eukaryota > Metazoa > Chordata > Mammalia > Artiodactyla > Bovidae > Tragelaphus > Tragelaphus eurycerus. The sequence continues at coordinate 12,739,360 of CAKXYN010000057.1, forward strand.
TGTAGCAAAGAATCATATTTATCTTTGACATATATCACTCAATCATGCTACAGTAACAAGTGGTTTACCTACCACTTTACTGTTATTATTTGCTGTTTAGTCACTAAGTCATGTTTTACTCTTTTGCAACCCACATGGACTTAGCCTGCCATGGACTAAGCTCCTCTGCTCACGGGATTTTTCAGGCAAGAATACTGGAGTGGGTTGCCATTCCTTTCTCCAGGGGATCTTCTCAACCCAGGGATGAAACCTGTGCACCCTTCATTGGCAGGTGGTTTCTTTAACACTTTATTAACTAAAAATTATGTGGTATAATCCAAGACTTCTGTACATATGAACATAATGCACTCAATGTTCACAGCATAGCATAGCATGTGGTATAATCCAAGACTTCTGTACATATGAACATAATGCACTCAATGTTCACAAAAATGGCACTGCAGGACCCATAAGTACCCTCTGAATCAAGGAAGAGAGATGAAATTAATCCCTTGAGTTTTCCTTCAAATCCAAGTGTACACTACTGTATTCTAATTCCCTGAAAAATTATAATTCTTATAGAGAATACAGGGAGTATATATGTGTATGCTGCTAAGTCACTTCAGTCGTGTCCTACTCTGTGCGACCCCATAGACGGCAGCCCACCAGGCTCTCCCATCCCTGGGATTCTCCAGGCAAGAACGCTGGAGTGGGTTGCCATTTCCTTCTCCAATGCATGAAAGTGAAAAGTGAAAGGGAAGTTGCTCAGTCGTGTCTGACTTCTAGCGACCCCATGGACTGCAGCCCACCAGGCTCCTCTGTCCATGGGATTTTCCAGGCAAGAGTACTGGAGTGGGGTGCCATTGCCTTCTCCGATGTGTAGAATATTTGTTTGTAATACCCAGTCAACCAATCATGACCCATAATGGGAAACTTACTATAAATTTGGTGTTCTCAAAGTGTACTCTAGAGACCTTTGAGGAAACCGGATAAATTTTCAAAAGCTCCATAATGTAAAAATTACATTTGTAATAATAATAAGATATGATTTGTCCTTTTCCTTCTCATACTCTCACAACTTGGATTTTTCCAAAGGCTACATGATATTGGACCAGATTGAATGTGGAAGCAGATAAGAGAATCCAGTTGTCTTCTTGAGCCAAACATTAAAGATATTTGCAAAATGCAAAACAATCTAATTTTGTTTTGGAAAATATAATTATATTTCATAAAATATGTTATTAAAATTAAATGGGAAATTTTGGAATTTATTGTGCTTCCTAAATCTAATGAGTTGTCTTTTATCTATTCTGTAAATTTCACCTTATCACCTTATCAAACACTTCCTATTTCCTTCCAATCTCTTCTCCACCTAGGATGCCCATACAATGTATGTTGATAATTTTCATGTTCACATGTTCAACATTTTTTCATATTTTCCACCCTTGTAACTTTGTACTTTATTTTGGAAACTTTCTTTAGATCTTTCTAGTTTGTTAATTCTTTTCAAAACAGTCTAATTTTCTTAATTAGCCCTGCTATTGCATTCCAAAATTTAAGTTCTGCTTTGTTTCTTTTTTAAATCTGTCAGGTCTTCTGTGTATTCCGAGTTACATGTTACTTCTGACATATATTATTTCCTTAAACCTTTTAAGTTCAGTTCAGTTCAGTCACTCAGTTGTGTCCAACTCTTTGCGACTCCACGAATCGCAGCATGCCAGGCCTCCCTGTCTATCACCAACTCCCGGAGTTCACTCAAACTCACGTCCATCAAGTCGGTGATGCCATCCAGCCATCTCATCCTCTGTTGTCCCCTTTTCCTCCTGCCCCTAGTCCCTCCCAGCATCAGGGTCTTTTCCAATGAGTCAACTCTTCACATGAGGTGGCCAAAGTACTGGAGTTTCAGCTTTAGCATCAGTCCTTCCAAAGAACACCCAGGACTGATCTCTTTTAGAATGGACTGGTTGGATCTTCTTGCAGTCCAAGGGACTCTCAAGAGTCTTCTCCAACACCACAGTTCAAAAGCATCAATTCCTCAGCGCTCAGCCTTCTTCACAGTCCAACTCTCACATCCATACATGACCACAGGAAAGACCATAGCCTTGACTAGACAGACCTTTGTTGGCAAAGTCATATCTCTGCTTTTGAATATGCTATCTAGGTTGGTCATAACTTTCCTTTCAAGGAGTCAGCGTCTTTTAATTTCATGGCTGCAATCACCATCTGCAGTGATTTTGGAGCCCAGAAAAATAAAGTCTGACACTGTTTCCACTGTTTCTCCATCTATTTCCCATGAAGTGATGGGACCAGATGCCATGATCTTTGTTTCCTGAATGTTGAGCTTTAAGCCAATGCTTTCACTCTCCTCTTTCACTTTCATCAAGAGGCTTTTGAGTTCCTCTTCACTTTCTGCCATAAGGGTGGTCATCTGCATATCTGAGGTTATTGATATTTTTCCTGGCAATCTTGATTCCAGCTTGTGTTTCTTCCAGTCCAGCGTTTCTCATGATGTACTCTGCATATAAGTTAAATAAGCAGGCGGACAATATACAGTCTTGACATACTCCTTTTCCTATTTGGAACCAGTCTGTTTTTCCATGTCCAGTTCTAACTGTTGCTTCCTGACCTGCACATAGGTTTCTCAAGAGGCAGGTCAGGTGGTCTGGTATTCCCATCTCTTTCAGAATTCTCCACAGTTTATAGTGATCCACACAGTCAAAGGTTTTGACATAGTCAATAAAGCAGAAATAGATGCTTTTTTGGAACTCTCTTGCTTTTTCCATGATCCAGTGGATGTTGGCAATTTGATCTCTGGTTCCTCTGCCTTTTCTAAAACCAGCTTGAACATCAGGAAGTTCACAGTTCATGTATTGGTGAAGCCTGGCTTGGAGAATTCTGAGCACTACTTTACTAGCATGTGAGGTGAGTGCAATTGTGTGGTAGTTTGAGCATTCTTTGGCATTGCCTTTCTTTGGGATTGGAATGAAAACTGTCCTTTTCCAGTCCTGTGGCCCCTGCTGAGTTTTCCAAATTTGCTAGCATATTGAGTGCAGCACTTTCACAGCATCATCTTTCAGGATTTGAAAGAGCTCCACTGGAATTCCATCACCTCCACTAGCTTTGTTCCTAGTGATGCTTTCTAAGGCCCACTTGACTTCACATTCCAGGATGTCTGGCTCTAGGTCAGTGATCATACCATCGTGATTATCTGGGTCATGAATATCTTTTTTGTACAGTTCTGTGTATTCTTGCCACCTCTTCTTAATATCTTCTGCTTCTGTTAGGTCCATACCATTTCTGTCCTTTATGAAGCCCATCTTTGCATGAAATGTTCCCTTGGTATCTCTAATTTTCTTGAAGAGCTCTCTAGTCTTTCCCATTCTGTTGTTTTCCTCTATTTCTTTGTATAGATCGCTGCATTCACTATCTGAAAATCCTGCTAACAGTGGTATTTTTCTCTACTTACATTTATGCACGGAAATCTGTCCTTCCTGTATGATGCAACTTTGGATTGTGCATTTGTGTTCAATCAAACCTTTTACCTACAGGAGCTGGGTTGAAGACACAAGTCTTCAGAGAGGATATGTATTCACTTCTATTAAGCACCCAAGGTGCCCAAGGTAGTATATATTAGAACTCTCTCATCCACCTGAGGGCATGTCCGTGGCTATAAATCCTCAGGAGAAACTTCTTTTCCACCGGTATCATCAGGCTAAGCCAGAGACTTTGCTTTACAATCTCTTCTTGCAGGTTGTTTTTTTCTGGTCCATCTTTTCATGGCAGATGTAGTGCTTGGAGATTCCAGTTTCAGGTGAAGATCTTGCCTTCACCTGATTCTCCATTTTTGCTGTGACCAAAGTCTTATCTCATGTGGCTGTTAAACACTGAGCATCCTGGTTACCAGGAATAGCAAATGTCCCTGGACATCTGTGGTTTCAATGACTGCTTCCTCTCTTGCTTTTCGGCAACTTTTATTTTGGTCCCAGGGGATTTTCCTTACTTTTTTCGCAAGCCTAGCAGATGAGATATTCGTTACATATTGTTTAATATTATAGGTGTTTTTTCCGAGAAGGTTTTCAGATTATCTAGTTTGCCACATTGGTGTCTTTTTTGAGGTTTTAAGATTACCTAGTTTGCCATATTGCCCAAGAATATAAATTGGTACAACATTTCTGAAAGGTATATATATCTTGAAATGTATATACACCTTGACCTAGCAATTCTACTTCAAGAAATTTATTCTTTGGATAGAAATTTGGTAATATCGATCAAAGTTTAAAGTATACATAAGTTTTAACCCAGTAATTCTACTTTATAGGAATTTATCCTAGAAAAAAATATATGTACACATACTTGAATAGAATGCCATGTGAATAATAGTATTAGTTCCAGCAGGCTTAGTGGAAGATTAAAGATTGTAAACACCTTAAATATCCATCATTGGGAGACTGGTTGAATAAATTACTTCCCACAATATTCTGCAATAGTTAAAGAGAATTTAAAAGATCCATATGACCTGATATGGGAAGATGTTTATGATGCAAGTTGTCTGATTTCTTGTATAAAAAAATACAAGGTATATATGTGCTTATATAGTCAGTAGAAGCTTTTGAAAAGATACACAATTAACCATTAACAGCAGTTTCTTCTCTAGGGAATGTAATTGAACCATTGCTATATAAACATTGCTTCTAAATGACAAATGTGCTGATTTAAAATGATTTTTTAGCAATTTATTAACATCAACTTCTTACTACTTTACTATCACCAGCAGTGTTCCTGGAGGCATATGAAAATAAAGTCCTGGGACTTCCCTGTTGGTCCACTGGCTAGAACTCTACCCTCCCAGTGCAGGGGGCCAGGTTTGATTCCTGCTTGGAGAGCTAGATCCCACATGGCACAACTGAGAGTTCTGAGGCTGCAATTAAAGATCCTGCATGCTGCAACTAAATGAGTGTTGCAACTAAGACCCGGTGGAGACAAATAAATAAATTTTAAAAAAAGAAAATAAAGTCCTTCTCTCCAAAATGTTGTACAGCTCTTACCATCTACTACCTGTCTGTCATTCCTTGCCAGTCCCTTACCTGTCAATTATTATTCCAAATAATCTGGTTGTCCTCTGTTGATGTCACTAGATCACTCATTACCTAATGCTCTAAATACAATGCTATAGACTGAAACAGATAGATTTCTTACTCCCACCTGTCCTGAGAAGGAATGGTTTGCGGTGTACATGAAAGTCTTAGATTTTAAAGGCCACACTAATGCATAGGGAAAGGAAGGACTCACTGAAGATTAAGTGAAGCCAGGCCTATTACTTTGACTGTGTCACAGTTTAATCAGCAGGAGATACTGATTTCAATATCTGAGTTCAGATGTAGATTCTGGCTAGAGCCTGAATTTTCAATGAGCAACTTAATTTGTAAGGACTAGTAGCTGAGTTGGGAGAAGGCAATGGCACCCCACTCCAGTACTCTTGCCTGGAAAATCCCATTGACAGAGGAGCCTGGAAGGCTGCAGTCCATCGGGGCACTGAGGGTGGGACACGACTGAATGACTTCACTTTCATTTTTCACTTTCATGCACTGGAGAAGGAAATGGCAACCCACTCCAGTGTTCTTGCCTGGAGAATCCCAGGGATGGGGGAGCCTGGTGGGCTGCCATCTATGGGGTTTCACAGAATCGGATACAACTGAAGTGACTTAGCAGCAGCAGCAGTAGCTGAGTTAGGCATGTATGCAGCTGGAAAGACCTTCTGGCATGAGCCTGAAGGCTTTCCTTTGAACATCTTCATTCTTTCACAGGATGAACTCCTAGTAATGACAGCATCAGAGTTACTTAATTTCCTGTTATATTTAAATGCACAAATACTGTGACATAGCCATGTAATTTTGCCTAGCTTTTCACATACTGAAATGCTACTTCCTTTCTCATCTTCCTTGAACTAGGCTTCAAGGAAGCCTATGCTAATGGAAGCTAATGCTTCAAGGAAGCATTAGCACTATGATGAAAGCAGGCACAGATATTATTCTACACCTGGACTACAATTTTCACCATTTTGTGATGCTATGCCATGAGCTATATGTTTAAGATATTGTTGCAGAAATAGGTTGTTCTGATTATGAGAGGATTGTTTTATTGTTTTGGTTTTTGTGAAGTTTATTTTGTTTTGTTTTGAGAAATAATGGAGAAACAGATCAGAAGAAAAGAGAAATTTTCCTTTTATGAGGATGATTATTTCCCTTTTGAGTTTTTCTTAATAGTATTATACTGTTTAAATAGAGTTCAAAAACATGCAAAACAATACTATACATTATCTCTGAATGCATGCATGCAAATCAGTGATAAAACCATACTTGCCTATAAACAGTATAAAATTACGGGAGATTTGTGTTTTATATTTTCCCGCAGCAAAGCCTTAGATCAGGATTGGATGTAGGGCATTTATTGAGGGGTTATCCCAGGGAGCAGGAGTGAAGGAGCAGGGAGAATGAGATAGAGAAGGAGAAAGCCAGGAAAGGATGTGTTATTGAAGTCATTGCTTTAGGCAAAAGGGTTCACCTTTACTGGGACCTCTGAGAATTGCCTCTTAGGGACAGGGGAGCCTGGTGGGCTGCCATCTGTGGGGCTGCACAGAGTCGGACACGATTGAAGCAACTTAGCAGCAGCGGCAGCAGCAAGGGCATTAATACAAGGTTCCACCCCTTTGGTTCATATTTTCCCTGAGGGTGTTATTTCTCCTACACCTTTTTTTCCCAAGAAATAGTTTCTGACATGATTTGATTTCAGCTTTTCTGAAGTATAATTGACAAATAAAACTGTAATATATTTAAAATATACAATGTGATTATTTGATATATGCATATATTGTGAAAAGTTTCCCACAATTGAGTTAATTAACACATCCATCAACTCACATATTTACCTTTCTTTGTGGTAACATTTAAGTACTATTAAGTACTAGTCTATTAGCAAATTTCAATTATACACTAACAGAGTTATCAACTGTAGTCAGCATGTTATACATTAGATCCTAAAACCCTATTCATCTTTAACTGAAAGTTTGTACCTTTTTACCAGTCTCCCCCAATCACCCCAAATCCCGGCCATGGAAACCACCTCTCTGTCCTCTGTTTTTGACTTTGACTTTAAAAAATATTCCACATATAAGTGATACCATGCCATATTTGTCATTGTCTGTCTCACTTGTTTTTCTTTCCAGTAATCCATTGATAAGTACTTAGAAACAAAATTGATTTTTGTGTATTAATTTTATACCCTACAACTTTACTGAACTAATTTTTTGTTAGTACTAATAGTTTATTTAGTGGAGTCTTTAGGATTTTCTAATGTATTATCATGTCATCAGCAAACAGAGATAATTTTACTTCTTCCTTTCCAATTTGGATGCCTTTATTTCTTTTTCTTGCCTAATTGTTCCGGCTAGGCTTTCCAGTATTATGTTGAACAAAAGTGATGAGAGTGGATATGCTTAATCTTATTCCTGATCTTAGAGGGAAAGCTTTTATCTTTTCACCATTGAGTATGACGTTAGTTGTGGGTTTGTAATATACCACCTTGATTGAGTTAAAGTGTGTTTCACCTGTACTAAGTTTATTGAGTGAGTTTTTATCATAACAGAATTTTTATCATAAAATAATTTTGTCAAATGTTTTTTCTACATCTATTAAAATAATCCTGTGATTTTTATCCTTCATTTTGTTAATGTGATGTATCTAATTTACTGAGTTATAAATGTTGAAACATCTTTGTATTCCTGGGGTAAATACCATTTGATCTTGGTGCATGGTCTTTTTAATATACTGCTGAATTTGGATGGCTAATATTTTGCTGAGGATTTTTACATCTATGTTCATCAGACACAGTGACCTGTAGTTTTTCTTATATTGTCCTTATCTGACTTTGGTACTAGGGTAATACTGGACTCATGAGTTTGAAAATGTTCCCTTCATTTCTATTTTTGGAAGAGTTTGAGAAGTATTGAAAAGGATGGGTATTAATTCTTTAAATGTTTGGTAGAATTCACCAGTGAAGTCATTTTATCTTCGACTTTTCTTTGTTGGAAAGTTTTGATTACTATAAGTCTCCTGACTACTAACTGGTCTATTCAGATTTTCCATTTCACCATGATCTCCCTTCAGAAGGACAGGGAGGCCTGAGGTAATGCAGTTATAAAGAGTCGGACATGACTGGGCAACTGAACAACAACTCCCTTCAGAAGTGTTAATATTTACGCATTTAGGTGGTCTCATGTTAGACTGCAAGGAGATCCAACCAGTCCATTCTGAAGGAGATCAGCCCTGGGATTTCTTTGGAAGGAATGATGCTAAAGCTGAAACTCCAGTACTTTGGCCACCTCATGTGAAGAGTTGACTCATTGGAGAAGACTCTGATGCTGGGAGGGATTGGGGGCAGGAGGAGAAGGGGACGACAGAGGATGAGATGGCTGGATGGCATCACTGACTCGATGGATGTGAGTCTGAGTGACCTCCGGGAGTTGGTGATGGACAGGGAGGCCTGCTGCTAAGTCACTTCAGTCGTGTCCAACTCTGTGCGATCCCATAGACAGCAGCCCACCAGGCTCCTCTGTCCCTGGGATTCTCCAGGCAAGAACACTGGAGTGGGTTGCCATTTCCTTCTCCAATGCATGAAAGTGAAAAGCCAAAGTGAAGTCGTTCAGTCGTGTCCGACTCTTAGCGACCCCATGGACTGGAGCCTACCAGGCTCCTCTATCCATGGGATTTTCCAGGCAAGAGTACTGGGGTGGGGTGCCACTGCCTTCCCCGACAGGGAGGCCTGGTGTGCTGCAATTCATGGGGTCGCGAAGAGTCGGACACGACTGAGCGACTGATCTGATCTGATCTGATGTTGGGTGCATAACTGTTTACAACTGCTATCAGATCAGATCAGTTGCTCAGTTGTGTCCGACTCTTTGCGACCCCATGAACTGCAGCACGCCAGGCCTCCCTGTCCATCACCAACTCCCGGAGGTCACTCAGACTCACATCCATCGAGTCAGTGATGCCATCCAGCCATCTCATCCTCTGTCGTCCCCTTCTCCTCCTGCCCCCAATCCCTCCCAGCATCAGAGTCTTCTCCAATGAGTCAACTCTTCACATGAGGTGGCCAAAATACTGGAATTTCAGCTTTAGCATCATTCCTTCTAAAGAAATCCCAGGGCTGATCTCCTTCAGAATGGACTGGTTGGATCTCCTTGCAGTCCAAGGGACTCTCAAGAGTCTTCTCCAACACCACAGTTCAAAAGCATCAATTCTTCGGCGCTCAACCTTCTTCACAGTCCAGCTCTCACATCCATACATGACCACAGGAAAGACCATAGCATACCCTCTTGATAAAATGATCCCTTTACCATTATATAATGAGAACTTTTTTGTCTTTGCTACAGTTTTGGGCTTAAGGTCTGTCTTCTCTGATATACATAGGCTTCCTTGGTGACTCAGACGGTAAAGCATCTGCCTACAAGGTGGGAGACCCGGGTTCGATCCCTGGGTCAGGAAGATCCTCTGGAGAAGGAAATGGCAACCCACTCCAGTACTCTTGCCTGGAAAATCCCATGGACGGAGGAGCCTGGTAGGCTACAGTCTATGGGGTCGCAAAGAGTCAGACACGACTCAGCGATTTCACTTCACTTTCTCTGATATATATATATATATACATACACACACATACCTACTCTTGCTTTCTTTTGGTTTCCATTTCCATGGAATGTCTTTTTTATCCCCTCACTTTCAGTCTATGTGTTTCTTTAAAGCTGAAGTGAGTCTCTTGCAGAAAACCCAATCCAGCATATAGTTGGGTTTTCTTTTTTATCCATTCAATAACTCCATGCTTTTTGCCTGGAAAAGTTAGTCTACTTACATGTAAAGTGATTATTGATAGGTTTGGCCATTTAGTTCATTACGTACTGGCTGCTTTGTAGTTCCTTCGTTCCTTTCTTCCTCTCTTGCCCTCTTCCATTGTTATATAATGACTTTCTGTACTGGTATATGTTGATTCTTTTTTCTTTATATTTTGTATTTACTATAAGCTTTTTGTTTTGTGGTTACCATTAGGTTATATAAAATAGTTTACAATTGTAACAATCTATTTTAAGCTGATAAAAAACAATTTAAAATGCATACAGAAGCTCTATATTTTTATACTCCCCCTACATTTTATGTTTTTGATGTCACAATTTACATCTTTTTATACTGTCTCTCCATTATCAAACTATTGTATTAAAGTTTTTTTAATACTTTTGCCCTTTAACTTTTTTACTAGCTATAAATTTACCCATCATCATTACAATATTAGAGTATTCTGAATTTAATGGCATATTTACCTTTACCAGAGTTTTTTACTTTCATGTGCTTTTTTTATGTTACTAATTAGCATCCTTTCATTTCAGCTTGAAGAACTCCTTTTAATATTTCTTGTAAGACTTGTCTAGTAGTAATAAAACTTTTCAGCTTTTCTTTGTCTAGAAGACTCTTTATCTTTTCTTCAGTTCTGAAGGTCAATTTTGCTGGGTAGGGTATTCTTGACACCCTGTTTGACAGAGTTTTTTTTTTTCTTTTGACACATGGAAAGTATCATCCCACTCCGTTCTGGCCTGCAAAGTCTCTGCTGAAAAACCTGCTAATAATTTTATGGGGGTTCCACTTGTACATAACAAGTTGCTTTTTAAAATTTAATTGTAGTATGTCTGCACGTGGGTCTCTTTAGATTCATCTTATTTAGTATTCATTTGACTTCCTGGATCTGGATGTCTGCTTCTTTCCCCAGGTTAGGGAAGTTTGCAGCCATTATTTCTTTGAATATGCTTTCTGTTCTTTTTTTTTTTCCTCCTCAGAATCTTATAATGAGCTTATTGGTCCACTTATTGGTGTTTCACTCCCTTAAGCTGTCTTCACTCTTTTTCATTATTTTCTCTTTTTTCCCCTCTTTTGGGATGAATTCAACTTTAAGTTTGCTGATCCTTCCTTCCACTTAGTTAGTCTGCTATTGAACTCTATTGAATTTTTCAGTTTAGTCATTGTTCTCTTCAAAAACATGATTTCTGTTTGATACTTTTAATATTTTCTATCTTTCTGTTGAAATCCTAACTTTTAAAATGTATTGCTCTCCTGACCTTGGTGAGCATTTTATGATTTTGTTATTTTAACTCCCTATCAGGTAAATTATTCATGCCCATTTCATTAAGATTGGTTTCTGGAAATTTATCTTGGTTTTTTGTTTAATATATTTTCCTGTTTCTTCATTTTCCTTGACTTGTTTTCTGCAAATTAAAATAACAACATTCCTGAATCTGAATAGACTGGTTGCAATATAAGATGAACATCATCAATCAATCTGCCTCAAGTTTTTGGTGGTCTCTCAAATTTCTGTAATTGTCCAAACTACTGTTTTTGTTCTTACTGGCTATAACAGAGGATATTCCAAGACTTACCAGTGCTCCAAAGGGGAAGATCACAGTCAGCACATAGATGCAAGCTGACTAGAAGCTGGACCATCAAATAGCAACTAGGAAAGTATGTAGTTAAACCCCTTCAGGGAGAACCAGGGAGATGAGCATTTTTGCCTGTTTCCTCTGCACTGAACCTGAGTGTATAGTCATGGAGGAGTGTTCCTGCACCTATTTAAAAACTGTTTTCTTGCTACAGTTCTATGTGACCCATAGGTTATCAGTGCCAGGTGATCCAGAGGCCCATCCCTCAGCTTGCAGTTGCAAAACCTGGGGTGCCAAGCAAGGCACAAGTTCTTTCCAGAGAGATGTTGGCCATCTGGTTTTACCACTGGAATGAACCATAAGGAGAAGGTGAAAGAGACACCCACCAGCTCCCCCAGGCTCTGTGGGGGATTGTAGCTAGATCCTGAATGTGTGCAAATTAGAAACCAGACCCTCGGGCAGTAGGTTGTAAAGTATGTAGCCAGTCTGCTTCTAAGGAAAGAATGGAAGATGGGCATCTTTGCCTGCTCCATATGTACTGAGCCCTGGAAGGACAGCCTCAGGGAGTGCTCACTCACACATTAAAAACTCCGTCTTTGTTTATCATTGTCCTGTGGGTCTTGTGGATGAAAGCCCTATTGACTTTCAGAGTTAGGTGCTTTAGAGGCCCATCTCTTGATTGAGGAATGTTAAAAGCTGGGATCCTATATATGTAATCCAAAACCTCTGCACCTCAGGAAGAAGCTGGGAGTTAGATGTCCACTCCCAATTGTATGGTGCTGTGCCAAGGATGGAGCTTGGCTATAAAAAGAGAATGTGTTTTAGCCTTTCCTACTCATTTCAGTGGGGGCATTTTTTCAGTTACCTGAAGTTACTCAGCTAGTTTCTAGATGTCTCTCAGAGGGACTTGCTCTATGTGTAGCTGTACGTTAGGTGTATCCATGCAGGAGGGAAGTCCCATGTTGCTATCTTGGTCTCTCTTCAGTTTTTAGTTTTTATTCACATCAAAGTCCATGAGATTTGACAGTGAGGTCTTAGAGGATGCAGACGTGTTTAAATAAAGATAGCAGTTTGTAAGATAATGTGGTATATGGACACAAAATAAAAATCATACCAAGCCAGATCAGAGATCAGATCAGATTAGTCGCTCAGTCGTATCCGACTCTTTGTGACCCCGTGAACTGCAGCACGCCAGGCCTCCCTATCCATCACCAGCTCTCGGAGGTCACTCAGACTCACATTCATCGAGTCAGTGATGCCATCCAGCCATCTCATCCTCTGTCGTCCCCTTCTCCTCCTGCCCTCAGTCCCTCCCAGCATCAGAGTCTTCTCCAATGAGTCAACTCTTCACATGAGGTGGCCAAAATACTGGAGTTTCAGCTTTAGCATCATTCCTTCCAAAGAAATCCCAGGGCTGATCTCCTTCAGAATGGACCAGTTGGATCTCCTTGCAGTCCAAGGCACTCTCAAGAGTCTTCTTCAACACCACAGTTCAAAAGCATCAATTCTTCAGTGCTCAGCCTTCTTCACAGTCCAGCTCTCACATCCATACATGACCACAGGAAAGACCATAGCCTTGACTAGGCAAACCTTTGTTGACAAAGTGATGTCTCTGCTTCTGAATATGCTATCTAGGTTGGTCATAAATTTCCTTCCAAGGAGTAAGCGTCTTTTAATTTCATGGCTGCAGTCACCATCTGCAGTGATTTTGGAGCCCAGAAAAATAAAGTCTGACACTGTTTCCATTGTTTCTCCATCTATTTCCCATGTAGTGATGGGACCAGATGCCATGATCTTCGTTTTCTGAATGTTGAGCTTTAAGCCAATCTTTTCACTCTCCACTTTCACTTTCATCAAGAGGCTTTTGAGTTCCTCTTCACTTTCTGCCATAAGGGTGGTATCATCTGCATATCTGAGGTTATTGATATTTCTCCCGGCAATCTTGATTCCAGCTTGTGCTTCCTCCAGTCCAGCATTTCTCATGATGTACTCTGCATATAAGTTAAATAAACATGGTGACAATATACAGCCTTGACGTACTCCTTTTCCTATTTGGAACCAGTCTGTTGTTCCATGACCAGTTCTAACTGTTGCTTCCTGACCTGCATACAGATTTCTTAAGAGGCAGATCAGGTGGTCTGGTATTCCCATCTCTCTCAGAATTTTCCACAGTTTATTGTGATCTACACAGTCAAAGGCTTTGGCATAGTCAATGAAGCAGAAATAGATGTTTTTCTGGAACTCTCTTGCTTTTTCCATGATCCAGCGGATGTTGGCAATTTGATTTCTGGTTCCTCTGCCTTTTCTAAATCCAGCTTGAACATCAGGAAGTTCACGGTTCACATATTGCTGAAGCCTGGCTTGGAGAATTTTGAGCATTACTTTACTAGCGTGTGAGATGAGTGCAATTGTGCGGTAGTTTGAGCATTCTTTGGCATTGCCTTTCTTTGGGATTGGGATGAAAACTGACCTTTTCCAATCTTGTGGCCACTGCTGAGTTTTCCAAATTTGCTGGCATATTGAGTGCAGCACTTCCACAGCATCATCTTTCAGGATTTGGAATAGCTCCACTGGAATTCCATCACCTCCACTAGCTTTGTTCGTAGTGATGCTTTCTAAGGCCCACTTGACTTCACATTCCAGGATGTCTGGCTCTAGGTCAGTGATCACACCATCATGATTATCTGGGTCGTGAAGCTCTTTTTTGTACAGTTCTTCTGTGTATTCTTGCCACCTCTTCTTAATATCTTCTGTTTCCGTTAGGTCCATACCATTTCTGTCCTTTATCGAGCCCATTTTTGCATGAAATGTTCCTTTGGTATCTCTGATTTTCTTGAATAGATCCTTAGTCTGTCCCATTCTGTTGTTTTCCTCTATTTCTTTGCATTGATCACTGAAGAAGGCTTTCTTATCTCTTCTTGCTATTCTTTGGAACTCTGCATTCAGATGTTTATATCTTTCCTTTTCTCCTTTGCTTTTCCCTTCTCTTCTTTTCACAGCTATTTGCAAGGCCTCCCCAGACAGCCATTTTGCTTTTTTGCATTTCTTTTCCATGGGGATGGTCTTGATCCCTGTCTCCTGTACAATGTCACGAACCTCATTCCATAGTTCATCAGGCACTCTATCTATCAGATCTAGGCCCTTAAATCTATTTCTCACTTCCACTGTATAATCATAAGGGATTTGATTTAGGTCATACCTGAATGGTCTAGCAGTTTTCCCTACTTTCTTCAATTTAAGTCTGAATTTGGCAAGCCAGATGGTTTTATAGAAAAACATAGACAAACCTCTAATGATAATTGTCTTAAAGTTTTTCAAGAGAATACAAAAACATGGAAAATTCCCTAACCATTTTAATGAGGATGATTAACTGTCATCAAGACTGAAAAAGTAAATTAGAAAGGAAATTGCTAACTCAGCTCATTTCTGAACATATTTATAAAAATCATAAATAAGATATTAGCATACAAAACCCAATAATTTATACCATAAATGTAAATATATATACACACATATATAGTGTTACCAAGTAAAATGTATCCTAAGAATTCAAATCTAGCTTAATATTAGAAAATCTTTTGATATATTGTTAGGACTTAACCTGGACCATGACAGGCTCAGCAAGCTACATGGGGCCTAGAGTTTCAGATTCTTAGAGACCTGAGTCATGATCCCGGGAATTATACCTCCGAGCCAATCCGGATGGGGATGTGGGATTCAAAATTCGCGCCTGCACACAGTTTAGCCAATCATCACCCGCCAGCTACACCGTGGCAGAGACAAAGAACCTGGTATAAAAACAGCCATGATTCAGAGCTCCGGGCTCTTGTCAGATTCCACTGCGCTGGATGAGACCTGAGCCCTAGCTGGAGCTAGCAATAAAAACCCCTTTATGCTTTTGCATCGCTGTGGACGTCTTATTCTCCCAGTTTTGGGGACTCGGACCTTGGGCATAACATTATTTTAACACATTTACAGACTAAAGGAGAAAAACCATTAATTACCTTATTACATGTAGAAAAAGCATTATTAAATTTAGTACATCATCATCATAAAAAGAAAAGTCCTCAAAAAATCAGGAATGAAAGCAGATTTCCTAACCTGAAAAAAGCATATTTTAAAACTCTATAGAAAACATCACAATTAATAATGAAACTTCAGAAGCATTTCTCTTGAGACCAAATAAGAAGAGAAAAATGATTGTTATCACAATTATTCAACACTGTTCTGGTAGTCCTAGCCAGTGAAATAAGATGGGAAAAGAAATAAATAAAACTTCAAAGAATTACAAAGTAATTATTGTTATGTAGGCCTGTCCAAAAATTTATGAAGGCCTTGGGCTGATTTGAGATATTTCTGCACAGAGTAAATCTTCCTTTCTAAACTAGAATTCCCAACTACACTTCCAGACTCCTTTGCTATTAGGTAAATAGAACTGGGTGTTGAGCAGGGTGTCATGTTATAATTATTAATTATGCTTCTTTCATACTCAGAAGAGTTCTGATTTGGATGATAAACCATACATTTATCTCAATTACATGGGCAAAAAAGCAACATGTTGAGATTTGTTTGGCTAGTAGCAATCATGACATGGATCTTCAGCCCTTAGCTATGGAAGCCTGGGTTTGGCAACTTCTGTATTAGGGTGGAGAGTATACAGCTTCAGAGCCAGTAGCTAGTGTTTAAATATGCATTCGAGATGATTCTAATGCATGCCCAAGTTTGCAGGCCATCGCTCTCCAAGAATTCTTGTCCATATGCACAAGAAGAGATACCTAAGGATGTTTACCACAACACTATTTGTAATATTAAAAGTGGAAAGAACCTTGGCATCTTCAGTAAGGCAAGGGGTAAATGGCTTTATTTATGAATGAGCTAGGGATAAACCTCAACAATCTAATGCGCAATGGAAAAACCAAGTTGTAAGAGGACTTATATGGCATGATGCCGTTTGTTTAAAATTTTGAAACACACAGGACCACAGAATATTTTATGATTTTTACATAATTTTTTAAAAACAGAAAAGCATTAAGTGAATCCCACATACCAATTTTGGACTAGTGGTTGATTCTAAGGAGGAAGGGAAGGAAATGGTTTAAGGGCATCCTTTAATATTCTATAGGAAAATATGCTAGTATTTTACTATTTATTAAAACTGGGTGATGGGTTCATGATTTTGGTTATACTTCCCATATTTTTCTTCATATTTAGAAAAATCATAGTTAAAACACATTTTTTTTTGTTTTAGTTAACTTTCACTTGATAAAATGATTTTATAAAACATCCAGCAATGTTGCTGTGTTTCATTTCCAGGGACCTATTGTCAGACAGTAAATAAACTATGGAAACTATGGAAAATTCTGAAAGAGATGGGAATACCAGACCACCTGATCTGCCTCTTAAGAAATCTGTATGCAGGTCAGAAAGCAACAGTTAGAACTGGTCATGGATCAACAGACTGGTTCCAAATAGGAAAAGGAGTACGTCAAGGCTGCATATTGTCACCATGTTTATTTAACTTATATGCAGAGTACATCATGAGAAATGCTGGACTGGAAGAAACACAAGTTGGAATCAAGATTGCTGGGAGAAATATCAATAACCTCAGATATGCAGATGACACGACTCTTATGGCAGAAAGTGAAGAGGGGCTAAAAAGCCTCTTGATGAAAGTGAAAGTGGAGAGTGAAAAGGTTGGCTTAAAGCTCAACATTCAGAAAACGAAGATCATGGCATCTGGCCCCATCACTGCATGGGAAATAGATGGGGAAACAGTGGAAACAGTGTCAGACTTTGTTTTTCTGGGCTCCAAAATCACTGCAGATGGTGACTGCAGCCATGAAATTAAAAGACGCTTACTCCTTGGAAGGAAAGTTATGACCAACCTAGATAGCATATTCAAAAGCAGAGACATTACTTTGCCAACGAAGGTTCGCCTAGTCAAGGCTATGGTCTTTCCTGTGGTCATGTATGGATGTGAGAGCTGGACTGTGAAGAAGGCTGAGCGCCGAAGAATTGATGCTTTTGAACTGTGGTGTTGGAGAAGACTCTTGAGAGTGCCTTGGACTGCAAGGAGATCCAACTGGTCCATTCTGAAGGAGATCAATCCTGGAATTTCTTTAGAAGGAATGATGCTAAAGCTGAAACTCCAGTATTTTGGCCACCTCATGTGAAGAGTTGACTCATTGGAGAAGACTCTGATGCTGGGAGGGATTGGGGGCAGGAGGAGAAGGGGACGACAGAGGATGAGATGGCTGGATGGCATCACTGACTCGATGGGTATGAGTCTGGGTGACCTCCCGGAGCTGGTGATGGACAGGGAGGCCTGGCATGCTGCGGTTCATGGGGTCGCAAAGAGTCGGACACGACTGAGCGACTGATCTGATCTGATCTGATCTGATTGTCAGACAGAAGCTCAGTTCACAATCAAAAGTAAAATGTTAGATCAAGCACCTCAGTAAATATGTATTTTAAGTTCAGTTTGTATGCAACTTGATCCCTGGAATTGCTGACAGCCAACAACCCACTCAGGTCCTCTTGCCTGGAAAATCCCATGGACAGAGGAGCCTGGTAGGCTGCAGTCCATGAGGTCGCCAAGAGTCGGACACGACTGAGCGACTTCACTTTCACTTTTCACTCTCATGCACTGGAGAAAGAAATGGCAACTCACTCCAGTGTTCTTGCCTGGAGAATCCCAGGGGTGGGGAAGCCTGGTGGGCTGCGGTCTATGGGGTCGCACAGAGTCGGACATGACTGAAGCAACTTAGGAGCAGCAGCAGCAACAATTTAGGGAGGACAAAATATATCAAAACTACAGGAGTAACACATGTATGGGACAGGCTTGCCTTGTATATTACATGAGACCTAATGTTTCTTAAATAAGGAGTCTGGGTAAAGCATTTTATAAAATAAATAATTATTCTTGAATACACTAGTAAGTTCCTGAAATATTACATATATATAAAGCATATAAACTAGAAAAAGCTTTCTACCATTGCTAAAATCTTATATCACTGAAGGGGTAATTCAGGAACACCTTGGGGGAAGAAAGCCAAAACGTGAGACTAATCTGTCTATTTATCCATTTATGTTTTTCCTCCATCCATCCATCAGGTGCTCAGGTACACATCTAATATGGTTATCACACACTGATTCCAGACTGTGCCAGCATTTAGTATTCAAGTGAAAAATCCATGACAATTAATTTATAAATACTACATTGATGCGTAATGAGTAACTATTTATTAGAAATGTATATGTTTCTAGGATTTTATTTACTTAGTCTTATAAAATGTTATTACCCAAGTGAACTTAATAGAGTACACATAATTGTTTTTACTAATCTTATTGTATGAAATATTTATGTATTGTTAATATTTACGTACCTAATCAAATATTTATAACCTTTGAAGAAATGCAAAAACTGCTAAAGTGTGAAGATCTCTGAGAAATGGTACTCATGAGACATCAGAGAAGAACTCACAAAGACTAGGAGGTTGAAATGAAGTGTTAGGTAAAAAAGAAGGCAGAAAAAGTGGAAGAAAGGCAATTTTAAAACAGACAAGAGTGAAGCACTATAGTAGGAATCATTAAAGAGTTCTAGGTTCAGCTCCTTAACTAGGTGTAAACAAACATAGGTAATATAAAAGATGAGAATTACTACTCATGATACTGGGACAAAAGTTAAGCGCATTGAATAAATTAATTAAATGTGGTCATGGTGGGATATTTCCCTGTTCAGTTCAGTTCAGTCACTCAGTCGTGTCCGACTCTTTGTGACCCCATGAACCACAGTAGGCTGGGCCTTCCTGTTCATCATCAGCTCCTGGAGTTCACCCAAACCCATGTCCATCGAGTCGGTGATGCCATCCAACCATCTGATCCTCTGTTCTCCCCTTCTCCTCCTGCCCTCAATCTTTCCCAGCATCAGGGTTTTTTCCAATGAGTCAGCTCTTCACATCAGGTGGCCAAAGGATTGGAGTTTCAGCTTCAACATCAGTCCTACCAATGAACACCCAGGACTGATCTCCTTTAGGATGGACTGGTTGGATTTCCTTGCAGTCCAAGGGACTCTCAAGAGTCTTCTCCAACACCACAGTTCAAAAGCATCAATTCTTTGGCACTCAGCTTTTTTCACAGTCCAACTCTCACATCCATACATGACAACTGGAAAAACCATAGCCTTGACTAGACAGACCTTTGTTGACAAAGTAATGTCTCTGTTTTTCAATATGCTGTCTAGGTTGGTCATAACTTTCCTTCCAAGGAGTAAGCGTCTTTTAATTTCATGGCTGCAATCACCATCTGCATTAGAGCCCAGAAAAATAAAGTCAGCCACTGTTTCCACATCTATTTGCCATGAAGTGATGGGACTGGATGCTATCATCTTCGTTTTCTGAATGCTGAGCTTTAAGCCAACTTTTTCACTGTCTTCTTTCACTTTCATCAAGAGGCTCTTTAGTTCTTCTTCACTTTCTGCCACATTTCCCTGTAATATGTACTTAGTTGTGAGAGCTGTTTTCATTGCATGCATGAGAAGTAAAAAAATAGGGTACAGAAATGAAATCGTAGTCTGCATTTAGTCACAACCATATAGCTTCCTTGAGTTTAACAACTAGACCAATTAAGTATTGTGTTTATCATGCAATATAAGTACATAAAAAAAATAAAATATGTTTCTAGTTTATCAATTACAATTAAGAGCTGCTAGGACTATTTATGTTCAGTAGTTTATGTCTTGAATCTTTTTGAAATAATAAGAATCATAATGCAAACTTCCACAAAGTAGCACAGGTTTCAAACAGGAAAACTTGAGGTTGAAATAGAAAAACCTCCCAAAACTTTAAAGTAAAAGAGATGACAATCATCATAAGCTTACACTCAATGTCTATCAGTAGTTGCTTTGCAGCCCTAACAAGACTGGTATGTCCTCTTAACCGAGGGTGTTGACTGTAGCATGTTGAAGAAAAAAAAAAAAGCAAATCTCCCTGAAGTTCTTTCCAAATTAGATTGGAACCAAATGTGAGGGGCCTTGAACCAAGGAAAATACCAGCTGGTTCAGGTACAGTTTGAAGTGTCTTGGCTTGTTTGTTTTTTGCTGGTTTAAGCCTTTAAATATAGAATACAATTTGTTTCTAAACAAATTGATTTGTTAGGTGGAGTTTAGTCTTTGCTTGTGTTGGAAAGAGCGTTATTCAAAAGAACCACCAAAAAATTGGGGCTTATATTCCATTCCTCTGAGGCAAATATTTTAAAACATTTTAGCTGTTTCTCTTTGTGATTATCTTCATATTTCTAAATATGTGTTACATCTTGATTGATCAATTTTGGACATTGACTTACTATGTGATTTTGGTGAGAATGTAGCTCACTTTCATCCATCTGCCTCTCTGTGTTTTCCCATCATAAATATATTCCATGCTTTCTTTTTAAATCAAAGCAATAGAATTTACATTAATTGGACATTTAAATACTGTTCACTGGTGAGTTAAATGGTTGACCATGATTACTTCTCCTTTTTCTGGAGCCAATAATTGTTCCTCCTTAGAATCTGTTGGGATTATTTTGGTTGTTGCATTGTTCTAGTGGCTAGGTCTTCCCATGCCCTTTAACAGCAATAATTCAGCTTTCCATATAGTGAAAGCAAACAGATGATCATTTTCCCTGGAGCCCTCCACACTCCCTGTCAGTCTGGACTGGTTGCTCTCTAGGCCTAATACACAGCTGTATCCTGGGATTTTCCTTCAGGACCACCCTAAGGATTCCCTATACATTCCTCCTGTTTTCCAGAATCCCACACCTTTTCTTTCTTAACTTAATCCCTCATTGTGATGGAGTACATCCACCTGCAGCTTCCTGAGAAAAGATTAATGGATAAAGAAAGAAGCTGAGGGATTTCACCATTCATGTGCACATTTTAAACTAATCTTCCTGTTTTCAGTCTAGGATCTCACTTCTCAATGGGTTCTTACTAAATGAAAATTATTTCAAAGAAAGTAACTGTTAAAAGAGACACTGATGTATAGACCAGACTTTTGGACTCTGGAACCGGGAGAGGGTGGGATGATTGGGGAGAATAACATTGAAATATGTATAATATTATATCTGAAATGTATTAATTGTTCAAACTAAAAAAAAAAAAAAAAGCTAAAGCTTTATTTAATTTGTAAGAGCTAGGATCTGTTGCAGGGGAAAAGAGGATTTATAGGTCACAAACTTGTAGTATTTGAAGTAAAAGGTCACAGCATAGAAACGATATAATTTATGATGTAACGGCATTTTTCAGTACATGAGATAGAAAGAAAAGGTCTTCCTGGACTGGGGCGGGGGTGAGGGGCAGGGGTATCTAAGGGTAAAATAGCCAGAAAGTGGAGTTTCGGTAAAAATCTACTTTTTGCTTAGTTGTCTTGGAATAAAAACCCCAAGGGATAATGGAAACTCAGGCCTTAGGAAATGTGGTTGGGCAGAGTATAGCCCGGGAAATGCAATATGAAGGTCAAGGCCAAATGTGCTAAGAAGATGCCCTTGATTTAAATCAGATCTTACTTATACAAAGTTAGAGTGATGGGAAAAACAGAGAATGTGCCTTGGCTTCTATTTCTCTCCTAGAAGTAGCCTTGGGTTCCATACCATCTTGGAACAGCATAGCTAGAAGCAATATATCTTATGGTACTCTGGTTAGGCTTGAGCCAGGGCACAGGGGGGTGCCTTCTTTGCCAGGTAGCAATCTGAAACTCTGGTGAGATTTTTCAGGTTAATAACAAACACATTGTTGACATGGGTGAGGATATGGAGGCTGAGCATGACTGAAGACTGTTCACAAAGGGCCTATTTTCCTGTGCAGATGATCTCTTTTTATCTAGCTGAAGTGAAAACTGAGTTATTCACTCTAAAATACAGTGGGCCAAGAACAAATCTGTCAGCAAGACTTAAGTAAACAAACTTTTGGCATTCTCCTCAGCAAGTCAGACATCCTTTCTCTTTTTCTAGAGCGCATATGAAAGCCCTTAAGAGACTCTGAGTGAGGCATTCAACAACTGATCACCTGGTAACAGAAAAAACACCTGGGCTGAAGCCTGCAAAAGAGGCTTCTACTCTTTGTGTACTGTATTGGAGGGAATGTAAACTGTTACAGCCACTATGGAAAACAGCTCTGCAAAAAAACTACCATGTCATTCAGCAATTCCATTTCTGGGTATATATTCAAAGGAAAAGAAATCACTATCTCAAAGAGATATCTGAACTCAAGTGTTCACTGCAGTATTATTCACAATAGCAAAGATGTGGAAACATCCTCAGTATTTATCAGCTGACGAATGGATAAAGAAAATGTGAAAGCTATATATTACAATAATGGAATACTATTCAACCATTATAAAAAGAAATCCTGACCTTCGCAACAACATGGATGAACCTAGAGAACAGTATGCTAAGTGAAATAAACGAGACACAGAATGGCAAATACCACATGATCTACCTTTGTTGTTTAGTCGTTAAGTTTTGTCCGACTCTTCGCGAACCCCATGGACTGTAGCATGCCAGGCTCCTCTGTTCATGGGATTTCCCAGGCAAGAATAATGGAATGAGTTGCCATTTCCTTCTCCAGGGAATCTTCCAGACCCAGGGATGAAACCCTCGAATCCTGCACTGGCAGGCGGATTCTCTGCCACTGAGCCAGCAGGGCACAAAGTTTCAATTATGCAAGATAATACATTCTGAAGATCTAATGAATAGCATGGTGACTACAGTTAACAATACAGTACTGTATACAGACTGGTTCCAAATAGGAAAAGGAGTACGTCAAGGCTGTATATTGTCAGCCTGCTTATTTAACTTATATGCAGAGTACAGCATGAGAAACACTGGGCTGGAAGAAGCACAAGTTGGAATCAAGATTGCTGGGAGAAATATCAATAACCTCAGATATGCAGATGACACCACCCTTATGGCAGAAAGTGAAGAGGAACTCAAAAGCCTCTTGATGAAAGTGAAAGTGGAGAGTGAAAAGGTTGGCTTAAAGCTCAACATTCAGAAAACGAAGATCATGGTATCTGGTCCCATCACTTCATGGGAAATAGATGGGGAAACAGTGGAAACAATGGCTGACTTTATTTTTTTGGGCTCCAAAATCACTGCAGATGCTGACTGCAGCCATGAAATTAAAAGACGCTGACTCCTTGAAAGGAAAGTTATGACCAACCTAGATAGCATATTCAAAAGCAGAGACATGACTTTGCCAACAAAGGTCCATCTAGTCGAGGCTATGGTTTTTCCAGTGGTCATGTATGGATGTGAGAGTTGGACTGTGAAGAAAGCTGAGCGTGGAAGAATTGGTGCTTTTCAAGTGTGGTGTTGGAGAAGACTCTTGAGAGTCCCTTGGACTGCAAGGAGATCCAACCAGTCCATTCTAAAAGAGTTCAGTCCTGGGTGTTCTTTGGAAGGACTGATGCTAAAGCTGAAACTCCAGTACTTTGGCCACCTCATGCGAAGATGCTGGGAGGGATTGGGGGCAGGAGGAGAAGGGGATGACAGAGAATGAGATGGCTGGATGGCATCACCGACTTGATGGACAAGAGTTTGGGTGAACTCTGGGAGTTCGTGATGGACAGGGAGGCCTGGCATGCTGCGATTCATGGGGTCACAAAGAGTCAGACACGACTAAGCAACTGAACTGAACTATATACTTGAAATCTACTAAAAGAGTAAATCTTGGGTTCTCATCACACACAAAAAAGATGGTTAACTATGTCAAGTGGTATGTTAATTAGCTTGATTATAGTGATCACAATGTATTTGTATATCAAAACATCATATACTCCACCTTATACATTTCTATTTGTCAATTATACCTCAATAAAACTGAAAAAAGAGTGGTTTCCAATCTATTTTCTCGGTAATTAACTCTGTGACCTTAAACCAGTCGTGTCTCTTTGCTCAGCTTCAGTTAGCTCATTTGTAATTGAAGAGGATGAACTTGCCTTTGTCCTATGGGTCATCTGTGTACTTCAGCAGAAAAACCAGCTGAATATTTTTAGGTAGCTCAAATGAATAAAAATTAGATTTCAACCACATTGCTGTTATTAAGTGGCTACCTAATCAGACCCCTCCTTTATTCCAAATTCATCTGTAATGATTTAAAATGTAACTTACAGGTTTTGAAGTGCTCGCTTATTTCCCTCTTCCCTCTTTTTCTCCACTTGTGGTAAGTGGGACAGGCATTCTATCTCCATTGCTTTCTTCCTGAGGAAATGTACAATTCTTACCCTAGGGTCCTGGTAGTCTGTGGCAGCAATTCTCCAGAGTGCACCTATCACAAATGCTCACTCCTGGGCCCTACTCTAGAACTACTAAATCAGAAACTCTGAGATTGAGGCCCTGGGACTTGTTTTTCTGACAAAATACCTCTAGGTGAGTTTTATACATTTTGTGAATTCAAGAATCACCAGTTTATGGAGAAACATTTGAGGCCCTATTACATGTCAGGCACTATACTGCTTTGCTTTTATTCTTTCATTTAATCCTCATAACAACTCAGTGAAGAATATATAGTTTTAAAATAAATTTTTGACATAATTTTAGATTTAAGAAAACTTGCAAAAACAGCAGTGATAGTATCCACCTGCCATAGTTTCAGTGGCCCCTATTGCTGTTATTTACATTACTATGGTTAGTTCTTCAAAATGGAGAAACCAACACTGGTAAATTAGTATTAACTAAACTCTGTCGTCTGTTTTTCTTTTCTAGGATCTCGTCTAGGATACTACATTGCATTCAGTTGTTGTATCCCCTATGGTTTGTGACAGTTTCCTGTTTTTGTTTTTCATGGCCTTGATAGTTTTAAGAAACGCTGGTCAGGTATTTTGTAGAGTGTTCCTCAAATTAGGTGTGTCTGATGTTTTTCTCACAAGGAGATTTGGGTTATGGGGTTTTTGAAACAATACCACAAAGGGGAAGTATCTTTCTCATCACATAACAGAGGGTACATGATATCCATGTGATATCACTTGGTGATGTTAACAAAGTACGTTTGTAATCCCAACTCAACCAGTTAGGAAACAAAATTTTATCAAGTGTTCTGCAACTGTTAAGTGATGAAATTAGGGTAAAATTTCATTTTTTCCTCCTCTGTCATTTTGGTTGCAAGTGACCATTCCAGCTTTATCATCCCGGCATAAAACTCTCCATTTCAGCTTGACTTGTCCTTTCCTTAAGTTATTTTATGCTCTACTCAACCCCCATGCTTTCTAAGTTCTTCAGTGTTCAAATCACTGTTCAGATATCCAATCTGCTCTTTGAAACTCTCCATGATCCCCAACATACTTCTCTTCCATAAAATCTTAAAGTGCCTTCTGTCTGCCCCTCTAATCTTTCACTTTGCATATACTGTCTTAACCTCTGTCTTTCCAAGCTAAAATGGAATGATAATGGAGAGACCAAACTACACATGATTCCAAGTGCTCCTGAGTTCAGTGACCTTGGTATCCCACCAACTGTTCTTACCCTCTTCAATCGTCCACACCATAGTCAGAGGAATGCTTCTAAACTGCAAATCTAATTATGCCATTACCTTATTTAAAACTCAATGCCTGTAGACTATTTACAAAATAGTGTCCAATTATTTGATTCTGACATATGAGGCCCTTCATGCTCTGATCCTTGGCTATCATTTCACCTTGTCTCTAGCCATCACCCTACTCCCAACACCACATCCTGCACTTCAGTCAGGAAGAACTGGTGGCAATTTCTCAGTAGCCTGTGACTGTTCTGCGCCTTCTGCCTTTGCATCTGCTCTGTAGTCAGTGAGGATGCTGCTGCAGAAGACTCTAATTCAAAGTGGTTGATAGAACAAAAACAGCTATAACGTGACAGGAAGTTGAAAAGGTTGTTCAGAACCCAACAATATCATTGAAGATGCTGGTTCTTTTTATTATCTCTTTGCTTTGCCATCCTCAGAAATTTTGATTTGCCCTCAGATTGGCTCCATTCACAGTCACAAGATGATTGTGGTAGTTCTAAGCATCACTTCCAAGAACAGCAATATCGGGGGTGGGGGTGTGGCAAGGAGAAGGGCAATCTCTTTCAATGTTTCCTTCTTAAGGGCAAGAAGCATTTCCTAAGGCTCCCCAGCAGGTTTCCTTTTATATCTCATTGGCCAGAAGTGGTTCATATGCCCAGCCCTAGGCTAATCAAACAAGAGGAGTGGACTTGCCATAATTGGTTTAACCAATCAGCACTTCCTTCTGAAGGCAGCAATAGGATTACTCTCCCTTGGGTCAAGCAGGTGAGGAGACACTTGAGCAAAATCTTGGCACTTCCAGAAAGAAAGAAGGTAATGTGTGCCGAGTGGGCAGCTGGTAATGGCTTCCACACTATTATTGCTGTCTTATCTTTCTTGTCTATTAGATGGACTCTTCACTTTTAAGACTCACTTTGAATATTACCTCTTCCAGGAAGCCTTCTCTGATATCATCAAGCAAAATGGACTGCTTCAATCTCTGAGCTCCCATATTATTGGGTTCATACCTCTACTACAGCTCTTAATATATAATTCTGCTACCTTCAGAGAAAGTGAAAACTTAGAAACAGGCACCATGTTCCATAAGGCTTTTGAGCTCAATCTTTTGAAAAAAAAAAAAAGAGAGAAGGAAAGAGGAAGGGAGAGCGAGGGAGGAAGCAACTTAAATTCTCTGATTCTCAGGCTGTTTACCTGTTAAAATAGGGATAATTTTAATTCCCAACAGCTGTTTTTTTTTAAGATTTTTTTTTTTTTTTTTAATGAGGACCATTTTTTGAAAGCATCTATTGAACTTGTTACAATATTGCCTCAGTTTTATGTTTTGGTGTTTTGGCTGTGAGGTATGTGGGACCTTAGCTCTCTGACCAGGAATGGAACCCACACCCCCTGGATAGGAAGGCAAAGTTAACCACTGGACCAACAGGGAAGTCCCCTAACAGTTGTTTTAAAGATTAAATGGGACAATATAACGTACCAAACACAGTTCTTAACATAGTTTTCCTTACATTTTTGGAGAACATGTACTCATCTTGTGTTTTTTAAATACCATCATCTCACCTTTCATACACATTTCCTAACAGAATGCTTTGTATACATTTAGTTGCTCAATAAATGTGTTGATAATTTGCATCAATCTTAAAAAATACAGATTACTGAATAAATTAAACAACCAGCCTAGTTTGCCATGTCCTGATTTCCTTTATTAGACTAGCTTAGAGAACTTTTTAATAACATTTCCTAAATTCTCTATTAACAGAACTCTTAATTGAGGCTTTTCCTACAACCATCCGGAACATTAGCTTTGTGCTCACTGCTTCGGTGACCTTTCACGAGGCACTCTTTTGCTTTTCCACACCACTCTCTTCAGTATTCTGGGCTTCATTTCAGATCTGTCCTTCTGAGGTATGCCTTCCTCCCCTTCCTAACACTTCTTTGTTGCTAAAAATAGGTGATGTCCCTTCGGAGGAAAAACACTTGGCAAATCAGCTAGCTTTAACAGGTACAGCTTTTAGATTGGTCTCTGCAAGATTGGGGCAT
Organism: Tragelaphus eurycerus; assembly: GCA_935064755.1. Taxonomy (NCBI): domain Eukaryota; kingdom Metazoa; phylum Chordata; class Mammalia; order Artiodactyla; family Bovidae; genus Tragelaphus; species Tragelaphus eurycerus. The sequence continues at coordinate 12,767,361 of CAKXYN010000057.1, forward strand.
GGATGGATTAAATAAAGGAAGAAGTTCACCACTGTTTCTTTCTATGTACCCCTGCATTCCTCAAAGAAGTTTACAAAACATGTAAAAATAGAAATACCATACTCATCAAAAATGCACAAGCTAAAGTATGCTGAGACTTTGCAGAATGCTAAAGAGTAAATAAAACAGCCAGCTCAGAAGATCATCAGAAAGCATGTTGAGGAGACACTTGATTAAAGGCCCTACGCCATCCAGCAACCTTGGACTGGAGCTGTTGATGACTGTGATTTAACAAATGTACTTTTCCACGGAAAACTGGAGCATGTAATGGTGGCCAGTTTCCTGTAGACTATAATGGATATCTGTAGGACATCTCTCACCTAGACTTGCTCTTGATATGATACTATACTGTCAGCTTGGGTTCTGCCTACACTTAGTTCCTTATATACCCTGTGAAGTTTTGTGACATTAACCCTGAAAGAGGCATCAGTATATCACCTAAAATAGCCTTCTCGTCAATCAGATATTTGCTTTGAAATACTCTTATTTCCCTGCATGTGAAAACTGTCTACCAGATACCATATTTAATACTCTTTACATCTGGCATACATGTGAATGAATATATAAGTATGGATCGATTCTTATCTCTATGGCTATCCGGGCATGAACATGTAGTTTTAATGTCCTTTTAAAATATTTATTTATTTATTTACATATTCAACTTTTGGCTGCACTGGTTCTTTGTTGCTGTGGGTGGATTTTCTTTAGTTGCAGAGAGCAGGGGCCGCTTTCTAGTTGCTACATGCAGTCTTCTGGCGGTGGCTTCTCTTTTTGTGGAACATGGGCTCTAGGGTGCACAGGCATAGTTGGCCCACAGCATTTGGAATCTCCCCAGACCAGGGATGGAACCCGTGTCTCCTGCATTGGCAGGCAGATTCTTAAGCACTGGACCACCAGGTAAATCCAAACCTGTTGCTTTATTCGTGCACTAATTTGTATATGTACATACTTGAAAATGAATGTTTTTACCACCTGGCACTTCTGAAACTCATCTCAAGCTGCATTGTCCTAATTTCTTTGAATGAAAGTAGCAAAGTTGCAGCACCAACTAAAATTGCTCAGAGGCCTCAATTTACAGGTAACTAGTCCAATTTAGTACCAAATTAAATCCTATTCTGTTTCATCTATTAGTAACTGTGTCGACCTGCCTGTCAACTACTATCTTCTGATCTTCTGTCTTTAATTCAAAAATAATTCTACCTTCTCTTTATTTTCTAGAGTTCATGCTAAGTTCCCTGCCTGTTGTTTGGTATTTCACACACATTCCTATGGTCATAGTTTTCGTAGCTTGATTTGCGTGCTTTCTTGGTTATCTGTCAAAAAGATTCTTTAGGTGTATAAATAGTCCAAACAGTGAATCACAGAAAAATGGGTATGGTGTCAGGGTAAGGTGTGAAGAATATGAAGTATTCTTTAGTGAAGATTGATATTATCATAAAATCATAAGGCAAAAAAGAATAAATCAACATCCCAACAACATTATCACTGATAGGTCATCCAACTATTAACATCTCCAGTGTTGGGGGACTGAGAGCCATCCCCAAACATGCCTTCTAATCATGACAACACTCTCTTGTACATCAAGGTCATATCTGTCTTGCTGTTGTTTCTCCCACTCAAGTATTCATCGAAAGTCCATCAGAGTGTTAACTTATAGTGGTTACCCACTGAGTCTCTGAACCCCTTAAGAATCTAATGAAAATGATGGATTTGTTTCAAAAATTGCACGTGCAAAATTAATTTTTCTTTTAAATTTCAGGGAGCTCACAAGTTCTGTGATGCTCATCCATCCATGGACTTCCTGGCAAAGAATTCCTCACTATTGAGGAATTGTCCTAAGTAGAGAAGTGGGGTAGAAATAATCCATGGTTTCTTCCTTCAACGAGCTTACTTTCTAATAGCAAATGCTTGTGAAACATCTTACAGCAATAAGGCAATATATGGTAAAGTACTCATCATACATAGAGGGACAGAAAATTCTACCCTTGCTTATTTAGCAGGATAGAAGTCCTTACAAGTGGCCACCAAGCACTTACATTTTACAAGGGAATTAAAAGCCTTCTACTGTGTTCTCAGAAGCATCATCTGATGGCATAACACCAGGACAAAAGAGAATGCTGGTCATGGTCTGGTGCATGGCACTCAATGAAAATTTGGTGAAGTAAATGACCCAAGAATAAAATGCCCCTTTATCTTCTGAGGAGAAAGTTGAAAAGAAAAATAAAAATATTTCATTCTTTTCCAAGCTTTTTTAGGTATAGCATGCCCTCCCCCAGGGGATCTTCCCAACCCAGGGATCAAACCCAGGGCTCCCACATTTCTGGTGGATTCTTTACTGTCTGAGCCACCAGATTTCTGCTTAAGTAAAAGGATATTACATAAAGACAAAATCTTGCAAGGGGGTCAAAGTAGTTAACACTCTACCAACTATAAATGACATATTCCTTTTAACTTCTTACAATGTCTTTCTCCAGAAAAATCAAAGATTTTTGCATTATGTAAAGAGATTTGAAAATACGAATTAAAATCCCAGCTCTACCACCCAACAACTGTGTTACTTTGATCAAATAACCTAGCCAATCTGAGCCTCTATTTTGTCACCAGTAAAACCGGGGTAATAAAACCAGCCCTATTACCTTCCATGGTTGAATGAGGTTTGCATGAGATGATGCACATGAAAAGAGCCTTTTAAAAGTCTGTGTCTGTTCTAAGGCAATATAGCTTCATCCAGAAGAGATGCTTACCTGGTGATAGTTGGGTCTCTTTCCACTTGCTCAGCACCAGACTTCTGAGGTCAGATTAGAGTAGTGGGTATAAGAATTAAGATCACTGACATGCATACTCTCCTTTTACCTTCTCCTGCACCTCAGTTCAGTTCTACCAGAGTCATAATCAGCTAAAAAGCATCTGAGTTGCCCCTCATTTCATGAACATTCAAAGCTATTTATCCGGAGGAAAGCAAAGACGTATATGATGATTTGTTCTAAAGTCTAGGGGCACAGTATAAATAGTCAGCAGCTGAATTCAGAGACTCCAGGGCCCCCACTTTGTTATTCAATAGCCAATTAACAGTTCTTAACACACTAGATTATAAGTATATCTTTATAATAGTGTTGATAAACAAACTTAATAAACGGGGAAATCAGTCCTTATTTTTAAAATTAACGTATAGAGAGTCCAGCGAGTTCAGAGAAATAGCAATTCAGAAGTGTAATCCTGGACAGATGGCTGCTCTCCACATGCTATCTCTGAGAAGGATTTTTTTTCAAGGTAAATAGAAACAAATGCTTTGTGTACCAAAATACAGATCTCACAAGAAGCATTTTCCAGCGTGAAACAATTTTCTTATTAATTACATTTTTATGGCACAGACAAACACTGGTGTGTGAGCTACTTTAAGGCATTCGCTGATATTTCATCATTAAATTACTCTTATTAATAGACAATATGTTCAAGCTACTTCTAAGATATTCAAGTTAGTGTAACTCTGCCCATTTTATCCCCTCATTCCTACCCCACCTTCACTTGGTTCTTAACAACATGAAGCCAGTTTGTCTCTCTTTGAAATGTGCCTTTTAGAACCCATAAAGTATGAGTATGTTTAAAAGAACAATACATATTATTGTTTAACTTATTTACTCATCAAATGTAGTTCAGGGATCCACACAAAGGGTAAAAGACAATTCTGTCACCGATTATATGACATGAAAGACACCTCATAACTTCTCCTAGTTTCAGTTTCATCATCAATAATAATAGTACCTGACTTGCTCACTTGACAGGCCTGTGCATGAATATGCTCATTCATTTATTCATTCATTCAACAAATATGCATCAAGCCCTACTCTGTGCTGAGTACTGGCATGGTGCTACAGATAACATAGTAAACCAAAGACATGTCCCAACTTTCTGAGCCTAATTTATCATTATTCACAGAAGGAAACTAAAGTGAGAGGTCTTATTTGAACAGGAGAGTGAGAGAAAGACATACTAATTTTGGAGCCATTAGAGGCCGGCTTCCTTTTGCCCAGAGCTACAGGCTAGGCTCCAGAGAAATGGCATGGATGACAAGAGAAAAACTTTATCAAATATGCAAAAAGGACCACCTCATAATTGATTCATATCCATACTGGTACAAAACACAAGTTAAAATACAAAACATTTCTTCCTCTGGGTGTGACTTTTTCCCCCAGAACTGCTCATAGTGGTTTTTTTTTTTTTTTTTGGAAGGGAGATGTTATAACTTTAAACACAAATGAGTAAACAAATGTAGCATTCTAAAAAACACAGCATGATGTGACATCTTCTCTAGTCCAGAATTTTCCGAAATGTGGTATGCAGACCACTGCAAAACATGAAATTATTTTAGGTAGTATGTAGACAAAATTTTAATAATCATGTATCTACTTTAATTTATATCAGAAAAAAACATATATCAAAACCATGATTTCACTAATATTCAGGCTTTAGTATGAGGGTAAAAGTCACTTCAGTCGTGTCCGACTCTGTGTGACCCCATAGACGGCAGACCACCAGGCTTCCCCATCCCTGGGATTCTCCAGGCAAGAACACTGGAGTGGGTTGCCATTTCCTTCTCCAATGCATGAAAGGGAAAAGTGAAAGTGAAGTCGCTCAGTCGTGTCCGACCCTCAGCGACCCCATGGACTGCAGCCTTCCAGGCTCCTCCATCCATGGAATTTTCCAGGCAAGAGTATGGGAGTGGGGTGCCATTGCTCTCTCCACCCAGTGGTGACTGCTGCTGCTGCTAAGTCACTTCAGTCGTGTCTGACTCTGTGTGACCCCGTAGAGGACAGTCCACCAGGTTCCCCTGTCCCTGGGATTCTCCAGGTAAGAACACTGGAGTGGGTTGCCATTTCCTTCTCCAATGCATGAAAGTGAAAAGAGAAAGTGAAGTCACTTGGTCATGTCCAACTCTTAGTGACCCCATGGACTGCAGCCTACCAGGCTCCTCCGTCCATGGGATTTTCCAGGCAAGAGTACTGGAGTGGGGTGCCACTGCCTTCTCCTGCTGCTACTGCTAAGTCACTTCAGTCGTGTCCGACTCTGTGTGACCCCATAGACAGCAGCCACCCAGGCTTCCCCGTCCCTGGGATTCTCCAGGCAAGAACACTGGAGTGGGTTGCCATTTCCTTCTCTAATGCATGGAAGTGAAAAGTGAAAGTGAAGTCGCACAGTCGTGTTCGACTCTCAGTGACCCCATGGACTGCAGCCTACCAGGCTCCTCCATTCATGGGATTTTCCAGGCAAGAGTACTGGAGTGGGGTGCTATTGCCTTTTCCGTGCCTTCTCCTAGGGGAAGCTAACCCTTGTAACAGGTCCTAGACTGATACAGGCCATAAGCAAAGAAATCCAAGAGCCCCTTGTTAAGCTACTCAGTGGCTGACCTTCAAATAAGTCTCTGCAATGGTCCTTATCTGAGCTTACCCTGGCCCTGAGTAGTAGGCTCTCAACTTGGTCCTTATGACTAATTCAGGTAATAGCGTTTGTTAGGTTCTTATATCTGACTCTGACTCTGCCTTGGGATTGGAGTTCTTCTTTGACCTTCTCAACCTCATGGAACTTCAAACCCAATCCTGAAACCCAAGCCTGCACAACTGAATCCTTACAAATTGCTACTTCTCCGATGCCCATCATCAGTTTACTTGAAACTTTACCTATTGTTGGTGCCTGATTCCTAAAAAATTGCTCCTCTTTTGGATTTCCACATGTTTACACTGTAGGACCTTCCTCCCACTCCTATAGTAGTCTGCATGAACCATCTACTTACTGTCAGATTCCCTTGGTACCATGTCTTGCCTGTGTATTTAGATTTTTTATTTTTGGTGCTTATTGAGTAGACCTGATTTCCTGCCTGGTCCCAGTGGGATTACATATAGTCATTCTCAAACTTTAATGTGCATGAAAATCACCAAGAGTGCTTATTAGAAGTTCAGGTTTTGGGGTTCTACCTTTAGAGATTGTGATTCAGTAACTCTGTGAAATTGGGCTTAGACATTTGCATTTAAACACATACCCCTAAATAACTTTGGAGTAGATAGTATAAAAACCACAATTTGAGACCATAGTTCTATTCTCTGGGACTTGATCCTTCCTTAGGCCCATCCCATTACTAACCAAACTTGATTTTGACAGATCGTGAAAAAATTACTTTACCATGAGGAATTTCTGAATATTATAATAAGTTACACTTTAGAATATTATTTTTGTTTCTGTTTTTCTACTCATTGAAAACTTTACAGATGTTCTAATACCTCCCTAACTGAACTCTGACTAGTCATTCACGTATACCACAATTTAGAGTCCAGATTCTGCTCATAATTTGGGTTCTAATTTCTTGTGGTGAGGAAAACAGGGTGTTTTAGAAATGCATGAAGTATTATCTCCATCAGCACTTTGCATTTATTTCAGAGAAAGAAAAGAGTAAAGATCAGAATGAAGATCAGTGAAATATAAAACAGAAAAGTAGAGAAAAATAAATGAAATAAAAAGTTGCTTATTGGGGAAGATAAGTTAAAATTGATAAACTTCTAGCCAGACTGATAAGAAAAAAAAGATTTAGGATACAAATTACTAATTCCAAGAGTGAGAGAAGTGGCATCACTACATGATAATGAGAGAGTATTATGAAAAACTTAGATACTAATAAATTCAACAACTTAAAAGAAATTAGCAAATTCATTTTGAAAGACATAAACTATCAAAGCTTACTCAAGAAAAAATAGATAACCTGAATGACCTCATATCTGTTAAAGAAGTTAAATTTGTAGTTAAAAATATTCCCATGAAAAAAATGACAGGCCCAAATAGCTTCACTTGGGAAATCTGCTAAACTTTTAAGGAAGAGGACAAAAAAAAAAACAATTCTCACAAACACGTCCATAAAATTGAAGAGAAAGGAATACTTCTCAACTCATTCTGTAGGGCCAGTATCACCCTGATACCAGAACCAGACAACATTACAATAAAAGAAAATTACAGACCAATGTGCAGCCATGAAATTAAAAGATGCTTATTCCTTGGAAGGCAAGTTATGACCAACCTAGGTAGCATATTCAAAAGCAGAGACATGACTTTGCCAACAAAGGTCCATCTAGTCAAGGCTATGGTTTTCCCAGTGGTCATGTATGGATGTGAAAGTTGGACTGTGAAGAAGGCTGAGCGCCGAAGAATTGATGCTTTTGAACTGTGGTGTTGGAGAAGACTCTTGAGAGTCCCTTGGACTGCAAGGAGATCCAACCAGTCCATTCTAAAGGAGATCAGTTCTGGGTGTCCTTTGGAAGGACTGATGCTGAAGCTGAAACTCCAATACTTTGGCCACGTCATATGAAGAGTTGACTCATTGGAAAAGATTCTGATGCTGGGAGGGATTGGGGGCAGGAGGAGAAGGGGATGACAGAGGATGAGATGGCTGGATGGCATCATCGACTCGATGGACATGAGTTTGGGTGAACTCCGGGAGTTGGTGATCGACAGGGAGGCCTGGCGTGCTGCGATTCATGGGGTCGCAAAGAGTCGGACATGACTGAGCGACTGAACTGAACTGATCCCTTGTGAACATAGATGCAAATGTTCTAAAGAAAAAGGAGTTCACAATTCTTTACTAAAAGCAAAACCTCAGTGCTTCTCTTAATTCAGTTGAGGTTTTTGGTAGAAAGCCACATGCATTTATATCACTAATAAAGTATATACTATAGATGTACACTTTGGTATTTGGTGTTCCTAAAAAACTGCTTCAAAGTGAGGAAGCACTAGAACATAAAAAAGCCACAAACAGAAATGGCTTTGCCCTCTAGGGGACTTTATAACTGCCTTCACTAGGAGACCTATGGTTATATTTATTATAATTTAATTTTTATAATTTAGTATTTATTATAATTTATAATTTATTTGACAGATAGGATTTAACTTTAAGATAAACATTCTTTGCTTCCTTTGGCAATCACTTTTACATTTTAAAAAATCAGGAGCAATTACCACTTGTAATTTCAGAGTTTTAAAAGTCCTTCAATGACCTGTTTTAGAATATTTATGGTTTATGGTATTTAGATAATATTTCACCCACTTTGTCTCATTTCTCCTGAAATTTGTCAAGGTTTACAATAATGAAGGTAAAAGAAATATATTGAATCTATATTTTAAAAGTTGAATTTTTCAATGCTTCATTTCATTCACTGCTTTATATTTTTGTGTGTTTTTTCATGATAATCTAGCAGATGATAATCTTTACTGATAAATTATAAACCAAATATGTTTTATTCATGTATTGTTTTAACTAGAAATATTTTGGTTAACTTTTATGTTTATGTCTGTCTTATCATAAATCTTCAATTAATTGGTTTACTTAAAAGATGTATGTAGTACTATCCTTGATCAACAGAGGGATAACCAACTTTGTTTCTTTTTTTTTTATAGTCTTCAAGTTTGGCTTAATTCTTGTTCCTAACCACAGAACATGCTTTTTAAAAAGTAAAGATTCTAGCAGTATTACTAAGTTCTTGCTGATATGTTTTATCATGATAATCACTACTTTTAGTTTTGAAACTATAAACACTAAACTAACCCATAAGATAGTATGGACTCTATGAAAAATACATCACAATTTATTGTAAATATAGTATTACTGTAAATACTAACACTATTGTTGCATACTTTAGATTAAATTATTTTATGATAAAACTGTCACTTAAGAACAAATCAAAAGCTATTTGGTAAGACATTGAAAATTTTTTTGTGATAATTGAGTGCCTTAATTATGTATGGAGATGATAAACAAATTAAGGTTATAATTGAAGGAAGTGCCGCCTTGGATTAATGACTCTCCAAAGATTATAGTCAAATAATTATCCTTCATTTCTGGTTTGATAGAATAATTAAGTTAAAAATGTAACCCTGAAACTGCCTTAGAAAACCACTACTATAACAACAACAACAACCATCATGCTGACAAACAATAATAGCAATTATTACTACCACTACTAGTGCCACCATTTGGTGAGCACTTTCTTTGAGCCACTCCCTGAGTCAATAGGGCAAAATATTTATTTAATTGACACCACAATTTCTAATGTAAGACTTATTCTCCTCATTATACATACAAGGAACTGTCCCTCACTTTTCTTTTTGTGGAATCACATCTCCTCCATTGTTAGTTTATATAGTTTAGGTAGATTTGCTCCAGCCCCAGATTCCAGAGTGGGCAATAAAGCTTAGGTCCAGCCAATTTGAGAACCTCATCCCAGTGGGCACAACATTGCCATAAAGGAGCAAGGGACACAAGCTGTATTAGTGAATACTTCCCCCAAGACCATTTCTATTGTTTTCAGTAACAGTATGGATAGATTGCTGCAATACATGTGGACATTGAGGATAGAAAATTCAATTCACTTCTACTTCTTCCTCTGTCTCTAAAGTTATGATGGAAGATTGGAAAACATTCATGGGCCAGCCTAAGCCCTGCTCCTGTAATTCATGTGGGCTGTATAAAGTAGACTGTATATAAGATCAGATCAGTCGCTCAGTCGTGTCCGACTCTTTGCGACCCCATGAACTGCAGCACGCCAGGCCTCCCTATCCATCACCAGCTCTCGGAGGTCACTCAGACTCACATTCATCGAGTCAGTGATGCCATCCAGCCATCTCATCCTTTGTCGTCCACTTCTCCTCCTGCCCTCAATCCCTCCCAGCATCAGAGTCTTCTCCAATGAGTTAACTCTTCACATGAGGTGGCCAAAATACTGGAGTTTCAGCTTTAGCATCATTCCTTCCAAAGAAATCCCAGGGCTGATCTCCTTCAGAATGGACCAGTTGGATCTCCTTGCAGTCCAAGGCACTCTCAAGAGTCTTCTCCAACACCACAGTTCAAAAGCATCAATTCTTCGGCGCTCAGCCTTCTTCACAGTCCAGCTCTCACATCCATACATGACCACAGGAAAGACCATAGCCTTGACTAGGCAAACCTTTGTTGACAAAGTGATGTCTCTGCTTTTGAATATGCTATCTAGATTGGTCATAAATTTCCTTCCAAGGAGTAAGCGTCTTTTAATTTCATGGCTGCAGTCACCATCTGCAGTGATTTTGGAGCCCAGAAAAATAAAGTCTGACACTGTTTCCACTGTTTCCCCATCTATTTCCCATGTAGTGATGGGACCAGATGCCATGATCTTCGTTTTCTGAATGTTGAGCTTTAAGCCAACCTTTTCATTCTCCACTTTCACTTTCATCAAGAGGCTTTTGAGTTCCTCTTCACTTTCTGCCATAAGGGTGGTATCATCTGCATATCTGAGGTTATTGATATTTCTCCCGGCAATCTTGATTCCAGCTTGTGCTTCCTCCAGTCCAGCATTTCTCATGATGTACTCTGCATATAAGTTAAATAAACATGGTGACAATATATAGCCTTGACGTACTCCTTTTCCTATTTGGAACCAGTCTGTTGTTCCATGACCAGTTCTAACTGTTGCTTCCTGACCTGCATACAGATTTCTCAAGAGGCAGATCAGGTGGTCTGGTATTCCCATCTCTCTCAGAATTTTCCACAGTTTATTGTGATCTACACAGTCAAAGGCTTTGGCATAGTTCATAAAGCAGAAATAGATGTTTTTCTGGAACTCTCTTGCTTTTTCCATGATCCAGCGGATGTTGGCAATTTGATCTCTGGTTCCTCTGCCTTTTCTAAATCCAGCTTGAACATCAGGAAGTTCATGGTTCACATATTACTGAAGCCTGGCTTGGAGAATTTTGAGCATTACTTTACTAGCGTGTGAGATGAGTGCAATTGTGCGGTAGTTTGAGCACTTTTTGGTATTGCCTTTCATTGGGATTGGGATGAAAACTGACCTTTTCCAATCTTGTGGCCACTGCTGAGTTTTCCAAATTTGCTGGCATATTGAGTGCAGCACTTTCACAGCATCATCTTTCAGGATTTGGAATAGCTCCACTGGAATTCCATCACCTCTACTAGCTTTGTTCGTAGTGATGCTTTCTAAGGCCCACTTGACTTCACATTCCAGGATGTCTGGCTCTAGGTCAGTGATCACACCATCATGATTATCTGGGTCGTGAAGCTCTTTTTTGTACAGTTCTTCTGTGTATTCTTGCCACCTCTTCTTAATTTCTTCTGCTTCCGTTAGGTCCATACCATTTCTGTCCTTTATTGAGCCCATCTTTGCATGAAATGTTCCTTTGGTATCTCTGATTTTCTTGAATAGATCCTTAGTCTTTCCCATTCTGTTGTTTTCCTCTATTTCTTTGCATTGATCGTTGAAGAAGGCTTTCTTATCTCTTCTTGCTATTGTGCTACCTATTTTACCCTCATTCGGAGAAGGCAGTGGCACCCTACTCCAGTACTCTTGCCTGGAAAATCCCATGGATGGAGGAGCCTGGTAGGCTGCAGTCCATGGGGTCGCTAAGAGTCGGACATGACCAAGTGACTTCACTTTCTCTTTTCACTTTCATGCATTGGAGAAGGAAATGGCAACCCACTCCAGTGTTCTTACCTGGAGAATCCCAGGGACAGGGGAACCTGGTGGACTGTCCTCTACGGGGTCACACAGAGTCAGACACGACTGAAGTGACTTAGCAGCAGCAGCAGTCACCACTGGGTGGAGAGAGCAATGGCACCCCACTCCCGTACTCTTGCCTGGAAAATCCCATGGATGGAGGAGCCTGGTAGGCTCCAGTCCATGGGGTCGCTGAGGGTCGGACACGACTGAGTGACTTCACTTTCACTTTTCCCTTTCATGCATTGGAGAAGGAAATGGCAACCCACTCCAGTGTTCTTGCCTGGAGAATCCCAGGGACAGGGAAGCCTGGTGGTCTGCCGTCTATGGGGTCACACAGAGTCGGACACGACTGAGGTGACTTAGCAGTAGCAGCAGCAGGGAGCTAAGTGGTACTGATGAAAGAACTGGAAAAGATCTATCTGACCCAACTCCTCATCTCCTACTTGAACTCTTTTTCAGACATAAGCCTCAGTATGTTGCCACAGAGGTAACGGTGGTTTTTCTCAATATTTCTAATAACGGCAGCCAGCTGTGAAAGAGGATGATTCCTAAATAGTATAGGTCCCTGAGGTGAGCAAGGGGCACCTAGATTCCAGAGCCAACAGCAAGTTCTCTTCACTCCCAAGGAATTCTGAAATATCACAGCCTACAGTAGAGAAGCCAGGTGCCCTCTGAGCAATTCCACTTTTATTTAAAGTACCAGATCACTTTTTCACTGAAAGAAAAACCAATTTTTAGCTCACTGTTGAAGGAACCCGTAAATCCTCTCTTCCATGCTTAAGTTCCTTCATGCTTAGAGACTGGTATCTCTAAGCACAGGCTGAATTCCTCCATTCTCTCGATGAAACCTTTGCAACAAGTAGGCAGGGAGCAACTACTATTCATTAACCAAATAATTACTAACCTAGCAGATATGTTCTGGGAAGTGAGGGAAGAATTGGGAGAATTGTCAGAACCAGCGCCAAAGAAAATCACAATAAGGGCAAGGCTGAAAAGAACTCGGAGAGGCTGTTGGGAGAAGGCCGACCACTTTTCAAGCTCATCTGCCCCTCTGGTTATTTACCCCTGGCTGTCTCACTCCTGGATCTATGCTACTCCCTTGGCACTCACCCCCACCCCCAGCCCCGTGGGATGTTTCCCACTCATCCTACTCACCCACAAAGAAATACTCTCAAAATCAATTGGGTGGTGATTAGGAGCCATTATGTGCCTGCTGTGCTTAAAGAGACATAAGGCATTTTGGAGAAAACCTTTCAAGATAGGCTTAAAAAAAAATATAGTACATCTAGGAGTGGTATCACTTCTAAGTTGAAAAATCAGAATCAAGCTACAGTCCTTACATAATATTGGCTTGTTTTATTTACAAAGATGTTATATTTCTAAAGCAAATGCCATTAAGAAGTATGAAAAATTCACTCTTAATCTGAAGAGAAAATAGAAGAAAAGGGAACCATTTTAGTAGTGGAATCAACAGACTCAGATCAAAGAACTAAATGGGTTTGTAACATTTTCTTGCTTTGCCCTGTGGAAGGACCTGCTGCTCTCCCTTCAATAGTTTCTTAAATGTCCCTCTCCAGGGTCTCTGTCCACTGAACTCTTCCCTCTGTTTACTTTCTTGATGTTAGTGTTTTTTTTTTTTTTTTTTTACTTTTGAAAATTACTTTCCCAAACATACTGGGACTAAAATTTTTCAATATCTTCCTTTAATTATAATATATATCATCTATTCCCTATTTCTGGTTGTTACCTTTATGAGGGAGAGAGTGTGCAAAACATGGAGAATATTTTGACAATTTTGCACTACAAAGATAACCTATTTTATATTAAGAACTACAAATAACTTGGAATAAATATTATGGGATCATAAATTCCTTAAAGTTCATTTACAATGATCAATAATATCTGACAAAGGGGGAGGGGAGTATTGAGTAAAGCAATAGCTGACTGAATTATAAATGATATAATTGGGTTAGGTGCTATTTAAAAGAGCAACTTAAAAAGAACCTGAAAAAGAGTATATATACATGTATATATGTACATACATATGTATAACAATCACTTTGTGTATACCAGAAACGAATCCAACATTGTAAATCAACTATACTTCAATTTTAAAAAAAGATCAACTTAGATATAATCTTTGAACTTTGGATCTCAGGCATAATGTGACAGAAAGAACACTGTTTTGGAATTCAGAAAATTAGGGTGACCATCCTGATTATACAATTTACCAGCTACATGTTCTTGAATAAATCACTTGAACTCCCCTAAGTTTACTTTTATTATGCATAAAATATAAATAGAAATCTTGGCTATTTCAAAGGGTTGTTAAAAGAATCAAATCAAATAATGTGTGAGAGAGAGTGCTATAATTCAAAGATCAGAGCCTATATGCACTGTGACGGCAGGGGACCAAGTGTGTTATATTCAACAATGTATTCCCCGTGCGTTCCCAGAACAGAGTCTGGTGCACAGTAAACACAATAAATATGTATTAAATAAATGAAGGCAATGATAGGGAAATTTTCATTCTTATCATTCTTTGCTAACTGGAGAAATGTTTATGCTGGGATTAAGCCAAGTACTGGAGTGGAGCAGAGGTGGGAGAAGCAAAAAAGAAGGAAAGGAGGATTCACCATCCCTTTGATTCACATCTCTGCTAAAACAGAAACAGAGGTGGTAGAATCAAAGAAAGGATGAACAAACTGAACAATCTCCAAATTTACCCTTTTTCTTTCCCTGTCCCACCTATTCCATCTCTCAATCCATGAAAACTACTTCCACTATTAATCAATTTTTTAAGATTGCCTTTGTGCATCTACCTCTTTAATTTTGGTCATTTTATACCATTATATTCATGTTTTTATTGAAATCTGTGTATGTCCTTTCTTTGGTCACTAGAAAAAGTGCTGTTATAAATTTACTATTGGATGTAACTAATTCAAAGTCCTCCTTCCTCCTTTTTCTTTCCTCTTCTGTTAGCCTTCTCCAAAGGCTACAGTGGCCAAGGTGAAAGACAGCCAACTGCAAGTTTCCTTGAGAGGAAAACCAGTTCTTTCTGCTTCAAGGTCTGAATGATCCTAGTTAAAAGTCCTACAGGATTGGTTGGAAATACATCTCTCTCTGAATTACTCTTCTTCAATTTTATTGATGTGCTCCATCACACACAGGAATTTCATAAAAATGTTTTTCCCTGCCACAGAGGTTAGGGTTTTATATGGCCTTGGGGAATAGATAATACGCCTAAATGTCCACACAACTAAAGAACCATGTTTCCCCACTGGAACACTACGTTCTCAGCACTTGGCAGACTTTGGGAACACCCCAAACCACATGTACTTTAGAGGATGCAGACAGGTCACAGAATTAAATCAGTCTAGTCGGGGAAGGCAATGGCACCCCACCCCAGTACTTTTGCCTGGAAAATCCCATGGACGGAGGATCCTGGTAGGCTCTAGTCCATGGGGTCGCTAAGAGTCGGACACGACTGAGCGACTTCACTTTCACTTTTCACTTTCATGCATTGGAGAAGGAAATGGCAACCCACTCCAGTGTTCTTGCCTGGAGAATCCCAGGGACGGGGGAGCCTGGTGGGCTGCCATCCATGGGGTCACACAGAGTCGGACACGACTGAAGTGACTTAGCATAGCATAGCATAGTATAGTCTGGCCAAATACCCTCAACCTACTTCTAATAAGTTTGAATTAATTAATAGCCTCACCCTCCTCCAGTCACACTGGTTACAGACAATCCAAACTGGTTTTAACTGAATTCAGATAAATTCACCTCTGTTTTGCTTTCACAATTACAACTGTCAAGAATAAACAAAAACATTTTTATCTTTAAAAAGCAATGCAGTAATAAGACTGGACCTTGAGCTTACAGAAGACTAATGAGATAATGTCTAAAATGTGTTTGAGCTGCATGTGTGAAAAGCTCTATGGAGATAGAAAATATGATAAATAATGCAAGAAATCTTTGTGTCAGGAAATCTCCTGTCTTCCGGAGGACTCAATAAGTATTAAATAAATACTTTACAAACATGTACCTGCTAATCACCCAAAGATGGGCACAATAAAGGACAGAAATGGTAGGGACCTAATAGAAGCATAAGATATTAAGAAGAGGTGGCAAGAATACACAGAAAAACTATACAAAAATGATCTTCATGACCCAGATAATCACAATGGTATGATCACTCACCTGGAGCCAGACATCCTGGAACGTGAAGTCAAGCGGGCCTTAGGAATCATCACTACAAACAAAGCTAATGAGGGTGATGGAATTCCAGTTAAGCTATTTCAAATCCTAAAAGATGATGTTATGAAAGTGCTGCACTCAATATGCCAGTAAATTTGGAAAACTCAGCAGGGGACACAGGACTGGAAAAGGTCAGTTTTCATTCCAATCCCAAAGAAAGGCAATGACAAAGAATGCTCAAACTAACGCACAATTGTACTCATCTTACACATTAGCAAAGTAAACACTCAAAATTTTCCAAGCCAGGCTTCAACAGTACGTGAACAGTGAACTTCCAGATGTTCAAGCTGGATTTAGAAACAGCAGAGGAACCAGAGATCAAATTGCCAACATCCATTGGATCATCGAAAAAGCAAAAGAGTTCCAGAAAAACATTTGCTTCTACAAGGGCTTCCCTTGTAGCTCAGTCCATAAAGAATCTGCCTGCAGTGTAGGAGACCAGAGTTCAATCCCTGGGTTGGGAAGATCCCCTGGAGAAGGAAATGGCAACCCATTCCAGTATCCTTTCCTGGAAAATCTCATGGACAAAGGAGCCTGGTGGGCTGCAGTACATGGGGTCGCAAAGAGTCGGACACGACTGAGTGACTAACACTTACTTACTTACTCTGCTTTATTGACTACTCCAAATCCTTTGACTGTGTGGAACAAAACAAACTGTAGAAAATTCTGAAAGAGATGGGAATACCAGACCACCTGACCTGCCTCCCGAGAAATCTGTATGTAGGTTAATAAGCAATAGTTAGAACTGGACATGGAACAACAGACTGGTTCCAAATTGGGAAAAGAATACATCAAGGCTGTATATTGTTACCCTGCTTACTTAACTTATATGCAGAGTACATCATGAGAAATGCAGGGCTGGATGAAGCACAAGCTGGAATCAAGATTGCTGGGAGAAATATCAATAACCTTGGATATGCAGATAACACCACCCTTATGGCAGAAAGTGAAGAAAAACTAAAGAGCCTCTTGATGAAAGTGAAAGAGGAGCATGAAAAAGTTGGCTTAAAGCTCAACATTCAGAAAACTAAGATCATGGCATCTGGTCCCATCACTTAATGGCAAATAGATGGGGAAATAGTGGAAACAGTGGCAGACTATTTTGGGGGCTCCAAAATCACTGCAGATAGTGACTGCAGCCATGAAATTAAAAGACGCTTACTTCTTTCCTTGGAAGAAAAGTTATGACCAACCTAGATAGCATATTCAAAAGCAGAGACATTACTTTGCCAACAAAGGTCCACCTAGTCAAAGCTATGGTTTTTCCAGTAGTCATGTATGGATATGAGAATTGGACCATAAAGAAAGCTGAGCACCGAAGAATTGATGCTTTTGAACTATGGTATTGGAGAAGACTCTTGAGAGTCCCTTGGACAGCAAGGAGATCCAACCAGTCCATCTTAAAGGAAATCAGTCCTGAATATTCATTGGAAGGACTGATGCTGAAGCAGAAACTCCAGTACTTTGACCACCTGATGCAAAGAACTGACTCATTTGAAAAGTCCCCAATGCTGGGAAAGATTGAACACGGGAGGAGAAGGGGACGACAGAGGATGAGACGGTTGGATGGCATCACTGACTCAATGGACATGAGTTTGAGTAAACTCCGGGAGTTGGTGATGGACAGGGAGGCCTGCTGTGCTGCAGTCCACAGGCTCACAAAGAGTCAGACACGACTGAGTGACTAAACTGAACTGAACTTACAAACATGTACCTGCTAATTAGCTCAGATAAATGGAAAAGTCCTATTGCACTTATTATAACAAATAAGAATCATGGTTTCTGATGAAAGATTTTCCAAGAAAATGCCAACAGGGATGAGGGCCATTAAGTAATGCCTTTACTTTAAGCCAAGTCTCCAACTTCAATTCCAGCTCTTGGTCAGTTTTACCAATGTGAAAGCACCAGTGCTAACCCCCTTCAACTTTCTACTTAATTTAAGCCAAATGCATCCCTGTGGGAGTCTCCTGCTATCCTAAATTGAGAAAAATCATAAAGCATACCCTCTTTGGGGTTCTTGAACCATCAAAATACACTCAACAAATAATGTTCTCAACAGTTATTGCATAATGGACTTCAATAACTTAAGAGCTCAACTCAATTACCTACAAGTCTTCAGGCAAGTCCCTTCATTTAAAAGTACAAAAATCCTTTATTTCTTCCCATGTCATCTTTTATTCTAATAACGATAAACTATTTTTTTCATAAAGTCCACAAAACAACAAATGAGAGAAGAAATTTAGCGAAAAATATTCTGACGAGAACTTCAGAGACATTTGGCTTATGCTCTTCTCACAAGTTCCTAAATACCAATACATTTCCCATGTTTGTTTAAAATCAGTACCATTTTTCAGAAACTTACTTGAAAATAAATCATTACCTCTTTGAAATCACCCAATCTTAAACACTTTCTAGAATTAAGTCATAAAATTTCCATTAGAAAAATCAAAAAGTCTCAGAACTGGGAAAAACTTTGATATATGATTGGCTTTAGCCCTTGCACAGGTGAATTAGGTTAATAATCATTAAAACTGATGATCTGTGGACAATGGGCCATGCTTGACCTTTTGGGATATATAGGAAGTGATAACTCCCTCCCCTTTCAGGAGTTTAAAGTCCAATGATGTGTTTCCTAAGTGCATCACTTGACGGAGAAGTTATGATCTTAAAAATGAACATTTCCAGGCTTCACCTAAGACTCACTGAATCAGAAATTCTAGACATTGACTCAGAAATCTGCATTTTAGAAAGCATCCCACATGGAACTCTGCTCAATGTTATGTACCAGCCTGGATGGGAGGGGTGTTTGAGGGGGAATGGATACATGTATATGTAAGGCTGAATCCCTTCGCAATTCACCCGAAACTATCATAACATTGTTAATTGGCTGTACCCCAACACAAAATGTTTTTGGTGTTAAAAAAACAAAAATAAACTTAAAAAAAATGCAAAGAAAAAGAAAGCATCCCAAAATAATTTGTATGCACAATAACATTTGATAATCACTGCTCTGGTAGGTCTGAGAGATGTGCACAAAAGAATATTAATATCAGCCAGAGAAGCACTGAATTAATAGGTTAATTAATTAATAGGGGTTAGTCCTATTAATATCTTCTAGGGACATAAAGAAGGAAATGGCAACCCACTCCAGTATTCTTGCCTGGAGAATCCCATGGACGGAGGAGCCTTGTGGGCTATAAGTACATGGGGTCGCAAAGAGTCGGACACGACTGAGCAACTTCACTTTCAACTTCACTTTCAGGGACATAAAAAGAATTGGATCAGCATCTTCCCTAATGCCAGATATTTATCAGAAACTCTAAGTCGTGTCTTAGCCTTACCCAGACGACCTTCTAAATTATATTCACCACTAAGTTAGAGTGTAAGCTATCAATTAAAATAAATAAATAAAAACCGTAATGCAGAAACTTAAAAAGTCTCTAGTGATCTACCATTCTCCCCTAAATGCCTAATACATATGACATTTAGTTTGGTTTCATTTTGCTTATGAACCACATATTTTAGTCTGTTTTCTTCCTATGAGGAGAATAGTGTTCATAAGGAATAGTAATTTTCATAAGTTTTTCCTTTGACAAAAATACAAAAACTACCAAAGAAAATTTAAATTCAGAAACAGGTAAGATATTTGGACTTTATATATGTAAATATATGTAAACTACTAGCAGCAGCAGCAGTATTAATTAACACAGATTCTCTATAAGACCTAACACTGTGTATAGAAAAATCACTTAGGGAGTGGCTACCAATGCTGATTTTAGAGTAGTCTGGTTTGGTACAATTAAGATTAACTGAATTTTTAACAAGCATCCCAGTTGGTTCTGATATGAATGGTTTTAAAACATTCCAGGGATTTCAAGATTGCAGGAAGCCAAGCTCATGTCTAAACCTCTCTTTGAGTCTAAATCAATACATTAAACACAGTAGGTGGTAAATACATGCACATTTGATTAAAGTAACGACAAAAGGTAACAAATAGGGAAATTCAGTTCATCAGATCAGAGCCCATATTCTGTAAGTCAGAGCTGTATCTTGCTTATAGCATAAATTACCGTCCTCCAGAATAAGGAGCCACATGTATAAAAGCAACTCATTGTAGGCTTTTGTTGTTCCTTTTAGAGGGAGTTATAAAATATTCTGACCATATACTTTTAAAATTAAAAACATGCTGAATGGGCTATAGTTGACCTGAAGTGGGGTAAATGAGTATTCTTTTGTTCAACAGTAACAATCAGAGAAATAATTCCGAGGATCATATAAAATAAAAGTAAGTGAAATCTGTCCCTGATTACTCCTGATGTTAGGACTGTAATTTCCTCATTCCCACAGGAATTAACTGTGGACAAATTAAACATGTATGGCATTATCTAATTACTTATAATTCATTGAGAACTGAGATGTTGTCATCCTCACTTCTTTTGGCAAGGAAGACCAGAATATGATTGGTTTCTGGAGTTTGTAAGCTTTCTGTGAGTCTAGGAAGCACGAAGTGAAGTTGCTCAGTTGTGTCCGACTCTTTGCAACCCCATGGACTGTAGCCTACCAGGCTCTTCCGTCCATGGGATTTTCCAGGCAAGAATACTGGAGTGGGTTGCCATTGCTTTCTCCAGTAGATCTTCTCAACCCAGGGATTGAACCCGGGTCTCCTGCATTGTAGGCAGACGGGTTTACTGTCCGAGTACATGCAAAATGTTATCTTTCAAATGGTCCACAAACCTGTAAAAGGAGTCTTAGATTAGTACTTCATGATTGTATGACCTTGAACAATTTATTCAGTCCCTTGGAGGCTCAGTTTTCTCAGCTGTAAAATGGGGACCCAGGTTGATATGAGACCAGGCTCTTTCCACTCAGCCATGATGCTTCAACACCACAGTCCCTAACTGAGGTTTATGTGGAAGCATCACAAGAGATAATTTTCATAAAAGTGCTCTGTAAGCTGTAAAGCACTACACAGGTGAAGCGGATTATTGTTAGTATTTTATGAAGCCCAGCTATTAAGATGCAAAGTAACCCAGGAAAAGAAAAAACAGTGTACACAAATTTGAAATACAACATCTATAGTGCCTAGAACATCACGGTGTTCATGGCAGGCAGGTGCTTAATGAGTACTGAATAAGTAAAGAAAAAACACAAAACCCAAGTTTGTGTCTCCACCGTACTAGGTATGACACCAATAAGGAATAAATATACCAAAAATTAAACACAGTTTGATTCAACCATATAAACCACAATGCCCCAAGAGTCTAAGATCTTCAAATAAAAATTACTTGATATGAAGGAGCATTAAAATGTAAAATATGACCCACCATTTACAAAGAAATGGCTATGGTCTTACCTCTTCAGTATTTCAGTCGCAGCCTTTCAGGGATTGCAGAATCTGGGTGAGGTGGCTTAATTTTTTCCCTGTATCTGATAGATCTGCATAATCATCCTAGCAACCTTTAAAAGAAATAACAAATTCTATAGAATGTTGGTTAGCTAAGCTGTTTGAATCTGGGAGGCTGATTTTTAGTGACACCCAGATTTTAAAGAAACCATATTTATCCCCTAAACTCCCCTCCTTTACACACAAAAAAGGAAATTGGGTTGGGGTGGGGGTGGGGAAGAAGGGACATTATTTACTTCATAAAACAATTCTCTATAGGAGACTTTTGTTAGTTTTCTAGAACATGTAAAATGTGATCCAAGTGTAAATATTCAAATTACATTACATACAACTTTTGACATAAATAGCTATTTGTGGAATTAGGCAAACCCAAATTGGGAAACAACAAACTGAAAAATACAGGGGGAAAAATTTTCTTCTGGGTGGGCCTTAATTGCCTTTTTTTCCCCATTGCAAATGTATTTTTTGTTGGGTAACATTTCCAAAAACAGGGGTGTTTTTTCTATTGTTGAAACAAACAAGTTCGCTTTTAGAGCCACAAAAATGCCCAACTGTTAGGGGGAAAAAAACAAAACAAAACACGTTTTCCACTGGCCGCCAGCCTCTCCTATCCCCATGAAATCTTTCCCATTGGCCTCTTTCTCTAGGAGTGCCCCTGAGGCTGCCTGATGGAACTGATTGTAAAACCATTTTGTGCAGTGAGAACTATTTAATAGTTTCTTCAAAGTCACCCAGACCACACAGAATATGCCCAACCCTTGGAGAAGCGTACGTGTTTCCTCAGTATTGGATGAGCTGTACACTAACTGACCCAGGTTTCTGGGGTTTTATTTTTAAAAGAGACGAGGGAGTATTTTAAAACAGGAAGAGGAAGAAACTCTCTTCTCTTATCGAAAATTTACTCAAAATTCATTTAACTTATCTGTGTTTTGGGAGATAGGTTACAATCTAACTAAACCCTCCAAAATGAGAAAAGCGAGTGTTGAAGAAGTAAGCATCACTCCATGAAAACCTGTCCTGCCCATCGAAAAGCTTCTCAGCATGGGAACTGTCGCGTGTGCTGCCCCCTTGGCCGGGAATCACGGAGCAGGATCCGCGAGGGCAAAGGGAGGCAGAGGCTCCTTGAGAACTGGCCCTGTTTTTGTCTTAACCTTCTGTGTTCCTCTCTTCACAGCCTACTTCTCTCACATACTAGGTGCTCAATAAATGTAGGACGCAGGAAACGAAAAATCCGAATCTGCCCCCAATCCCCAATTGCGAATGACAGGGAACGCAGGTTTCCTCAGAACCACCTTCTCCTCAGTGCGGCCACCTGACCTCAGCCGTTACGGCCCCAACAGCAGGAGAACAACCAAGAAGGTGAGCTGCCAGAGCCAAGATGGAGAAGAAACTGGAGAGGCAGGGAGGAGGCGCCGGCCCGCAGCTCGTGGACCCACCTGACCGCGGCGCCGGCCACCCAGCCCCGCGCTCCCATTGACCAGAGGGCCCGAGCCGCCGGCGCGTGGGGCCGGGGCGGAGGCGGGGGCGGGGAGGGGCGCCGCGGCGCGAGCCCGGCCCCCGGCCCCGCCCCCGCTAAGCCTGCACGAGCCCACCTCAGGGAGCCTCGGGCCTTGCGGGGAGTGGGGGGAGGGGAGGCCGCGCCACGCGCGCGCCGCCGCTAGTTGACGCGGGACCCGACGCGCGCGCCTCCCCCGCCCCCCGCCCCCCGCCCCTCCCGGTCCCGGGGGCCCGCCGCGCGGCCCTGCTGACGTCAGCGGGCGGCTGGCGGTGCAGGGTGCGCAGAGCCGCTGGCGCACTCGCGCGCTGCGCTCGCCTGTTTCCCCCCTCCCGGCCTGTGCGCGCGCCCTCGCTCGCTGGCTCTCCCTTCATTTTTTTCTCCCCTCCCTCCCAGCCTCTCTCCTGTTTCTCCCCCTCGAGCTCCCGGCTGCCCGCGGCTCCCTCTCGCTCTCCCTCTCTCTCCGGTAGGCTCCGTCGAGCGATGCGAGCTCTGGGAGACAGCGACGCCGCCTCCCGCTAGAGACCTGCCCCCCGGCCCGGCCCCTTGCCCAGCCCTGCCCAGCGCGCGGGGGTCGGCGAAGGCGCCGCGGACGCACCAACGGCGGAGGATCCGCGATGCAAATGCACTAGCGGCACCCCCTAACTCACTCCCTCCACACCCCGCGCCGCCTCCTCCTCCGGCAGCAGCGGTAGAAGGACCCACCCTGCCCCCCCACCCCACCCTCTGCCGACTCCGGCTCCTGCCTCGACTATTATTTTATTTATTTTGGGTCGTGCACAAGCCTCAGTGCCTGCAGCCCGCGCCTCCTCGGACCGCGGGCGCCTCCTCCCTCGGTTCCGGAGCCCCAGACCCCAGCCACCTTCGCCTCGACACCCCTAGAGCCCCGCCAGCTGCCGCGAGTCTCCGCGGCTGGGAGCTTGTTAGAGGCTGTCTTTTTTGGGGGTTCTGGTTTCTCGACATTTTTGTTTTCAGCCAAGGGGAGGCTATCGTGATTTTTTCTCCTTTGAGCCCAGGTTCTGCTCTTTGGGGGGGTGGGGGGCGCGCCGAGCCGGGGAGCCGTGCCAGCCGGGTCGTGCGGGCTGTGGCAGGGAAGGGGCCACCATGGGATGTACTCTGAGCGCAGAGGAGCGAGCCGCCCTCGAGCGGAGCAAGGCGATTGAGAAAAACCTCAAAGAGGATGGCATCAGCGCCGCCAAAGACGTGAAATTACTCCTGCTGGGTAAGGACCGGGGCTGCCACCCCCATCCCTCGACCCCGGACACTCTGCACCCCCCAACCAGTCCCCAGACCCCGCTCGCTCCTGGGGAGACCTGGCCCGCGAGTTGGCACCACGATGTGCCCACGATCGCCCACTCTTTAGCATGCCTTACCCCCTTCCCCCTGCAGCGCCCCCCCCTCCCCGTTCCCCTAAGCTGACACTCACCAATTTCCCCCCCACTGTCTGTCCCAACAGGGGCTGGAGAATCAGGAAAAAGCACCATTGTGAAGCAGATGAAGTAAGTCCCTATGGTATTGGGATTTGTACTTTTATTAAGCGTAATTTTTTAAATGAATTTTATTACCTTGTTCACTTCACATCGCTCTCCAGGCCCGGTTTTTAATTCGTACACACACACACATACACACACACACACACACGCACACACACACGCCCCTGAATTTGACTCCCTTCTCCCAGGCCCAGCGTTGGTTCTGGGTCTTCCACCCCAACTCCCGGGGTGGGTGTTTTTTTTTCTCCCCAAGGGGGTGGAGGGAAGGGGAGCGCCTGTAGCTGTATGAATGACAATGTCCGCCATATTGATCAGAACATCACATTATTGGCATGATTATGGTCATTACTCTTGTTTGTGGGATGTTTCCTGTGTATCGCTGCCTCCATTTCTGTTTCTATGTCTCTGTTTCATTCTGCATATCTCTCTCTCTCCTTCTTCCACCCCTCCCCCCACTCCACATCCATAATCCCCATTTACCCCTGCTCTTCTCCTGGGGCAGTGATTTTTGAACTTGGCAAAAACATGGAGGGGACACAGCCCTAGGCTGGGGTGGAGTATCAGGTGTCTGCTGTTCATGGATTTGGTGCTGAATTAGAGGCTGTGGTTTCTGCCCCCTCCCCTCAAAAAGAGGAAGGTTTGGGGAAGGGGCGTGTGGTAGGGGCAGGGGGTGGACTTCCAATCGAATGAGACTGGCACAGATGTATCCAAGGTAGAGGTGGAAGGTAGGACGCTGGATGAGAGGCTGAATGCCCGCCCCTTGCTGCCCCTTCCTTCTCCCCCACCTTCCCAGCGTTTGCTCTCCTGACACTGGCAGTTTATGTTCACTCTCTGGCCTTTATCAATGTAGTTATTTACACTCTGCATAGGCTGTGTTCCATGTAATCTACCCACAATGCGGATTTCAGGCCCCACTTGCCGCACCACCCCCTTCTGCCTTTAGATATCAGTTTCCCCTCCTAATTAACTGGGGGTGGATTTGAGTGATGGTTGAAAATTAAAACAAAATGGGATATTCCTTCCCTTTCACACTTGCTCAGTAAGGAGCCTGGCCCCTCCTTGCTACTCCCAGGCTTGCTTCTTGCCCCATCCACTCCTGGTTAGCAGTTCCTGGTGAGCCCACAGGCAGCTTTGCTTGGGGAGGGGGTGGCTTTAGGAAAAGGGAACGCGCCTGGGGCCTCCTGGCCCTGCTGCTTCCGTTGTCTTGTCAGTTCGGGACGGAGGAGTTCGTTAAGACCGTTTAGCGAGGATTCCACGTCGCTTTGCTGTGACACCTTCGTGCACACACAGCTCCTAATTAGGGGTTGCTGTGCAGTAAACAAAAATGATTATTTTTCAACTTGACAGAATAGCCGAAGTAATTGCATCCCGTAGGAAAATAATGGAAAATAAAAACCCCTTTCGCAGAAAGGTGGGTGGGAGACGAAGCATGCTTGCGATTTCAAAACCAATATGCAAAAAATCTTGCATATGTAACAGGCATGACAAGCGGGTTCTAGGCGGCGCCATGATGGTAGGGAGTAGCGACTCGGAGACAATTTCTCCCGTCGGCTTGACGTGTTCTTATTTTTGTTCTAGAGCTCCCTGGGGCTTTCTTTGCAGAGGCCCCTCGGCTTGCCGCACCCCACTGAGCTACGGGTAATTTGGCCTGGGGCTTCTTTGGAGCTTGTGCAGCCCAAATGGATGGGGAGGCGAGGCCTGGGGAATTGCACTTTGCAACAAGGTGCATATTGTATCTGCCAGGAGCTCTTGCAGGTCGGTAAATGCAAGCAGCACCACACCTTTCTCCCAGCGGGGGACGTTTCAAAACTTCAGAACTCTGTAATCTGCAGTGGCCGGCTTGAAGCCGGGTAGAAGCCCCAGCCACAGGAGCAGGGTGAGGTTTCAGGCGCTGCGAGTGGTGGACAGCGCCCAGCCGAGGCCGGAAAAGTCGATGAGGCTCAGCTCGGTGGCGCTCGGCTCGGCTCGGCGCAGTCTGGGCGCGGGCCTCGGAGGGACTCGGCAGTGTTCGGAACCGAGCGGGGGCCCCGGCGGAGAGAGCCGAGCTTCTTCGACGAGGGGACCGAAGGCTTTCGGAAACACTCGGGTGAGGGGAGCGGGGATGAAGTGCGGGGTAGGCTCCAGCTTGGAAATTAACTTCGCGTCTGCCAAAGCAACTCGTTACCTGCTTTTCCTGAACAAGCCTCATAAACTAGGCTGATTTAATAAGTGTAAAAACATACACCGACTCCCCTGAAGGGTACCGTTCCTTTTTTAATCAAAGGAAATCACGCTTTCCAAGGAGATTAGGTGTGCCATTTTAGAATGAAAATTCCTAATTGTGTAATGAAGGCTGTATTTAGACTTCCCCGGAAAAGTCTTAAGGGACTTATAGTTGGTTACACTGAGGAGGGAGAGAAAAACAATTTTAAAAAAATCAAGCGTTAGATATTTCAGATGGTTAAATCAGACGACCTGGCACTTTTTCTCTATTCCCTGCACTCCCCCGCCCCGCCCCGCCCCCAACCCTCGCCCATCATCCCACAGGACACCTTTTTGGAGAAAGATATCAGGCAAAGTTGAGATTTTTGTAGGTAAATCTGTGAGTGTATTTTCTAAAATACATCAGTTCTGTCTAGAAAGTGAGCAGTTTGCTCACAAAAGGTCAGTCAGAAAGATTTCTGGCCCATGTAAATTTTGCAGCTAGGGTCCCTGCGTCGTGTCCTGCTGAAGCATTCATGAATGGCTGCTCTTCCTATGAGCCCTCCAGCTCGGCTTGAAATAAATCAGATCAGGGCCTTGTGCCAAGCTGGATGCAGAACTTGTTTTATTAACCACAAAATGTGGGATTGGTGTCACTGTATCCTAGTGACAAATTCCTGTGAGTCCTCCCTCGAAGAGGTGATTTTCCAAATCACCACTTGGCTGAGCATCAGTTGAGTCAGGAGAACTGTACTGTTCTCTGGGTGGGGCTGGCCCTGAAAATCTAGGTGGCATTTACAGAACGCAACTTTGGACTTGCCTGAGCAGCACAATGGGTGACCAACCTATCAGACCATACTTAGGAGTTAATCAGGATGCTGTTCATTTCACCTGGGCAAATGAAATTAGCGCGTTCTCCGTGGGTGATGTCCTTTGAGAACTTGATGACTTCCTAACAGGGACTAGGCTTTAATGGCTCAGCCTTTTGCATTGAGAAGACTATTGATAGGGAAACATCTCTAGATCCTTTGAAGTCAGCCTTTCCAAAAGAGCAAAGAGCCACTCCATTCATCCTACCTTCTTACCCATGTTATGGCATGCTGATTATAAGAAGGACGAGACTTCAATGTATGCCCGTACTAACTGAAATTATATGAAAAAGCCTGGCTGGCAGATGCTACTTAGAACAAAGTGTTAACACCCATATCAGCCTAGGATATCAGTGCAGGGATATCCTGATCTTTGAAATTCTTTTGCCTGACACATTTTGCAGTGGGAAATGTGCATCCACCAAGAGATGCCACAGGTTAGATTGTCATTGAAAACCCTGATTCCTAATACTTTCTTAAAATTTTCATTTGAACATAGCTTGCTAGGTTTTATTCCCCCCCACCTCCCACTTTCATGTGTGGGCTTCTCTGGCAACTCAGCTGGTAAAGAATCTGCCTGCAATGCAAGAGACCCAGGTTTGATTCCTGGGTCAGGAAGATCCCCTGGAGAAGGGATAGGCTACCCACTCCAATATTCTTGAGCTTCC
The DNA here is from genome assembly GCA_935064755.1 of Tragelaphus eurycerus. NCBI lineage: Eukaryota > Metazoa > Chordata > Mammalia > Artiodactyla > Bovidae > Tragelaphus > Tragelaphus eurycerus. Next base: position 12,795,292 of record CAKXYN010000057.1, read on the forward strand.
CTGGTGGCTCAGATGGTAAAGAATCTGCCTGCATTGTGGGAGATCTAGGTTTGATCCCTGGGTTGGGAAGATCCCCTGGAGAAAGGCATAGCAATCCACTCCAGTATTCTTGCCTGGAGAATCCCCATGGACAGAGGAGCCTGGCAGGGAGCTGTCCATGGGGTCATAAAGAGTCAAATACGACTGAGCGACTAAGTGCAGCAGAACACGTGTGATTGTGAACTAGTGTTTGCTAGTTCAATGTCAGATAATCCAGAACATTTCTGTATTGAGAAATAAGCAGTGATCATCGAGACAGCAAAATATAATTTTACACATACCATGAGTAATCAGTGACTTTTTTGTGTGCAGCATTTTAAATAATTTTGCTTGTTAGGAGGTCATGACCTCACCTGTGATACAGCCTTATCATTTTTGCAGCTTCCCTGGTGGCTCAGACGGTAAAGCATCTGTCTACAATGCAGGAGACCCGGGTTCGATTCCTGGGTCAGGAATATCCCCTGGAGAAGGAAATGGCACCCCACTCCAGTACTCTTGCCTGGAAAATCCCATGGACAGAGGAGCCTGATAGGCTACAGTCCATGGACTCGCAAAGAGTTGGACATGACTGAGTGACTTCACTTCCAAAGTTTTAACAATGTGTTAACTTTAGTTAATCTCCAAACCCTCCCAAAGAACTGTCTCAGGGCATTGTATGTGGAATCAACATAATCCCTTTAAGCAACTTTCCATTCTGAACAAATAGTGACAACTACTTGGACTGTCTGCTGCTGCTGCTGCTAAGTCGTGTCAGTCGTGTCCGACTCTGTGCAACTCCATAGACAGAAGCCCACCAGGCTCCTCCGTCCCTGGGATTCTCCAGGCAAGAACACTGGAGTGGGTTGCCATTTCCTTCTCTAATGCATGAAAGTGAAAAGTGAAAGTGAAGTTGCTCAGTTGTGTCCGACTCTTAGCGACCCCATGGACTGCAGCCTACCAGGCTCCTCCGTCCATGGGATTTTCTAAGCAAGAGTACTGGAGTGGGGTGCCATTGCCTTCTCCCACTTGGACTGTCTACCTGATGAAAATGTAAAATGAACCGTGAAGTTGCTGCGGGCACCACAGTTTGTCCTCATTTGAGGTGTTGAGTTTTCTTTGATGTCCTGTTTGGGCTATCTGTTGGCTCTGGCGCATTTAGTGAATTTTTAGGGAGCTAGAGAGTCCAAAGGTGGCAATGAGGCATGGCTTGCTAGCTGGTAAGCTTTATGTAGATGGATGTGGTAAAGTGGAACACTTTGGATGTGTGTTCTTTTCCAAGTGCTTGCTCAGTGCCATTAGTAAATCAAAACTTATGGATTTGCCTGGTAAAGACGTCATTGCTCATACAAATAGCCCTGCCCTTCCAGTAGGAAACGATTCTGAGAACAGACCCTACCAGACAGGAAAGGCGATTTTAAGACTGCCGAAAGCTGGTAGTTTCCTCCTACCAACTGACTCTGAGTTTGTGATTAGGGTGTGGATTGTTTGGCTTGGGTTCAGGGCAAGCCTGTGTTCATTCAACACACTGCTGTTTGGCACCTGCTAAGTGGCAGGCGTGAGTGGAGATGAGTAGCAACTTGGAACCATTACTCGGTAAAAGTACAGTGGTCTGGAAGGGCGTTTCCTGCACATCCCCAGTGGGTCCCATGTTCAGGCAGCGTTCCCCTGAGAGCTGCTCTTCTAGATCTGTGGACTTGTTTCTGCAATCATCTCCTTGGCTGCTCTGCTCGCCCTCCCCTTCCTCCTGTCTCCATGTTTATCCAAATGGATGCACCTTGCTCTCTGGAGACATTGTGAGTGCAAACAGAATGTCAGATCAAGTAGCAGAAGCATTCTCTTTTGCTGATGGATGGTGCTCTCTTCCTCCTTACTGTTCACTGAGCTGTAAACACCAGCAGACCTTCCTGCCAGAAGAGTAGCCCAGAGTCCACCTGATCTCCTCAGGAATCAACTATGGAATTCTTGAACCTCTGTCACCTGTTGGATTCTGAAATTGAACCCGTGTGCTTATTGAAAGGGTGTTGCCCATGAGATTAAATGGATGAAACTTTATACAAGATTGACACGACTCCAGAGAAATCCAGAATTTCTAGTCTCTATTGTAGGGCTAGATTAGGTTTATAGTGCCCAGAGTTACAGGACTGCCTTTTTTTTTTTTTAAGCGCTTGGAGCTCCCCAGATTATATTGTGCATCTTAGCCACACCTGCTAAAGATGGGACAGGATCACTTAGATTTTTCAGCAGCTCACAGTGCCTGTTAACACTGGAGATTTAATACGAGCAGAGGAAGGTTTTATTTTTCTGATGTATGTTCCATCCATCTAATTCAGGGACTTGGTTCCCTCTCTCCGAGGTGTTTTCAGTCTCACATTCCTTAGAAATCTAGACAGACCATGATCACAAGAGAACATTTTGATCCAAAAGACAGTAGACAAACTGCTGAGATGATTTCAAACTGGAAAAAAAAATTTTTTTTTGGAAAGGATTACTCCAAAGTTTGACACTAGCAAAGAACAAATTTTGATTTTGGAAAAAAAATTTTTTTAAATTTTTGAATATATTTAAACACGTCCTCGGAGAAGGCAATGGCACCCCACTCTAGTACTCTTGCTTGGAAAATCCCATGGATGGAGGAGCCTGGTAGGCTGCAGTCCATGAGGTCACTAAGAGTCGGACACGACTGAGCGACTTCACTTTCACTTTTCACTTTCACGCATTGGAGAAGGAAATAGGCAACCCACTCCAGTGTTCTTGCCTGGAGAATCCCAGGGACGGGGGAGCCTGGTGGGCTGACGTCTATGGGGTCACACAGAGTCGGACACGACTGAAGTGACTTAGCAGTTAGCAAACACGTACTACATGGATTTTAAAATGGCTGCTGCTGCTGCTGCTAAGTCACTTCAGTCGTGTCCAACTCTGTGTGACCCCATAGACGGAAGCCCACGAGGCTCCCTGTCTCTGATTCTCCAGGCAAGAATGCTGGAGTGGGTTGCCATTTCCTTCTCCAATGCATGAAAGTGAAAAGTGAAAGGGAAGTTGCTCAGACGTGTCCGACTCTTAGCGACCCCATGGACTGCAGCCTACCAGGCTCCTCCATCCATGGGATTTTCCAGGCAAGAGTACTGGAGTGGGGTGCCATTGCCTTCTCCTTAAAATGGCTAGCAGATGCTATACGAAGAGCACTTCACCTCACTTTATTGATTGCATTGCCATAAAAAGCTAGAAAGTGCTCAAACTCCATTCTAAGAATTTATTCCAACCAGTATCACATTCTTATTTAATTTTGTGTCTCTCATTCATGCACAATAGTGGATAGAAAAGAAATCGCCTGAGAAATGGCAGGAGGAAGGAGCAGTGGCCTTCTACTGGTTCAAAGAGATAGGTAAGGTTCCCATTGAGAGAAGTGGTTTAGCTTGTTTTTAAAACTGAGAGGTGAAAATAAATAAGTAAATAAAACTGAGAGGTGGTTAGCAGCTTGGACTCTGTAACCAGGCTGCTTGACTTCGTGTCTTGACTGTACTACTCAGTAGATGCCTGCTCTTAAACTTCAGTTTTTGTGCCTCAGTTTTCTTACATATGAAATGAGGTGGACAATAAAAATAACTAACAGGGTTGGGAGCATTAAGGGATGTAATATATGAAATGCCCTTATAACAGTTTTCTAGAAATCATTTTTACAAATGTCGGCTACAGTCTTGATTCCTTTGATTGATTAGTGGGTGTTCCTTCCCATATGGAATTCTCAAGGATATGGGCCATAGCTTGTCAGAGAGCCAGAAGAGGGGCGCTGTGGTTCACGCTCAGGTCTTTTTCCCCTTGCCTGCTCTGCAGCATAAGTTATATAACTAACTGTATTGTCATAAGTGATGTGACATTTTTGATGGCGCAGCTGCTTCAGCCCAGGAGGCTGGAGTGATGTTACAGGGAGTGGGAGAGAGCCCTGGACCAGGAGTTGAGACAAGTTGCTCTGCTCCTGCCTCTCTGGGGGCCCCGTTTCGTGGAGTAGTTGGCCTGGGGCTGCCCCAAGCTCCTTTTCTGTTCTAAGTGGTCAAGGAAACTGGGAATTACCTTCAAGTTTAGGGTCTTGAGGTCTTTGATGCAAGGTTCTAAATATAGAAGAATCAATTCTGGCTCCCTCCTGAGGGGGTTTGGGGGTACCCATGAAAGCTCTCTTAAGGCCAAGATAATTGCAGAATAGCAACCTCAACCACAAAGCTTTGTCAGCCAGGAAAGTCAGAGTCCTGAAAGGCATTTAGAAAAAACCACCTCTAACCAAACTTTTCATGCAGACATGCTTCTCAAACCAAAGAGGAGGATCTGAAAGTATCCTGTGATTGAGAAACAAGATGTTTCTGGGAGGAGGGACCCAGTGACATGTTAGAGGAAGAAGTGGTTTGTCTGTGGCTTCCAGGATGCTTAGCAAAAGAGACAGCCCTGGCTTGTACCCGATATGGGATGGCTGCATAGACAAGAAGGAACCTGCCCAAGTTCAGGTGCTCAAGCTCTATGAATTCGGGGGATTTGCAGAAGGGGTAAAGGGGAGGATCAGGAGGGCTGTGTTTTAATTTTGGTTTCTTCTCTAACTTGACTTTGGGCAAGTCATTTAGCCCCCTGAGTCTGTCTGTTCATCTCTTCCTTAGGATATGGGCTAGAATTTCTCAGGCCTCTTTCAGGTTTCTAGCTCAGTAACTGCAGCGAGAAACCTAGAAGCCTGAAATGCAGGGGGACAATAGTGGGAGTGTTTACCACCCACAGCTTTTTATCTGCGGAGCCATCTTTAGTTCTAATTTTCTTTACAGAAAAGAGGGAAAACATTGTGCTTTTCATAGCACCAAAAAAATTAAAGTAAAATAAAATCCTGCAAGGCTAATAGTCAGTACCCTGATTTTGTCCCCCTGCTCACCTGATTTCTCAACCAAGAATGGAGAAAAGGGGAATAATATATATAAGGATAGAGCTCCATGGCCAAAAATTTACCCTGGATTCTCTGCTGATGGCTTGACCAGCAGATAGGTTTTCTGTGGAAAATTGTTACTTATAGGAACAACTTTCCCATGCTATAAGATCAACCTGGGCCACCTGCCTTCAGAATTGTAGAGTACTAATATTTATTACACATTAATTAGATGTTGATGTGTTTGTCTCCCTTCCTAGTCTGAGTGTCCCCTCCCTACCAGAGCTCCCTAAGAGAAGGAATGGTGACTTGTTTTTGTCCATCATACAGCAGTGAGCCCAGTGATGCTTAATAAATGTTAATTGAAGAAAGAGAAAGAACTGAGGCATGCAAAGAATGCAGGCTCATTTCTACATAGGACTGAATAATAGTATTGAAAGCCTTTGGTTTTAAACTGTGTTCATCATTTTCAGTCCCATCTGTTATCTTCATTTGTTTCTTCTCATCAACCCGTGATGAAATAGTCATCAATCCCATCTTACAGATGAGGAAGTGAGGCACAGATAAGCTAGGTGACTTACTCAAGGTCACACAGCTTAGGTGACAGCAATATGTTAAGATCATGATTTGTCTAACTCCCAAACCTGTATCCATTCTATTCTAACCCTGCACAGCTGTTACTAGATCACCACTTACATGGGCAATAGAGAGCTGGCAGTCTGGGACCCAGTACCATCAGCAAATGGGATGGCATGAGCCTTGGTTGAGGTCAGTGGCTGAGAGAAGAGCAGGTGCTTGGTTGGTGCTGGGTCCCTTCTGGAGGTGGTGGTCACCATCGTGTATCACATTGATTCTCAGTGTTCCCTAACCACCATCTGGACAGCTCCTGAAATAATTTCCATTCCAGCCTCAGAAGTGTGGGCCATTAGTAGGTGACAGCAGAAAGGACCTGCCACTGAAGGCTCTGACTGGTGGAAGGAAGTGGTCAGAGAAGAGAAAAACAGGATAATAGGATATCCACCCATCCATCTGCTCACCCATAAGCATTTACTGAGCACCAGGTATGTGTTAGACATATATGCGGAGGTATGGAGAAAGGTCTTAGTCCCTGCTCTTGTGTAACTCAGCCTAAATGGAGATACATGTAAGAAGACACTTCTACTTCAAAGCTGCTGCTGCTAAGTCTCTTCAATTTTGTCCGACTCTGTGCGACCCCACAGACGGCAGCCCACCAGGCTGCCCCAACCCTGGGATTCTCCAGGCAAGAACACTGGAGTGGGTTGCCATTCAGAGCAGGAAGTGTCATGAGGCTGTGGGAGAACAGAGGGTACCTTCTCTAGGCGGGAGGTTCAGGGACATTGGCCAAGAGAAATGCCACGTGGTCTGTCTTGTTGAGTGGTCGTTAGCAGGTGGAGGACAGGAATGCCTGGCAGATGGACCAGCATGTAAGAATATACTGAGCTATGTCACCACGTGGAGCATGTTGGGATGTGGAATAATTTGGTGTGATTAGAGCACCGTATATGAAAGGCGTGTCAAGAGATGGAGGATGAAAGATGAGACAGGTCTATCATGAAGTTCCTCATGCCAAGGACTTTGGATTTTATTTTCAATATAATCAGATGCCACCAAAGGGTGTTGTTGTTTTTTTTAATTGAAGTTTAACTGACATGATATTATACTAGTATCAACTATACAGTGAAATGATTCAGTATTTGTATGTATTGCAAAATGATCACCACCATAAGTCTATTTAACATCCATCACCATGCAGAGTTAGTTTTTTTTTTTTTTAACCTTGTGGTGAGAACTTTCAAGAACCAGAAGGTTTTAAGGAAATGGGTGGCAGGGTGACTTTGCACGTTAGAAAGATCACCTGTGTGACTGGAAGAAGTCAGGTTCTAAGGTTGGGAGACCAGATGGAAAGTTATTTCTGTGACTGTGATCCAGGAGGGAAAAGTTTAAGAACTAAACTAAAGCAGTGGTAGCAGGAGGTGAGAAAAGGAGACAGATTTAAGAGCTATTTGCACAGTGAAATAATTGAATTTTTTTGGATGATCAGTTGGAATGATATTGAGGGGGCTGTACATTTTAAAGGTTGTACACAGAAATGAGTCCAGGATTCCTGGCTTGGGCCACTGGTGGGATGTAGTGCCAGTCCCTGAGATGGAGAAATCAAAGAGGAAGAGGGAAGGCTTGGGGAGAAAAATGCTGACTTATTTGGTCATCTTGATGATTCTTGTGGATAGGCCAAGTGGAGATCCCTGGCAGGCAGGCGGTTGGATAGTGGTTGAGGAAATAGGGTGCACCTGAGGAGGGGGGTCAGTTTGAAATTCTGTGGTGCTTGCGGGCAGTGAGAGCCACGGGGGCTGAGTGAGAGAGGGAGAGAAGGCACAGGATGCACACAGACCGCTCCCCACACAGTTCCAGAAACGGAGGACCATCTAGGGAGAGGAGCCTGTGATGGAAACTAGCAAAGAGGGAGCCAAGAGATGGAAAAGAAAAACCAAGAGAAAGCAGTATCATGGGAGCCAAGGAAGAAAAAAATTTCAAGAAGGCGAGGAAGTGGTTATTTGAGTCAGATACTGCAACAGTCAAATACGAGGAAGACTGGCAGATGCCCTCTGGGTCTGGAAAGTTGGCAGTGACTGTGGCAAGAACAGTTTCAACAGAATGGTGGGAGAAAAGCCAAAATGCAGTGGGGTTAAGCAAGTGGGACTGAGGAAGTTGAGGCCAGAAGTGGAGTCTCCTGGAAAAGAAATTGGAGCTATATAAGGAAGAGCAGAGACAGAAGGGAGGAGAGAGGTAGTGGGGTTCGGGGAGGGTTTATTTGACTTCATTTGGCTCCCGTGGAGGGACTTGGATCCACTGAGAAGCCGTAAAGAAAGAGCCCAGACTGAGGGGGGCGTGGAAGGTAGAGGAAGGAGGAAGTGGTAGGAGGAGCAGAGCCCAGAGAGGATGGTCAGGGAGGAAGTGCAGAGTCAGGATGAGCAACTTGATCTGGACATGAACACGCATCCCTTCTTCTGAGATTTGCAGAAAGATCATAAGCACGAGGAGTGTATACAGAAATTTGGGGGTGGGATGGTGGGTACAAAAAGTTGGAGTTCCTGCCTTGTCATTTGTTTTTCTCTGTAAAATAGGGAGAATTAAAAAGCAGCTGTGCTCATTTAACAAACACCAAAGGCTGGTAATCTCTGTTCAAACCACTTATTTGTTCATTTACTCAATATTTATCCAGCACTGGTTGTGTGTTAGGCACTGTTTTAGGTGCTTGGAGATTTGGTAGTGAGCAAGTCTGCCCTAGGGGAATCAGGCCACCACTTCATAAACAAATAATTGGACATAGTAATTGCAGACTGTGAAAGTTTTCTGGAGTCACACCTTTGAGTGAGGTCTTAAACTGTTTGCCCTAGGGATCCAATTCCTGCCCTCAGAGAGTTAGAGGAGACAAGTCAGTACACAGAAGAGGCAGAAGTGGAGTTTGATTCGGACAAGGGCTCAGGATGAAGCCTGGAGGCACCAGGTAGAGAAATGAGAGCTGCTATCACTGCTGCTAGAAGTGGGCATGTGACCAGACCTTGCCGTTCACAAAATCCCATACCCCTGGTCCAGAGGATAGGGTGTGACTCAATCGGCCAGAGTCCTTCTCTGGGATTTTACAGTCCTTGTGAGAAAGGAGCTCTTCCTCTGGGGCCCCAGCAAGGTCCTCACCAGATTGAATTGATGGTAGCCCAGAGCTATCTGTGGCCATGGTTTCCACATCCGCATTACTCTGAAGAAAGGAAGCTTACCTATTGTGGGAGAGACTTCAGGATATGAGGGAATGGAGAGGAAAGAGAAAAGGAGAGAGGGGAAGCCAGAAAGACATTTGACTATTTGGAAGGAATGATGCTAAAGCTGAAACTCCAGTACTTTGGCCACCTCATGCAAAGAGTTGACTCATTGGAAAAGACTCTGATGCTGGAGGGATTGGGGGCAGGAGGAGAAGGGCACGACAGAGGATGAGATGGCTGGATGGCATCACTGACTTGATGGACATGAGTTTGGGTGACCTCCGGGAGTTGGTGATGGACAGGGAGGCCTGGTGTGCTGTGATTCATGGGGTCGCAAAGAGACACGACTGAGCGACTGAACTGAACTGAACTGATTGCAGTCTCTGAAGCTGGCTCTATGCACCGGACAGTTATGTGAACCAATAAATCCCTTCTTCTTTATATAGATTAATTTGAGCTGGAATCCTCTCCTTTACAACCAAAATCATTTTGAAAATGGATAAGACCTGCCAGGAAGATGAAACAGTATGAGCTAGAGCACAAAAGCACAGCTCGAACATGCAGGCTGCCGTCATGGGGGTGGGACAGTCCTGTGTGACTGGAATTAGGGCTGGGGGGGATGTGAGGAGAAGTGTGTAAAGGATGAGTGGAGCTGGGTTGTAGGCTTCCCTGCGCATTTGGCTTCAGGGTACACTGAACCCATGGTAGGGACACTGACCTTCTCCCTACATGGTAAGATAGTAGGGTGCCAAATTGGGAGAGCTTGAAGAGGGAGACCATAGAAGAGGCTTAAGAGCAGAGAGAAAAATTCTGTAGTCTGCACTAGAGGATCGCTAGGAGAGGTAATGAGGAATTGGGTGTGGGAGAGATTTTGGTGGAATAGTTGAGACCTGGTGTCCAGTTGAACATGAGGAGAGAAGAATAGATCAGAGAAGTCCCCCCAGTTTGGAACCTGGATGATAGAACTTAGTTATGCCATCAAGTTAGGAGGCATAGGAGTAGGGAGGGAAGTGGTAGGAGAAAGATGGCAAGTCAGACCACCAGTACAAATTTCAGGTCCTTCCCAGATGACTTTTGTGTTCACAGTTTTCTTGGGGAAGTCATTCTACCATTTAGAAGAGAGGTCAGGTCTAGAAGGAGAGTGGGGCTGGGCTGTCCTGTGTGGTAAGACCATGAGAGTCAGTGGGTGTAGTGTCCCTGGAGAGAGTCTGCAGATGGAGAGGAGGGCTCTCAGGGAAGGAGCCTCCCTCTGTTGTGGAGGTGAAGCCTTTGACAGATGCAGAGGCCTTTGATAGACACAGAGGTAGCTCACCTGGGAAAAGGGGCTGGAGGTCAAAGGAGCGCAAGGCGACCACGCCATGTGTGCTGCAGGAAGTTCTGTGTGGTATTGTGGTATGTTCTGTTCATGGCATTGCCCCATTCGATGAAGACTGAGAACGGACCACTGTATTGGGTGGTCCAAAAAGTTTGTTTGAGTTTTCCCATAAGATGTAAAGGAAAAAGGCGATTGAACTTTTTGGCCAGTCCAGAATTTTCTGATTGAGTCTATTTCTGCTGCTGCTGCTAAGTCGCTTCAGTTGTGTCCGACTCTATGCGACCCCATAGACGGCAGCCCAGGCCTCAGGCAAGTTCCTTCACGTCTCTGGGACTTAGTACCTTCATATATAAAATTAGGAAACTGGGGCTTCCCTGGTTGTCCAGTGGTTAAGAAACCACCTTGCAATGCAAGGGACGTGGCCTTGATCCCTTGTCCGGGAAGACCCCACATGCCGAGGAGCAACTAAGCCTGTGCCAACAGCTATGGAGCTTGTGCTCTAGATCCTGGGAGCCGCAACGGCTGAGCCCACAAGCCGCAACTGCTGAAGCCCGGCCACCCTAGATAGAGCCTGTGCTCTGCAACAAGAGAAGCCACTGCAATGAGAAGCCCACGCACCACAACCAGAGAGTAGTCCCCGGTTGCCGCAACTAGAGAAAGCCCATGCAGAGCAATGAAGACCCAGAGCAGCCAAAACATAAGTAAATCTTAAAAAAACAATAAAATTAGGAAACTGGACGGAATGATCTGTAAGCTTCTGCTCAAGTCTCGAGGTTATAATTTAAATTTTGCTGTCCAGCAGAACAGATGTTCTTGTGTTGAGGAATTCCCCGCCTTCTCCCTTGGCCATCCTCAACTGAGATAATAAATTATAACGAAATCAAGCTCTCAGCACTGCAGTGCTAATTGAGAACGAAAACTGGGACATCAGCTCAGGGAACTGTGGACACCAGGGCGTGTTACATCCACGTGTGCACTCCACTGAGAATGTGGGGCCCTGCGAGGCAGGAATTTGTCTCATAATACTGTCAGGGTTTATAGGGTCCTGTGAGGCTCTTCCGAGGGGAAGAGTGTAAGACAGAATAATCCCTGGGGTCCCCGTCTCTTTGAATGCACATGGGTGGGAGAAAAAAAGACCATGAGTCTGAGCTGGCTGTGGGGGGTAGTTCCAGCCAAATAGGCAAAGAGGAGTTGGAGGGACCCCCAGCCTCAGGTGAGGAACAAACCTGAGGGAACCAGAGGGCCAGAATGGGAGAGGCCTGGCTCTGTGTCCCGGGCACTTTGTGACTTCATCACTGGGGACTTTGGGGAAACAATGGTAAAATGGCAGTAGGGAGACCCTGGTTCGGAGTTGTGACCAGCCCTCCTACCAAATAGAAAGCCTGTTTCTTCTTTGAATCTTCTTAGAGTTTCAATCCAGAGAAGGCAATGGCACCCCACTCCAGTACTCTGGCCTGGAAAATCCCATGGACGGAGGAGCCTGGTAGGCTGCAGTCCATGAGGTCACTAAGAGTTGAACACGACTGAGTGACTTCACTTTCACTTTTCACTTTCATGCATTGGAGAAGGAAATGGCAGCCCACTCCAGTGTTCTTGCCTGGAGGATCCCAGGGACGGGGGATCCTGGTGGGCTGCCGTCTATGGGGTCGCACAGAGTCGGACATGACTGAAGTGACTTAGCAGCAGCAGCAGCAGAATTTCAGTCACACAGACCTCACCAGTCCCTATTTCTTCAGCACACAAGTGTTCATTCTATGAATACCAGTGGAAGACCAATTGTGGGTTGGTGTTTTCTAAGTTTCTAAGAACAGAGCTCTTAACTCTGTTCTCTAAACTCTGTTCTCTAAAATCGACAATCTCCCTGTCTTTAAGGATCTTTCAGCTTTAGAGAAGGGGGATAGACAAGTAAGTGAATAAGCAAGGTGGTTTCATGTAGTGATATAGTCCAGTAGAAGAAGCTGGGCTTGAACAGTGGGGAGTGATTAGAGGAGATGAGGGAAAGAGAGCTGGTCAGGAAAGAGCTGAGGAAGAGGGAAGAGCATGTGCAAAGGCCCTGGAGCAGAAACGAGCAAAAAGGCAGCCAGGGAGGCTGGACCTCAGGGAAGAAAAAGTGGTGCAAAATGGGATTAAAGAAGCTGAGAGGAGCCACCACGCAACCCAGGGAGAGGCATTTGGGTTTCAGAATGCCCTGGGGGCCTTAAAACCTGGGACAACTTGACATGACGTACGTATAAAAAAAATTCCTCTGCTTTCTGAAAAAAGCAAAACCATAGGGACAGAAATCACATCAGTGGTTTCTAGGGATGATAGAAGAGAAAGATTGACTATGAGGGGAAACAAGGGAACTTTGGGAGGTGAGAGAAAACACTCTCTCTCTTAATTGATGGTTACACAACTGTATATGTTTACCAAAACTCATCCAACTATCTACCCCAAAAGAGTGAATTTACTGTAAGTAAGTTATGCTTCAGTAAATCTGATTTGTAAAATGTCCATTTTTTTTAGGAATCCACCGGCCGTGCAGTGGTTAGGATTCCGTACTTCCACTGCAGGGGGCATGGGTTTAATCCCTGGTTAGGGAACTAAGATCTGGCATGCTACATGGCATAGTCAAAAAAAAAAAAAAAAGTATTAATTAAGGGGGAAAAAGAATTGCAGTAAGCTGTAACAAAATCCGTGTGTCTGCATTGCTATGTGGCTGTTGAGCGACAGAGCCAGCCTTGTGCAGCCAAGCAGTACACCCACTGCTGGTCTTACAATTGAGCCTGTATTGTGTGCTCTTCCTGAAGGCTTCCGTAAGTCAGTTTATTGATGTGTGTTTCTAGTTTTCCTGTTCACATAGCTTTCCTTTAGAACTGGTTAGAAAGCTCAGTGTGGGTGGAAAGCATCTGCTTTTGTGTGGGCCCATGGTAAATGCTTACTACCCATTACACTCCTTACCTTTGAGTGGTGCTCTAGAGTTTACAGGCTGCTTCTACACTTGCCATCAGCTTTGAGCCTTGTAACAGTCTTGTCAGGCTGCACAGACATTCCCGTATCCCCATTTTACAGATGAAAAAACTGAGGTGAAAGTATAGCACTATCAGGAAAGCATGAATTTTGGAAATCTTGGCTTTGCCATTTGTTGGCAATCATGTTCTTTGGGGGAAATTATTTAATCTCTCTGAACCTTAGTGTCTGAATCATTAAAAAGAGATTAAAAAAAAATTAAACACATTGCAGATGTACTGTGAGGATTAAATGCAGCAACACAGCTAAAAGCATTTAGCAAAATGCTGAAGTTCCTTAGATGGTCATAGTATTTTTACTATCCGTGAGAGAGGTGAGGCGAGAGAGCCCACATAGGCCATCAGTGCACGCTTGCTCAGTTGTGTCAGACTCTGCGACCCCATGAACTGAAGTCCACCAGGCTCCTCTGTCCATGGAATTTTCCAGGCAAGAATCCTGGAGGAGGTTGTCATTTACTACCCCAGGGCATCTTCTCAACCCAGGGATCAAACCCGAGTCTTTTGTGTCTCCTTCATTGGCAGGTGATTCTTTACCACTAGTGCCTCGTGAAAAAAGTGATTTATTTAAGACGATGTGGCCAGGACACAATAGAGCCAGAGCCTGGTTCTTCTCACTCCAGGTGTGCCTCTCCTTCCATCACATTAGTACATTCTTCCTGGTTTTTAGTTGGTTTGTCCAGAGCTAATTACTTTTTAAATTTTTTACATTTATTTTTTTAACTGGTGGAAAATTAGTTTACAATTTTGTGTTGGTTTCTGCCAGACAACACTCGAATCAGTCATAATTATATGACTGATTTATATCAGTCATATAATGATTTATCCCCTCTTTCGCTCCCTTCCCCCTATCCTACCCCTCTAGGTCAATACAGATTGCCAGTCAGGACTTCCTGTGTTATTTCGCAACTTCCCACTATTGTACACATGATGACGTATATATGTCAGTGCTGCTTTCTCAGTCCGTCCTACCCTCATCTTCCCCCACTGTGTCCACAAGTTTGTTCTTGACTCAGTTCACCAGTACCATTTTTCTAGATGCCATATATATGCGTTAATATACTTGTTTTTCTCTTTCTGACTTCACTCTGAATAAGAGGCTTTAGGTTCATCCACTTCACTTCAACTGACTCAAATTTGTTCCTTTTTAATGACTGAGTAATATTCCGTTGTATAAATGTACCACAACTCCCTTATCCGTTCATCTGTTGATGGGCATCTAGGTTGCTTCCCATCCCTGCTATTATAAATATTGTTGCAGTGAACATTGGAGTGCATGTGTCTTTTAGAATTATGGTTTTCTCATGGTGTATGCCCAGTAGTGGGGTTGTAGGATCATATAGTAGGTTTATTCCTAGTTTTTTAAGGAATCTCCACATTGTTTTCCATAATGGCCATATCAGTTTACATTCCCACCAACAGTGAAGGAGGGGGCTAATTAGTTTTTTACCAACACAGGTTCTTTAGTGCAGTCATGGTTAAGTTCGCAAATATTTATTGAGCATGCACTGCGTGCTCCATGTATGCACAGAATACAGTGGTGAGCCAAGACAGGCTCCATGGTTGCCCTCAAGGGCAGAGATGCCCTTAAGTTCATTGGCATCACAGCCAGCTGAGAGGTGAAGGGTGCCGAGGGAGCACCTAAGTAGATTTGGAGTATGGAAAGGCTTCTGGAGGATGTAATGTTCAATTATTTTCTTTCTTTAGCAAAAACACTTTTGTCATGACATAGATCAATACATATGCAAAATATGCATTAATCTTTCATGTTTAACAAGCTTTTGCAAAGCATGCACTCATGTAAAGAAGATACCTACTCAGTCATAGCTCTCTCTCCCTCACTCCCCACTGCCTTGATTTTCATGATGTTTCCTTGCTTTTCTGTATAGTTTGTCACCATACATGAATCTTCTTATCGTAAAGTTTATTCTTATCTGCTTTTGACCTAGTCGGAATCCTACTGTTATGTATTAAGTTGTAGCTTTCCTTCAACATTATGTTTGTAATGTTTACTCAAGTTGTTGTACATAGCTGTAGTTCATTTTTATTGCTGTGTAGTATTTTATAGCATTTTCTCCCAAATATTTATAATTTTTCTATGTAGCATTCACAAAAACTTGTGTATACTCATGAATTTGCCAGATATTATTCAGTTCACTGCTGTACAACATACATCATTATATACCAGTTCTGAAGACCCTGCAGTTTATTTACCTGTTCTACTGTTGATGCGCATTTGGGTTATTTTGAGTTTGGGGCAATTGTGAAGGATGCTGCTATGAATACCCATGTAGATTTATATCCTGAGGCGCCTACGTTTGTAAATGGTTATTTGAAGTAGAGTTGCTGGGAATCTTCAGCTATGTTAGATAATGCCACAATGGTTTCCACAGTGGTCACTCCATTTTACATTTGCTCTAGCAGGGAGAATTCTTGTTGTTCTAAATCCTTGCCAGTATTTGGTATTGCCAAACTTTTAAATTTTTTGCCTAATTGATAGTATTTCGTTGTGGTTTTACTTTACATGCTCTACTAATGAGGTTGAACAGCTTTTCATATGTTTATTGGACATTGGATTTCCTTTTCTGTGAGACACCTATTCTGTTTTTTTTTTAAAAATTAGGTTGTATTTTTCTCATTAATTTGTAGGAGCTCTTTATATGTTCTGGAGAGTAGTCCTTTTCCAGTTTTATTCATGTAAATATTACCTCCCTTTGTCCTTTCACTTTGTTAATGATGTATTATGAGTTTTTAGAAAGGTTCTTTTTAAAAATAATTTGTTTATTTTTGGCTGTGCTACGTCGTCATTGTTACGTGGGCTTTTGTCTAGTTGTAGGGGGCAGGGGCTGCTCTCTAGCTGCAGTGTGCGGGCTTCTCATTGTGGTGCTTCTCTTGTTGCAGAGCATGAGCTCAGCGGTTGAGGCTCCTGGGCTCTAGAACACAGGCTCAGTAGTTGTGGTGCATGGGCTTAGTTGTTCCTGGGGGTTTGGGATCTTCCTGGATCACAGATGAAGCCTGTATCTCTTCCACTGGCAGGTGGATTCTTAACCACTGAGCTCCTGGGGCTCAATGGTAAAAGAAGAAGCCTCAAAATTCTTATTTTTAATGTTAGATTTTTCAGTCTTCCCTTTTTTGGTTAGTATTTTTTTGTGTCCTGTTTAAGAGATCTGTGTTTTACCTAGAGATGACAAAACTTTCTCTTCCTCTTCAAAAAGCTTGAAAGCTTTCTCCTTCCATATTTTGGTGCTCAATTCATCTGTAATTGATTCTTGTATATGGTATAAGATAGATTTCAGTTTCATTTTTTTCCCCCTGAATGGATACCCATTCGTCCCAGCAACACTTGTTGAAAAAGAGACAACGTTTCTGTCACTGATCTGAATAACCACCTCTGTCATATGTCAGATGTTTGTGTACACAGGGACCTGTTTCTTGACTCTCTGCTCCAGTCCATCAGACTCTATTCCTAGGTCGTTGCCACACTATCTTGATGACTGTAGCTTTATAGCAAGTCTGGATATTTGGTTTAGTAAATCCCCCCCATCTTGGTCTTTGTGAGTGGTTTGGCTGTTCTCAGTCTTTTGTGTTTGCATGTAAATGTTAAAATCAATTTATGTAACACACACACACACACACACACACTGCTGTTGGAATTTTGATTTGTATTTCTTGCTTTCTTTCTATTCTGGGTAGAATTGATGTCTTTACATCTTGAGTCCTCCTGATCTATGAGTGTGTGACATTTCACCACTTATTTAGATTATCATAATTTCTCCTAAAATATTTATAACGTTTCCCATAGAGGGCTTACATACTTTCTGTTAAATTTATAGCTAGATACTTGATATTTACAATGAATGGTCTTCTCCCCTTTCCTCAGTCCCAGACCCTCCCTGCTTCAGATAGGAATACAGCTCAGCTGACATGTTTTTAGCAGCAACCATAGCAAGTCTGGTCTTTTGATTGGAAAGGCTTCCTTCCTAAGGTGATGGTAGAAGCATTTTAATTGCATGTTGTATCTGTTGCTGGTGTACAGAAATAACAGTTGGTTTTGTGTGTTGATTTTGTATTCATCAACCTCACTTAATTTTTATGTAAATTCTAATGTTTTCTTGTAGATTGTAAGGCCTAGAGAAGGGAGTGACTGTCCAAGTTCACATAGCTAGCTAATATCAGAGCAAGAATGAGTGGGATCCCATTTCTCCCTTAACTTCTCCAGAGAGAATATTCCAAGGAAGGGTTGGGAGAAGCCATTGGGGAAAAGGAAATAATGTTTCTTGAACATTTATTATTTAAGATGTTTAAGAAACATGATCGGGCTTCCCTGGTGGCTCAGATAGTAAAGAATCTGCCTGCAGTGCAGGAGGCCTGCACTGGATCCCTGGGTCAGGAAGATTCCCTGGATAAGGAAGTGGCAGCCCAGTCCAGTATTCTTGCCTGGAGAATCCCATGGACAGAGGAGCCTGGTGGGCTAAGTCTGTGGGGTCACAAAGAATTGGACACGACTGAGCGACTAACCCAGTATAGGATCAGCTTAACTCTCACTGGTAGCAGGTCACTGGTTATCCCTATTTTAATTCTTTTTTTTTTTTTATATTTGGCTGCTCCTAGTCATCATTGTGGCATGCAGGATCTTTAGTTGTGGCATGTGGGATCTAGTCCCCTGACCAGGGGTGGAATCTGGGCCCCTTGCATTGGGAGCACAGAGTCTTATTAGACATTGGACCACTCAGAGAAGTCCCTGGTTATCCCCATTTTGGAGTTAAAGTGAGACTCAGAGGTTATCTGAAAGACTTGCACAGGGTCACACCTTGGTTCGTAACTGAGCAGACATTCCAGAGGTGGAGGGGTCCTGTTGCTCTGTCACGTGTATACCAGTCGGCACACCTTCTACATTCGGGGTTAGAACTCTCTGGGCCTCCCATCCCTGCCATGCTGTCTTCCAGAGCCCAGCCTTTGCAGATCTGTGCTGCCGCTAATGAGGCCGTCCTAGCATCTTTGGACTCAGGCAGGCCTGCATTTTGTCAGCTCTTGGGTTACATTCCTACCCAAGTCCTGAAATCAGTTTCCACCTATGCCCCCCTACGTAGTTCCATCTCAACTGAGAAAATGAGTTCACAACTTGTTGGGTTCTAGGAACCAAATTAGGTGTTGCCCTGGGCCTCTCGTTTCAGTCCTGGCTTGAAAATACGATTGTGGTTTTTATGAGCCTGCTTTGTTATACAGTGAAGTAGAGAGAATTTATGGTCGAAGTCCTTCCCAGCATCCCTGCCCCCAATCTCGCCCATTGGCAGGGGCTGCCTGCAGGCAAGGAGGTTTGCTCTTGCTGGCTGTGCAAAGGAATTGTGCAATGCTCTGTTTGTGAACGCAGCCCAGCCGCGCTCTATTCAGTGTGACAGCTTCCTACTCGGGAACACACGGCCCTTCATGGGGTGACTGTAAATTATGCAACCCCAGAGCTAAACAATGAGGAGTCATGGGGAAAAGGAAGGGACCAGCTGGATTGTAGCCTGGACCTGAGATGAGAGCGTGCAGACTTCGGCTGCTTGGCGATGGATGGGAGGAAGGTCTTTGGCAATTGAGAAAAGCCAGGAAGTCCTGTCACAGTGCTACTTGTGAAACCAAGTTTTACTTTGTAAAAAAAAAAGTCAGTGTTCCTTTCAAGCCCTATTTATCAATTCAGGGAGAGGTTTAGAAACTAGGAGGGACATTTGCAAAAGAAAGTGGTCATATGGTGTTACCAAAAGTAACTGAATGCTGAACACTGTATTTAACCTTTGTCCTGGTGGCCCCAAGTCATCACTTTTTGCTATCGCTTTGGTGCTAAAAACCAGCAGTGCCCCTGAGGGCAATTGATGGGTAGACTGTTTCCTCCCTACCCGCCCTCCCACCCCCTGCAAACGGTCCTGGAATGTAATTAATTCTGCTTTGATATGCTTTATATAACTTTCCCATCTCTTCACTTGCTGTCATCTGTCCCTTCGTGCTCTTTCAGTGTTCCTACCTCAGATGTTATTTCCCTTTCTTCTTCTACCCTGAATCTGCAGTGGCCTGGAATGAAATGACTGGCTTTGTCACAGTAGTGTGTAAGGCAGGAAGAAATAGGATATAAGTGAGGACACAAGGAACTCTTGTAGAGTGCTTATGCTATGGTACTTGGACTTTCTGCTTGCTTATGACATGGGATTAGTATGTAAAAATGAATTGACAACCATGAAATGCTTTACAAATGTATATGACGGTGACAAGGTTCCAATTGTACAATCTGCTGCTCAGAGTTCCTCGTTGTCCGTCGTGGCTCCTGGCAAGGTTTTGACTCATAGAGATTGCTGGATGCGTGGCTCCCAGATGAGAGCGATGCCCTGTCGTTTGTTGTAGCAGATGTTGGCCTGACTGCAGCGGCAAGGAGGCTAATGCGAAGAATCTCTGTAGCAGAAGTGCTCTGCTTGGCCCTTTCTGTAAAATGGCATGGGTGCCACACAGGGTCAGACTGTCTGGGAGGGTTCCTGGGGAGCCCTCCCCAGTGGTGGGCGCCACGGCCATATGCTCACCTGCATGAGAACTTAAGGTCTCTCAGCTCAGCCAGGCCAGATGTGTTTGCTACCTTCTGGTCAAGATCCACACTTCCAGGGAAGAGGGAGTGTGAATGGCTGTTTTCAAATGTTTGTGGTCTTTGCCCTGAAGTGTGTGAAACTGATTGCTTAAAAAGCTTTCCACCAACATTATCGTTCATTCATGTTTTTACTCTGGAGGTCTTTATTGAGCTCATACCTTGTAGGGAAGGGGGATAAAGAATGTGGAGGGGTTTTTCAAAGAGGTCAGGAAGGCCACACCAAGAAGATGAAATTGGAGCAAAGACTTGGTAGAGGGGAGGGAGCCAGCCGTGTACAGTGGGGAAAGAGTGTTGTTCAGTCCAATTGCTCAGTCGTGTCCAGCTCATTGCGACCCCATGGACCGCAGCACGCCAGGCTCCCCTGTCCATCACCAACTCTGGAGCTTGCTCAAACTCATGTCCGTCAGGTTGGTGATGCCACCCAACCATCTCATCCTCTTTCATCCCCTTCTCCTGCCTTCAATCTTTCCCAGCATCAGGGTCTTTTCCAATGAGTCAGTTCTTCACATCAAGTGGCCAAAGTATTGGAGCTTCAGCTTCAGAGTATTGTAGGCAGAGGGAATAGGAAGTGCGAAGGTGCTAGGCCAGGAGTATGCCTGTATGTGGGAGGGAACCACAAGGAAGTTTCCATAGCTAGAGTCATAGATGAACCAGGAAAATGGGTGCCAAGTGGTTACTTGGAATGTGGTCTGGTCTAAAGGCGAGGTCAGAAAGAAAGCTCCCTGACAGACCCTTGTGGACCCTTGTTTTGTGGATATGAGGACTGTTCTTCCCCTGCAAGGCCTGGTGCATGGGGATGGGGAGCCTTGGTGATCTGTGCATGTGTGTGTGTGTATGTGTCCGTCCTGACAGAGAAGGGATGAAAGAGGGAAGGACCCCTCCCAGGGGTGAAGTGGGTGGACTCTGCATGGCTTCGGAAGGACAGTCATTTCTGGCTGGTCTTTAGGAAACAAGCACAGGGTCAAGGTGCAGATCCCTGGCAGTCAGAAGCTCAGGGCAAGCTTCTCCAAGTGTAGCCCAAACGCTTAGTGGTCTGCAGGTGAACACATATGTTAATGTGTTTACTTTCATGTGTTTTAGGACCAAAAGTCCCTAATACATCAAAACGACGGTCTTATAGATAATTATAGTGTAGAATGATGTTTAAGCAGAATTTTTTTAAAAAAGAGAATAAAAATCATGCAGTGGCCAAAAAAAAAAAAAAAAAAAAAAGATGCTGACTCTGAGCAGCAGTTCCACCCTTTTGAGGCTGGACAGAGCTCCTCCGTGTCATCTTGGGAGCAGCAGCAGTGTCTCTGTCCCCACCCAGGTCCGTGAGCCACCACCTTCTCCCCAGCACCTGCCTGCAGGTGTGTCTGTCCCACTGCCTGCGCCCAGCCAGGGCCCCTCACGGCCATCTCTGGCTCAACCTTTCTCTGAGTCTGGCACCTGGAGTCTTCTCTCACTGCCCTGTGCAGCCACCTCAAGTGGGTCTGAAACCCTGCCCCTGCTGTCTTCTGTGTGTATAGGTCTGGCCTCTGAGGACCAGCTCACTCTCCTCTGCTCCACGGGCCATTGCTCTGTACGCTCACCCACGCTAGGATCTCTGTTCTCCAGATTGTCTTGTGCGTGAATCTGCAACACACTGTGCATCATCTTAATATACTGTCATGGTCGTGTAGAGATTCCCCGTTTACCTGGGCATCATCCACGCATGGCGCACGCACGTGCACTGTTCCTAGAACAGCCCTGCTCCCGTGAGCCTAGTGGGGCACACTGTGCCTGAGCTGTGTGCAGAGAAGCCGCGTGGGCGGGGGGGGGCACATGCACCCGCTTTGCTGCCAGCCCTGCCTGGGTGGCATCCTGGCTGTGCCACCTTCCAGTGAGTAGGTTGGAGGCATGTAGGAAGCAGAGAAGAAGGTATGTAACCCAGCCCCCCAAAAAAGTGAAGGTGTCAGTTGCTCAGTTGTGTCCGGCTCTTTGTGACCCAGGGGACTGTAGCCTTCCAGGCTCCTCTGTCCATGGGATTCTCCAGGCAAGAATACTGGAGTGGGTTGCCATGCCCTCCTCCAGAGGATCTTTCCAACCCAGGGATCGAAGCCAGGTCTCCTGCATTGCAGGTAGATCTTTACTGTCTGAACTAGCAGGGAAGGCACATAATAATAATTATGGTTGTTGTTGTTTACCAGTTGCAAACATTTGGTACATTTAGGACTTGTTTCCTCATCTAGGTTGTAACCTTCCTGTGGAGGGAATCTCAATTCCTACTTTTTTTCTACCCCACAAGCCAAACAGGTCCATGGTGTGCAGTGAATATTTGGGGCCGATTTACACCATCAGTAGAGCAGCAAATTTACATTGTTGTGGGTTTTCTTGTAAATCACCTATTGGGCCTGGAAGAAATGTTCACAACTCTTATATGAAACTCCACTATACATGTGTGCTATGTATTATTTGTGTATGTGGGTCCCCAGTGAATTAAGACTGGCTGAGCATATGAAGCCACAGCTTTTTATTGAGCACTTACTGTATGCAGTGGGAGGGAAGGGCTTTGCTGCCCCTATTTCTTTGGAGGAGACGTCCTCTCTGGTTGCCCTGTCTCCTCTCTCCAGAGCCTAGGCTGGCTCTTTGCTCCCTTTCCCTACAGATCTTGGAATTTTCAATTCCTTCCTGCAGATGCTAGGACCAGGTCCAAGCAGTAGAAGAGTTTGCGGCAGGGCTCCAGTGCTAAGCCCTTCCTTCCTACACTAGGGGCCAAAAAAAAAAAAAAAAAAAAAATTTAAAAGAAATAATATCTTGATCTAGGCAGTGGTTATACAGGTTATCATTGATAGAAATTATGGAGCTGTATACCTAGGATTTTATGTCTTGAATGAATGAAAATCATTCAGTCCTGTCCGACTCTTTGCAACCCCATGGACTTTAGAGTCCATGAAATTCTCCAGGCCAGAATACTGGAGTGGGTAGCCTTTCCCTTCTCCAGGGGATCTTCCCAACCCAGGGATGGAACCCAGGTTTCCCACATTGCAGGTGGCTTCTTTACCAGCTGAGCCACATTACTATATGTAAATTACACGTCAGTTTCTTAGGACTTCCCTGGAAGTCCAGTGGTTAAGACTTTGCCTTCCAGTGCAGGGACTGTGGATACTATCCCTGATCGGAAAGCTAAGATCCCACATCCCTTATGGCCAAAAAGCCCAAACAGAAAACAGAAACCATGTGGTAACAAATTCAATAAAGACTTTAAAAATGGTTCACATCAAAAAAAATTATCTCAGTTTCTTGAAAGGTAATAATAGTGCATTCTATTAAGCAAAAGAAGGTACAGGAAACTAAGTGATGCTCCTTTGAGTCTATCAGCCTCAGGAGAATCTAATGCTGGCGGGGAGCAGGGAGCAGTACTCTGTGGGGGACATGTTTGAGTCTTCAAAAGAGAAAGGCATGCCCCATACTGCCTAGAATTCCCCCCTCACTGCTGGCATCGTCCATCTGTGAACCTCCCTCATCCCCCACGTTTGCAGCTGGAGGTGTAGAGCTGGAAGGAGATACCCCAGCATCCACTGTTAGAGTCTGTGAACTGCCAGCATGTGCGTTCCCAGGCACAGCCCACTCTTGTGCACAAACCTCCTGCCACTGGGAAGTGCAGGCACTCAAGTCCTGTCTCTGCTCCTTGCCAGGCTAGAAATCAGCAAGTCTGGACCCTCAGTAAGCCCCACGGGGAAGTGCAGGGGTCATCCCCTGTAAAATAGTGATAAGACATATGTTATCTCATATGGTTGTCAGGAGCAGCAAATGAGATCCTGAACGTGGAAGTTTCTGATAGACTTTATAAGCAAAGTGGACTCCCAAGCCCAGCTTCATTCCTGAGTTTTGAGGGGCAGTAAAGCCCAGTGGTTCAGTGTGCAGGTGCTGGAGGTGGACTGGCCTGCCTGGCCCAGCCACTTACTACCTGCGTGACCTTGGCAAGCTGTGCACCCTCCTGGTACCTCAGTTTCCTCAGATGTGAAATGGGAGTGGTGACAGCGCTTGGCCCACATAGTTGAGCAAAGGATTAGACAAGTAAATCCAGGTAAAGCACTTGGATCAGGGCTCAGTTACGCAGTTCATATTACCGTAGGGCAAGATTCTCTGGTAAGCCTCGAGAGGACATCTTTAGTGGCCAGAAAAAAAAGAAAACCAAAAACCAGGACAGGTCTTATTTGAATATAACTGTTTCATGTACTAGCTATATTTTGCATGATTAGGGATCTTGAGATTATTTGCCATATTTGGTAACTTTTTCATCCTGAAAAACCTTTGATCTTTCAAGTTTGTCTAATAAATAAAGGTCCCCTGTGACATGTCCTTGCTTCAAGAGTTGCTGCTTGCAGCATCAGTTGTGAGCACTCTGATTTACAATTCAGCAAAAAGTGACGGACTGGGGATTCTTGTTCAATTCAAGGTGATTGCTGCTTAGTCATTTTTAACAGGACACCAGATTTAGCTAAATGCTTGCAGTGAGGGAGTGTGCATATCAGCTCAGGACGCTGCTTACACAGGCTGAGCCTCTGCGGCTTTCTGTTGTGTGAGCCTGGCTTCTAGAAGCTCATACACAGCTCACGCAGTGGCCTCTGTGCTGCCCAAGGGGGCGAGGGACCCCTAGCACTAGAGTCGCATTGTTGACTCTCTCTTTACCCAGCTTTTTGGTGAGTATTTGTGAAGGCCTGGGCTGGGGACTGTAGGAAAATGCAGAGAAGGAGTAAGAAGGCCATATTCCCTGCTGCTGCTAAGTCGCTTCAGTCGTGTCTGACTCTGTGCGACCCCATAGGCAGCAGCCCACCAGGCTTCCCCGTCTCTGGGATTCTCCAGGCAGGAACACTGGAGTGGGTTGCCATTTCCTTCTCCAGTGCGTGAAAGTGAAAAGTGAAAGTGAAGTCGTAATCAACTCTTAGCGACCCCATGAACTGCAGCCTACCAGACTCCTCCGTCCATGGGATTTTCCAGGCAAGAGTACTGGAGTGGGGTGCCAGATTCCCTGAAGGTCTGCCAAGTGGCAGGTGTTGTATATGCATTAAGATTATTTAGTCATCAGGCGTTACACTGAGACTTAGGTATTATGACTCCCTTTTTACAGATGAGAAGACTAAAGCAAGGTTAAGTCAGTTGTCCAGGGTCACTGTCTTGCGGTGTAGCCCAGGGGCTGATCTTAAAAGCTTTCTTAGGACCCTCGGTTGTACTGTCCCAGGGCTGCCATTCCCCTCGTGTTATGTATGTATGACACCCCCAGGATCTTATTCCTGAGTAAACGTAAAAATCAAGTAGAAGGGGACCTCCCTGGTGGTCCAGTGGTTAAGAATCCACCTGCCAGTGCAGGGGACACAGGTTCAATCCCTGGTCCAGGAAGATCCTACATGTTGTGGGGCAACTAAGGCTGTGTGTTGCAGTGACTGAAGCCTGTGCACCCTACAGCCCGTGCTCTGTAACAGGAAAAGCCACCGCAACAAGAAGCCCTCGCAGCGCAGCTGGGGCATATCCCCTCCTTGCCACACTTGGAAGAAAGCCTGCACACAGTAACGAAGACCCAGTGCAGCCACCAATAACTTCTTACTCTTTAAAAAAAAATAAAATCAAGTAGGCCAGATAAAACATAAATAATTCAACCACAACACATGATATAAGTCCAGTAAGGGACAGAGCTGTGTGTGTGCCGTGGAGGGCAGAGACGCTTACTCAGGGGGAGGCAGAGGAGATGCCAAACAACTCGTGATCCGAAATCAGTTCTGTTGTGCTTTGTGCTCTGATCCAGATGTCCAAGTGTGTCTTTCTGATGCTCTTGGAATTGCTGTAAAATAGCTATCAAGCTGTGCCTGGCCCCAGGTGGGCTCGGAAAGTCTCTCAAATGTCCCACCTCTTCGTTTCCTCCCGTTGCTCTGCGGGAGATGGGTGATGCCCTACTGTGCTAAGGAGAGCTGCTCCCCCCTGAAAACTGGATGCCCGGCTGGCTCTCACTTTCTTGAGCAAGGAGGTGATTTGTTTGTGGGCCTCAAATGTCTTTCCTGGTAGATGGGGACAGACCATCACCCACCCTTTGGGTGCTCCCAGGGGTGTTGAGTTGTAGGGAAGGGTAGGAAATGAGGTACCAACATCAGTGGAGAAAAGGGATAATGTTCTCCTGTGGTGATAAGTTGGCAAGAAAGGTCCCAGCATAAAGCTCTGCACAAAACGAGGGCTTCCTTGGTGCTCCAGTGGTTAAGAATCTGCCTACCAATTCAGGGGACACGAGTTCAATCCCAGTTCCGATTTGATCCCACAGCTGTGCGGTAACTAAGCCCATGCGCCCCAACAAGAGAAACCACCACAACGGGAAGCCAGTGCACCGAAACGAAGGGTAGTCCCCGCACACAGCAATAAAGAGCCCTGCACAGCCAAGATAAATAAATTAAAAAGCTACACAGAATGAGAGATGATGAGACCTGATGGTGAACTTGGGGCGTAACCATGCTATCTACCGTGATAACTGACTCCATGGGCTGGCTCAAGATGAGCATTTGCTGGGCACCCATGACAGCTCAGCAGTGACTCACGGCTCCCTGTGGCCTGATTCCCTAGGTCAGGCTCCAGGTTATGCATGATCTGGCCCCTCCCATCCCTCCAACCTCTTCCCTTGCCGTTCCTCCTTGTCTGCTGAAACCATGCTGATCTTTCCTTGGTTTCTGTGACAGATTCTGCTTGCTCACTTTCATCTCCAGGCCTTTGTCCATGCTGGGCCTTATTCCTGGAGCCCTTTTACCCTGCTCTTTGCCTGGCCAATTCCTAGTCCCCATCCAGGCCTCAGCAGAGACGTAACTTCACAGAAGCCTTCTCTGAACCGTGGGCCACTGGCATTTCCATCGCATGTGGAACAGAGCGACTTTTCTCTTGTGTCCGATAATGAGATCTTTCCTTCTGCCACCTTCTGCCCTGTCTCCAGATAAAGGAAGGAGAGGAAATCTAACTCGTCCTAGGTCAAGGAATGCCCCAGAAGTGAAGACTGGAGCCAGTACCTCTTGACTCTTGACGCAGGACCATGTCCACTGCCGCCTTCTGCTTTTCTGTGTGGCTCTGTCATGGCTCTGATTTCCTGGGTGCTCTGGAAGAATCCTGGAAACCCCCAACCTGTGAAATAGCCCCTGAGAGAGAAGCATCTGGAAGTGTCTACTACGCCTGGAGCAGCCGGAAAAAACCCTGCCCCATGGCTCCTGTCGGTAGGGAAGTCCCTGGTGCCTTGGGCTGTCCAAGATCTGAGACTTTGAATCAATGGAACTCAAGGAGGCCTGGTCAGTCCAAAATCCAACAGAACAGAGAAAAGTATATGTCAGCCTGATGCTGAGAAACAACGGGACTGGGCTGTTAGCTCCAGAAACGACAGGAGAGGTAGAAAATGACAAAGCTCCCCATAGCTCTTTGGACAGCCCTGCATGACAGATGGTTCTGGCCTCTTTTTGCTGGTGAAGAAACTGAAATTGGAGGCAGACCTGGTACCAGGACTAAGATCACCTAGCCTGGGGATCTGCCAGGATACCCATCCGACTGCAAAAATTCATCCTCCATCTCCCCCACGTGCTTTTCCTCCTCTTGGCCCCCCCGCCCCTCCCATGAAGAAATCACCTCAGGTGGTGCTTTCAAAATTGTACTTTTAAAAATCGTTTACCAAGAACCTACTATGGCCGGGTTCCATGACAAGTTCCAGGCTTTCAGAACAAAGTGGTACTTGAACTTCCAAGTGTTTCTCAGAGGCTCCAGGAGGAGTTTAGGTCCTAAGACCAGCGTTCTTGGTGTCTTTTGGGTCTCAGGTTGCTTTGAGAAACTGATGGAAGCTATGAAGAGAATCCTCAGGAAAAACAGAATCTCTTCAGTTTCCTGCATTGTTTTGAGTTGGTAAAAACAGTACTTGTCTATTGGGGTTAATAGTCTCCCAAAGGCAGGCTGTGGGTCTGCCACACCTGGGCTTGATAGCAGATTAAGAAACTGGACCAGATAATGGGATTATAGCCTTGTTCTTTGAGAACAGCTATTAGTTCTCCCCGGGGAAGGCAATGGCACCCCACCCCAGTACTTTTGCCTGGAAAATCCCATGGACGGAGGAGCCTGGTAGGCTCCAGTCCGTGGGGTCGCTAAGAGTCGGACACGACTGAGCGACTTCACTTTCACTTTTCACTTTCATGCATTGGAGAAGGAAATGGCAACCCACTCCAGTGTTCTTGCCTGGAGAATCCCAGGGACAGGGGAGCCTGGTGAGCTTCCGTCTATGGGGTCGCACAGAGTCGGACACGACTGAAGCGACTTAGCAGCAGCAGCAGCATTAGTTCTCCCAAGGCAGCTTGTCACAGTGAACAGAGGCTGGGGGCACGGCTGTGATTTTGTAGTCATGGTTCTCATTTTGGCAAATTTGTACACGTGCCAGTGCCCCGTGGTCTTTAATTTTTCCTCTCCTCAGGGTGCGGGAGGAAACCGAGGCAGAGAGAAGGATAACCGGCACGAGAGCCAACAGTGGTGCTCAGAGAGAATGCAGCCATTGGACCCAAGCCTTCAGGGGGTGCTGGGGGGTGGGGGAGGAGGCCAGGTGGGGTGTGGGAGAAACTTAGGAAAAAAGCACAGAAGTTTTGCAATGGGATTTAACAGCGTTTTAAAGAGAGCTCAACTTTGAGATGAACAGGAGGCTGAGAAAGCCTTTATAAGGTCTTCCTAAATGATGCTGACAGCTAAGAGTGGCATGCCCCTGAGAGTCTATGATTATCTCGAAGGAACGATCTTTATGGGAGCCTTATTAAGCACAGAGCTTGTCAGTGGGAGGAGCAGCACAGTGTTCACAGCTCTAGAGGGCAAGTGAGGCAGCCTCCTCGATTTGCAGTGAGCTTTGCAGCCCTTTCCCATTATTTCCTTAGCAGACTGTGGGGCTGGTAGAGGACCCCCTTACTCCCTAGAAACCGAAGAACACTAGGGTTGTTAGTGCAGGACATGATGGGCTGCCCGTCTAAAGGTATCCTTAAACCCTTAAAAAAAATAACAAAATAAGCCTGTCCTTGGGCCTGGGGTTTGCCCCTCTACAGCCAGGGTGATGTGACATTCTAGATTAGAATGCCCACCCCCTCCCCCAAGCTCTGGGGCCCTGGGATTCCCTGGATCGGTGGCCTCCAAGAAAGAGCAGGAAAGCCATGGCCTGGTGAGATCTTCTTCCCATTCACATGTGCAGGGAATCTGCCAGCCCTGCCGAAGGCTCACCCTGGAGCCCAGCAGCCTGTGTGTCCATCTCAGGTGGAAATGCAGACATGGAGTGAGCAGAGGAGACAGGTCTGGGGAGAGCAGGAGAGCGTGGAGTCCAGTCCCTTTTTGATAATGCAGGGAAGCAGTGCAGCTCACTTAGCTGCTAGATGGTAGCGGCTGATGAGCAGGGTGACAGTAGGATCATATTTTGAGGGCTTGCTGTGCACCAGGTGTGGTGAATTAGTGTCATCTTGCACTCTCCAGGGGCTTCCCAGGTGGCTCAGTGGTAAAGAATCTGCCTGCTGATGCAGGAACGCAAGAGATGTGGGTTCAGTCCCTGGGTTGGGAAGGTCCCCTGGAGGAGGAAGTGGCAACCCACTCCAGTATTCTCACCTGTAAAAATCCCATGGACAGAGGAGCCTGGCGGGCTACAGTCCATGGGGTCACAAAAGAGTCAGACACAACTGAGCACCCATAGACACACGTCCTCTACGAGACTAGCATCACAGTGTGGCTGAGTGTCCATGTACACACAAGGTCCTCCATAGAATGCAAACCTTGAAGCCCCAGCACCTGGCTCCAGTACCTGCTGAGTGTGTAGCAACTGTAATAGTTTTCAATGACTGCCGCCCCCATATCACCACAAAGTGTCATGACTTAAAGCAGGACACAGTTATTCTGTTAGCAAGCTCTAGGTCAGAAGTCTGGTACAGGTCTCACCAGTCTAAAATCAAGGTATTGGCAGTCTGTGTTCCTTTCTGGAGTCTGCAGGGAGAATCCATTTCTCTCTCTTTTTGTATTATTTGAAAGTGAAAGTGAAAGTGAAGTCGCTCAGTCGTGTCCGACTCTTTGCGACCCCATGGACTGTAGCCCACCAGGCTCCTCTGTCCATGGGATTCTCCAGGCAAGAATACTGGAGTGGGTTGCCATTTCCTTCTCCAGGGGATCTTCCCGATCCAGGGATCGAACCCAGGTCTCCTGCATTGCAGGCAGATGCTTTAACCTCTGAGCCACCTTAACCTCAAGGTGTATTATTGGTGCAATTCAATTCCTTGCAGTTGTAGGAGTCCCCCTCCTCCTCTTGAATGAAACTGAGGGCTGTCCCTAACTTCTGGAAGCCACTGCGCCCATTGGCTTGTGGCCCATTTCCTCCACTTTCAGAGCCAGACGTGGCTAGTTGAGCCTTTCTTCATCGCATCTCTCTGATCCCTCTTCTAGCTCTGCATCTCTCTCTGACCCAATTGGGAGAGCTCCTCTGCTTTTAAGGACCCATGTGATTAGATTGGGCCTATCTGGATAATCCAGGATAATCTCCTCTTCTCAGTGTCCATAACCTTAATGACATCTGCAAAGCCCCTGCAAAGGTTCCAGGGATTAGGGTGTGACTGTCTTTGCCACAGTGACTTAGGGAAAAGGGCTTGTCTTCCTGCTTTTGTTTGCCATTTCCCCTGGAGAAGGAAATGGCTACCAACTCCCGTATTCTGGTCTAGAGAATCCCACGGACAGAGAGGCCTGGCGGCCTATAGTCCATGGTGTCGCAAAGAGTTGGACACAACCAAGCGATTATCACTCACTCACTCCTGGTTTTGTGAGGCAAGGAAGGTGATGGTGCTTGCCTCTGGGTTGTGATACTCAGTCCAGGCACCTCGGTAAATGCTTTTGTTGGTCTTTGTTGTGGGAATTGTCACCAAATCTGTTTTGTATTGAAGAAACTGAGACTTAAGAGATGTTAAGTCTCTTAATGATGAATAAAATTCAAAAGTCCTTGAGGGAAAAGACTACATTTTATTCATCTCTGACACCTCCCATGGTACCTAACACAGCGCCTGGCCCAGAAAAGATGTTCAGGGAAGATGGGTTGGATGAATGACGGAGGACCAGAAAGAATGAATTGTATGAGCACCCTCAGACACGGAGAGTGTCACAGATGGAGGGACTCTTAGAGGTCACCAGTCCCAGCCCCTTGTGCATAGCTGGGGATCCAAGTCTTCGTGGGGAAGGGCCCTCCCTCTCGTGATGCCTCAGGGAATGGCAGAGCCCAAAATGGAGCCTGTGCCTCCGTGACCAGTGTATCCTCCTCTGCGCCAGGCTGTGTCCACTTCTTTTGGGCTTTCTAGACCCTGTGGTCTCAGCTAGGCTGGCAGCCAGTCCTGTGGGATAGAGGTGTTGACTGACCCCTGGTCCAGCCTTGGAGGGAGGATCTGACACAGGTGAGTGAGAGCCCCCATTCTTTCTTCCTGGAGGTGGCCTGTGGCAAGGCATTTCTATAGTTTGTTCCTCAAGCTTCGGTAGATTCCCTAGGCAGTGATGCAGTAGGACAGCAAGCAGATGCCTGATCCGCTCACGCTGCATCAGTGGCCCTTGCTTTGATATAAAGCTGCATGGCAGAGTCAAGGGACCCGAGTTCAGGCTGCTCACTTAGAGTGTTACGGGACCAGGGACCGTTTGGCTCTTTGGGGTTTGGCTGCACCATCTCTAACCCATGTGGACACCTCCAGGGTTCCAGGTGATGACCCTGGGTTTCAAGACCCTTTCAGAGATATGATTTGAAAACACTCACATCAGACTCCAGGACTGAGACGCACTGTTGTTCCAGGGCTCCCTGGCTCTGCTCAGGCTGAGGGCAGCTCAGCAGCCAATGAGATCTTTCCGGGCAGCTGGTGGTGTCCCCTGTCTCCACGAGAGCCAGCTCAGGCGGGCTGGGTGGTGCCCAGTACCTCCAGGCTCTCAGCCGTGCCAGGCCGCCCCTGACACGGGGCAGCCACGGGAAAAGCCGCTAACATCTCTATAGAGCAGAATGTGGCATTTATGCTGTCTCACTGGAATAAGGGCTTTGTCATCGTGTCTGGTTGTTGGAGGAGAGTGGAGCAAAGTCAGAACTCTTCTTTCCTGAGCAGCCCATGTCAAGTGTTATGGTGTCAGCAGTAGCAGGAGGAACGTAAGGTGCTGTGGGTGGGACCAGGAATGGGGTACTAGTGTGTATTCCTACTGGGTGCCAGGTCTGGGCTCAGCACTCATTTTGACAGTGGTCCCTTGAGGCAGGTATGATTTTCCTAGTCTTACAATTGGGGAGATGAAGGTGGGGAGGTGGCGACTCCCTGGTCACCCGGCGGGTAGCAGCGGCAGTTTATTTGGGCTCAAACTAGTTGAATCCGAGTGTCACTTGGTTGTCAGATCAACACCAAGGTGTGTGTGCCTGCTCTCCAGATCTGATGGGCCTGGAGCATCTGCCCCGCCTTCTGATGGGAGGCTGGAGTCCATTCTAGCAGAGAGGGGCTGGACAAAACAGTGGGTTCATCACCACAGCCCCACTTGCCAGTGATGCTGTGTGTGCTGTGTGTAGTGCTGCGGCGCTGGTAACGGGGCTGTAAGAGGAAGAGTGAGGGTCCTCAGCCTCAGGGAGCTGCCATTCTAGTTTCAGCAAGACAGACAAACACACAGACAGGAAGTTGCAGGTACCCAGGGCCAACCAGCAGATAAGAGAGGGAAGTGTGATGGTGGATAGCTGGGGAGTGGCTTTAGCTAAGGTGGTCAGGGAGGCCTTCCTGAAGGAGTGAAAGCTGAGCTTAGACTCCAGTGGTGAGAAAGGGGCAGCCCTGCAGAGACCTGGGGAGAGAACTTTCCAAACAGAAGGAACAGGACAGGGGTGAGCATGTGATGACCTGGAGACGGGAAGACTGCCAGGACCGAAGCCCAGTGAGTGAGGGAGAGGACAGAGGGAAGGGCCCTCAGGAAGTTTCTCTGAGCATGATGAGAAGCTGTAGGAGGGAGTTAATTAGAGGAGAGATGCTCTGATTGGTCCTTGGAAAGTTCACCCTGGCTGCTCTGAGGAGGATGGTGGAGAGGCACAGAAGAAAGCAGGGTGACAGGAAGTGGGCTGTTATGGTCTTCAGGTGGCCAAGGGGGTGGTGACTGGGACCTGGGGTGTGGTGGTGGACTGTGAGACATTACTGGAATCAGGCTATTTGGGAGGTAGAGTCAATCAGGCTTACGCATGAGGACGGTGGGATGCCGGAAAGCCAGCAGGGGTGGGAGGGAAGCCCTCACTAGCAGTGGGCCGGGCTCTGCGGTGTAATATCCCCACCATGGCTGATTTCAGGCTCCCAGTCTCACAGTTAGCTCTGTGAGCCCATCCTTGCCAGCTCCAGCACACTCCTGGGTTCGGCCTTGGGAGGGTGAGGAGGTGGGAACTGCTGAGAAGCATCCCGGGGTCTTTGGTCTGAGTGTCTGGGTGGCAGTGATGCTGTCCATGGAGCTGGGAAAGACCAGAGGTCAAGAGAAAGAGGCTGGGACAGCAGTGGGTATAGTGGTTCTTCTCTGGACATGTTAAATTTTAGATGCATGCTTTAGATTAGACCGGCTTCCCTCATGACTCAGTGGTAAAGAGTCTGCCTGCAATGCCGAAGATCCAGGTTGATCCCTGAGTCGGGAAGATCCTCTGGAGAAGGGAATGGCTACCCACTCCAGTATTCTTGCCTGGAGAATTCCATGGATGGAGGAGCCTGGCGAGCTACAGTACATGGGGTCCCAAAGAGTCAGACAGAAATTAGTTACTAAAAAACAACATCATATTAGACATCTGTTTTGTAAGTTCTGGGCAGTTGCATGCTTTATCTCATTTTAATGCTAGTCCTTCCAGTACCTATCTATGAGTTTGCTGGTTTCTTCTCCATGTACAGAACAACAAAAGGGGCCAAAAAAATTGAAGTGAGGTTGCACAGCCAGTGAATGGCAGAGCTGAGTTTGAACTGAACTGGTGTGATGCTGCCCCAAGAGTCTAACCACTGCAGAAACCACTCCATCCTCAGCTCTATGCTACTCTTCTTAGGATGTTGCAGTGGGTCTTTAGAATGTTTTGCAACAGTCTTCAGGCTAGAGATTACAGTAGGGTTGACCACACCCACCTTTGGCTGTGTTGTGTGGGATGGGGTTTTTTGACAGGGGGAGCTTTTCCTGTTTGAATCATTTTGTTTTATTGGCCAAAAAAAAAAAAAAAAAGGAGAAAGATGTAATTGACTTAGATGAGAGTGTACTCTCCGCTGCCACCCCCATGCTCCTCCATTCCCTCCTGTGTCACCACCTGCCTGCTCTGCGCATTACTGGCTTGGCCCAAGAGGCATTGAGGTGTCCCTTGCTCAGGAGGAACGCAGCTGTGGTGGCCTCCACAGGGGCTCTTGGTTTGGTCCTCACAGATCAGGGAGTGAGCCGCTAGGCTCCTGTCCCGACCCCCATGCCTGAGCCTGCCCCCAGGGTGTCAGGGGTGTTTGATTTGCACGTTCAGTGGCTCCCTTCCAGAGCCAGTCACCAAAGTCACCCTGTTCTTGAGCACTGAGAATTGTGATCATTTGAGTCAGTAAAAGCTGAAACTGTCCCATCCCAGCAATATTGCTATTATTAATTTGCTAACAAAATGAGGCATGGGGGCATTTGTCCCCATTCACAGCCTTCTGGCCTGTCTTGCTGGTGATATAATCAATGACATGGTGCACTTGAGTATCACCCGGCTTGGCTGGTGCTGAGTGAAGCTCCAGGGAGGAGCTGAGAGGCATGCACAGCCGGCTGCTGTGGCTGCATCTGCCTGGCTCCCCTGGATCGAGAGGGCCATGCTGGGCTGGGTTACCCGAGCGGCATAGCAGGGTTGATGGGAAGGCGCCACCCCAGAACTGGCATGACCAGGTCGCCCTGCACACTTCTCTGGAGCCGTCGGCACTTGCCTGAGCCAGGGAGGAGGCCAGCCTGCCTCCATCTGGGCAGGTTCTTGCATTCCAAGTGCAACCGGAGGTGAGAGATCCCCGGCTTGGTCAGAGCCCCAGGCAGGCTGGACCAAGGGTAGGTGGAGGCTGACTTTTCCAGCAGCAGGGCTTTGCAGGCATTTCAGATTCAGCCTGCAGAAAAACATCTTTTTAGAACAAGCTGTTTAAGTCTGTATCCCCAGTAGGTGTATTTTAATATTATGTAAATTAAGATACTTAAGGACAAATAGAAAAGTTAAGTAAAAATGATAACACTTTCTCCTATGCCCCCATGGGTCCCAGCAGTAGGTGTGTTTTTATATTATGTATATTAAGATGCTTAAGATCAGATCAGATCAGTCGCTCAGTCGTGTCCGACTCTTTGCGACCCCATGAACTGCAGCACGCCAGGCCTCCCTATCCATCACCAGCTCTCGGAGGTCACTCAGACTCACATTCATCGAGTCAGTGATGCCATCCAGCCATCTCATCCTCTGTCATCCCCTTCTCCTCCTGTCCCCAATCCCTCCCAGCATCAGAGTCTTCTCCAATGAGTCAACTCTTCGCATGAGGTGGCCAAAATACTGGAGTTTCAGCTTTAGCATCATTCCTTCCAAAGAAATCCCAGGGCCAATCTCCTTCAGAATGGACTGGTTGGATCTCCTTGCAGTCCAGGGGACTCTCAAGAGTCTTCTCCAACACCACAGTTCAAAAGCATCAATTCTTCGGTGCTCAGCCTTCTTCACAGTCCAGCTCTCACATCCATACATGACCACAGGAAAGACCATAGCCTTGACTAAGCGAACCTTTGTTGGCAAAGTAATGTCTCTGCTTTTGAATATGCTATCTAGGTTGGTCATAACTTTCCTTCCAAGGAGTAAGCGTCTTTTAATTTCATGGCTGCAGTCACCATCTGCAGTGATTTTGGAGCCCAGAAAAATAAAGTCTGACACTGTTTCCACTGTTTCTGCATCTATTTCCCATGTAGTGATGGGACCAGATGCCATGATCTTCGTTTTCTGAATGTTGAGCTTTAAGCCAACCTTTTCACTCTCCACTTTCACTTTCATCAAGAGGCTTTTTAGTTCCTCTTCACTTTCTGCCATAAGATGCTTAAGGACAAATACAAAAATTAAGTACAAATGATAATTGGAAATGATAACACTTTCTCCTATGCCCCTGTGGGTCCTGTTGATATCCTCCCCTCCCTCTTGCCGACCTAGAGCTCATGCAGCCGGAAGAGCACCAGGGCGTCAGAGTCCTGGGTGCCAAGTCTCAGGTCTGCGTATTAATCACCTGCATGCTGTGTGCACATCTCCTCGCCTCACTGGCTCCCTTCCTTCAGGTCTGTGCAAATGTCACTTTCTCCGTCCTCTTCAGAACCACCCCCCCACATCTTATGGTAGATCCCAGCCTGCTTTATAGTTCCTAGAAGTCCTTATTGCTACCTACGGTGTTTATATATTTTGTCTGATTGCTGTCTGTCTTCCCCCATGTATGCTCCAGGGGAGCGGGGGATTGCCTGTTCTGTAGTGTGCCTAGCACACAGTAGGAACTCAATAAATATTTGTTGGTTGAATGAATTAACCTCCTCTATGTGATGTAATGCTGCTTAGTGCAATTTTGTGATGGAGGAGAAAGAACCAATAACTTTAATGCTTGAAAGAATTTAGAGGGTGGAAGTGGAATTGTCCTAAGGGGTGTCTGCTTTGATGGAAAACATCACTGTTGCCTTTAACCATGGTTGAGTGTCAAGAGCTGCAAGTAATTGAATCTCTGCTGACTACCAGGTGCTGTTCTAGAAGAAGATGGCTAGCTAGGTAGGTAGGTAGATAAAAAGAAAGAATCTTAACAATAACCCATTGCAGTAAATTCATTATCTGCGTTTTACAGATTTTAAACTTAAGATTCTGGGCCTCAGGTTTGTTTTGGGGTTGTTAGAGTGATTCTGCTCTGAGCCCACCTCCAAATTGTTCTCAGTCAGTCGCCCTGGGTTTCAGAGTGTCAGGACCTGGCCACAAAGAGGTCTAAATAGAATCTCAAGTGCAACTAACTCCAGAATGCTTAAACCCATGGGGCACAGTTCAGACACCCAGTGATATCAGTGGAATGAAAGATAGCCTAGGCATGTATACCCCTAAAGCTTGTTAAGGTTTTCTACCAAGTAGCCTGTGTGATGCAGAAGGCACTGGAGACCCACTCCAGTACTCTTGCCTGGAAAATCCCATGGGCACAGGAGCCTGGTAGGCTGCAGCCCATGGGGTCGCTAGAGTTGGATACGACTGAGCGACTTGACTTTCACTTTTCACTTTCATGCATTGGAGAAGGAAATGGCAACCCACTCCGGTGTTCTTGCCTGGAGAATCCCAGGGACGGGGGAGCCTGGTGGGCTGCCATCTATGGGGTCGCACAGAGTCGGACATGACTGACGTGACTTAGCAGCAGCAGCAGCAGCCTTTGTGATAAAGAACCATGCCAGGTGGTACTAGTGCTGCAATCCCAGGTGGCACGAGAGGTAAAGAACCTGCCTGCCAATACAGGAGATTTAAGAGGCACAGGTTCGATTCCTGGGCCAGGCCCCTGGAGGAGGGCATGGCAATCCACTCCAGTATTTTTGCCTGGAGACTCCCATGGACAGAGGAACCTGGCAGGCTACAGTCCATAGGGTCACAAACTATGAAGTTTGTGAAGTCCAACTGAAGTGACTTAGCAGCAGCCCTTGTGGAAGAGGCTGGTGAGTGTGCACACAGGAAGGTCAAAGGGCAGCATCTGAAGCAAGCTCAGAGATTGCTTGATGTCTAGCTTTTCATTTTAAAAAATTAATGTGAATTTTTGTATTGCCTTTATATTGTAAAACAAACTCCCCTTTTTACTATAAAATGATGCTTTTTGTTATTTAGCAACCTCCATTTTGTAATTTTTTTAAAACTCCAATTAAAACTGCTGCTCTGTGTTCAGCTTGTTCAGGTGGTACACTCCTGGTGTGAGTTTTGTGCACCTAGGGGACGTTCAGCCCAGTGTGCAGGGGCCCCAGTGGCACTGGTGTGGGGCCTGGTCTCTGGCACAGCCCTCAGCAGGCTCTCATGCCACTTGTCCCTGGGTAAACATGGCCTGTCCAGAGGAGACGGCATGTTCGCTTCCAAGCCCGGACCATCTGTTGTTTCAAACCTGCATGGTGGCTGCACCTGGGTGGACGGGGCCTTCAGCAAACAGTGCCTTGGCAGCCCCCTGATAAGGGGTTGCCTCTCAAGCAGATTTTATAGCTCTGCCCTTCATCCCCAATCAGAGAGTGGGCGGAGAGAGTATGAAATATCCCTGAAGCTGTCGGAATAACCTTTAGAGTCTGTTTTATATAAACCAGAGGTCCAGAACACGGTACACGAATGGACCGCTGAGACTCGGCCCACAAGACTTTGATGTCGGAGAGCTGAGGGCCTCCCAGAAGGACCTCTTTGTGGGTTAATGCTTCAGCGACTGCGTTTCCGATCGTCCTCTCCGGTGTGGGAGTGACGGCGTTCCTCCGACTCTTAGAGGTTTCTCCACTCTCTGGGTCTTTGCCTCTTCCTGGAAACTCAGTCCGTGCCAGTTCAGAGCCACACAGTGGTTTAGGACCGGAAGGGCTCTTAGAGACCCTTTAGGCCTCGCATTTCACAGATGGAAAACTGAGACCCGGAGACAGACAGGGAGGCCCCACCCCACTGTCATCTGCCAGTCTGCAGTCCCACAGCCCAGGGCTGCGGACTAGGGGCCCTGAGTATCTGTCTCTGCTGGGAAAGAGCTGACACTGTTCTCTTTTCCTGTCTGATTAACCTCTGCCCCATGGATCCATCACAAAGCCAGGTCCCAGAGACACAGTGAGAGGGGAGAATGGAATGTTCAGGTCCATAAAGAGGATGCTGCTGTGACCTGGGCACTTTGACTTACTCTCTCTCTGTGAAGGGCTCGGTTGGTCCCTGTTCAGAACTCTCCATGGTCTCCTGACACTCTGAAACCCAGGGCAACTGGCTTTGTGAACAGTCTGGAGGTGGGCTCAGAGCAGAGCCACTCCCTGCTCCAGAATGACTCCCTTCATTCAGGTCTCTGCCCAAATGTCACCTCCTCCAAGAGGCCTTCCATAATACTCTACCTTTTAAAAGAGCATTCTTCATGTCCCACTGCTCCCATACCCTGCTTTAATTCTTCACTATGACCACCTCTCACGTGCTTATTTGGCATTTTCTGTTTTCCTTCTCTAGAACATACATTCCCTGAGAGCCCACTGCAGGTCTGTTTTGTTCTCTGCCGTATCCCCACAGCCTGGAAGAGTACCTGGCATGCTCTGTTGCTTATTAAGTATTTGTTGACTGAGGAAAAGAAGGAGCGGGGGAACGGGAAGGACGGGGTACAGTGCGAGGGTGCTGCGAAGGTGGGAACTGAGGGGAAGGCAGTGTGCAGGCCCTAGGGGCTTTGCAGGCCGTGGAGCACCTGAAGGCGCTGATGGACTGGGAGGGGGCAGGGGGGCGCTGGGGAGGAGAGGCAGCGACAGGGCTGGGGATTGGGGCCAGACCCTGGGAGAGAGAGGGCGTGCCCTGCCCTCTGAACCACCTAGACAACCCCGAACACAGAACACTCAGAGCTGCTTCAAGGCGGTCGTCTGTGATTCTTTCCAGAATCACCAGGCTCAGTGCTGGGTGCTGGCATACGAGGTTGAGTGTTTTATGTTCCCTACTGGCCCAGCCTGTATTTCTGCAGGGGCCTCTGCTCCTTTTAGGCATGATGCCCTTCCCACTCTGTAGGGCAGGGCCCCTGGCGAGAAGGTGCCTGGTCTCAGGGGACACGTGTGTCTCAGCTACTGTGTCATTCCCAGCGCTGTCTACCAGCACTTCTCCCGGTGACAGGCCAGAGGGAGAAATACAATATGGGAGCTGGAGGGGGCCCCCAGACCATCTGGTCCTTTCCCATCTATTGCACAAGAGTGAGTGGGGCCCAATGCCCAGTGTATAAAGAACCTACCTAAAGGGCACATAGCAAGACAGTTGCAGAACCTTCTCCCTCACTTTTTTTAAAGTTCTATAGTATTGCTGATCTTTTGATGTTCCCTCCCTCCTACAGCCTCCCCTGTTTAAAAAAATCCCCCAAACCCTGGCAAGGACCTCCTGCTGTCTACCCTAACATGCTTGACCCACTGAAGACTTGTAACTCTGGGGTAGTTGCTGGAGGAAAGTCATGCATCTTCAAAAATTGTGCCCAGTAAGAAAAATGGGACTCCTGGCAGAGAAAGTGGTTCCAGTGAGTCAGGGGTTTCCCGGGTTCGTATTCCTTGGAATTCTGGTTTCCTGAGCCTTGAGCCTTTGTTCTACACCTCCCCCCAAAATAGTTGTACAGTCAAGTGAGAAAATGCTACCTCCTGCATCACTGTCTTGGAGAGACACAGTGGTCTTCAACATATTAGATGCTCTGAGAAGTTCTGTAGTTAAAAACAAACAAATAAAAAAAAAACAACCCAGCAGCTCTTTGTGTATAATTCAGAGTTTCCCACACTTGTTTGACCTCAGAACTCTTTCTGCATGAAAAACTGCTGGCCTGTCTCAGAGCTGGTCTTCATCCAACCACAGACTAACTAGATCACTCACACAAGGTGGCATCCAGCTTTTGCTGTTTATACACTCCTGGATTTTTGTTTTTTGTTTTTTTTTTCCAGCTTTAATAGTAAAAATATATTTTAAAAAATAGGTCATAAGGCCTTTTCAAAAGGGGTGGGGTGCCCTCCAATCAGCTTTTCACTGCTTCTGACTGGAAGGACGGAAGAAAGCTTCACAAAGATATCCCCTCTTCTTTATATCCTGTGATTCTGTTTTTATTGTCCTAAGAAAGCCCACAGGCACTTTCCATTTCGTGAGTAAAACATGTTCTCTACACAAATGGCTTTCAAGACAGGCCAAAAAGGATTCCCCGTTGGGAAATGGCATCAGTGATGCTCACATAGCTCAGGAGTCAGAGCATTAAGTGGGTCTCAGTCCTGCCTTCCCCATGGGACGTTAACTTCTGTCTTTCTGTTTCCTCCCCTGTTAAGTGGGATGCTCTTAGTAGGGTCTGTGAGCCTACGGTTGTCTTGAGGATCCATGTCGAGCATTTAGGTGGTATCCGGTGCAAAGCCGGGGCTTACTGAGAGCACCCCTGTTAATAATCACCCCTGCATTGAGGGCTCTGCTTCAACCGGAGCTGTGTTCTGTTCACTCCTATACCCCCGGTGTCTAGAACAGGGGCTGGCACATAGTTGATGCTTATTTGGTAAAGATGCTTGTTGAATGCCTGAGAAAATGAACCGATGGCCTGCCCTGTCTGGAGAGCAGAGCACCTTTCTGAGAGTCAGATTCCAGCAGAGCAGGCCCCTGGGTACAAGTGAGCGGCCTTCCATGGGGCAGGGCGGTTGTCTCCTCTGTCTCATCCTTCTGGCCCACAAGTGAGAGGATGCAGGTCACAGCGGGGAACCCAGAAGCAGGAGGTGATTTCCTGGAAGGTAGTGGTGTCATCTGAACATTGTGGGCTTCGAGGTTCCAAGCCTCGTGGATTTCTGTTCTTGATGACTACTCGAGGTCTGTGTTTCTCCCGGCCGGAGAATGTTCAGCAGGAGAACTGCTTACCTAGAGGGGGCCATCGCCAGAAATTTGCTGCCAGGTGTGGAGTGTGAGGTGGGCTGCTTTGGGAGGCAAAGCACCCCCGGCTGTCCAAGGGCCCCCAGAGTCCCTTGGCCCGTTTGACATCCTAGCCCCCAAAGGCACCACGTTTGTTCCCTCCTCTGTGAGTTGGCACCACAAAGTGGCATGCGAACCCTTGGCCTGCTGGTGTTGACTTTACCCTCTCTTGAAAAAACAAAACCGAGGCAATGGACCAAAACAAGCAGTGCAGACTCTGCCGACCAGGCTCTGGTGGGAAGTGTGCTATTGATTTGCCCCTGGCTGCTCTTTGCCTTCAGTTACCCAAGCTCTGCCTGTCTCCTGGCTGGGACATTAACTCAACTCCATTCCATCCAGACACCTGCACCCGCTTTGTTGTTACTCCTGATGGAGCCAGGGTTCTTCTCCCAGAGTTAGGGACTTCTGAGGACTGTGAGTGGCCCAACCCACCAGGTCTCTGCTCCGGCCAGAGGTGGGTGGTCACACCCCTGGCCCACCCTCTATGGCTGGAGGACCCAGTAGCAACCAGTCTGTTCAGAGAGAGGCAAAGGCCTGAGTCAAACTTGTGTGACTTGCCAGGTCCATGGCCTTGGTCCCTGGCCCAGAATTGTCCTCAGACTGGGGAGACTTATGGCCCAGTCTTATGGGTGCAGGTCTCCGGGGAGGGGGTGGCCTGCAGCTGAGTGCTGTCTCTCAGGAAGTGTAGCTGGAAAGAGAGGTTACTGTGATTCAGCCAGGCCTGAAGTTCCTTGGGCCATCCCATGGGGTTCTGATGGCCAGTTTAGGGCGCTCTCACCAAAGACGGACGCCTGGATGCACCTGTGAGCCATTTCAGCGCTGACTCAGCTCTCAACTCTGCAGCTTCCATTTTCCTAGTCTTGGGCTCAGTTGCTTCTCGAACCCAGAGGGTGTTCTGTGAGGGGCTAGGAGTTCTGAGGTCCAGACTTGATCAGCCCTCTCCTCTACCCTCCTCACAAGACTCCTGCTCTAGTGACCTCCAGGGATGTGCAGGGGACCCTTTCCAAACTCACAGATTCTCCAGGAGAGTACCCCAGCCTTAGAAGCCAAGGAAACCACCTTGCTCTCTCCCCATTGTTGTCCGTCTGAGTCAGAGACCTGTCTCCCTTGGAGTGGCGAGCACACAGCCGTCTGCAGCTGGCCTGCTCCTGGCTAGCTAATGTTCAGCCACCTGCTTGCCCAGAAAATGTGATTTGTGTCTCTCCCCCGACACCCCCTCACCCGACCCATCAGAGAGTTTAAATGTGGCGTCAGTGTTTGAGTTCTAGAAATGACACCATTCTCTGACCAGGCAGAGATGCCTCACCACAACTCACAGCTCTCAGGGTGATTTGGAGGTGGGGGAGAAGGTATTAAGCTCAGCCTTCTGAAGGCTGATGATGGAGGTACATTCTTTGTCTTATCATCTGGCTCCCTCAGAGAAATTCAGTACTTCCCTCTGATCACAGGGAGGCTTTAGGATGTTACTGAAAGCTCAGTCTGTGTAGATCATCCAGAAACTTGAGATAGATTGAGACTTACTCTTAGACAAGATGGAGCTTAGAAGAGCGTGCAGCCTGGCCTGTTTACAGATGAGGAAGCCGATGCCCGCAGAGACCACAAGGATGTAGAGAGCGCTAGGGCACCTGGAGGGTGGCCTGAGTGAGCAGCCTCCACTCTCACAGCCTCTGCCCACACCCCATTTCCCCTCGGCTCATTTAGAGCATATTGTTGTTATTTAGTTGCTAAGTCCTGTCCGACTCTTTGTGGACTGTATAGCCTGCCAGGATCCTCTGTCCATGAAATTTCCCAGGCAAGAATACTGGAGTGGGTTGCCATTTCCTTCTCCAGGGGATCGTCCTGACCCAGGAATCAAACCCTGCATTGTAGGCAGATTCTTTACCACTGGGCCACCTGGGAAGCTCCCTTTACAGCATGCACCAATCTAAAGCTTGTCTCCAAAGGTAGTGCTTATGGTGAGTTACTTACTAGGAGAGAACTCTCTATTTCCATAGGATTTTGATGGAAATGTGTGTAGAGTATGCCCCACCCTCCACTGGCCTCCCTGGCTGTCTACTGTGGAGACTGCAACCTCTGTGTAACCCAGGTAACAGTCCTGGGTGCTGTTACCACCCAGGTAACAGCACCCAGGTAACCTGCCTATGGTGAGATTCTTCAATTTATACTACAGTGAGTATTCCCATACCCACCTTACAGCTAGGTGCACCCACCTTACAGCTAGGCACTTGCTCTGTTGGACTAAGATGAATGTGCGTTGATTCTGGTGGGAAGTTAGATATTTATCTTCACTTGACCTGTGTGAATCCCATGGTCATATGTAAAATAAGAGGGGAAAGGAAATGGCACTTCATGTGCATGACTTAAGTGAGTCTCTTTCATTTGAAATCATCACAAAGGCAGATCAAGATTGCTCTGTTTAGGACTTCCTGGTGGTCCGGTGGCTAAGACTCTGTGCCTTCAATGCAGGTAGCACAGGTTCAGTCTCTGGTTAGGGAAATAACATCCCACATGCCAAACGATGCATGGTCAAAAAAAAAAAAAAAGACCATCCTGTTTTTTACCTGAGATGGTGACTCTTTTGAGTCATAGCACATTTTGACACAGGGAAGCTTAAACATCAGTCTTAAGATATAGACATTGTCAGCCCAAGTCTCCCCTTGAGTCCAGGCAGCCAATCTTTACTTCTCAAGTAAAGTGGAAACAGTGTTCTCCCATCACTGCTTCCTAGATCTTTCCTAAAGTTGCCAAACTGATGGACCTTTACGGGCAAATCCACATTGATCTGCATTAAGGAAAAGAAGTTAAGGGTATGGAAATACTCACTGTAGTATAAATTGAAGAATCTCACCATAGGCAGGGCTTGCAAGATGGGTCATGTTGGAGAAAAGGGAGACTCTGTTAAATTGTATCTTTTTTATTTCCCCACCACACACACATAAGTATGCACACACTCACAGCATTCAGTTTCAGCCATGGAACTCACTGTCAGTA
This sequence comes from Tragelaphus eurycerus, assembly GCA_935064755.1. Classification (NCBI taxonomy): domain Eukaryota; kingdom Metazoa; phylum Chordata; class Mammalia; order Artiodactyla; family Bovidae; genus Tragelaphus; species Tragelaphus eurycerus. Next base: position 12,839,511 of record CAKXYN010000057.1, read on the forward strand.
GTAGTTTGGAAGAAAAGAAGGGCAAGTAGAGATGCCCTTCCTAGGGACCTTAGATATTCCCAGCAGTGACTGCCAAATATGTCTGAACAGCATTGATTCAGGCCAGCCTGGTCACTTTAATTGGCTAAGGTCAGAGAAATGAAGTACCAGGCTTTGGTTCTCCTGCAAACAAACCTCCTAATTCCCAGTCGAGTGCTGTGTTTCACTATAATGTGTTACTTCTTTCCTGGAGTGACCTTTCCAAGCTGGTTCATGACTCACCAGAGCAAACTGGGTCTCCTGGCACCGTAGTCACACAAGCAGCTTTGTTCCCAAACTCAGTGGTCGTCTGTGATCATCACACACCTTATGGTTTTGAATGATTTATCTTTGTTTCTCAAAGTTAGCTTCATCAATGGAGACTCAAATTTTAACACCAAAAGGCAGTCAGAAGTACTTTGTGGTTGTTCAGTCACTCAGTCATGTCTGACTCTTGACCTCATGAACTGCAGCACTCAAGGCTTCCCTGTCCTTCACCATCTCCCTGAGTTTGTCAAATGCATGTCCATTGAGTCGGTGATGCTATGTAACCACCTCGGTCTCTGTCTCCTCCTCCTCCTCCTTCTGCCTATAGTCTTTCCCAGCATCAGGGGCTTTTCCAGTGAGTCAGCTATTTGCCTCAGGTGGCCAAAGTATTGGAGTTTTAGCTTCAGCATCAGACTTTCCAATAAATATTCAGGGTTGATTTCCTTTAGGATTGACTGGTTTGACCTCCTTGCTGTCCACAGGACTCTTAAGAGTCTTCTTCAGAAGTGCTTTAACCAACGGCAGTGTTGGTGGAGTATGTGGGCTTGTGCATTTGGGTGTCTGTGTCTAGTTCTACCACTTACTGCTGGGTGATCTTGGAGAAGTTTATATACTTTATCTGGGCCTCAGTTTCTTCATCCAAAAGATGGAAGTACTAATAGGACCTAATTTATAGAGTTGTTGTGAGGATTGAGTTGTATGCTGTACATAAAGTGTTCATTAGCATGTTGCTGGCACATAGGGAGCACTCAGAATATTTGCTATCATCATCATCATTTTATTCTTTGCTCTCTTGTGTTTAGATTGGTCTCTCTTATAGCTGTAGACATTATCACCCAATGCAGATAAATATGAAGAATCAAAGAACTAAAGAGTAGTGACATTAGCCTAGTGGGATGTGTGCTGTCTTCCAACAGACATTTATTAAGCACTTACTTGTGTGGAAGGCATAGAGTGCACGTTGGGATGAATAAGACAGATGTGATCCTACTTTCATGAATCCTACCCTCTTGGCGGGGAGACAGGCATTTAATGGGTACTTAACAGTGTGCAGAGTGTTACAACACGGATGCCCTGATTCTGATAGAGGAGGGAGAGGGGAGAAATCACACATCCTGGTGGCCACCGCCACTCTGCCAACCAGGAGAATGCAACAGTCTCCCTGGAAATCCATCTGGGTAAATTTAACTCTAGGGGGAAAAACACAGCCGTTCCATTTCCAAACTGGAATGCTCCCCCATGTGTTTTTGGGAAGCGCAGATGCCTTGGCATTTCCCTCTAACAATAACAGAGATTGTTCACAATTATGAATGGTTTTGGTTGACTTCAGCTCCAACAAAACCATGAATCATTTCATAACTCCTGAAATTGCAAAGAAATAACAGACACTCTGGCTCTAGAAAAAAAAAAAAAAGGACAAGTTATAGAGCACAGTTTCATCTAATTAAATGTGAATTCTTTTTTGTTTGTTTGTTGGTTTGTTTAACAGCTGCATATTGCATGGCCAGCTGGCAATGGATAAAAAAAAAGCCAGTTCAGTGTCTGGGTACCTGGGGTACCACTTGCACAGTCGTGTGTGTGTAATCCGTGACTGGCTATCCATAACCTCCTCTCTCTATCCTTCTTAAAGATTTAAGCCAGAAGCATTATTTCATACATTTTACCATGTTCTAAGGAAGTGAGGGTAAAAGGCTGAGGCTTTTACATGGGCTGAGGCTCGTGTGACAGGGACTCTCCATTATGAATCCCCATCCCAGATCCCCATTGCACAGACACCCTTAGGTGAGACCACCTTTTCAAGCAGGTTTTTGGACTCCTTCTGATACCAGGCCATAAGATGAAATTTTCTAAAGATGGGGTAATGAGGGTCAGGCTTTCCCAATTTGTGACAGTCTTATGAAGTGCCATTTGAGGGACAGGCTAGCAGCTTCTTCTCTTCCCTCTTAATCTAGAAAGGTGCATCTTTCCTTTAAAAAAAAGAAAAGAAAAAAGGTGCATCTTGGCCATAACCACCCAGACGCCCTTGCCCATGCATGCATTCAGAGGCACAGCTGGGTTCTAATATCCCAGAGCTGAGACCAGATGCAGAGTGGGGGCAAAAACGTGAGAACAGTATCACAGTCTCCAAATCTTGCCTTCCATTGTATTGACATTCTTTTTTGATGTTAGTAATGTTAAATGCTATAAGAATTTATTGAAAAGGTGCTTCTTTCGGAAAACAGGCTCAGGGGTGCCAAATCTGCTTCCAACCCCTGATCCATTTCCACCCTGGAGGGTACAAAACAGACCACAGTAGACTCAGACTCATTGGCATAGCATGTCCTAACACACACACATTTATCCTTAATAACACAATTAATACTTTATTGTCGCAGATAAATTAGAGTATTACAGACTTCAAAATGGAAGAAAATTAATATAACCTGTATTCCCACTACGCAAGGAAGCCACAGTTGGCATTTTGAGATATGTAGTTCCAGACTTCTTTCAATGCAGGAATATGTGTCTTTAAACAAAAATTAATATCAAACTGAACACATAATTTTGTTACCCCTCTTTATACTCAGTATACACACTGCATTTACTCATGTCAACAAAAATAATGGCATATCCCTTTGTACTGCACTCTTGGCAAATCTTCCTTTTATTTCTCTCTTCTTGCTGAGAAGAGAGACAGAGACAAGAAAAAAAAACACACTTCACCTTTGGGTTGCAGACTCACATCTTCAGCACCTCTAAAAGTTTGCACTGACCCATCACAGACACTATACCTAAGACCCTTCCCTCTCTGAATTGTAATTATGAGCATGCTCAATCCATCCACCACTATCAAGGTAAAATGCACTGCCATCTTTGGCACCATGGAGATGGCAGGAAGTTGCCTTGGGTACCACTTAGAAAACCCACTCAGATTTTCTTAACAAAGAAAAGGGGACTACATTTTGATAGAACTCTCTTTGGTGATTAGATACTTACAAAAAGGAGCCAAGTCAGCATTCCCCTTCCCAGCGTAGGCTTCCTGCAGCTGGAAAAACCCTTCTTTGGACAGAGAGGGTCCTAGTGACATAGTGAACAGGCTTCTCCAGTTGCCAAGCCCACAGAATTTGGTAAGACACCAATAGATAAGAATGTCTGTCCCCCTTTGGAGCCTAAATCCAGAGGTGCTAAGGCATCACATTCTTCAGGTCTTAATGAAGAATTGTTTCAGTGATAAGTTCTAGAGATAATTGCTGAGTGTGTATTATTCTGGGAGAAAAAGAAGTTAAGAATTTCCATATTTAGAACAAACTGGCTAATGTGGGAACTACACACGTAATCCAGGTGCTCAGAGATCAGATCAGTCGCTCAGTTGTGTCCGACTCTTTGCGACCCCATGAATGGCAGCACGCCAGGCCTCCCTGTCCATCACCAACTCCCAGAGGTCACTCAGACTCACATCCATCGAGTCAGTGATGCCATCCAGCCATCTCATCCTCTGTCATCCCCTTCTCCTCCTGTCCCCAATCCCTCCCAGCATCAGAGTCTTCTCCAATGAGTCAACTCTTCGCATGAGGTGGCCAAAATACTGGAGTTTCAGCTTTAGCATCATTCCTTCCAAAGAAATCCCAGGGCTGATCGCCTTCAGAATGGACTGGTTGGATCTCCTTGCAGTCCAAGGGACTCTCAAGAGTCTTCTCCAACACCACAGTTCAAAAGCATCAATTCTTCGGCGCTCAGCCTTCTTCACAGTCCAGGTCTCACATCCATACATGACCACAGGAAAGACCATAGCCTTGACTAAGCGAACCTTTGTTGGCAAAGTAATGTCTCTGCTTTTGAATATGCTATCTAGGTTGGTCATAACTTTCCTTCCAAGGAGTAAGCCTCTTTTAATTTCATGGCTGCAGTCACCATCTGCAGTGATTTTGGAGCCCAGAAAAATAAAGTCTGACACTGTTTCCACTGTTTCTCCATCTATTTCCCATGTAGTGATGGGACCAGATGCCATGATCTTCTTTTTCTGAATGTTGAGCTTTAAGCCAACCTTTTCACTCTCCACTTTCACTTTCATCAAGAGGCTTTTTAGTTCCTCTTCACTTTCTGCCATAAGGGTGGTGTCATCTGCATATCTGAGGTTATTCATATTTCTCCCAGCAATCTTGATTCCAACTTTTGTTTCTTCCAGGTGCTAGACCCTTGTAAATGTCATTCATTATCACTGAATCCTTCAGCCCTGGCTCTCTTTTCCAGAGTGGATGAATAAGATTGCCATTTATTCATTGAAAGATAGAACAGATAGCATACAGCATCTGGGGAAAGTTGCTCTACAGATGCTGTGATAGTGCCTTTAAGGGGTTTGTGGGGGAAGGGTTTCAGTAAGTGTCCTTGAGCTACTCAAAGAGAGAGTCCACAAAGGTGCTTGCAGGTCAAGCTTTTTAAATCAGAAGAACAACTTGCCATTGTCCCCTTGCACCACAAAAGGTGGAAACATGGGTTGTCTGGAAAGTTCAGGAGGAGGCTTCATACAACACAGTCTGGATTCAGGGCAGGGGCCCGGCCAGCTCCTGATGTCTGAGGAAGACATGGGGACTCTTCTCCAAGTGCATCTGAAAGCCACCTCAGTAGCCCCTGGAGAAGTGTTGTCTTGTTGGTTTCAGCTCAGTCTTTGCGGGGCTCACGATAGGCAGAGACAGACTTGGAGACCCTTTCTCTTGTGGACACCATTCCCTGGACCCTCTTTGTCCACTGAGTTATGGAAGGCATTGTGCTGCCCTCCATATCCAAACCATCATTGAGCGCCCCTTCTGTGGCCTCACCTCCAAGTGTCTACAGATGTGAACACCTGTAACTTCACCGCCTGGGGTGGTATCAGTTTTCAACCACTTCCCTAAAATGTCATGTCAATCTGTCATGGCCCTGTGTAATGCTCTTAATAAGTGATGGGTCCCATATGTATATCCATTTGAGCATGTCAGTTTGGTGGCATTTCTTCTGTCATCCTGAACTTTGATCTGCATCTCATATTGGAATCTCATTTTCTCCATTTCTGTAAACTTTCCAGTTCTTCATGGAATCCCTATCAGATCAGATCAGATCAGATCAGTCGCTCAGTCGTGTCCGACTCTTTGCGACCCCATGAACTGCAGCACGCCAGGCCTCCCTGTCCATCACCAACTCCCGGAGGTCACTCAGACTCACATCCATCGAGTCAGTGATGCCATCCAGCCATCTCATCCTCTGTCGTCCCCTTCTCCTCCTGCCCCCAATCCCTCCCAGCATCAGAGTCTTCTCCCTATACAAGGTCCTAAATGGAGCTCCATGACTCAATCTTGGTTTGATTGATTGGTCTTAGATTGTGATTTCCTCTCTCTCAAGGCTCAGGGCTATTCATAGCCAGGTGCTCAGGATGACAAGATTGTGAGCTGTGAAGCCAGCCAGGGTGTTCTCCTGGAGTGGGGTCATCCTTCAGAACCCAGGTGTGGGAGGGGTATTTGGAAAGTTTAATAGGACAAGTTCTCTATGGGCTCTGGTTTGATTCAGCTCAGCTCAACGAGGCCAACCTTTGTGTGGAGGGAGAACACAGGTGAGAGCCAAGGCCACGGTGCCTCCAGAGGAAGGGTGCGCCTTCCAAGGGGCGGCATTGGCATCATCCAGCTCTCTCTAGGGCTCTGCGCTCTGTGTGCTCTGTGCACCTGGTGGTCTTGGGGAACAGAGGTAGGCCTTGAGCACCAAGCAGTTGCTTTACTGCATCCCAATAGGAGCCATGCAGGACTCTCTGGTGACCCTCCTGGGCTCTGACGCTGGTCCTGCAGAGTTTTTCAGGGTGAGTTCAAAGCACTTTGGGTGGGTGGCAATGCCTGGTGCCTGTGTTGTAACTCTTAGCATCAGAGAATGCCAGGATGGTTGAGCAGTAGAGCTGGAGGGTGAAGCGTCCTTTCTTGAGCCTGTTCCTCAGCCTGGTGGGCAGTATTGGAGATGCAGGGGTGACGGTACACAGCACAGCACTCCGTCACCAAGTGGAAGGAAGTGAGCCTCCTTCCGTTCTCTTTCAGGCCTTCTGATCAAGTTGAGAGAGTTTCAGCTGGGCACTAGGATGTCTTTAAATCCCTCCGAGTCTTGCTACGCTTCTTTTTTTTTTTTTTTTTTTTTAACAAAGAACATTTTATTCTATGTTCTTAAATTTTACAGTTTTGTTTCTACTATTTGCTTTCATTATTATGTCCTACTTAAAGCCTGTGATACTGGTTTTTTCATTGAAGACAGTCATATAAAATTTCTTTTTAAATAATAAGATACATCTGTTTCCACCGTGCAGAATTAAACTACTGGACTTATCCAGTAGGATGATACGTAGCTATGGCCAGACATCATGAGGGTGGCCCTTGAGTGACTCAAGTTGGAGAAATGCTAAATAAGAGCTACTCTTTTCCTTACCATGCCATCCAATGTCCCTTTCTTGCCAAGGCAGCTGAGAAGGCATTTCAGTTTGTGTGTGTGTGGTTTATGTCACTCACGGGAGCTCCTGATTACAGGCCTGTGGGAGCTGAAGGGAGTAGAGGTCGTGCTGTCCTCTGGCAGAGACTTCAGCCTTGAGCTTCAGTAGGAAGCCCCGCTTGGGAAAAAGCAAAGTCCTGGACTCAGGAGTCCCTGTAGCAAACCTGACGGCAGCCTGCATTCTAGCGTGGTTGCCAGCAGAGTTAGGGGTGCTGTGGAGGTCACTCAGCCTGTTGTCCTGCCAGCCTCTGGGGCCCAACCAAAAACACTTAAGCAAATGTGTATTGAACCCTTATTATGGGCTGGCACTTCACATGAGTTGTCTTATTTACTTCTCATAATGGTAAAAGGTAAAAGTAATAATAGTAGTAATAAGAAGAGGAGAAGCAAGAAAAAGATGCGGAACAGGTTAATATTTATTGAGCACTCTACCCCAGATGATCTACAGATTCAGTGCAGGACCTTTCAGGATCTCAGATGCCTTCTTTGTGGAAACTGACAAGCCTATTCTAAAATTCATGTAGAATTTCAAGGGACCCAGGATAGCCAAGACAATCCTGAAAAAGAAAAATAAAGTATGACCTGTACCTCCCAATGCTACAAAGCAACAGTAATCAAGACAGCATGGTCTTGGCACAGGATGGACATATAGGTCAATGGAATAGAAACAAGAGTCCAGAAATAAACATAATAAGCATATGTGGTCAACTGGGTTTTACAAGGGTGCCTCATTCAGTGAAGAAATAGTCTTTTCAGCAAATGGTGCTGCAACTGAATAGCCACATACAAAAGAATGAAGTTGGACCCTTACCTCACACCATGTATGAAAATTAACTCAAAATGAATCAAAGACCAAAACATAAAAGCCAAAAGTATAAAATGGAAATAAATCTTCATGAGTTTGGTAAAGAGTTCTTAGATATGAGAGCCAAAACACAAACAATAGAAAAAATATAAACTGGACTTTATAAAAATTATAATTTTTGTGCTTCAAAGTACATCATCAAGAAAGTACAAAGACAACTCAAAGGGTGGGAGAGCATATTTGTAACCCATGTATCCAAAAAGGGATTTGTATCCAAAATACATAAAGAACTCTTAAAACTCAATCATAAAATGGCAGATACCCCAATTTAAAAATGGTCAAAGGCTCTGAATAGACAGCTCTCCAAAGATAACATATGAGTGGCCAATAAGCACATGAAAAAATGCTTAACATCATTAGCCATCAGTAAAAGGCAAATCAAAACCACTTAACACTCCCTAGGATGGCTAGCAGAGAAGGCAATGGCACCCCACTCCAGTACTTTTGCCTGGAAAATCCCATGGACAGAGGAGCCTGGTGGGCTGCAGTCCATGGGGTCGCTAGAGTCAGACACGACTGAGTGACTTCACTTTAACTTTTCACTTGCATGCATTGGAGAAGGAAATGGCAACCCACTCCAGTGTTCTTGCCTGGAGAATCCCAGGGATAGGGAAGCCTGGTGGGTTGCCGTCTATGGGGTCGCACAGAGTCGGACACGACTGAAGTGATGCAGCAGCAGCAGTGTTGGTCAAGGATGTGGAGCATCTGGGACCCTCATACACCACTGATGGGAATGTAAAGTGATGCAGCTGGAAAGCAACCTGGCAGCTCCTCCAGTGATTAAACATAGAGTTACCTTATGGGTGTACAGCGTGACTTTATGACTTCATGGTTGGAGAACAATCCAAGTAGACAAATGGATAAGCAGAATGCAGTATATCCATACAACGGACTGTTACTCAACTATAAAAAGAAATGAGGTACTTACACATGAAACAACATGGATGAACATTGAAAGCCTTATGCTCAGTGAAAAAAGCCAGTCATAAAAGACCACATATTATATGATTCTGTTCATATGGAAGTCCCAAATAGAGAAATTGATAGAGACAGAAGGTAGATTACTGGTTTCTCAGGTGTGGGGAGGGGTGTGGGGGAAGTGGGGGAGGAAGAGGGATGGTAACTAAAGGCTTCAAGCTTTCTTTTTTAAGTAATAAAAATGTTCCAGAATTGACTGGTGATGGTTTGCACCTATCTGTGAACATACCAAGAATCCTTGAACTATATGGTTTAAATAGGTGAGTTGTATGATATGCTCATTATATCTCAATACAGCTGTTAAAAATATTTATTGAGTCTTACTAGGTACCAGGCAGAGTTCTAAGCATTTGTGCCCACATTAACTCATTTTGTTCTCACGATCACCCAATGAGGTAGACCCTGCTGTGTGGATATATTCCCCCATTTTACAGCTGAGCAAACTGAGGTAGAGTTGCCCAGGGGACTGTTCTCAGCTTGGCACATAAGGAAAATGAAACACAGGGTTCAGTGCTGCATCTCTGCCCATGCAGCGAGTGCAAAGTGAAGAATTGCAGTCGGGTACTGGACTCCTGCTCTCAGCCACTCACCATGCTGTACTAGAGGTAAAGGAGTGGGGTCACTATCCCAGTGGGTTACAAAGAGAAAGAAGCCCCAGAAACATTGTCTGGATGACCATCCGCACTAATTCACTCTGTGACTTTGGTTAAGGCAGAGCATTACTGGACCTCTCTGCCTTCATCCCTTTAATGGTGTCTTAGGCTCGATGCAAGGAAGGGTTCTTGAAGGTACTAATGAGGATCTGTGGACAACCTTTAGCATTCAAAAAAAAATTCTAGCAGGATCCTATCTATTATCAGCCTTGCCGGCTAACGAGATCACAGGGCGTCTTTGCTCTTGGCTGGAATTACATCCAACCAGGGCGGTAACCCTGGTTACCTCAGGCTGATGAGAAGCTCTGATTAGCAGTTACATATCTGACTCTGCTTAGCAAGAACAAGAAACTGAATCCTGCATTGCTTGAGAAATGCCGTGTGGTGGGATAAGCCTGATTCAGAGCCCATTTTGGGGCCACTGGGTGGGGACTGCCAGTTGCAGGTCGGAGAGCTTCCACCTTTCTTTCAGACAGTGATTCTTCAAGGTCATTGGATCCCCATGGGACTTGTCCTGTGCTGGACCCCCAGCTTTCTAGTCACTCAGATCCTAACGAAAGAAGCGTTTTCTTACTACCCAGGAATTCCCTGTGGAAGGTGGGAGCCCAGGTAGGTAGGAGTGGGGTGAGGACGCAACCGCCATAGCCAGGCTGGGCAAGCGCTTTGCTGTGAGGAAGAAAGGCAGGGCCCTCCGTGCTCTGAACCACCAGTTTTTCTCTTACTGTAGGCAGAGGACAAGGCCCGGGCCCGCTTGCTCATCAGCGCCGTCCTCCGCCGTGCCTGGAGAGCTCTGAAAATAAGCCAGATTACGAGTAATGGCCTCGCATCAGCTCCAGCACTAGTGTTCTCTGGCACTAAGTTTCCCAACACGGTCTACTAAAATGTTCTCCATTGACTAAAGTAGTGCCTGTAGGATCGGCCTGGGCTAGAGCCTTAGGACAACTGAGGCAGGAAGAAGCCCTCAAACAACATTTATTTTATAGATAAGGAAGCCCTTCGGGTTTGTTTAAAGAGCTGGCTCGACCACCACTGTTGGCCTGGAGAGAGGTGGTGGCCTGCCGTCGGCTGCTGCTGCTGATCTGATAGTCAGGATCATTTTTATCCATGTGCAGGCATCAGCAAGGACTGCTTCTGCTCCCTGCAACTGCTAGACTCAGTTTGGGTGGAATTTATCACAGCCTCGGTGTTCCACTTGATTCAGCTTGGCTGGGGTGATGCTCAGGTCTTTTGTAGAAGAGTGCATGGCCCTGGCCAGTTAAAGAGTGGCCTGCCCTAGAGTGGCCAGAAAATGCTGCTCACTGACTCATTCGTTAACTCTCGGACGTAGCAGACCTTGCCTCAGAACTTGGGGAAGTACCAAAGCAGTTCTTGTGAATGTGTACCTGACCCAGAAAGAACTGACACGGGTGTACTGAGGAAGGTAAACGCATGTACTCATCAAGGCAGAAAATATTTGGACCAGTGGGAGGGCTGGGGCACTTGAACAAAGAAGGAGCAGCTATGGGATTGCTGGAGGCCCACGGGAGGTTTTCTGGAGGAGATCGCATTTGAGCTGCCCCTGAGGGATAAGTAAGATTTGGGAACTGATATGGTGTACTTTCTCTGTCAAAACACGGCCCACTGAGAACAAAAAAACAAAGCAGTTGAGACATTCCCGGTGCCAAGACTGGAAGCTGGAGCTGACAGTGGTACAGGAGGGGGTCCTTGAGGGTTTCCAGGATAATCACTCCCCTCTTCCCCCTCAGTGCTGGGTTTCCCATCCTCCAAATGGTGGGGCTGATGAGACAGATGGTCAGCCGCTTCCTGCTCTGACTTCTGAAAATCCAGTCCAGGCTGCTTGTTTTTTAGGAGCTCTCTGTGCAGCTACATGTATTAGGTGCTGAGCATGACCACGCGCTGTGCTGAGTGCTTTGTTTGCACCAGAAACACCCAGAGAGGCTTAGAGATCAAGTCGCTTGCTCACCAGGTTCATCCAGCCACTTAGCAAATAATGAAACGTCTGCGTGCCAGATACTGCCCTAGGCATAAAACGCTGAGCAGCGCAAACACACCCTGTGCACCTGTGGGGCTTATAAAGTTTTATGGAGGAGAGGGACACTAAACACATGAACGGATGTTCTTATAAACTTCGGAAAACCAATAGGTCTATAACAGATTTGGCTTGTTCTGGTAAGGGGCAGTCGGACTCAGATGCAGATCGTTCAGAACCTGTTCCATACAGATTGCCCAGCCTCTTACCAGGGCCCCTGCATGGCCAGGGAAGGAAGTCAGGTCTCCATCCTCCTAGGTCACTGGCTCCCTGCCACTCTGGTTACTGTTTCAGGATACACACCTGTCCGCACGACTGATGGGGAAACATGGCTGACTCCCGCATGCCCTCTTTGAGGGGAGGTTGGTCCTAATACCCAACTCTCCTTTCCATCCACCTTCTGCTGCTGCTGCTGCTGCTAAGTCGCTTCAGTCGTGTCCGACTCTGTGCGACCCCATAGAGAGCAGCCCACCAGGCTCCCCCGTCCCTGGGATTCTCCAGGCAAGAACACTGGAGTGGATTGCCGTTTCCTCCTCCAATGCGTGAAAGCGAAGTCACTCAGTTGTGTCCGACCTTCAGTGACCCCATGGACTGCAGCCTTCCAGGCTCCTCCATCCATGGGATTCTCCAGGCAAGAGTACTAGAGTGGGGTGCCATTGCCTTCTCCACCATCCACCTTCTAGGAGCTCCCAAGTCCCAGGTCTTGCTGACACAGTTGATAAGCTTTCCTCAGATGTCATGTCATGGAAAACTCCTGCTGAAATCTGCCAGCTGCAATCACAAAGGGCATCAGCGAGAAAACCTCTTCCATGGAGTGTCTGTGTTCATGGTAATGTACCAGGGTTACAATCCAAGACATGGGAGTCCGGTACACACAGGCCAGGATCCTGTTGCAGGCGTCCCTGGGCCCTGCCACTGCCCGTGACAAGAGGATGCTGGATGTCGAAGTTCAGTGTCTCTGGCTAAAAGCAGCTCTAGGAAACTTCCCAGCTGGGGGCCAAAAAGGACAGGGAGCCAATGTGTTAAAGAACCAAAGGTGCTTTTCCTCTGCTGGGATTGTGCTCAGGGAGAAGCCCGTGGCACTGTAGCCCCCCAAATCCTTGCCATGGACCTTGCCCCCCAGACCCCTCCCGTGGACCTTGCCCCTCAAACCCCTGCCATGGACCTTGCCCCCCAAACCCCTGCCGTGGACCTTGCCCCCCAAACCGCTGCCATAGACCTTGTTCTCTGTGCTTCCGTGTTCTCCTTCGTGTGACAGTCCCTCTGTGGCCAATCCGCTGGCCTTTCTTCCCTACTCACCCTCCTTTCCTTGCCTACAGCCCTTCCCCCATAGTACAGCCCTCTCATCTTTCTGCCCTGGACATCACTGTCTTCAAAAACATTTTCTAAAGAGCAAAACTGTAATTTATGTTTGTTAACTAAATGAGTTAATCAGTGAGGCCTTTTTATTATGTAATGTTTTGTCCATAAAAAGAATGTATGACATCAATATAAGGTATTAATAAAATGCCCATTCTGCTGAGTTAAATCTCCTGTGCGGCCCTTCCCCAGGATAGCAGCCTCTTTAACTGGAATGTTTCCTCTTCCCAGTCTTTACAAAGAGATCCCACTTGGTCATATGGTTCTAGAAACACTTCAAAAGCATTTCTTATCAGAGATAATCTTAGGTAATGACTCCTACTCATCACACACACACACACACACACACACACACACACACACACACACACACACACACACACACACACACACTCAAAGCACTTCGGTATCTCAGAGTATGCCCTACCACACACACACACACACACACACACAGCACTGCCAGAGTACCCAGGCTGGCCGTCCTGAGCAGAGCAGAAGCTCCTGAACTCTGCTTGCCTGCCTGCCTGCGGTGCATGGTTTCCCTTACCTGGAATAACCTCTGCCCACTCGCCCCACGTCTCTGCCTGTCACACCCACCTCTTGTTCTAGACCCCAGAGTGTCATGGTTTTCCAGAAGCCTCACCTGCTTTCTCCAAGCTCTGCTCCCTCCTCCTCTGAGTCCCTTTAGAACATGGCTGGTTTTTCCTTTTCTCTTGAGGCAACTGACATATTGCTGCTTTCTATTAAGGTTGGTTTTTCCCAGATCTTATCTCACACAGTGCATTATAAGCTCCTTGTGGACAGCCCTGTGTCTGAGTTTGCAGGGCCCAATAGAGCACCTTGCACATAATGGGTGCTCAGCGCATAGCTGGACCACAGGGACTTGAACAGTCCTCCTCTGAAGCCCACCTCACACCCTCTTCCCTGAAATCCTATAAAAATAGGTACCCCTGTGTCTCCCTAGGAAGTTAGGGGCTCCGTAAGTAGGAATGTGGTCGATTCTTGAAAAATGTTGGCTGGGTGAATGAATATTTGCAATTTTCCGCCCAAGATTGAGAATTACGCTCAGTGCTTTCTAAGGCCAAAAGTCATTTAACCTATATCACTTCTTGATAATTAACCCCCATGTAGTGATATTCGAAATTAGAAATGAAATAGCATATAATTCACAAGCACCAGTTGAAGATTGTGGTTCTCTGTCATTCATAAAGTTTTTTGTTGTTGTTGAAGTATATTTGATTTATCATGTTGTGTTAATTACTGCTGTACAGCAAAGTGATTTAGTTATACGTGTGTGTGTGTGTGTGTGTGTGCACATTCTTTTTCAATATTCTTTTCCATTATGGTTTGTCATAGGATACTGAATATAGTTCTTCATGCTATACAGTAGGACCTTGTTATTTCTCCATCCTGTATATAAAAGCTTACATCTGCTGACCCCAGTCTCCCACTCCATCCCTCCCCTCCCCCTTCCCCTTGGCTGTCACCAGTCTGCTCCCTGCGTCCGTCCGTGATTTCCTTTCTGTTTGATAGATGCGCTCATCTGTGTCACAGTTTAGATCCCCCATCAAAGTGATACCATGTGGTAATCGTCTTTCTCTCAGACTTACTTTGCTTAGTGTGATCATCTCTAGGCCCATCCATGTTGCTGCAGATGGCATTATCTCATTCTTTTCTGTGGCTGAGTAGTATTCCTCTGTGTGTGTGTATGTGTATAGACATAGATATATTGGTTGGCCAAAAAGTTCATTTGGGTTTTTCCATAGCATCCTGTGGGAAAACCTTGATGAGCTCTTTGACCAGCCCGTTACGCACGACACCTTCTTTAGCCGTTCATCCATCAGTGGCCAGTTAGGTGGTGTCCATGTCTTGTCTGTTATCAGTAGCACTGCTATGAACATAGGGGTGCATGTATCTCTTTGAATTATAGTTTTGTCTGGATATATGCCCAGGAATGGGATTGCTGGATCATATGGTAACTCTATTTTTAGTTTTTTGAGGAACCTCCATACTGTTCTCCACAGTGGCTGCATCAACTTACATTTTCACCAACAGTGTAGGAGGGTTCCTGTTTATAAAGGTTGGAAGTCTCCCTGTAGATATCTTTGGTGATAAGGGGTGTTGAAGGAGATTTTGTCTGCACGTCTCACTTGTTGGCACCTTTAACAAAACACCAGCTGCTTTGTTTTAAATGACACTGCTAAGAAGAACATGTACAGTTCTTTGAAATGGTTTTTGACCTTTTGGTCAAAATGGTTATACCTTTAAATTGGACTATCATTAACAGTGGTTAGAGAGTTTAACATACAAAAGCTTCCACCACCATTTCTGTTTTTCTCTGATACTTTCCAACCCTTGTCCATATGTAGCAAGGAAACTTTCATTTCTGCCAGGAATGAAATTGAAGCAGTGATGTGATCACATTGTAGACAAACTTTCTGAACACCTACAAAATCCTGTGCTGAGAGCGATGTGTACTCAGTTATTCTGTGTGACCCCATAGACCGTTCCACTAGGCTCTCCATCCTTAGGATTTTCTAGGCAAGAATATTGGAGTGGGTTGCCTTTTCCTCCTCCAGGGGATCTTCCTGATCCAGGGATCAAACTTGCATCTCTTGCGTTTCCTGCATTAGCAGGTGGGTTCTTTTACCACTGAGCCATGGGTTCAGGATGCAAAAAAGAGCTTGTCCCCTGAACAGATGTCTACTTGGTGTCTGCTCTGTGGCTGGAGCTGCTCTGGTTCCCAGGGTGCCACAATGAATAAGGCGGAGCCCCAGCTCTCAGAGATGGGGAAGCAGGCACCAAAGAGATTTAAAAAAAAAAAAAAAGCATGTTGCCTGTGAAGAAAGATAAAGCCAAGTAAGAGAGATAGAAGGAGTTGCTATTCTAGGTGGATCGTCAGAGACATCCCCTCCAAGGTAGCTTTGAAGCAGAGATTTAAAGACATCTGGGAGTGAGGGAAATGTTTTTGGCAGAAGGAGCAGCCAATACAAAGTGCAAAGGCCCTGAGGTGGGAGTGTTGCTGATGCTTTTCAGGAACCAACAGAGGCTTGGGTGGCTGGAGAGTGGTGGGCATGGGATGGGGAAATAGGAGGTCAGGCGAGGATGCAGGAGTCTGGGGTTGGCCATGTTGGAGGCTGCAGTAAGGACTTGGACTTTTATTCTGAGTGTGATGGTGCCTTTGGAAAGCACTTCTTCACTGTGGAGAACAGCCCCGGGAAAAGGAGTGGGCCCAGGGAAATGACTGGGGGCCTGAAGAAGTTGTTTGAGAAAGAGGCTCTGGGGGCCTGGACCAGGGCGATGGTGATCTAGGGCTAAGGCAGTAGCGTGGTCAGGTTCTGAGAGTGTTTTGAAGGTGAAGCCAACAAGATTTCCTTTCCTACTGAATGTGAGTGTGCAAGAGAGGAGTTGAGGGTGAAATCAAGATTTTGACCTGAGTAACTGATAAGATGGAGATGCTGCTAAATAAGAACACAGGAGAAACTGGTTTGGGCAGCAAAATCAGGAGTTTTGTGTGGTAATAAGAAGCTGGGTGAGCCTCCTCCTAAGTTTGTGGCAGACAATCCCCAAATGTGGTGTCAGCATCTCCTTGACACAGTGCTTCAACTCAAACCCAGGAGGAAGACTTTCGCTTTCCTGATGTTGACAGAGAATCCAGTGAGGGTGTGCTGGTTAGGGCAGTGCTGGGGGACAGGTGGGATCTGGGAAGTTTCCAAGGAGGAGAGGAGCTTGAAGTGAGCTTTCATATCAGGCGGCTGTGGTTGCAGGTGACAGAAAACCCAACTCAAAATGTCTTAAACCATGTAGGAAATGACTAGCTCACATATCAAGAAGTCTGGAGAGCAAGCTATCCCGAGGTTGCCCAGTGCCACCGTCAGGGACCCACACACATCTTTCTGTCTTTTTGTTCCGCTAGCCTTAGCACTTAGCTGGCACTCTCACAGCTCCAGGCATCCTGACCTCTCACGTCTATATCCAAGGGCATCCCAAGGAAGGAATTCTTGAAGAACTCGGAGGCAGTTAGAATAGCAGGTGCACTTATGCAGAAGGCAGACCGTCCTCAGCTTAAACCCTGTGCTGGGGCCGGGTGTCGGCGATGGCTCTTGGGTAGAAGGTGGAGCACGCAGGACAGTGTCTTCCTTTGGAAAACACATCCTGAAACTGTTTTTGTCATTCCCGTCTTCATTCAGGTTGTGCATCAGACCCTTTCAGTTGCGAATGATAGACATCCCTACCCATCACTGAAAAGTGTGGCTCCAAGGACTTGAAAGATACCATCAGCACTAGTGTCTGTCTTCTCTGCCTTCCCCTCTGTTAACTTTTGCTCTCAGATGGGCTTACCCCTCAGGGCCATGAGATGTGGCCTCAGCTTTGAATCCCGTGGGAACTGTGTTTCCTTACTGGACATCCCCAGAAAAGGCTTACTGCTTATGCTTCTGACTGGCTTGTGTTCCTATCCTTGAATGAACCTTCGTGGCTGTGGGGAGTGCAGTGTGCCCAGACCCCACCTTAACGACACTGAACAGGAGTGAGTGAAAGTTGGCACTCCAAACTCTTGATGACAGAACAGTTGGTAGTCCCAAGCCACAAACATCAACCCAAGATTCTACCTCCAGGTTCAAGAAATGTCTCACATGTTTTGTTTCGACATCCCCTTGTGTGTTTACAGTCTATAGCAGGCTGTCTCAGACATGTCAGTCAGTCCTCACAATACCCCTGTACAGGTGGCGGGGAGAGATTTGGAGACTATCCCACATTACAGAGGCGGGTCAGAGAACTTAATGACTTACTCTGAGTTTTCCAGGTAGTAAAGACCTTTGAATCCAGGTCTTCTGACCCTAGGTTCAGTGTTCTAGTCTACTCTGCCAGCAAAATTGCCCATTACATCAAAGACTCACTGTGAATCTGTGTGCATATTTGATGAAAGAAGTTCTTTAAACTGCACAAATGAGATCAAGTTGAAGAGTCAACTCAAGGAGTCCCCATCACTTGAAGTCTCAGGATATGTAAATGGTAAAAGAAAGAATGTCATTAAGCTCAAGGGCATGTTTTAATGACACTTAATTAACTTATTTAAAATAGCAAATCTTTTCCTCTTCTGCTGAGATAGGTCCTGGGAAGAAGGATTGTAATATCCCCAGGTGGCTAAGGACCAGGAGGATTTTCCTCACAGCCTCCTTTGTAGAGAAAAGCATGGGGACTTCCATGGTGGTCCCGTGGTTAAGAATCCAGCTGTCAGTGCAGGGACATGGATTTGATCCCTGGTCCAGGAAGATCCCACATGCCATGGAGGAACTAAGCCCATGTGCCACAACTCCTGAGCCTGCGAGCTGCAGCTTCTGAAGCCCATGTGCCCAGAGCCTACGCTCCTCAACTAGGGAAGCCACTGCAGGGAGAAACCCATGTACCACAAGGAAGAGTAACCCCCGCTTGCCGAAACTTGAGAAAAGCCCGCGCAGCAACAAAGACCCAGCACAGCCAAAAATAAATACATGAAGTTATTTAAAAGTTAAAAAAACTGGGCTGTAGCTGAGTCTCCTCTCACTCCCCAGCCTCGCCCTCCCCTGGCCAACATGCAAACCATTGTCAGCTGAGGGTGCTACAGATTGTGGGCCAGAATTCAGTCTGCCCCCAAGGTTGGCACCCCAAGCTTTTTCCTGCAGGAGTCGATTCCATGCCAAGTGGGGTTGTCTGCCCACCCCTATCTCTCCCTGAGCTCCAACTGCAGTCCATCAGCCAAGCCGCCACTTTCTCTCATGAACAAGTGGCTCCAGGGTGGATTCTGAGGCACCCCGTTAGATTTCTGGGTGTTTGGAAGTATTTTTCTGGGATCTTAGATGAAACCAGAAGGCTTCAGGCTTCAATTCTCTGAGGCCCTGTTGTACAGACAACAAGTTAGACTTGTTCCCTCCAGGAGGAGCAGTGGGCAGATAAGTTACAGAGAGGGTAAGGAATCATCCTCCCACTCGCACAGTAGGGTCACGCGGGGGATAGAGGGAATTCTTGCATCAGACGAGCTGAACAGGCCTGAAATGTGTTCATGATTCACTGAGCACATAAATGAAGGCCCAAGGTAATTGTAGGTCCTCCACTGGCTCCCCACTGGTTATTACCCTCCGGATGACAGAGCAATAGCAGGACCAGGTCTTCCGACTCCTCGTCCCCAGGTTGGCCCCCCATGCCAGGCTGCTGGCAGGACCCCCTCAGATGAGGGTTAGGGGAAGCCGCGAGTCCTGTGCTGGGCTGGCAGCCTCAGGCCGCTAGGCCCTGGGGGAGCGGGCGAGCTGGGCTGGCAGTGCCTCGGTAAGAGCACAGGCTTTGGGGTGAAACAGAAGCTGGCACCTGCCGCCTACTACCTGTGTGACCTTGAGCAAGTGAGCTCATCTCTCTCAGCCTCCACTTCCTCCTCTCTGACCTGGGGGTAATCAGCGTACCCTCCTCAGGAGTTGTGGTGAGGATGAAATGAGATGGTGCGTGTGAACCACCGAGCACGAGGTTTGGCACAGAGTAAATCCCTCAGTGTGTTCAGGCAGTGAGGGGCTGACCTCTCCCATCCCATGTCCGAGTCCTGCCCAGGGTCTCGGGAGCAATGCCCGGGTACCAGCCCTCTGAGGAGTGTGGCCTCACCTAGCCGGCCCACCAAGGGCAGCTCATCTGCGTGCCCGCGTCAGGGATACTCAGGCGGGCTCCCAGGTGCCCGCCTCACCTTCCTCCTGGCCCCGGCCCTGGCCTGCTGTACCTTCTTCTCAGGGGCAGCTTGGTGGGCCCTGTGTTCACAGGGGAGGGACGCCCAGCCGCTTTGCTGAACAGCCCTCCCACAGCCCCCAGGGCCCGTGTGGAGGGTGGAATCAGAGGAGGCTCTGTGCTGGAGCCAGGTTCTGAGGTGGCAGTGGGGCTTCCGGGGATGGGCCCACCTGCTTGCCTCGCTGGCCTCATGCCAGGAGTGTAGTTGAGGAGTTGCTCCTGCCTGACCTGAGTGGTTGACGAGCCAGCAGCAGCTGCTGCATCTGGAGCCAAGTGTTGGAGCCTGAAACAGCATCACCCCCCACTTGAGGGCCTTCTAGCCTGGCCCAGATTTTGGCCAGCTCTCTCGAAAAGGCTCCCTGAAGGACTCTGGGTCTGGTGCCAGGACCCATCCCCCACGCCCTCTCTCTCCCCTGGCCCCCCCCGCCCCCCCACAGCAGCGTGTGACTCCTCTTATCACAGAGATTAGCGGGGAGGAAGCTGGCATGTGGAGACAGAAGGCCGAAGGTGAGCCCCGCCGCGGCTGCCTGCCCGCTGCTGACCTTGAGCGAGTCACATTTCCTTTCGAAATATGCTTTTTTGCCTGGTAGAGAGGGAGAAGAGAACAGCTATTCTTTCTCCGTAATAGGGTATGTGTGAATGTCACATAAAATAACCATAAGGCAGTGCTTGGTTGTTTGAGAAGATGTTAAAGAAAGTCAGAGGTGAAATCTGAGAAATGAAAAGACTCTTTCCAGCCTAGTTAAGCAGATACTGACCACTCTTTTCATCTATTTGGAGTGAAAGCAGGCACTCTCCCTGGACCACCCTGCTAGTTTCAAGGCTGAAACTGCAACTGCTGGGTCTCGCTCAGTTGACCCTCCAGTGGGAGGTCTGCACAGGCTTGGGATGTCTCGGAGGCCTGGCCCTGACCTAGTGGGCTACATGTTTCTGTTCTCCTGTGAAAGCGGAGCTCAGGGATGCATGGGTGACTAAGTGGGATGGGGAAGCCAGCACTGAGGCCCTACCTCCTCCCTAGCCTGGTTAGGGGTGGGAGGGAGGTGTCAGGTCTTCCTGGGATTCAGCTTCCACTGAAAAACGCAAAACAAAACAACCTTGTTGAAATTTTAACTGAAATTTGTATTAAATTTCAATATATAAAGGAAGAGATTTTAAAAATAATACATATTCCCATTCAAGAACATATATATTTTCTTCAAATCTGGTTTTATAGCCTTCAGTAAAAAAATTTTTTACTATTATTATTTTTTAGTAATTTTAAAAAAATTTCCTTTTGGCCGCTTTGGGTCTCCCTTGCTGCATTCAGGTTTTCCCTAGCTGTGGTGAGTGGGGGCTACTCTCTGGTTGTGGTGCACGGGCTTCTCATTGCACTGGCTTCTCTTGCTGCAGAGCACAGGCTCTAAGGCACAGAGGCTTTAGCAGTTGTGCCCCATGGGTTTAATTGCCCTGTGGCATATGGGATCTTCCTAGACCAAGGATCAAGCCTATGTTTCCTGCATTGCCAGGTGGATTCCGAACCACCAGAGCGCCAAGAAAATCCCAAAGTGTCTTTTTTTGAAGTATATCATACCTAGTGCGGGCATACTAAGTCGCTTTAATTGTGTCCCACTCTTTTCGACCCAATGGACTATAGTCCGCCAGGTTCCTCTGTCCATGGGATTCTCCAGGCAAGAATACTGGAGTGGGTTGCCATGCCTTCCTCCAGGGGATCTTCCCGACCCAGGGGTCAAACTGCCAGTTCTTTGCCACTAGCTCCACCTGGGAAAAAACACAAACCCTAATGTACAGCTTGATGGATTTTCACAGGGTGAACACACCAGCGCCCGGCATGGCCTGCACTCCTCTCTTTTCACCATTGCCTCCACTGTCCTTGACTGCCAGCAGCTTAGGTCAGTTTTGCCTGTTGTTGTATATTCTGCAAATGGAACCATTCAGTGTGTACTCTTGTTTTTGTTTTTCACTTGACATTGAGACTTATCCACACTGTTGGGTATGGTTGCTGCTGCTTCTCCCTGCGTATAGTATTACATTGTGTGACTAACCTCAGTTCTTTTCATTCCTTCTCCAAGTGATGGGGATGACTTCTAGTTCTGCCCTATCACCAGCGATGCTGCTAGGATCATTTGTGTTCATAGCTCTGGGTGAACTTAGGCACACATTTCTCTTGGGTACTTACCTAGGAATAGAACTGGTAGGCAGTAAGACTTTTATAGTTTTCTTCATGTAGGTTCTGTAAGTTTCTTGTATAATTTATTCTTAGATATTTATAATTTTGTCACTATTGTGGATAGGCTATTTTTTAATGTTCTCTTTTTGGTATTTATGACTAGGAAAAAATATTAATTTTTGAATATTTATCTTGGATCCAGCCACCTTACCAATTCTCTTATTAATTGTAGGAGACCTTTTTTTTTCTTCTTTTTTGCAATAGTCTCTTAGATTTTCTGGCTATCCAAATATCATCAAAGAAATTATTTTAGTTCTTATTTGATAACATTGATACCGCTTTCTTGCTATACTACTTTAGATAGTAGTGGTAGATTATGATAAATAATAATGCTGATTACACTCATCCTTACCTAGTTCTACATTTTAGTTAAAATTATCCCTGTTAATAATCATGTTTGCTACTGGATTTTGATTAATAGTTTGTATTCTGTATAAATCATTAGCTTCTATTCCTGGTTTGTAATGAGAAATTATCTAAATTTTACCAAATACCTTTTCAGCATCTGTTAATGTGACTTTCCCATCTTTGTGGTTGCCATGGATAATAATGTTGGACCATTTTACATTTCTAGGTTTAGTTGTAACATGTTTTTTTTCTTTTGATACTTAGCTAGAATCAATTATGTAGATAATTTTTGCATCAAGTTTAATAAATGAGAATGGTTTATAGTTTTCTTTCTTGTGCTGTCTTCTTATTTTTAATAGAGTTTAGTGGCTTCATAGCACTAATTGGGGAACTCTCCATCTTTTAGTATGACCTAGAATCCTTGAAATGATGTTGCAATTATCTGCCATTTAAAGACTGGATAAAATTAATTGACTCTATCTGGCACTAAATACCTAGCACCATTTTCAGTAGTGGATCTTTGATCACTTTCCAGTTTTTCTATGATAATTTGTCTTTTCAAATGTTCCATTTCCTCTTGGGTCAATTTTAGTAATGTACGTTTGTCTATGCAATTACCAGATTTTCAGGTTTGTGGCCACGTGATATTCTTTTATGGCTTTGCTTTTCTTTTCTGTCACTTTGGTTGGATCTTCTTTCTCATTCCTGATCTTTGTAAGTTTACTCTTCTCTTAGTCTCATGAAAGTTTTATTTTACTTATTTTCAGTTTTGGCAGTTATTTATACTCTCCACTCTTCTACTATTTTTTAATCTTATTAATTCCAGCTTTTAACTTACTAGTTTATAATCATGTTTCTTCCATTTTGGTTTGTTCTTTTTGTAACCTCTTAATAAGAGGACCAAATTTCTTTATTTTTCATATTCCTTCTTTAATCATAGAGGCTTTGAATTTCCCTCTGAGCGTGACTTTTGCTCTGTCCCATGAGAATTGATATGAACTACTTTCTAGCTACTTTGTCACTTCCCTTATGATTTCCTCTTCAATCCTAGATTTTATCTAGGAGTGGTCTCCTTAATTTCTAAGTCAATATTTTTCTTCTCATTTTTCTCTATTTCTAAGTTTATTGATTGTGATTAGATATTGTGATGTATAAAAGCTCTCCTTTGTAAAATTTATTAAGGTGTTATCTCTTCAACCTAACATGTAATCAATTTTTATAAATGATCCAGTCCATTAGAATAGTTTATTTTGTGTTTTAAGGGGTGTAAGGTCCTGCATATTTCTAGAAATTCAAATTATATAATTCGTCTTCTTTAGTTAATATTTGCCTATAAGATTTGTCCATTTCTGAAGTAGACATTTTTGAAATTTTCCATCAGCTTTTTGTTTATTCCATTTCTAATACATGTTTTATATATTTAGCTTCTCTGTTGTCTAATACATACAAATTTCTGATGGTTGTTAACTTTTTCATAAAGTATTCCTTTTATCATTCCAAATACCTTCATCCTCTGCCTTATTTTTCAGCTAAAATTCCCCTTTATCTAATTCATTTTGACACTCATGCTTTCCTTCTGTTTGCATTTGCCTGGTATCTGTTTGTCTTTGCATTTATTTTCAACATTTTTACATACCTTTATTTAGATTCCTAAAGATATTGTGTACCTGGGTTTTATTTTTTGTCTGATTTTTCAATTCAGTCTGACATTTTCATTAACTGATGTACTTGATTTTATTCCTTCCATCTTATTGTATGTTTTTAATTTCCTTCCATCACTGTTTCCATGTTTTCTTTTCTCTTGTTTGTGCTGGTTTGATGTATTAATAGTTGCTTTGCATTTCCCTTGTCAGTTTGGAAGTTCTCTACTTTTCCATCTTATTAAAGGTTACATTCTTTCCCCCTTGATTCATAATCAAATGCATATTGCCCTACTATTATTTGAAAGCAAGATAACACAAATAACCATTTCTCCTTGGGAGTTGCTCCATTTCTTCTCTCATTTTCTCCACTTCAGTGGGATGAGACCTTAGAATCACATACCTGACCCCTACTTAAGAGGAGACCTTGGAAGACTTTTACTCCCTTCCTTTTCAACCCTTTGATTTTGTTAGGATAATTTAATATTTTTAGCCATGGGCTGTGATTGGAATTTCCCTGATAGTATGTCCCTTCTATTTTCAGAGTCCTCATTTATTGGCTCTGTTCCCGGAGAGTCCACCTTTCTCCGTTCAGACTGAGGAGAAAGGGGAGGGAGCAAGCGTGTGAGCAAACATCCATATCCGTCATGCTTTCCTGACCTATTCACTTTCCCCATGATGAGTTCTGTTCTGGTGCATATATGTTGCCTTAAATATTTTCCATAGGTGGGATGTGTGGGTGATAAACTCCATAGACTCTTAAGTTCAGTTCAGTCATTCAGTCGTGTCCGACTCTTTGCGACCCCATGAACCGCAGCACGCCAGGCCTCCCTGTCCATCACCAACTCCCGGAGTTCACTCAAACTCACATCCATCGAGTCAGTGATGCCATCCAGCCACCTCATCCTCTGTTGTCCCCTTCTCCTCCTGCCCTCAATCTTTCTCAGCATCAGGGTCTTTTCAAGTGAGTCAGCTCTTCGCATCAGGTGGCCAAGGTACTGGAGTTTCAGCTTCAACATCAGTCCTTCCAATGAACACCCAGGACTGATCTCCTTTAGAATGGACTGGTTGGATCTCCTTGCAGTCCAAGGGACTCTCAAGAGTCTTCTCCAACACCACAGTTCAAAAGCATCAATTCTTTGGCGCTCAGCTTTCTTCACAGTCCAACTCTCATATCCATACATGACCACTGGAAAAACCATAGCCTTGACTAGACGGACCTTTGTTGGCAAAGTAATGTCTCTGCTTTTCAATATGCTGTCTAGGTTAGTCATAACTTTCCTTCCAAGGAGTCAGCATCTTTTAATTTCATGGCTGCACTCACCATCTGCAGTGATTTTGGAGCCCAGAAAAATAAAGTCTGCCACTATTTCCCCATCTATTTGCCATGAAGTGATGGGACCGGATGCCATGATCTTAGTTTTCTGAATGTTGAGCTTTAAGCCAACTTTTTCACTCTCCACTTTCACTTTCATCAAGAGGCTCTTTAGTTCTTCTTCACTTTCTGCCATAAGGGTGGTGTCATTTGCATATCTGAGGTTATTGATATTTCTCCCGGCAATCTTGATTCCAGCTTGTGCTTCTTCTAGCCCAGCATTTCTCATGATGTACTCTGCATATGAGTTGAATAATCAGGGTGACAATATACAACCTTGACGTATTCCTTTTCCTATTTGGAACCAGTCTGTTGTTCCATGTCCAGTTCTAACTGTTGCTTCCTGACCTGCATACAGGTTTCTCAAGAGGCAGGTCAGGTGGTCTGGTATTTCCATCTCTTTCAGAATTTTCCACAGTTTATTGTGATCCACACAGTCAAAGGCTTTGGCATAGTCAATAAAGCAGAAATAGATGTTTTTCTGGAACTCTCTTGCTTTTTCCATGATCCAGCAGATGTTGGCAATTTGATCTCCGGTTCCTCTGCCTTTTCTAAAACCAGCTTAAACATGTGGAAGTTCACGGTTCATGTATTGCTGAAGTCTGGCTTGGAGAATTTTAAGCATTACTCTTGCATATCTGCAATTATTTTTTGCCTTGAAAAATATACAGAGTATTTGAAGGGCTTTGCTTCTCTTTTTTGAATGGTTGGTAGATGTTACTCTACTCTTTTAGTTCATAGTGTTTCAGAGGAGAAGTCAGATGTGTTATGTTTTTTTCTTACAGGTAATATGTTCTTTCTGTCTAGAAGCTTTTAGGGTTTTGTGTTCATCCTCAATGTTGAATTTTGCCAGGATAACCTGTTGTATACATCTCTTCTGGCCACCCTTCCTGGAACTCTATGTGAGTCCTTTTGGTCTGTAGACTCTGGTTTTTTTCTTGGCTCCAGGAAATTATCTTCTATTTCAATAGAATTATCTTCTATTGTTTCTTAATTACTGGCTCTCCTCCATCCATTCCATTTCTTTCTTCTAGAACTCCTAATACTCTCAAGTTAGCTCTCCCTGGGACTGTCCTCCAGGTTTTTTATATACGTTGTTGTTGTTGTTCAGTTGCCAAGTTGTGTCCAGCTCTCTGAGACCCCATGAACTGCAGCATGCCAGGCTTCCCTGTCCTTCACTGTCTCTCTGAGTTTGCTCAAACTCATGTCCACTGAGTCAGTGATGACATTCAACCATCTTATTCTCTGTCACATGCTTCTCCTCTTGCCCTCGATCTTTCCCAGTATCAGGGTCTTTCCCATTGAGTCAGTTCATCACATCAGGTGGCCAAAGTATTGGAGTTTCAGCTTTAGCATCCATCCTTCCAATGAATATTCAGGGTTGATTTCCTTTAGGATTGACTGGTTTGATATCATTGCAGTCCAAGAGACTCTCAAGAGTCTTCTCCAACACCACAGTTCAAAAGCATCAATTCTTCAGCGTTCAGCCTCCTTTATGGTCCAACTCTCACATCTGTACATGACTACTGAAAAAACTATAGTTTTGACTATATGGACTTTTGTCAGTAAAGTGATGTATCTGCTTTTTAATACGCTGTCTAGGTTTGTCATAGCTTTTCTTCCAAGGAGCAAGAGTCTTTTAATTTCATGGCTGCAGTCACCATCCGTGCATTGGGATGTGGCATGCAGGCTCCTGGCTAGCTGTGGTGTGTGGGCTGTAGAGCACAGGCTCAGTAGGTGCAGCACATGAGCTAATTGACTTTTGGCATGTGGGATCTTAGTTCTTTGACCAGGGATCCAACCCACGTCCCCTGTGTTGAAAAGCAGATTCTTAACCACTGGACCTCCAAGCACATCCTTGTCCTCCAGGTCTTTTATCTTTTCCCTCATGGACCCTGTCTCTCTCTACTTTTGTTCTGTACTTGAAGATGCTTTTTCCTTTTGGTCTTCCAGGCCACTAATTCACATCTCAACAGGGACTCGCCTACTATAGTTGGAAAGTCGTTTATGTCTTCCCTGACTTGCTTTAGGACACATGTGATTTTCTTTTTGACTTGTCATTTGTCTCTTGGAGCATGTGCACTGTTTATTCTGACTGGTCTTTTTCTGCTGGGACTTTGAACGTGTTGTGAACTTTACATTGTTTCTGGTTGTGGAGTCCAGAGTCACAGCTCTCCCCTGTAGAGTGCAGCTGCCCTTGCCCTCTGGGCCAGTGGTGTCCAGAAAGGCAAGCCAGTGTTCTGCTCCTGGGATACCTGGGAGGAGTCTCTTCTCCCTGGGCTCCCTGTTCTCCTTCAGCCCCAGGGGCAGGGGGAGTACAGCCCACTTATTCAGCTCCTTCTGTTCCTGAGGTCCAAGAGACCTGGGCCAACCAGGCAAAGTCAATTTCAAACTCCCCATCTTTACCCCCAGATTACCCCACACACACCAGTTCCATAGGTCTCTCTTGGTCAGTCTCTTCCAAGTATCTACAGCTTTTGATTCTTTTTTTTAAAAACTTTTTATTTTGTATTGGGGTGGTGCTAGTGGTAAAGAACCCATCTGCCAATGCAGGAGACATAAGAGACATGGGTTTGACCCAGGATGGGGAAGATGCCTTAGAGGAGGGCATGGCAACCTACTCCAGTATTCTTGCCTGGAGAATCCCATGGACAGAGGAATCTGGCAGGCTGTAGGCTGTAGTCCGTAGGGGGAAGGGGGGTCTCACAGTGTCAGACACAACTGAAGCAACTTAGCATGCATGCATAGCCAGTTAACAACGTTCTGATAGTTTCAGAAAACAGCAAAGGAATTCAACCGTACATATACACGTATCTATCCATTCTCTGCTAAACCCCCCTCCCATCCAGGCTGCCATATAACATTGAGCAGAGTTCCCTGTGCTATACACTAGGTCCTTGTTGGTTATCTATTTTAAATACCAGCTTTTGATTCTTGCTCCAAAGCTCTCTTAAACAGCTCTTGAGGTAAAAGAGAGAGACCCTCACCCCAGTGTTTCACTTTTATCTCGCACATGTACCCCCATCCACCCAAAGCTCTCAGCAGTTCTCTGGTTCAGGATGGGCAGAGAGATTAGAGATGCTGGTCTCTTTCAGAATATCCCTGCTATCCACTCTCAGTTTCCAGTAGGTCTGCTGAGACTGGATCACCCCCTCACTTCCCCTCCCCTTCCTCTGAGCAGGTTCTTATTGTGAGTAGCCCCTGGGACCCTAGCATCCCCCCACACTCTAAAGCCCCCTCCACTCCTTCATCCACTTGAGTCACATCAGACGCTAGACTAGATTCCAGAATCATATGCTCCAGGGTCCCTTGCTTTGTAGACTGGGCAGTGCTAATGCCCCCAAGATGATTTACAATAGGAAGAAGGACCCAGTTTCTCTAGCACTGAATTCATGACTGAAAATTTTTTTTTTCTCAATTCTCTTTCAGTTCTTCTTGAGTTGGATGTTACTATGTCTGTGACACCTCTTTAACACTTACACATCTTCCTTTTAACAAAAAGGAGAGCATGCTTAGAGTCATTGGTAGGCAACAGGATTTGCCTTAAGCTGGGGCGGGAGGAGGAGAGATTTGGTAGGAAAACCAGTAGTTCACTAAGGAATCCATTTAGTCTATGATGCCTTTTGTATATCTCAGTGGAGATGTTTGGTTGGCAGGCCAAGGTCTGAGTCCTGGGGCACCCCAGTGTTTAGAGACTAGATTCCTTCCTCCTTGCCATCCCATGCATAGTTAACTTTCCCACTGGTTGGCTAAGTGCCTTCTTATTGGCTTGCTCAAGAGATTTGCTTCCCATCACTTCGGAAGCACTTCTCGGCAGCCAAAGCCACGTGGTTGTCATTAGTGCTCCATGTGTCTGACCACGCAGCACTTAAGTGCAGCCATGGACTGTGGCCAAGCTTCCAGCTGTGCAGACCCTCCTGGTTGGCCATGCATCTTGTCAGATCCTTGGCATGTGTCATACCCTTCAGTGAGGCGGCACTGAAAGATGGGAGCAAGCTGGACCTGTTTCACAAACTGGAACGTGGTTCCCCATAAACTCCAGGTACCTCGGGCCTGTCAAATTCCTGGCCATACTTGTTGTTATTATTCCTACCCATATTTATTAGGATAACAAAAAAAAATCGGCCATTAGTTTAGCACTTTTCCTCCCTAGCAACATGCTGGTAATGTTTAGTCTACCAGAACTGTGACTAAGACCACCAACTGGGGTCACAGTGCCCACAGGGCCAGCAGGCAGTCCACTGAGGGCTGCGGACCAGTGGGGCCAGCAGATCACTTGAGAGCTCTGGTCCTGCCCACCGCAGGAGCCACACTCAGGTCCCACCTGACAAGGCAGATCAGCACGTCCAGTTTTTTTCCGGAGAAACCGGAAATTAGTATCTCTTAGAATTCTCCTGATTTATAAACATTCACTCCAATTAAAAAAAAAAACTAAGCTAAACAAAAAACAAAACCATTGCAGGCCAAACAAAACATCACTCTCTCTGGCCCAAATCCAGGGTGCACATGGCTGGTTGCAGGCCTCTGCTCTGGGACAGTGGG
This sequence comes from Tragelaphus eurycerus, assembly GCA_935064755.1. Classification (NCBI taxonomy): domain Eukaryota; kingdom Metazoa; phylum Chordata; class Mammalia; order Artiodactyla; family Bovidae; genus Tragelaphus; species Tragelaphus eurycerus. Next base: position 12,869,030 of record CAKXYN010000057.1, read on the forward strand.
CCAGACAGTCACTTCCATTCTCATACCTCCCCCATTACTGTGAAACGGGACCCTGCCTCCACCTGCGGCTCTGCTGGTAACCAGCTTCAAGATTGGCCAAGCAGTAGGTTAACCTCCCCAAGCCTCAGTTTCCTTATATATAAAACGGGGATAACTGTGTTCCTTATCCCTGAGATGTTTTTGTTATAAGGATTAAATGAAATATTATACATAGATGCCTAGTACAAAGCTGGTGTTAAGTCAATAGGAACTATTAGTATTGTTCAAATAGTACCTGTAAAAATGGCTGGAAAACCCAAAAGGGAGCGCTGGGTCACTTGTCAGTGTTCTGTGTCATGACTCGCCAGCCAACTCGGAAAGCCCCTTGCCATGTCTCGACAGCAGGGCCGGCCTGAGAACGGCCTCGTTCAGTCCTTGCTCCTTTGTGTTGTTCAGGGTCATGATGGTAATGATAAGATTCCTGAAGCCCTGAGACTTGCTGTCAATGAAGGCCCAGCACCACATCCCCACAGCTTCCCCTGGGGCTGGTGCCAGAGGCTCGCTGCCCTCCACACCTGGCTCTGACCCACTCTCGGTCCCTGAGCGGCCCCCTCCCATCCCAGTATCTGAGGTGAGATCCCAGGTACTGAGGAGACAGAGGGAAAGTGTCTGTCCTCTCTTTGGGGAAGAGTGAGGCGTTGGGCCGGGTGTGGTGAAGGTTTAGTCTGACGTTGCTCATGGGAGTCCCACGCAACCCTGGGCTCCAGAGCCCTGCTAGGGCCGCTCCTTTCCCCGTGGACCTCATGGTCCAGGCTGTGCCCGCATGAACACTGCTGAGCATGTGTCTGGCTTCAGACGATCCTTGATCTTAGCCTTAGAGCATGGTGATGGCCTTGAAACAACACACCCCACGGCAGGAAGCAGGACGTTTGCTTATACATTCTTGCATGATCAACCAAAGAGTCCCAGGGACGTTTGATGATCCCCATAAGCTGGCCAGTCTGTGTCGGAGCTGGGGATGCTGGAGCCGGTGCGGGAGGAATGGCCTGGCTTTCAAGGGCATGGGCAGCGCCACTGCCTGGCACTGCAGCATTGCCCTGGAGTAAGATCTGGTACAACGTCAGCTTCACACATGCTGGGAATGCTGCCTCCTCGTCGGGGGGCATGATCTGCACTAAAGAGGCAAAGGCTGTGCCTTGCACTTAGGAGATGTTGGGGAAGTGCTCACTGAATTCAAGTCCATTCTTGGGAGCCCTGTTTGGCTTCACATTTGATGCTGGAAAACCGTGTGTCTTCTCTGCCCGTTCCGACCATCCTTCCGGGGCTCTAATCACCTCTGCGCCCAGACCGTGTTGACCAACATGTGTGTGGGAGCTTAAGCTCATGGGATGCAAAAGTGTCTTAGAACAGCTATCTCAGCAGTCAGCTCTGGTGCTTAGCAAAAATAAATTTGGTGGGGACACACAGTGTCAGGGCCTCCCAGGACAGACCCATTCATTCATTTACTGTTCATTGCTTCAGCACCCAGGGGTCTGGCTCTGGGGCAGGGGGAAGAATCTGAGCTGGATTCTGCCTTTCAGAGGCTTTCCATCCAGTGAGAGGGCGTCGTAAGCAATAAGAACATCAGGTAGAGAGCAATGAGTAGACCAGACGCAGTGCTGTGAGAGGCCAGCAGAAGGGTCAGGGCAGGGCATTCATTTGATGAGGATTAAGCTGTGACACTGCAAAGGTGTTAAAGACGTATAGACTAAGGGGCCAGTGTGCTCATAGTCCTAGAGAAGGGCATGGCAACCCACTCCAGTATTCTTGCCTGGAAAACCCCATGGACAGAGGAGCCTGGAAGGCTACAGTCTATGCAGTCATGTAGAGTTGGACATGACTGAGCAACCAATACTTTCACTTTTCATATGGTTATAGTAACCTCCTGATTGTGGGGACCCCTTCTCAATGCCTTTCCCCTCCTTTCCAGTTGGTCAGAAGTCTTGCCCCTCACTAGCTTGGTCTCCTTCCTCTGAATGTGCTTGATGACATCAGTATTCCTTGGAAATTGTGGTCCACATTGTTAGGAGCTGTCCATACGATAGTTAGGAGCTTAGGCTTTTGGAAACACCCGCCTTTACCTGCTGCAGGACCTTGAGAAAGTGCATGAACCTGGCTGTGAGCCAGTTTCCTCATCCGTAAGATGGAGTTGACATGAAGACTCACACAGCTGTGCTGAACTGGATACTGACAGCTGAGGTCCCAAGGGTGTTGGGAGGATTGAATTTGTGAGTGTCCAGCCCTTCCTTGGCACAGTGCTGGCACCTGTGGGGTTGGCAGGTGCTGGCCATCCATGGTCTTTCCTAGGACCCAGCCCTCCTTGCTCCTGGTATGGCTGTTGCTGCTAAGTCACTTCAGTCGTGTCCGACTCTGTGTGACGCCATAGACGGCAGCCCACCAGGCTCCACCGTCCCTGGGATTCTCCAGGCAAGAACACTGGAGTGGGTTGCCATTTCCTTCTCCAATGCAGGAAAGTGAAAAGTGAAGGGGAAGTCGCTCAGTTGTGTCCGACTCTTCGCGACCCCATGGACTGCAGCCCACCAGGCTCCGCCGTCCATGGGATTCTCCAGGCTGGAGTGGGGTGCCATTGCCTCCTCTGCCTGGTATGGCTGAGCAGTGCAGTTCCAGTGGGCGGGATTCTCCAGGCTGGAGTGGGGTGCCAGTGCTGCCTCCGCCTGGTATGGCTGAGCAGTGCAATTCCAGTGGGCTTGGAAGATAGGCAGTGTGCATTTTTCTTTTGTCTCTACCTGAAATCCTAATGAGGAGAGCCTGACCAAGTAGACATATTCTCAGGATGGCAGCTTGTGAGGCATCCCAATGGACTGCTTGATTTCAGTGTGAGCCCATGTGGGGCTTAATTCACATTTAAATCCCTCAGCTGCCAGCCTCTGGACTAGGCAGGAGCAGGTCTGCTCCTCAGCAGCAGCTCAGAGATCACGATGAAGCACCAGGCTCTACTTACCCTCCTGCAGGCCTCACAGACAAGCAGAAGAACCATCAGCTGAGCCCCAACTCCATGACCTGCCAGCCCCAGCCGTGGCCAAGACAAGGCCGAGAGGGTACAGCTCTGCCCCACCTGAAACCCAAGTGGGTGCCTTCGACCTCAGGAGGAGAACACATGGCCCCACCCCAGATCCCGGGAGAGGAGAGCTGAAGTGGGAGCTTGCAAAGTGCTGTTTGCAGACTTTGTCTTTTGTGTCATATGCTAGTGGTTTTGCATTAGGATCTTGGGTCTGCCTGAGAAAGTCTGGGGTGGGAAACCTGGACTGTTTGAATTCACTGGCATCCTCTCTGGGCCACATCCACCGCCAGGGAAGGAAGGCTGGCTGTGCTGTGCTGTGCTACATGTTTCTTGGACTATATTTCTCTGTCTGGCAAGACAGGCCCTCACTTGGAAACTACCTCACTTTCTTTCAAAGACTCAACAAATGGGTGACACAGGGAACCAGAAGAACACAGCTCACGTGGTACCATCAGAAAAGTTCAGGGCCCCAAGGACAGATGGGTTCCTTTGTCTGGGAAGCTGGTGTGGCTGCTGACTACTGCCATTAGGTTAGGTCTGGGGGAGACACGTGAGTTACTCTGAAGAGGAGTGTGAATTCAGACTGCCATTTGGCCGGCTTCACCACAACCGTTTCCCTGGAGGGCAGGAGAAATGCAGTTTCCCCAGGGAGCCCTGTCTCAGTGACCTGTTCCTTTTGCCTTGAAGTCTCCTCTTTGGCAGGGAGCTGAGAAGGGCCTTTTTGTTTGTCTCTTTGTTTCAGAACAAACGCTCACCTAGCATGGTCCACCATCTGGGGCAGTGCTTGGGACGCTCCGTGGAGGATCTCAAAAGCTGCCCACTGTGTGCGGGCCAGGCAGCCCGAACCAGAGAACAGGAGGTGCTTTCCATGCCCTCTTTGTCTCTGCCAGTCGGTGGTGGTGTTTTGGTGTCCTTCTTGCCTGATCAGTGGGAAACAGGGAAAGCAGAACAAGTCCTCACCTAAAAAGAACAGGAAGGGAAAAACCAAGAACCTTTGAAAAGTCTTTTCCAGGCTGCCTGGGTCCGTGATCTAGGAGAGAAGCAAGGAGAGTGAAGTTCCTGATTTTAGGTGGGGTTGGGGGACAGCGGAGTGTGCTTTGGGAGCTGCTGGTCCCTGGAACATGTAGGAAAGAAAGTGATCCCCACGTTGGCTTAGCCACTGTAAGGTGGGATGGGGCACAGACTTTCCTGCAGGGCTGTAGCCCGCAGAGCCCCCAGAAGTTACCAGTTACCAGCAGTGTGCAGTCACTGCACCCTCTTTCACATCAGTAAGTTTCTGTGGCTGGTCCTGTGTCCTGCTGCCATCCTTCCAAACAAACTCCCAAGGGCTAGACAGTATATCTGCCGTCATCACAATTTCTGGTTGCTAAGAATCAAAACCTACCTCTCAGTGACTGAAGCGCTGAAAGAAACACGTTGGCTCATGTAACTGAGTAGCTTAGGGATATACTAGCATCAGGCACAGCTGGATCCAGGTGCACTCAGCACTGACTGGCCAGGTGTGAATCAGAGGCCCACCTCTGGAACTTAGGCTCGGGACAGGGAGATTCTGCAAAATCGGAGGAAGGATGGTTCTCCAAAGAGAAGGAGAATAGAAGCTGGGCGAGCAAAACCAGCAGCCACCACACCAGCCCTCATTAGCTGTTTACAAAGCTCACTGTTGCTCACAGGCGTTTTCCACAGTGAGTCACCCCTGCACCCCACAGCGAGTGGTGAGGGAGCCAGGAGGAACCCAGAGAGGAGCCCTCCCACAGGCTGTCAGAGTCCAACCTGGTCTGCTTAGACCACAGAGCCTTCCCAGTGTGTCAGAAAGGGAGATGTTTTAGGTGGCCATCTCATCTGTGAGCTGGCGGCCAGCGACTGCGGGCTCTGGTGGTCTTTGCTGTCTTCCCTGGGGTTCATGAGACTGCGTCCCAGGGCTAATGAGCAAAGTCATAAATGATGAATGAACATGCTGGAGGCAGGAAGGGTTTCTTCCCCAAGGATTGAACAAGAGGAGCAAAGCACTGCAGCTTCACTCACGCTTTCTCCACAAAACACAAGCAGAAAGCTGTGCAAACTGCCCCCTGGCATATAACATTATCCATAGACTAGACATAACGCCCTAATAAGAATACTTCATTTCATTATGTCAGAGGAGGAGGAAAGGGTGATCCAGCAGCTGCCCTCATCAAGCAGATGGGAAACCAGAAGCGTTGCTTAGATTCAGGCAGCAAAATCGACGTTGAGCCAATTTGCCTCACTCTCAGGCTTTTACTGTGTTTAACGAAAGCTCACGTCTTTACATAAGGCATCGTAAAGTGGGCTTGGGAGCCACGAAGGTCTCTGTCATCTTTGCAGCACAGCCAATGAGCGTCACAGCTGGGCTTCAAAACACAACTGTGGATTTTCCCAGAAGCGATGTGGACTGGGCAGTCTAAGGTGTCTGTCCGTCCTCACCCTTCCTTAGAAAGCCTACAAGAACTGGGATATTAATGTTCAAGGTGGGTGGGCCCCTGCTGGTGAGGAAGGGAGGCGTTCTGGTTAATCACTAGGAAAAGGGCCACAGTTTCTGAGTCCTCAGGAAAAAAACCGTTCAGCACCCAAAGTGGCAAAGCTGGGTGGAGCGCTACGAGGTGGCGTTGCGCCGGGGAGGAACGCCTGTTTCCTGGCTCACAATTTAAAGGCTGTGTCCCTTTTCAGAGAGCAGTCGTGTGTAGAACCTGCTGTCTTAGAGCTGCCAAGGTCCTAGGCGCTCACTTGTTTCATTCAGCTCTTCAGCCAGCATTTATTGATCACTGTGTGCCCAGCGCTGCTGATGGTGCTATGGTCAGTGAGACCAGTGGGGTCCCTGCCCTGAGGGAGCTCGTTAGTATGTGAGGAAACAGGTAACACACATGTAAATCTATGTTATATGAGGTGATGGGGCGATTGTGACTATTTTGAAGGGAAATAAGATGAAGACAGGGAACTATGGAGGGCCTCTTAGTGGACGGAGGAGGTGACCTCTGAGCAGACCTTAAACTCAGCAAGAGATGCAGGCCCCTATTTCACAGCTCCTTGATCGTGTATCCACCAGGAGCTGCTTGGATTGTTTGCCTCTCCTGTTTTGTGATTTGTTTTACCCCCTAGAAGACAGAGAGGTGATCACAGAGCTTGGTTAACCTGAGTGAAGCAGGGTGACCGCAGGGAGCTGACTCTACCCAGGCCCGAAGCTGGCACCTGCCCAGTCCTGGAGGCTAGGGCAGCACACGTGGGAAGTGAACCCAGTGGTTAGGAATGCACTTGGCAGTGCAGGGGACGCAAGTTTGATTCCTGGTTGGGGAACTAAGATCCCACATGCCATGGAGCAGCTAAGGCCTGACTCAGTTAAATAAATAAATATTTTTTATAAAATGGACCTGGAGCCCCAGGGACTCACTCCAGCTGATCGGTAGCAGAGCCACAACCAGAACCCAGGCGTCCTGAGTTACCAAACTGGGGTCGAAGCTGCCACAAGAAATGGTGGTGCTTTCTAACAACACGAGCATGGGAAGAGCCAGGGGCTGAAATCTGAGGGTGGATTAGGGGGCCGAGGGTGTCCTCACAGGAGGTTGGCAGAACTTCCTCAAAGGACTTCTGAGACCCCCACGGTGGCGTCCCAGGCCAGGGTGGGTGGGGCCGGGTAGAGGCCCCAGCTCTCTGGGGCCTTTTTCCTCCCACTTCACCTGGGGTCACAGTGCTTGATAGTGACCAAACTACATAAGAACCCAGGTCTTCTGCCTCCAAGTTCAAGACATGATGATGTCTCTAACCCAAGGCTGGGGTCCCAGGAATCAGGCCACCCACACTACCCAAAGGAGGAAAAGGAACAGCCCCGTAAAGACAGTGCTGAGAGCATCACGCCCCTCCCCCCACTCCAATGAGAGCTCCTGTGCCCACCCCCGCCCCGCCCCCAGCTCCGGGAGTCTTGGGAGAGGGCAAGGTCCACACTATTTTCCAGATAATGGCTGCAGAGGCTGTGTGCTGGAAGCACAACAAGTCCTGGCCTTGCCCCTGGCTCCGTCTGGTGACAGTTGGCAGCTGACATCTTTGCTCCTGGCCCGAGTTCCCCCTCATTAAAAATGGCATCTTTATAACATTTCTGCAAGTCACTGTCAATAGGACGTACCCCTTGTTTTGTGCCAGTCATTCCCCTGGGGGATTGGTCTGCCTGATACTATTCTTTTTGCATTCCCTCCTCTTCTATGTTATTCTAATATTAGAATATCAAGTTTTAAATCTAACCTTAATTACTAAGGGATCTTATTTATTTTTTTAGATAATTTTTCTCATACCATACAATGTCACCCCGCAGTTACATGGATGGGTTCCCAATCAAGTCTTGCATGTCTTCTTTACAAACAGCTGAAAGACCCCATGGTGCTCACATGCTTCACTTGAGCCCGGCCTGGAAGACCAGGAGTCGCTCAGCCTTTGGCTTGTTCTGTGCAGCTTTCGTAGCTTTCTGCCTTCCCTGGGAGGGGTAGGCTCACAAGCAGCCCAAATGGCCCCTGATAGGGGTTTGGTTGAATGAGACAGGGCCCATTCAGATGATGGGACCCCAAGCAGCCAGACAACTCCTGGTTTTCTCTGGGGAAACAGTAAGCAGATGGACTCCTGGGTGAGAGGACTGAAATTTACACTCACCTGTGGATGGGCCTTCCCTCCAGGTGATGGGGTGATGGCTGGGTTTTTCCTTCTTATTTTCCTAGCTGTGTGAGTTGAACTCTATGAGTGTTCCAAGAATAGGCCTGTCAGGCAGGACTGGAGAAGTCAGGGAAAGAGAAGGGAAAGCTGCTGCTTTAAAGTGACTTTTCTGGTGGTCCAGTGGTTAAGACTCTTCTATTTGGTTGCAGATGGCTCAAGCTCAATCCCTGGTTGAGGAACTAAGATCCCTGTATGCCATGCAGTACAGCCAAAAAATAATAAAGTGGTCTGTGCTTAGAGCAGAACTGGTGGAAGTCAAGATGGCTCAGGGCGGTACATAGATGAACTTTTTAAAAGAATTTTAATAGGTGACTGCATAACGTATTTTTAAAAAATTTAAGTAGAAATGTCTATTTAGTTCTTTGGCCCATTTTTTGATTGAGTCATTTATTTTTCTGGAATTGAGCTGCAGGAGTTGCTTGTATATTTTTCAGATTAGTTGTTTGACAGTTGCTTCATTTGCTATTATTTTCTCCCATTCTGAAGGCTGTCTTTTCACCTTGCTTATAGTTTCCTTTGTTGTGCAGAAGCTTTTAATTTTAATTAGATCACATTTGTTTATTTTTGCTTTTAATTCCAATATTCTGGAAGGTGGGTCATAAAGGATCCTGCTGTGATATATGTCGGAGAGTGTTTTGCTTATGTTCTCCTCTAAGAGTTTTATAGTTTCTGGTCTTATGTTTAGATCTTTAATCCATTTTGAGTTTATTTTTGTGTATGGTGTTAGAAAGTGTTCTAGGTTCATTCTTTTACAAGTAGTTGACCAGTTTTCCCAGCACCACTTGTTACAGAGGTTGTCTTTTTTCCACTGTATATTCTTGCCTCCTTTGTCAAAGATAAGGTGTCCATAGGTGCGTGGATTTATCTCTGGGCTTTCTATTTTGTTCCATTGATCTATATTTCTGTCTTTGTGCCAGTACCATACTGTCTTGATGACTGTGGCTTTGTAGTAGAGCCTGAAGTCAGGCAGGTTGATTCCTCCAGTTCCATTCTTTTTTCTCAAGATTGCTTTGGCTATTCAAGGTTTTTTGTATTTCCATACAAATTGTGAAATTATTTGTTCTAGCTCTGAAAAATACCATTGGTAGCTTGATAGGGATTGCATTGAATCTATAGATTGCTTTGGGTAGTATACTCATTTTCACTATATTGATTCTTCCGATCCATGAACATGGTATATTTCTCCATCTATTAGTGTCCTCTTTGATCTCTTTCATCAGTGTTTTATAGTTTTCTGTGTATAGGTCTTTAGTTTCTTTAGGCAGATATATTCCTAAGTATTTTATTCTTTTCGTTGCAATGGTGAATGGAATTGTTTCCTTAATTTCTCTTTCTATTTTCTCATTATTAATGTATAGGAATGCAAGGGATTTCTGTGTACTGATTTTATATTCTGCAACTTTACTATATTCATTAATTAGCTCTAGTAATTTTCTGGTGGAGTCTTTAGGGTTTTCTATGTAGAGGATCTTGAAAGCGACACGTGTACCCTAACGTTCATCACAGCACTGTTTATAATAGCCAGGACATGGAAGCAACCTAGATGTCCATCAGCAGAGGAATGGATAAGAAAGCTGTGGTACATATACACAATGGAGTATTACTCAGCCATTAAAAAGAATACATTTGAATCAGTTCTAATGAGGTGGATAAAACTGGAGCCTATCATATAGACTGAAGTAAGCCAGAAAGAAAAACACCAATACAGTATACTAACGCATATATATGGAATTTAGAAAGATGGTAATGACAACCTTGTATACGAGATAGAAAAAGAGACACAGATGTATAGAACAGTCTTTTGGACTCTGTTGGGGGGGGGGATGATTTGGGAGAATGGCATTAAAACATGTATAATATCATATAAGAAATGAATCGCCAGTCCAGGTTCAATGCAGGATACAGAAAGCTTGGGGCTGGTGCACTGGGATGACCCAGAGGGATGGTATGGGGAAGGGGGTTCAGGATGGGGAACACGTATACACCCGTGGCGGATGCATGTTGATGTATGGCAAAACCAATACAATATTGTAAAGTAAAAATAAATAAATAAATTAATTAATTAAAAAAAATTTAAGTAGTACATTAGCCCTACATATCAGGACCCCACTTGCTCTCTCTGACCTCATCCCCGCTACTTTCCTGGCTACTTACTTCATTCCAGCCCAACTGGCTCCTCACCATCCTTCTAACACACAAGGTACTCCAAGACATTTGCACAAGCCTGAAATGCTCTTCCTCACATATATGCAAGATCCACTCCATCTCATCCTTCAGGTCTCAGTTCCACATGTCACCTCATTTCCTGGCTCCTAACTCTTGACTCCCGTTTTGTGTTTATCACTGTACTGTTTATTTGTTTGTTTACCAGACTGTGCATCCATTGAAATTAGGGCTATGTGTGACCTGTTGCCCACTGCCTTGAGGGTGCAGTGTGAACAGCACCTGGCACCTAGTGTTCATCTCTGCAGGTGAGAGGAGGAGGAAGCCATGGGTGGGAGACTGGACGCAGTAATCCTGTGGGTGGCTCCAGCTCTGCCAGTCAAGGAAACAGCCTTTACGCCTAAAGCAGAGCAAAACTTCCGGCCTCCCATGAGGGGCCTCCAGGTCTTAGCGCCTCTACACTCTTGGGACTCTGGGAAATCAGAGTCAAGGACCCAGCATCATTACTTAGTAAGACACATGTGTCATGCCTCTGCCTAGCTGGTGGTCTCTGAGCCAGTCATTCACATCATGGATACCCTCTGGCTCCAGCCCCTCATTTAGGCCAGGGCACTGCTGCCATGGATGGGTGGGAGACCTATGGCCTGGAAGGCAAGGCATTGGCTAGTCTGTGACTTTAAATAATACTAGCGACTGGCAGTTACTAGGCCCAACTGTGTGCCAGATCTTCCCCACACGTGCTTTTGTACTACAGACAGCCCTGCACAGACAGGCATCATCCCCATTTTCTAGAGGCGAGACCTAGGCCCACGATGGTTAACTTGCCTGTGGTCCATAGGGCTTATGAGGAGGAAAGTCAGATGTACCCGTCTCCTAACGGGTGCTCAGTGTCCATTGTAGAATGCATGAAATGAATGACTAGTGTGCTCTAGGGGATTTGGCTGCTATGGGTCCTGGAAACACCACCCCCCACCCCCACTCCCCTACCCCTGCCCTCCCCAGTCCCTCTGGACCACTGCCGACTGCCCTGCTTCATCTTCAGTCTTGGTGGCATCCACCAAACTGGGGGCCAGAGTCTCTCCTGCAAGTCACACCTCACCAGACTTCATCAGTGAGGGTATGTACAAGAACAGAGTCAGTGGGGCTCCAAAGACGGGGGCCGTTTCAGCATGGCCAGCCCCACCCCCCATACAAACACACACATCAGCTTGGGTGCCTCCCCTCTGCCCTGCCAACCTCAACCTGCTCTGCTGGTCCTGCTAGTGCCCGTAGCCTGTCCGGTGTTCACGGTGCTTCCCCATTGAGTTAACTTGCTGTTTGTAGTTCACCATGAGACACAGTGAAATCCTCCCTCCAAGGGAGCATCAGCCCCGTGCCAGCACCAGACCCAGACTGGCCCTCCTGACTGGGCTCTCTGGCTTCTAGTCCCACCTGCCGGTCCATGAAGTGCCTTCTATCCATTTAGCACAATTTCCCAGCACCCCATGTGCCAGCCGGGGGCTCTGGAAGACATGGAGAGCGCACACTGACCCTCCACGGCGCTGCCTCTGCCTGTGCTGTGTCTCCCTCCCGCCCCCACTCCAAAGTCCCCTCTCCTTCCCAGTCTTTCCCACCAGCTCCTGCTCCACTTGGAATGCTGCTTCCCTAAGAGGTGGGCCCTGCACCCACCCAGCACCACTGCTCTAAGGTCCTCCTTTTGTAGTTCTTCATGGTTTTATTTTTTTTCTTGTGTAGCACTTACTCCAGTTATAATTTAGATAACCATTTTTAAAAGTATCTCTTGCATATCTTACTTTCTACATTTGAGCTCCACAAGGGCAGGGCTTCACATCGATCAGGTCACTCTTACATCCCCAGTACTTACCTGATACATACATGTATGTATGACGTGCATACATACGTCAGTCCCTGAAAAATATGTGAAAAGTGAATTAGGGACAGGATGAAGAAGCTTACAAAACACCCTCTGAGAAGCCTCAAAGGTGGGAACTAGAGCTTTTAAGACAGAAGGGGAAAAAAAAATCTTTCCGTTTTACAGTTGATTGATGTTTTCCTCACCTGGAATCACCCATCACCTCGCCTGTCTCAGGGGTGCACTAAGGTAGGCAACAGGCCTATGACACAGTGTAAGGGTCTCTGGAAATTTTGTCCCTCCTCTGCCACAAACTTACCATGTGACTGTAGGCATGTCTATCCTCTCTAAGTCACAGTCACCGACCCAGGCAAGGGGCATCATGGTGGGAGCATGACCTTTGTCATCAGACTGTCTCAGGGTTGATTTGACAGTTCTGCAGCGTTACTAGGAATGTTCTATACCCCTCTGACCTGCCATCCTTAGGGTGGTGGCATTTAACCTCATGGGCACAACATGGCTGCCATGGCTCCAGTATTTACTTCTTTACACAACCACATATAAAGGCAGGAAGCCACAGAATGACTGGTTGAGGGACAGCTGGGAGAGGGGGACAGTGGAAAAGTGAGTGGACTGGAAAGCCGTTCTCAAAGGCCTCTCAGTAGAATAAGAAGAGAAGCTCTTTCTCAGGGACATTTCTAGCTAAATCCCCTTCAGTCTTACTCACTTGAGCTGGTTCACATGGTCAGTTTTAGCTGCAAGAGAGAAACGGAAGGGGACACACCATGATGAGAAGTTTTTCTTATGACTGTTGGATGGCAGTCAGCATGTCTTGACACACACACCCTTCAGTTAGTTCAGTTCAGTCACTCAGTCGTGTCCAACTCTTTGCGACTCCATGGACTGCAGCACACCAGGCTTCCCTGTCCATCACAAACTCCCAGAGCTTGCTGAAACTCACGTCCATCAAGTCGGTGATGCCATCCAACTATCTCAGCTTCTGTCATCCCCTTCTCCCACCTTCAGTCCTTCCCAGCATCAGGGTCTTTTCCAGTGAGTCAGTTCTTCATCAGGTGGCCAAAGTATTGGAGTTTCAGGTTCAGCATCAGTCCTTCCAATGAATATTCAGGACTGATTTCCTTTAGGATGGACTGGTTGGATCTCCTTGCAGTTCAAGGGACTCTCAAGAGTCTTCTCCAAGACCACAGTTCAAAAGCATCAATTCTTCGGTGCTCAGCTTTCTTTGTAGTCAGATTCTCACATCCATACATGACTATTGGAAAAACCATAGCTTTGACTAGACAGACGTTTGTTGGCAAAGTAATGTCTCTGCCTTTTAATATGCTGTCTAGGTTGGTCATAGCTTTTCTTCCAAGGAACAAGCGTCTTTTAATTTCATGGCTGCAATCACCATCTGCAGAAATTTTGAAGCTCCCCAAAATAAAGTCTCTCACTATTTCCATCGTTTCCCCATCTATTTGCCATGAAGTGATGGGACTGGATGCCATGATCTTAGTTTTCTGAATGTTGAGTTTTCAGCCAACTTTTTTACTCTCCTCTTTCACTTTCATCAAGAGGCTCTTTAGTTCTTCTTTGCTTTCTGCCATAAGTGGGGTATCATCTGTATATCTGAGGTTATTGGTATTTCTCCTGGTAATCTTGATTTCAGCCTTTGCTTCATCCAGCCCAGCATTTCTCATGATGTACTCTGCATATAAGTTAAAAAAGCAGGGTGACAATATACAGCCTTGACGTACTCCTTTCCCGATCTGGAACCAGTCTGCTGTTCCATGTCCAGTTCTAACTGTTGCTTCTTGACCTGCACACAGTTTTGTCAGGCAGGTCAGGTGGTCTGATATTCCCATCTCTTTGAGAATTTTCCAGTTAGTTGTGATCCACACAGTCAAGGGCTTTGGCATAGTCGATAAAGCAGAAATAGATATTTTTCTGGAACTCTTTTGCTTTTTCAATGATCCAGTGGATGTTGGCAATTTGATCTCTGGTTCCCTTGCCTTTTCTAAATACAGCTTGAACATCTGAAAGTTCATGGTTCACGTACTGTTAAAGACTGGCTTGGAGAATTTTGAGTGTTACTTTGCTAGCATGTGAGATGAGTACAGTTGTGCCAAAGTGAACATTCTTTGGCATTGACTTTCTTTGGGATTGGAATGAAAACTGACCTTTTCCAGTCCTGTGGCCACTGCTGAGTTTTCCAAATTTGCTGGCATTTGAGTGCAACACTTTCACAGCATCATCTTTTAGGATTTGAAATAGCTCAACTGGAATTCCATCACCTCCACTAGCTTTGTTCATAGTGATGCTTCCTAAGACCCACTTGACTTTGCATTCCAGGATGTCTGGCTCTAGGTGAGTGATCACACCATTGTGGTTATCTGGGTCATGAAGATCTCTTTTGTATAGTTCTTCTGTGTATTCTTGCCACCTCTTCTTAACATCTTCTGCTATCTGTCCTTTATCGAGCCCATCTTTGCATGAAATGTTCCCTTGGTATCTAATTTTCTTGAAGAGATCTCTATTCTTTCCCATCCTATTGTTTTCCTCTATTTGTTTGCATTGATCACTGAGGAAGGCTTTCTTATCTCTCTTTGCTGTTCTTTGGAATTCTGCATTCAAATGGCTCTATCTTTCCTTTTCTCCTTTGCCTTTCACTTCTCTTCTTTTCTCAGCTATTTATAAGGCCTCCTCAGACAACCATTTTGCCTTTTTCCATTTCTTTTTCTAGGGGATGGTCTTGATCCCTGTCTCCTGTACAATGTCATGAACCTCCATCCATAGTTCTTCGGGCACTCTATCAGATCTAATCCCTTGAATCTATTTGTCACTTCCACTGTATAATTGTAAGGGATTTGATTTAGGTCATACCTAAGCGGTCTGGTGGCGTTCCCAACTTTGTTCAACTTAAGTCTGAATTTGGCAGTAAGGAGTTCATGATGTGAGTCACAGTCAGCTCCCAGCCTTGTTTTTGCTGACTGTATCGAGCTTCTCCATCTTTAGCTTCAAAGAATATAATCTGATTTCGATATTGACCATCTGGTGATGTCCATGTGTAGAGTTTTCTCTTGTGTTGTTTGAAGAGGGTGCTTGCTGTGACCAGTGCATTCTCTTGGCAAAACTCTGTTAGCCTTTGCCCTGCTTCGTTTTGTACTCCAAGGCCAAATTTGCCTGTTACTCCAGGTATCTCTTGACTTCCCACTTTTGCATTCCAGTCCCCTGTGATGAAAAGGACATCTTTTTTCCGTGTTAGTTCTAGAAGGTCTTGTAGGTCTTCACAGAACTGTTCAGCTTCTTCAGCATTACTGGTCGGGGCATAAACTTGGATTACTGTGATATTGAATGGTTTGCCTTGGAAATGAATAGAGATCATTCTGTCATTTTTGAGATTGAATCCAGATACTGCATTTCAGACTCTTTTTTTTGACTATGATGGCTACTCCATTTCTTCTAAGGAATTCTTGCCCACAGTAGTAGATACAGTGGTCATCTGAGTTAAATTCATCCATTCCAGTCATCTTAAAATGTCGGTGATCACTCTTGCCATCTCCTGTTTGACCTCTTCCAATTTGCCTTGATTCATGGACCTAACATTCCAGGTTGCTATGCAGTATTGCTCTTTACAGCATTGGACTTTACTTCCATCATCAGTCACATCCACAAATGGGTGATGTTTTTTGCTTTGGCTCTGTCTCTTCATTCTTTCTGGAGTTATTTCTCCACTGATCTCCAGTAGCATATTGGGCACCTACTGACCTGGGGAATTCATCTTTCAGTGTCCTATCTTTTTACCTTTTCATACTGTTCATGGGGTTCTCAATGCAAGTATACTGAAGTGGTTTGCCATTCCCTTCTCCAGTGGACCATGTTTTGTCAGAACTCTCCACCATGACCCATCCGTCTTGGGTGGGCCTACATGGCATGGCTCATAGTTTCATTGAGTTAGAGAAGGCTGTGGTCCATGTGATGAGATTAGTTAGTTTTCTGTGATTGTGGTTTTCATTGTGTTTGTTCTCTGATGGATAAGGATAAGAGGCTTATGGAAGCTTCCTGATGGGAGAGACTGACTGAGGGGGAAACTGGGTCTTGTTCTGCTGGGTGGGGCCATGCTCAGTATATCTCTAATCCAATTTTCTATTGATGGACGGGGCAGTGTTCTCTCCCTGTTGTTTGACCTGAGGCCAAACTATGGTGGAGAAGGCAATGGCACCCCACTCCAGTACTCTTGCCTGGAAAATCCCATGGATGGAGGAGCCTGGTAGATTGCAGTCCATGGGGTGGACAGAGTCAGACATGACTGAAGTGACTTAGCAGCTGCAGCAAACTATGGTGGAGATAATGAAGATATTGGTGACCTCCTTCAAAAGGTCCCATGCATGCACTGCTGCACTCAGAGCCCCCTGCCTATAGCAGGCCACCACCAACCCACACCTCCGCCAAAGACTCCTGAACACTCACGGGCAAGTCTGGGTCAGTCTCTTGTTGGGTCACTGCTCCTTTCTCTTGCGTCCTGGTGTGCACAGACTTTTGTTTGTGCCCTCCAAGAGTCTGTTTCCCCAGCCCTGTGTAAGTTCTGGTGGCTTTATGGTGGGGTTAATGGTGAGCTCCTCCAAGAGGGTTTATGCCATACCCAGCTCTACTGCACCCGGAGCCCCTGCCCCTGCAGCAGTCCACAGCTGGCCTGTACCTCCACGGGAGACACTCAAACACAGTTCTGGCTCAGTCTCTGTGGGTTCTCTGGGTCCTGGTGCACACAAGGTTTGTTTGAGCCCTCCGGGCATCTCTGGCCAATATGGGATTTGATTCTAAACGTGATTTTGCCCCACCTGCCATCTTCCTGGGGCTTCTCCTTTGCCTTTGGACATGGGGTATCTTTCTTTGGTGGGATCCAACATTCTCCTGTCAGTGGTTGTTCAGCAGTGAGTTGTAATTTTGGAGTTCTTGGAGAAGATGAGCACGTGTCCTTCTACTCTACCATCTTGTAGAATTTCAACCCTTCAGTTGGCCCTTGGCAATCCTTTCAACCCTCTAGTTGGCCTTTGGAAATGCCACTTGTTACTGTTAACTCTCATGTTCTCAGCACTAGCTTTCCCACTTGGCCTGGAACAGAAGTCCTAGGCAGGCAGGGACGAGGCTGAACCCAAGTGAAACACATCAGGAAATTCCTAATGATTGATGACTATCCCTTGTTACTTGATTCTTCTCTTCTGTAAAACACTGTTAAACAGTATCTGTCTTCCACTGAACATGATTTGTTGTTCTTTCAAATAACAAACACACATTTTTAATGAAACAAAACATAAAATGGAAAAAAAAATCAAAAAGTGATCTTGGTGATAAGCATGTTAAGCATCCTCCTGTGTCATCTTTTCTCTCCCCCACCTTCTCCCTCCTCTTACCAACATCATCACACATGAGTCTAGCTTTACACAAATGGCTGTGTAGGGCACACTTTGCGCTATACCTGGTGTTTTTATCTTATAGTCTTGTTCAGATCCAGTGCTTCAGTGGGTTCTGTGAAGCCCCTAATTGCTGGTACGTGGTTCATTAACTCACTAGCATCTCACTGCTGACTGACTTCTTAAAGCTGCGTTCTCTGGAGCCAGGGTGGTCACTTCCCCCCTCCACTGGGGAGGGCGGTGGCTCCAGGGCCAGAGCTCCCATTACACATCAGGTCTCCCTAACAAAGGGAAACCCTCATCAGCGGTCACAGCAGTGAAGCTCTGAGCACCAAGTCTAACCCAGGCAGCCCGCTTATGATCAGAAGCACCTTCTGTCACCTCATGAAGCAGTCACCATTCAGGAAGCTCAGCCTTTCACTTCATTGCTGCTCCTGTGATGTTCATTAGGTGAGTGAGCAGAGTCTCTGCTCCAGTCTGGTCAGGGCCCCCTCCCCCCTGCCCTGGCTTCTTCTCCCAGGGGGCAGGGGTTCTCCCATAGTGTCCGACCTCCCTGCTGCCCTGCAGCCCCTGGTCACTTTCTGTCCTCAGGAAGACAGACACAAGACACCCTGTCCTTTCTCCCTCAGTTCCACTCACCAAATACAATGATAACAATCCTAGTAACAGCTGCACTGACTGCTTCCTGTGCCAGGCCCTCTTCTCTACATACCATGACCCAGCGAGGATCACATCAGATCAGTCACTCAGTCGTGTCTGACTCTTTGCAACACCATGAATTGCAGCACGCCAGGCCTCCCTGTCCAACACCAACTCCCGGAGTTCACTGAGACTTACGTCCATCGCGTCAGTGATGCCATCCAGCCATCTCATCCTCTGTCGTCCCCTTCTCCTCCTGCCCCTAATTCCTCCCAGCATCAGAGTCTTTTCTAATGAGTCAGCTCTTTGCATGAGGTGGCCAAAGTACTGGAGTTTCAGCTTTAGCATCATTTCTTCCAAAGAAATCCCAGGGCTGATCTCCTTCAGAATGGACTGGTTGGATCTCCTTGCAGTCCAAGGGACTCTCAAGAGTCTTCTCCAACACCACAGTTCAAAAGCATCAATTCTTCGGCGCTCAGCCTTCTTCACAGTCCAACTCTCACATCCATACATGACCACTGGAAAAACCATAGCCTCGACTAGACGAACCTTTGTTGACAAAGTAATGTCTCTGCTTTTGAATATGCTATCTAGGTTGGTCATGACTTTCCTTTCAAGGAGTAAGCGTCTTTTAATTTCATGGCTGCAGTCACCATCTACAGTGATTTTGGAGCCCAGAAAAATAAAAGTCTGACACTGTTTCCACTGTTTCTTCATCTGTTTCCCATGAAGTGATGGGACCAGATGCCATGATCTTCATTTTCTGAATGTTGAGCTTTAAGCCAACTTTTTCGCTCTCCTCTTTCACCTTCATCAAGAGGCTTTTTAGTTCCTCTTCATTTTCTGCCATAAGGGTGGTGTCATCTGCATATCTGAGGTTATTTATATTTCTCCCGGCAATCTTGATTCCAGCTTGTGTTTCTTCCAGTCCAGCGTTTCTCATGATGTACTCTGCATATAAGTTAAATAAACAGGGTGACAATATACAGCCTTGACATACTCCTTTTCCTATTTGGAACCAGTCTGTTGTTCCATATCCAGTTCTAACTCTTGCTTCCTGACCTGCATACAGATTTCTCAAGAGGCAGATCAGGTGGTCTGGTATTCCCATCTCTTTCAGAATTTTCCACAGTTTATTGTGATCCACACAGTCAAAGGCTTTGGCATAGTCAATAAAGCAGAAATAGATGTTTTTCTGGAACTCTCTTGCTTTTTCCATGATCCAGCAGATGTTGGCAATTTGATCTCTGCTTCCTCTGCCTTTTCTAAAACCAGCTTGAACATCAGGAAGTTCACGGTTCACGTATTGCTGAAGCCTGGCTTGGAGAATTTTGAGCATTACTTTACTAGCATGTGAGATGAGTGCAATTGTGCGGTAGTTTGAGCATTCTTTGGCGAGGATAGTTACTATTAATTACCAAGGCCCTCTCCATGGAAAATTAAGGAAACTGAAGCAGTGAAGGAAATTGCCTGGTCACACAGTTTGAGTCTGGCTCCAAAAGCAACCCCTTCGTATCAACTCTTAAGGGGATTATCGTGGAGGATGGAGTGACAGTCCCAATGCAGGGGAAAGGGTGCTGAGAAAAGGAGGCAGAGAAGGGGCATTTAATCCACCGTGGAGATGGAGTGAAAAATCGTGTTCCAGCAGCTTAGCGTCTGTGAGTCTGTGAACCTCCAGAAGTTGGGCAGAGGGGTGTGTGTGGTAAAACTGTGTGTCTTGGTGCATTTGTCACAGTGTCAGAGGCATCTGTGATTCAGAGAGGGGGATGGCTGCCAGGCCGGATGATCTTCCAGGGTCCCTTCCAGCTCCCAAGCCTTTGATTCTGTGACCATATAAGGCCGTGGTGCCTGGGGAGCCTCAGTGCCGCGGAGTGCAGTCCTGCGTGGAGAAGGGGAAGCAGAGAGCAAAGGGAGCCCCAGCCCAGGCCCCCTGAGGGTCCCCGAGACAGCAGAGAGAGGAGCAGGGAAGGGGAGACCAGGGGACCCTCCCTGGTCGCCTCTTCCCAGAAACCTCACATGAGCTCACTGCTGCCCTCCCGCGCTCTCCCCGTGTCCACGTGGGTTCTCCTCCCTTGGTTGCGTTGCCAGGTTTCCAGAGTCCCACCAGTGGCTCCCATCCAGAGTCGGACACTCAGGGCTGCAGAGTCAGCCTTGCTTGCTCCTAGTTTTCTTCTGCTCTGGCAGCTTGGAAAACCCCTCAGAGTCCCTGATTCCTAGTACAAGTGTACCAGGAGATAGCCTAGTATGGAGTGGGCACCAGTGCGGCATCTAGCTCGGTCCACCTTTGCAATGCTAGCTCTGCAGATGTAAGGAATCCAGCGGGTTCCCACTCCACCCCACACCGCCCCCCCACACACACACACAACACACACACACACCTGTCTTTTTTAGCAAGCTCCTCGAAGAGGGGCAGATCTTGTGCCCCAGTGTAATCTTGCTCATGGAGTTACATCCCACATTCTCTTGAGTTCAGAGAACCGCCCTGTGTCACAGTCTATTCAGAGCCTACCCTGTGTCAGCTGATAAGGAGAGCGGGAACTGAGATGGAGGGGATGTGGTAGCTGACCTCCCAGGACTGATGGACAGGCTGCTGGTATAGACAGAAAGTTAATAAACAAGTGTACTAGGAGATGGCCTCCCAAAGTGTGAAACATGTTTTGGTCATGACTGTATTGGTTGTAAGTGACAGAAACCCAAATCAAATGAGTTTATGCAAAAATAAGAGGGAGTCAAAGAACTCATGTCACTCAAAAGTGTCAGGACAGGGCAAGCTTCAGGAACAGCTGGATCCAGTGACTCAGCTGCTCTCTAGGACTTGATTCTGTGCCTCTGTCACTCAGCGGTGTAGACAGAGCTGTTTGTCTGAGGCTGCTGCAGTGTGAGATGCTGGTGCTGCCACTGACTGTTACTAAGGTGCCCCATGCAGACTCATTCCTGCTTTCCAAATCCCATCCTCATCTCTTCCAGGGCTAGACTTGGGCTGCCACAGGAAACCCGACTCCCCCAGGGTACTTCTCCAACCCCTGTGCCTCCTATCGTCCCTTCCTTGCCCCACATTCCTTGGACTGATATAGGAGGTGTTTTGATGCTAACTTTGTGTGTGAAATCTCTGGGTTCTCAGGGAACCTGAATATAGGGATCCTAGCAGAAGAAGCAGTCCTGCATCTCAGCATCCACTTGGTGGGCACAAGCACGGCCTCAAATGCCACTGTCACCCTTACCAGCTGTGTGGCCTCGGGTAACTGGGTTAACTTCTCTGAGCCTTTGTTTCCTTTCTGTGTTGAGAGGACATAAAAATTATCTCCGAGGATTGTTTTGAAGATTAGATGTGACAGTACATGCAAAGCACTTGGCACGGAGAGTAAACCCTTAAACATTAGTGGCTATTGTGGTTCTGCTTCTCTTATACCACCAGTGAAGGAAATTCTCTTTAAGGGACTTTGACTTTAGAATGAAGGTATCATTACTAATAGCTACTATATATTATTGTTGTTGTTGTTTGTTGTTACTAAGCTGTGCCTGACTCTTTGTGACCCCATTATAGCCCTCCAGGCCCCTCTGTCCATGCATCCCAGGTGAGAATACTAGAGTGGGTTGCCATTTCCTTCTCCAGGGGATCTTCTCAAACCAGGGGTCAAACCTGCATCTCCTGCACTGGCAGGTGGATTCTTTACTGCTGAGCCACCAGGGAAGCCCACCATATATTATATACTTACTATGCAGTGAAGTGAAGTGAAACTCGCTCAGTCATGTCCAACTCTCTGCGACTCCATGAACTGTATAGTCCATGGAATTCTCCAGGCCAGAATACTGGAGTGGGTAGCCTTTCCCTTCTCCAGAGGATCTTCCCAACTGGGATCAAACCCAGGTCTCCTGCCTTGCAGGCAGATTCTTTACCTGCTGAGCCACAAGGGAAGCCCAAGAATACTGGAGTGGGTAGCCTATCCCTTCTCCAGGGAATTTTCCTGAACCAGGAACCAAACTGGGGTCTCTTCTGCATTGCAGGCGGATTCTTTACCAACTGAGCTATGAGGGAAGCCCTGCTATATGATAGGCACTTTACATTTATTTCTCACAATGACTTCTTACAGTTGAAGAAACCAAAGCCTGAGGAGTTAAATCCTTTCCTAGGAACACACAGCTCATGAGTGATGGAGTTGGCATCACCCACATTTTTCTGACTCCTCAGATCTGACCACTGCTCTACTCTTTTCTCCCCAGAATGAGATGGGAAATAGAAAATAAAGGGGCCTTAAGTGATACTTTTAAGGATAAATGATTCAAATCAATGCTGATGCAGAGTTGGGGGAGGAAGAATGTGGCATGAAAGAAATACTGAAGGACTTTTACTAAAAAAGTGCAGCATTTTTCTCTGAATAGTAGCTTTATGAATATTACTTTCGGTGTTGTTATGCATGGTGCAGCTTTTCTAGGGTTGAGTCAGTGGGAACGGAAGGTATAAAATTCTACCCTGAAGCAACAAGCCCAATTTTAAGCTAATATAAGCCAGCGTGAACAAGTTATGCAACCAGTAATCATGATGTGAGCAGTTTTTGCCCAAATTGCATCATTTTTGTAAGCCCCAAATGAAGCTTTCTTATTTTGGGCCACCCCAGGCACCTGTGAGGCCTTCCAGGCGGTATTTGGTCTAGTCCACCCCGGTGGTTAGAGACCTGGGTCTGTTCCGGTGTTTGGCTCTTACTGTTTTTGCTTACAGCTGTTAGGCCAGTTACTCAGTCTTAGTCTCAATACAGATGGATAGAATAAAAGTCTACTCTCCCTACCTTGGCAGGTAAAGGTTAATACTAACAGGTGTGAAAAAACATCCCTAGTGGAAGGAAATCCTGTAGGCGGCCAAGGGGCTAGAGAACATTCCCAGGAGAGTAGCAAGGCTGGCTGGTCCAAAGCAAAGCATGAGAAACTCATGGTGCCAGCTTCTCGTGAGAATATGTCATGGGAACCAGCAAATCCAGGCTGCACCTCTCAGGGCACCCAGAGTTCCCACCCTCTGAGGAGAGTCGGGCCAGGAGGCTTTTTAGTGATGGCTCTAGAGTTTACAGTACGTATCGTATCAGGCTTTCCTTTTAGGTAATACTATGCTTTGTTGTTGTTTAGTCACTAAATCACGTTCGACTCTTTGTGACCCCAGGGACTGTGTGCAGCCCACCAGGCCCCTCTGTCCATGGGATTTCCCAGGCAAGAATACTGGAATGGGTTGCCATTTCCTTCTCCAAAGATCTTTCTGACCCAGGGATTGAACCTGTGCCTCCTGCATTGACAGACATTGGCATACAGATTCTTTACCGCTAAGCCACGAGAGAAGCAATATGACTCTACTTCTTGTATAATATAAGAATTGTTCAGCGATATGTTTCCATTTCACCCCTCCCATCCTCTGTGCTATCATTGCATAGATTTTGCTTCTACGTTTATCATATATATGTCACAATACATCTTTCAGCCTCTTTCCTCTCTCTACTTCAGTTTAGATGGTTTCTATTGCTGTGTCTTCAAGTTCATTATTCTTTGGGGTGTCTCATCTGCTCTTAGTCTCCTTCAGTGAAATTTTTATTTCAGATATTTCAGTTTTATCTCTAGATACTCTGTTTTATTCTTTTTTATATCTTCCATTTCTCTACTCATTATGTTCATGTTTTCCTTTAGTTTCTTGAGAATATTTTAGATAGCTGTTTTTGAGGTCTTGTTTGTTAATGCCATCATCTCTGACACTTCTGAGCTTGCTTCTGTTGACTAATTTGTCTCCTGGTTATGGATCACACTTTCCTCCTCCTTTGCATATCCAGAAATGTTTTTATTGGATGCTGGATACTATGAATATTAGATTGTTAAGTGTCTGGATTTCACCATCCTCATTGGAAGAGTGTTAGATTTTATTCTGTCATGCAGTTATTGACTTGTGGGTCAATTTGGGTTTTTCTTTGAGGCTCATTTTTAAGTTCTGTCAGGGCGGGTCTAAAAGTAGCCTTTACTACTGAGGAGTGAGCCTTCTGGGGTCTCTGCCAAATGCCCTAGGTGTCTAACTCTCCATTCTGACTAGTAGGAACTTGCACCAAGCTCAGCCTTGGGTGAGCTTTGGGACGGGTCTATCTTAGAAGCTCCCTGACGCATGTTTCTTCTCAAGTTTGTAGAGTCTCACTTGATTCAGCCAAAGGCTCAGAAAGACCCCCAGTCAGATACGTGGAGCTCTCTGTCTCGCTGTCTCTCTCTCCTCTCCTCTTTCCTCTCAGGTACCCTGCACCTCAGCCTTCCAGAACTTTTCCTTTTACCCCATGCACTCAGGAAGGCAACTGTGCTGTGTGCGGGTCCTCTCTCCCCGCGCTGAGGTCTGGCGGACGCCTCCGGGCAGAAAGCCAAGGCGATCACAGGACTCATCCCTCACAGGACTCGCCAAGCTCACTTCCCTTCTGTCCCAGATCACAAGCCTGCACTGCTTACTCTCCAGTGTCTGAAAGCCCTTGTTTCACGTATTTTGTCCAGATCTCTAGCTGTTTACAGTGGGAACTAACAGTTCCCTTTGAGATTCCCTCCAGGGTAGTACATATCCATGATGCAGACTGGATGTATGCTCGAGAAACTTGTATAAAGCTGGATTTAGGGCTAATAAAAGACAGTGAAAAGGCAGTGGGGTCATTTTGATCTGCTTCTTAGAGAAGCTCAGGATAAAGACTCAACCCAGCACCAAGTCACATTTTATAATAGAAACTGTTAATATCCATCAGCTGACCTGGGGATAAGTAAAACATGGTATATCTGTATATGGAATCTGGTTTGACAATAAAAAGAAAGGGAGTACTAATGGATGCTTCAGCACAGATGAACATGCCAAGTGAAGGAAACTAGTCCCAAAAGACGACACTTCATCTGATTGCATATATGCGAAATGTCTAGAGTAGACAAATTTGTAAAAACATAAAGCAGATCAGATGAGTGGATGCTTCCTGCTGGGGGTGGGGGATGGAGTGACTGCTAATGGGTACAGGATTTCTCTTGGGGAGGACAAAAACATTCTGAAATTAGACTTAGAGATCACTGCCCAACCTTGTGAATATACTAAGGAATATTGAATCTCACGTTTTCCACGGTAGATTATATGGTCTGTGAACTCTATCTCAGTAAAACTGTTTATAGAGAGATAGACTGATTGGCAGTGTTCTCCAGTACCGTAGGACATGACAGGCTGGAGAAGGGCTGCAGAGGTAGTGAGGGAGTCTGAGCTATTACGCAGGTGGATGTACACGTCGCAGGTGGTCTTCAGTCTTGGACTGAAAAACTGACCACAGGAGAGTTTGCAGTTCACTGGCAGATGACTAATGTTGGATGTGTGTGTGTGTACGTATGCATGTGTGTTCACTTTTGTCCGACTCTTCATGACCCCATGGACTGTAGTCCGCTGGGTTCTTCTGTCCATTGGATTCTCCAGGCAAGAGTACTGAAGTGGGTTGCCATTCCCTTCTCCAGGGGATCCTCCCAACCCAGGGATCAATCAAACCCATGTCTCTTGCATTTCCTGCATTGGCAGGTGGATTCTTTACCACTGTGTCGCCTGGGAAGCCCCTAAGGTTGGGTGTTAGTCTTAAAATCCATTTGTCTTTTCTTAATTACCTCAACCGTGAGCAGATTCTTGCAGAGTCTCAGTTTTACCCCCTTTCTAGTTTTCTCTGCTCCCTGGGCCCTTGTCAGCAACGGGCACCATCTGCAGGGCACAGGGGCCTCAGGGCATGTCTGGCCTCAGCCTTGACCCCAGCTGAGCCTGAGCACAGAAGGGCACTCAGTGTCGCGCGGCCTCCGGGAGCTGCAGCGTCACCTCCGTGTCCTCCGTGTCAGGTTCAGAGCCACCAGAACAAGGGCGACACAGTGCTCACATCCCAACCGAGGGAGGAGAACAGGCCCCCTCCTTCTGCTGGCTCTTCTGCTGTCAAAGATGAAGGTGGTTCATTTGAAGTGAGTGACCTTACCTTCGTTAAAAGCAGCAGAAGTTTGCTGTGAGAGAAAAATATGTTCTTCATCTGCAGGCTTCTTTCCGGGGTCTTCAACAGTATGCTTCTGAGTGGATATTTAAGCTAAAACCCTGAGCTTTGCTTAAAAATACTATTGGCAGGACTTCCCTGGTGGCTTAGTGGTTGAGAAATCCGTCTGCTGATACAGGGGACAGGGGTTCAATCCCTGGCCTGGGAAGATTCCATACCCCTCGGGGCAGCCAAGCCCATGTGCCACAGCTACTAAGCCCGCGCCCTCGAGGCCTTACCGCACTACAAGAGAAGCCGCGCACCGCAGCTGGAGAGTAGCTGCCACTCACTGCACCAGAGAAAGCCCACACACAGCGCCACAGACCTAGAGCAGCCAAAAATAAATAGTAAAATATTCATGACGAGCATATATTGAGTGCTCAATGTGTGTTCTGAGTGCTTTCAAGTGTTATCAGCCCCCTGACTGATCTTGCTTCCACAATATGTAGGGAGTATAAAGAGACTGCATTTCTTTTTTTTCCACAGTTCTGTTTTTCAAATTCATTTTTGATAATTCAGGTAGATGTGACCACAGCAGCTCAGTAACTCAGCATCCAGGTTGGACCAGGCCCTCAGCCAGCTAAGCCAGGAGGTTGGCCGGGGACTGGCAGGGAGAAGGGAAGAAGAGAGGAGAGGGGAGGGTTCCCAGTGGGTCTGACGCGCTCGTTGCCAGGTGAGGCCAGTGCGCTCATCAGACATGCTGTGTGTGGTTTCTCTCTAGGATCATCCACGAAGACGGCTTCTCTGGCGAAGACGTGAAGCAGTACAAGCCCGTGGTCTACAGCAACACCATCCAGTCCCTGGCAGCCATCGTCCGGGCCATGGACACTCTGGGCATCGAGTACGGTGACAAGGAGCGAAAGGTAGGCCGCTGCGCCCATGGGCATGGGGAGAAGACGGCCTGTCCCTGCTCCCCGCCGTGCCCTCTCTCTGAGGCCGGACTGCCTTACAGGGACAGGACGAGACTGTGCTCTGTCACCAGCCAGGGCACCTGTCTACCTGGCCAGTACAGCCCAACAGGGGGCTCCAGTGTTGGGCAAACTGCCACCGCACGATCGCCGACGACAACAACAGACCCAGAATTCCAGGGTTTATTGTGCAGATGAGAAAGGGTTGGTGACACCGCCCTAAATCGTGACCCTCACAACATTGTCCAAGTACATGCTCTTGGGCAACTCACTTGAACAGAAAAATATATTTTTTAGGCACTACAAGCCCCACCTGGCCACCATCTCCCCTCCTTAGGGGAGCTTTCCTTTCCTTGCCAGCAGTGGGGGCAGCCGTTCGAATCCACTCTTCCTCCTTTGCACCAGGGGGCTGTGTTTTCTGCCCCTCCAAGGTGAGTCTGCGGACCAGGGGAAATCTCCTCCCTGCAGGAACTTGACATCCTAGAACAGGGACAGTTTTCAGTTGAGTTTCCAGGCTTCTGATAGGTAGTGAATGGAATAAGTCATAAAAACTCTTATTTGCAAATGTCTGTGTTCACTGAACCTTACACATCTATACTGGAAAAGCCAAATAAAAGGGGCGAGGGAAAACCGCCTTGGAAAATTCTCTCCAGGGGTGGCTCTTTGTCTCCTGCTGGGACTCTGAATCTCAACCATCCTCTCCCTGTGACGTGGACTGTGAGGTGGGGAGCAGATGGAGGCCACCGAGTGCCTGGGCCCCTCGTTGGAGCCTCTGGATAGAGAACGTTAAGCTCCGATTCCCGTGTGGTTTGGTTGTGCACTGTGTATATATCCTTTCTTTGCCAAAAAATCACCTCCCTCACGGAGGAAAACCATCCTCACCTTCACTGGGTATGATAAATCATCTGTGACAGATAGCTTTAAATGTAAAATTCAATATTTTATGCACAAAATCCTAATTCTCTGCGACAGTCATCCCAGCTCAGGCATCGCCTCCCCCTGGAGGAGGGAAATTTAGTGACTGAGGGTGTCCAGGACCAGCCTGGGGCGGGGAAGCCAGGTGCTGCCCCTCAGGGAGGAAACCCTTCTCCCTGGGGATGGGCTTTGGTTTTGGTCATAGAGCTAGGGCTGTGGAATGAAGGACACTGTGATCTCTTCAGTTTTGTTTGCACTAAGAATTCACTGAGGATACAGTATGCCAGGCCTTGCTGGAGATGTGTGTGTATGAGTCACTCATTCACGTCCAACTCTTAGGGCCCCATGAACTGTAGCCTGCCAGGCTCCTCTGTCCATGTGATTCTCCAGGCATGAATGCTGGAGTGGCTTGCCATTTCCTTCTCCAGGACAGTAGAGCTGGAGAGACCAGTCAGCAAAGAGCAGCTCAGATCATCAGATGTAGCCAAGACAGGTTATCAGTAGCCAGACAGCTTACAGGACTTCATTCATTTTAATAATAATGATCACAACAGTAACACCAATAGCTCTCTTGTACTGAGCACCTACTAGAGGCCAGGCACTGTGCCATAAGCACTTTGCAAGTGTTAACTCACTTTTGTCAACTTGGGTGGGCATTAAAGCAGGAAATGCCCTGGTCAGATCTTCAGACGTGGGACAGGCCTTTGGTCTCTCTATCTGCCTTTCGGCCAAAGAAAGCTTGGTGCCTGAATCTCAGTTAACCAGATGACAGACAGTGCAGAAGGCTCACGTGTCCATAGCACACATTTTACACAAACACACACACCCACCACAGCCTGCAAGACCTTCCAAGAGGTGTGTGTGTTCACTGCCACGCCCACCTCTCAAGCAACTCTTCCTTCCTCAAAACCTCCTGCCCTGATTATAACCCCAAACAGTGTGACTTTGAAATGCTTTTCTCCTTTTGTTTTGGAAAATGTTTGTTGTTCCTGGAGGATTTTGTTTTCCCAGTTTATTATCCTGAGTAGAGAGGTGGTTCCTTGGGTATTGCTAGGAACATGATGTGTTAAGGTCTATACTGCAGGGCCCCTTGGCCTCTGTGGCTCTTTCTTGTGTGGTTGAGACAGCCCTCAAGTAGAGGGTTGGGAAAGGCTCCACTGAGAAGGGAGACCGAGAACAGACCGGGTATTCCCTGGAGAGTCCCCTGGACACAGAGGAGCTGGAGCCCAGTCCTCTGCCGGCAAGTGGCAGCCGGCAGGTGGCACCACGGCACTCAGGCTTGTCAGGAAGTCCTCCAGGCCCTGGGGTGTCCCTCCTGTTTTATTTCTCCGTAGGCCACAGTGAGCAGCTGGAGAAGGTGTTTCCTGGGAGTGGCCTAGTGTGGATTTGCTGTCTAGGAGCTGCTTGCAGGGACCCCCACCCCCCACCCCTGCAACCTGCCTGTGTATCAGCTGTAGGGGTTTGGGGGGTGAGGTGGAAGGGGGCAGCTACTTCACACTAGGTGGCCAGGGAAGGTTCCCCTGAACCTGAAAGGGATATTTGTGATGAAACGACCTCGAGAAGGAGCTGTGAGAGGAAGAGAGACAGAGGCTCCAAGCAGACACCACCAGGCCCTAAGAGAAAGTGAGCCTGGTGAGTTGGGAGAGAGAAGTGGAAAAGAAAAAAATGAGGCACAGAGAGGTAAAGCGATTTATGCAGGGTCATTCAGCACAGAATCCGTATTTGTAGATTTGTAACCCTAAGGAAGCTATGATCCGTGTGGCTCAGGTCCAGGGCAGAGCCCCATTTAAAGAGGCACAGTACAGCCAGGCAACACAAAGCTCCAGAACCCTGTTCTCTGGAGTCTCTCCCAAAACACGGAAAGGCACTCAGAGGACAGCCCCCACTGCTCTTCTCACAGGGCCTTTCCTGTCTTCCTCCGGTCTGTCCCAGTCTTGATCTCCTGAACTGCTTTCTTCCTAAGTGCCCCGACACCGTCTCTCTCCCCACCCCCACAAGCCTGCCAGGCTTTCCCCTCCTGTCCTCTTTCATCTCGCTTGTCCGTTTCTGCCTCCTGCCTTCTTCCTCCCTCTCCCCCTCTCCCTCCGTCCCCGTCTCCAGCTCCTTCTCCCTCCGTCCCTCTCCCCTTGCTCCACCTCCTTCCTCCGCCTCCTCCTCGCCTCTCTCCGTATCTCCATCTCCCTCCTTCCTCCCCCTTCTCCCTACTCACCCCAGCTTATTGTCATGTAAATTGTCCTAAACTTCTGAGAGGATCTTCCCCCTCCCTCTTCTCCCTCCATCCTCACGCCCAGGGCCTGCATCTGCATCACAAAAGCAGAGAACCTCGTCTGGCAGAACTGGCCTCTACCCTGACGCTGGAACAAAGTCTGGGGGAAACTGGACAACTAGAGGATTAGGAGGTTCATTTGGGAAAGCCGAGGATGGGGAAAGCCTATGAACACTCCCTTGTGATAAATTTGATCACACCCACGTGTATATAGAAATACACACAAAATTTATGTGCATATGCAACGTATGTAAAGCACATTATAATGGGACAATAGCAAAGAAATAATGCTTTGAACTTGTGTGAGGCTTTATTAAGTTGAAAAACCCTCTCATTTTCATTTTTTCTTTGTGCACATGCCTATTTCTTCCACTAACTTTTAAACTCCCTATAGAATAAATAATAATAAATAAGAATATAGGTCTTATCCATCTAGTACAGTGCCTGACACAAGAAGTACTGGATAAACTGTGTTCCAGTCCCAGTTCAACCACCAACTGTATGGCCCTGGGTACACTATTTAGCTTCCTCAGTATTTCTGTCTGCAAGATGGGCATAATTCTAATACTGTCCCTTTTCCTCTGGTGTTAAGGTTAGATGAGGTGATGCCCATGAAATGCTGGGACAGTGCCTGACACGTACAGTACAGCACCTAATCGGCATTCCGGGGCCAGTGCCCTAAGCGGGACTAAAGATCAGTGCTGGTGCTGGAATTGCTACCCAGCCTCTGACGGTTCACCAAGGGGCTTCATTGGAATGCCCCTTCCCTGCCCTGAGATGAGATATGGTACTCTTTGGGGAGGCAGAATCAGATTTCACACTTAGATTCCAGAATGTCATCAGATCTCCTCTGGTAAGAGAAATCTTGCCGTTTAAGTCACAGAGTGGAGCGCTGAACACGGTCTCCTTTTTATCAGGGAAATGCTGATGCCGTCTCCACGGCGCAGCGCTGTTTACCCTGCAGTTCGCAAGAATTCTGAAAGACATGAAAACAAGGATGCTGTCTAGTCTGTATCTGCCTGAGTTCCTTGGGGTCTGGAGAAACCTCTGCGGTCATTGTCAGGTCTGATGGGGGGCTGGGGAGGTGACAAACAAAGGCCCAAACCTGAGGCCGGAAAGAGGCTTCCTCCAGGCAGCAGTGTGTACACCACGCGTTGGACGCCGCCACTCTTTAGCGGTAGCAGGCCAGCCCCGGCCCAGCTCTGACCCTCTGCCCGCCCAGGCTACAGAGCTTGAAGCTCCTCCGTTTAAGACCATCTAAGTCTGCTGCTCTATTTTGCAGATGAGGGCCCCACCTGGCCCCAACAGGAAAGAGACTTACTCCAGGGATGACGTGGCAGGCCCGGGACTAGAACTTGAGGTTTTCTGAATCTCTGCTCAGTTCTCTTTCCATCTCAGCAGCCTGCCCAAAATCACTCAGCCAACCTGGGGCCTCATTGTCTTTCGTTTGGTGGGTCAGCCAGTCATCCCACAAATACTCAGTGAGCAGTCACAACACCCCAGGCAGACAGTGCACAGGAAGGCAGGGTTAGATGCAGAAATGAAAGAGGGAGCCCACTCTTTGATTTGCAAGGCCTCCCCAGCTCTGCAGGGTTCAGTGCAGCCAGGTCAGCTTGCTTCCTGTCATCTAAGACTGGAATCGGGCAGGCCCTGGGTTTGGGGCAGGTGTCTGTTTTTTAAGCCCTGCCATAAAGAGTGCCACACCTGGCTGCTAGTACCTTGGCCCAGATTGGCAAGTGGCTCTTCCTGGCCCTCCTCCAAAAAGACCAGCTCAGAGGAATGGTAGGTTTTAAGATGGGAAAGGAAGAAGCGGAGGATTAAAATGCCAGGTTTTGAGATGGCCCTCCAGTGCCTCTCTTCCTTAGCCTCTTCTTGGGTTTCCACAGCTGAAGATGGTCGCTCCCTCTTCTGAATGTGGTCATTCTGGAGCTCCAGCCCCAGCCGTCTCCTGGCACTCTGCAGCCGGACAGGGAAGGAGGGGAGCCTGAGGGCCAGGATGGTCTTATCTACCTGTACATTCATTCACCCATTGATTCATCCACATAGGTGTTCCTGCAAGGGTGGGCAAGACCCAGTCCCTGCCACCAGGGCGTAGGCAAGGAGGACAGATGCTTTGGTAGACAGTGGTGTTTTCTTTTGATTTGTTTTAAATTTTTATTTATTTGTTGGCTGTGCTGGGTCTTCGTTGCTGTGCACAGGCTTTCTCTAGTTCCGACAAGCTTGTGGTGTGGTGGCTTCTCTTGTTGCAGAGCACGGGCTCTAGGGCACTCGGGTTGTGGTGCATGGGCTTAGTTGCTCCATAGCACTAAGCCACAGCACGTGGAATCTTCCTGGACCAGGGGTCGAACCTGCAGCCCCTGCGTTGGCAGGCGGATTCTCAACCCCTGGACCACCAGGGAAGTCTGGTAGACGGTGTTTTTTGTTTTTTTTTTTGTTTTTGTTTTTTTTCATCAAATTGTGGTGATAATGATGCTCCTCAGTGGGTTGTCTTGAGGACTAAATGACTACTATATGCAAGATCTTAGAGTAGAGCCCGGCACCCAGTAGGTACTCAGGAAAGCTTAGCTGTTATTAGCGTTGTGTGCCTTGAAGCAGAGTGACAACTACTCTAGTTTTCAAAGGCAGCCCCCTGGCTGAGGGCAGGGATCTGGGCACTCAAGGGAGGAGCCCTGCCTTTGCCTGGATTTTGTCCTGCTGTCAAGGCCCATCCTCAAGAATCAGGAAAGCTGGAGCCAACTTGGGCTTCTCTGTGTGACTGGTATTTCATGAAGGGGTGCTCATGAGAAGAGGATGGTTCTCCTCCAGAGAGCTTTGAGGGCTAAACAGAAAACCATTTTTCTGAATCTTGATAAAATGCTGAGCCCTTCCCTGCCTTCATAAGTCAAGTGTTGAGAACACATGAGGATATTTCCTTGTTGATGGAGGGTCATAGTGGGCCTCAAGTTTCTCTCCATGGACGTCAGAG
Organism: Tragelaphus eurycerus; assembly: GCA_935064755.1. NCBI lineage: Eukaryota > Metazoa > Chordata > Mammalia > Artiodactyla > Bovidae > Tragelaphus > Tragelaphus eurycerus. Next base: position 12,901,923 of record CAKXYN010000057.1, read on the forward strand.
ATTGTGGTCCAGGCCCAGAGACAAAGGACATTCCAGTAGAAGGCTGGGCCTAATGTGCCACCCCGGGACATTCATATAGACACCTTCCCTTGAGCAAGTCACAGAGCTCCTCTGAGTTGCACTGTGTAAGTTAGGATGTATTTGGCTGCTAGTGAAGACCACCCAACTGTCGGTGTCCTTGACGGTAGGGACACCGTCAGTTCCTGGACAGGGATTTGCGAGAGATGGCGGCCCTGGGGCTCCTCGCAGCATCAGGCCTGGGTCCACCCCGCAGGGCCCTCTGGGTGCTCGTGGCTCCAGGTAACACCTCCCACAGGGACTCCAGGGCAGAAGGAGAACACTGGGTCACCCAACTTTGAACCACACATCGGCCTAGCAGGGAGGGAGCTGAAGAAAACAAAAATGTGGCTTCTTTTGGCTCTAGTAGGACACAGAGGCAAGAAAGAAGGGAGCTGGAGGATGGCACCGTCACCGCTGGCCACTCTGCCTGTGAGCTATTGTGGGGATCTGTAAGAACGTGGAAGCAGATGTGCTGAGTAGGTGGGAAGTCCAGTCTGGAGGCTAGAAATGGGGGTGCGATGGGGGAGCTACTCTGGGGAACGTGTACTCCTCCAAGCTGGGACAGAGGTGGTCATAGCTTCTTCTCTGGTTTCTGCCTTTGTTTGCCCATTTTAGTCTTTTCCGGCCGATATAGCAACAAAACCATAGATGGGTGGTTTAAACAACAGGAATGTATTTCTCACAGTTCTGGAGGCTGCGAAGTCCAAGGTCAGGGTGGCAGCAGATGAGATGTCTGGGGAGGACCCCTTACTAGTTCACAGACAGCTGTCTTCTCATCGTGTCCTCTCGAGACGGAAGGACTGGGATTGATCTCTGGAGTCTCTTATAAAGGCACTCGTCCCCTAATCCCCTCCCAGACGCCCCACCTCCTAATATCAGGACACTGGGGGTTAGATTTCTACATAGGAATTTTGAGAGGATACAGTCGGTCTATAGCACCCACGTCAGAAGCTGGAATGTTGTCCCGAGGGGCACTGGGGACGAGAAGATGGTTGGCGGCAGGTAAATCTCCTGGCAGCGCAAAGCTGTAGCAGAGTGTCTGGGAGGAATGTCCGTGCAGAGGAGCCTCGGGTGGGGCTCGCTGAAGACAGCAGGGCAGTCCACCCCGAGACCACCACCCACCCGGCCTGGCGCCCCAGCTTCCCTGGGCGGGCTGGGTGACTGCTGCGCCTGGCCTCCATCCGGCCCCTCCATGGCATGGCTCATGGAATGGGTGGGTGTTCAGGCCTGTGCCTCGGCCAGTCTCCGCGCATTCATCATCTGTAGAAAGAGGTGTGGAATTTTAAAAAGAAAAAAGGAAACCTACCGACTCCAACTAACAGTAAATGAAAACCACAGGCAGTGATGTCTTGCGCTTGTGTCTGCTCCCTCCCTCCCTCCCTTTCTCTTTCTCTTTCTCTCTCTCTCTCACTATCTCTCTCTCACAGTAGCGTATACTCTCCTCGTCTGTCTCTCCCTGTAAGCCCTGAGTTACCCAGCTCTAATGGTGAAAAAAATGTTATGACTGTGAAAAAAATGTTGAAAAAAATGTTATGACTGTGCAAGTGAACATTTCCGAGCATCAGGATAGGGGGTCCCCACTAGTGGCCTTTCCCTTGGGTATATGGAGGCCCACATGACAGCCTTCAGTCTACCCTCAAGTCAAGAGCCTCCTCTTTGGAGCAGGAGCATTGGGGGCACATCTTTTGGGCTCAAGGTGGCAAACGAGCTGCCAACGATCTCGCCCAGCCTCGGAAGACATAGAACACAGCTCAAAGAGGCCTCCCTGGCCAATGCTCATGTGTTGAGGCTCCTGGCATGTTGAAAAATGAAGAATTCTTAAAATAAGGCCACAAAATTGTATATTGTAAATGGGCTTCCTCTGGTGGCTCAGACGGAAAAGAATTTGTCTGCAATGCAAGAGACCCAGGTTCCATCCCTGGGTTGGGAAGATTCCCTGGAGAAGGAAGTGGCAACCCACTCCAGTACTCTTGCCTGGAGAATTCCATGGACAGAGGAGCCTGGCGGGCTATAGTCTATGGGGTCACAAAGAGTTGGACACAACTGAGTGACTAACACTTCTAAATGTATACTTAACAAATTAATACTTTGGACCCACCATTAATGCAATGCAGTATAATTTTGCTACCCAGAACATGGTCAGAGGATCTATAAAAATGTTAGTATATAGTGCAGGGCCAGCCACACGGTCCTGTAGGGGACACAGGTTCAAGCCTTGTGGTGAGCACTGTCACCGTTCACCCTGGAGGGCGGTCTCTCCCTGACCATATCTGTTGCCTAATTTGATCCAAACCCCACATTGGAACCCCTTGTGGATGACAGACCCTTTCTGAGGGACCCGGTGTTTTACAGAGGAGCCAGGGGGACCTAGAGGTGGACTTTGGCTCATTGTGGGGTGTCGGGTGTGCCGAGGCAGCCGTGTGGGTGAGATCGAGAGGGTGGCCGCGGAGTGGTGTCTGGGTCTCCCCCCAGCTGGAAGGCCCCGCGCTCTGCATGCCTGGGCCGGAGGGGTGTAGTCCCACACAGGCAGGGTGGCGGTGGCTTCCCCAGGAAAACCAGCGCCTGTCTGCCTTTGTCATAACCACACATACCCATCTTCCTCTTTACTCGGCTCCTTCCCCTCTTATTTATTTACACCTCCACAACCTACCAGGGTCTTGCACCACTGCTGAAGACACCCTCTGGATAAGATAGGACACTCTTGGTCACCAAAGATAAGAAATACAATCAAACTGGCTTGTGAAAGCAAAAAAACACTCCCCAGGTCCAGAGTGGAAGAAGTCCGGAGGGCCCGCTGCAGGAGAGGTTCCACCAGCAGCTCTGATGAGCTGCCCTGGTTCCTCTTCATCTCCTCTGTCCCTCGCAGCCTTCCCGTTGGACCCACAAAATCACTGCTCATCTTGCAAGAAAATGGCTGTCACAGTTACATCACCACCTCCTCCTGCTACCCGCTACCCCGACCCTTGAGCATCCCTGAATGTGCAGAGCAGAGGGTGTGCCCTTCCTCACCCTTCCCTGAGAAGCCACTTAGATCCTGGGAGTTGCCCTCTCTCCGTGGCCCCACTGAGATCATATGCCCATCCCTGAACATCCCTGAGCCAGTCACTGTGACCAAGGGGCTGCGGTACTCTGATTGCCTGAAGGGTTCCTGGAACCAGAGTGAATTCCTCAGGAGCTCATGAAACAGGAAATGGAAGCAGAAGAAAGAGATACTGGGGAGTCCACCAGCATCTGAATACTAGCCATTCTGAATACTCTCCTTGACTTCAGCGCTGCCCACTGTGCCTGATTCATATTGTATTGGTGGATGGCCAGCCACGCTCAAGCTACTATAGTAGGATTATGACACAACCCAGGTTGGCTGGAGCCAGAGCTGCTCCTCCCCCGGTGCCTCACCCAGTGGGCCAGCCAGGATCCCGGGTGCAGCACCCAGCCCACCACTCACCCTTCCTTTCTCGCCTTTCTGCTGCGGCTGTGGCAGGGGGTGATGGCAGAATGGGAGATGAAGGCAGGTGGGGGACATAGGCCCATGTGCGGGAATATCTCCTGGGACGACTTCGGTTTTCCCAGCCCACCTGAGCCAGCAGGGACCTTAGCCATGCGCCAGTCAAGGCTTAATTTAGAGCCAGACCAGTTGCAGAGGGCCATGCCCAGAGGGAGGCAGCTCGGCAGGGGTCAGAGCCAGGGCTCGGAGTCAGAGATATAACCTTGAGTCCTGGCCTTGCCTGTCATCAGCTTTGGACTTCAGGGTGGTCACTTGGCTCACTCAACCTCAGGTTCCTCATCTGGAAACTGAAGGTAATAATAACAATGACCCACTCACAGGGCTGTTACGGTTGAAGAATTCATATATGGTGAGGGCTAAGCATGGGGCCTGGCACGCAGTAAGTGTGCAGTAAACAGCTCTTGTTTTCATCTTCCTCTCACCCACACATCACCCCCTGGCTGGTGAAGGGAAAGCCAGGACTAGAAGCCCGGCTGTGACCATTGTTCCAGGCCAGGGAGCAAGGTGTGTGCCCCGGCCCCTGTCCCTCTTCCTGGCTTTGCAGGAGTGGAGCTGAGGAAGGCTGCTCCTGAACCGGGGTCCTGCAAGGCCCGAGACAGAAGCCAAAAGAGGTAGACCCAGGGAGAGAGGAGGCAGGACCCCAGAGAGGAGAGAGGCGATTGGCCCTGGGTGACAGTCCCCCAGAAACACTTGAGATGGTTCTTCCAGAGTAGGAAGGTCAACCCCTGTCAGGTGTCCCAGCGTCATTGGGGTGCCTGGCCCAGAGCACGTGCTCCCTAAACGGTTGCTGCTTTGTTCCTTTGTATTAAGGCTGTCCCTGATCTGAGAACATCATTCCCACCATAAACCCTACCTAGTCTCTGTGGCTGTAAGTATCTTTTCAATCCTCTGGGCACCTTCAGCTTCTCTCTCCCTCCCTCTCTTTCATTGTTTGTGTCACTTGTTCTTTTTTTTTTTTTTTTTTTTAAGTCCTTATTGGATTTATTACAGTATTTCTTCTGTCTTATGTTTCGGTTTTTTGGCTGTAAGGCATGTGGGGTCTTAGCTCCCAAACCAGAGATTGTATCCGCACACTCTGCATTGGAAGGCGAAGTCTTAACCACTGAACAAGTGAGGGAAGTCCCCTCACTTGTTCATTTGAGAAACATGTGCTGTGGCCTTCTGTGCACTAGCAGTGTGTCAGGCACTGGGTGAACAGGAATGAGCAGAGATGAGCAGACTGGCCTCAGTTTCCTCATCTGTAAAATTTGTTTCTATACTTAGGACAGCAAATGCCACAGACAGGGAGTCCTGCCGTGCCACGCGCTCGTCCAGGCACAGCGTGAGCATGTTTCCAGCTCTGACGGGCACAGGCCCTTCTGGCTCAGACAGCAAACACGCATCACCCAGCACAAGCGCTGGCCATTGGCCCCTCTACGTCCTCGCTCCCGAGTGAGCCCAGGAGCAGCTGACGGCCCTAGAGGAGCTGCGGATTAGGAGCGTTTGCACAACCAGACTCTCCTCCCCCAAGTGTCTCTAGTCCGAGGTCCCCGGGGCACAGTCCTGAAATAGCTCACTGCCAAATTAGGTCCCGCTTTTCCAGCTCTGTGGGCACCCTCCCCCTTCTTGCCCAGGCCTCGGTCTTCTTCCCTTCTCCTTCCTGCCGCACTTCCCTGCCGGGTGCCTGGACCAGCTGGTACCCTTGATGACAACCAGCTGAGGAGAGGAAGGCGGCTCTCTGCCCAGCTCTGCAGGCCAGGGTGACTGCTGGGGGCCCAGGTGTCCCCCACCCCAACCCCAGCTGTTCTCAGCGTCCGGGTTGTGCACCTGAGTGAGCAGTACCTTGATTCCTGGATATGACCCTCCCTGGGGACACGTCCAAGCATCCGCTCTGCAGCAAGGAGCCTCATGATAAGGCCTCAGCCTCTTGTGTCTTCTCATGTGGAACCACAGCGTGCATCCTCTGAGTGAGGTTCTGTGTGTTATGGGGCACAGAGCACACGCTCAGGAGTCAGGCAAGTGCAAGGTCAACACTGGATCCTCCCCTTTTATCTTTGTGGCCTCAGGCAGGTTCCTTAAGTACCCTGAACTTGAACCTCAGTTTTCTCCTCTGTAAAATGGAAATAATACCAGTGTATATCAGCCAGGGTGCAGGTTTTCCTGCTGTTACAAAGACCCCTAAGTAACAGTGGCATGCTATGCTAGTGGCATAAATAAGATGAATACACATTTCTCTCCTGCTTGAGCAGCCCGGATGTGGCACTGGTCAGGCCCCTCTGCCCTGTTGCTCTGTCACACTCAGGGTCTCTGCCTCCATTCCAGGCCTGAGGTGCTGCCCCTGCTACCCCTCCTAGCCTTGCTGTGCTGTGTGCTGTGCTTAGTTGCTCAGTAGTGTTCCATTCCTTGCAACCCCATGGACTACAGCCTGCCAGGCTCCTCTGTCTGTGGGGATTCTCCAGGCAAGAACACTGGAGTGCGTTGCCATGCCCTCCTCCAGGGGACCTTCCCAACCCAGTGATCGAACCTAGGTCTTCCTCATTGCAGACCATGGGAAGAAGAGTGGGTTTTGCTTAGAGAAGGTCCTGAGTGTCAGGGTGAGGAGTATGGATGCTCATGACCTGGACCGGGGGGTGTTTGCATTGCGGGAAGAGCCTGCGGCTGGCAAGAGCTCCATGGAGACCGCCTGGCAGGCAGGAGAGGTGCAGGCCCCCCCGGACCGTGTAGCTTCATGTCATTGTGCTTCTGGTTTACTTCTTCTCCAAGACCCAGTGGTATGGAAGGTCCTGGCCCAGCACATCAGAATCTCAGATCGTCTTCCACCAGCTACTCAGGGGCAAGCCTCACTGCAGTATGAGAGTCCCATGGTGCCCAGCGCCTCCTGCTGGACCTGCAAAGGACATCCTGTCCCTGGAGGCCCCTTCTCTTCCAGCGACGCTTCCCTTGTCTGTGTATCCACATCTCTCACTGTCTGCAGCAGCCCTACTAGAGTTTGATCCCAGCTTTCTCAGTGCACACTTCGCTGTGAACCTACAGTTTTCTGCTGGAGGAATCGTTGATGCTCCTCTGGCTGGGATTCCTCAGACAGTCGTCCCTCGATGTGATGGAGCAACACTCTTTCTCATTGAGTAAGTTTGGGGGCACGGACTATGTCTCCTCCTGGGGAGCCACGAAGGCACTCAGAGCCCAGCAGAAAGGAGGCTTGTTGACGTGGGTCTCATCCAGAGTTTCCTAAACTTTTGGGGTTTTTTGGAGTAATCCTACGAAGTTTTTGGTTCACATACTGTTGAAGTTTAGCTTGAAGGATTTTGAGCATTACCTTGCTAGCATGTGAAGCGAGTGCTGTTGTGTAGTAGTTTGAACATTCCTTGGCATTGCCCTTCTTTGGGATTTGAATGAAAACTGACCTTTTCCAGTCCTGTGGCCCCTGCTGAGTTTTCCAAATTTGCTGGCATATTGAGTGCAGCACTTTCACAGTATCATCTTTTAGGATTTGAAATAGCTCAGCTGGAATTCGATCACCTCCACTAGCTTTGTTGGTAGTAATACTTCCTTGGCCAGCTCCTGGGGGCTTGCCAGCCATAGGGGTGAGCAGCTGGAAAGACCACTCTAAGCGTCATCTTCTGGAGTGTGCCAGGAAGCAAGGCCCGAAGCTTATCCTTGGGCCATAAGTCCTAGACATTTTGAAGCTGGATGGGGAGAAGAGAATCAGATCTAGCCTTTGTGTGGAGGCTGTTTCTCCTGGAAAAGCTGGGGAGGTGGGAGATCACAGCCTCCTCCCTCCATCCCAGCCCTTCTCTTACCCGCCACCCAGCTGGATGGGGAGAACACCCAGCATGGGGACCCATCTTCCCTCTCTGTGACTCTCTGGCACATGGAGGGGCAGGAGCCCACTCCTTCTGGGCCCCCCAGGAATTAGAGGGAGAGGCCAGGGTCTTTGTCAGATTAGGGTCAGACTTGAGCTGGAGGTGTAGCAGGCTTCAGCTCATGGCAACCCACTCCAGTATTCTTGCCTGGAGAATCCCATGAATAGAGGAGCCTGGTGGGCTGTAGTCCATGGGGTCGCACAGAGTTGGACACGACTGAAGTGACTTAGCATGCACACACGCAGGCCTCAGCTAATGGCAGAAGAACACTGATGATTCACAGGAAAGCTAGGCTTCGGGCCCTGCCCCCAGCCTACTCTGTGGCCTTGGGCAAGTCCTTCATCCTACAGTTGCTACTGAGGAGCCAGAGGGCCTCTAGATCTCCCCTCTACTCTACCTGGCCCCCTCATTTCAGTTCCATAACTTCTAGAAAGTTCTATAAATCCTTCTGGAAAAACTTAAATGCTCAGCTTAGATGATTTCCAAGCCCCCTCTTCCCTTGTATCCAAAGAGAAAGAATCCCCCGTGTTGTAAAGGTGGTGCAAATTAAAGGCTGACTTGTCTAGGGGAGGGAGTGGTGCTGGACAGCTGCCAGACCATAGTCAGAGGTGGAGGCGGCCCCACTGTGGGTACCCAGGATGCACAGCTTGGGGCCAGGGCCTGGGGCTGTAGATACGGGTGCAGTGCCAGCCTAGGAGGAGCCTGGTGTGGAGTGACACGTGGGCCACCAAGCCATGGGCATAAAGCCATTAAATCAAGCAGAAAAACACTGTCAGGTATCACTGTCGCCGCATCTGTGTCAAGGGTAAACTGTGTTGTAGGGCTGCGGGGGGAGACGAACACAAATGGCCCCGGGAAGCTGTCAGCTTCCCTCTGATCACTAGGGCAGGCTCCCTGGGGGCCAGAGAGTGGACGGTGGATCTCAGGAGCCATTCGCTTGATGAGAATGAGATGGCAGAGCATACAGAGCTGGTTCAGGGTCGGGGCATGAGGCCAGCGATGCTTCTGGGCTTCATCACAAATGTCGTGCACACAATTCATTGACTGACCCATGCCTCAACCTAGACCTCACGGTTTATGCACACAAGGAGCTCACAAACATGCATAATGCTTAGGCTCATGCTCTGTAGTCAGCCTGTCCACTCGTGGAGCCCAGTGCTGCTTTCTGTACCCAACGTGACCTGGGGGAAGGTAGCCATCTGCTCTTTGCTGCTTGTTTTTAATCTGTAGAATTGGGATAATACCAGTTCTTAACCTCATGCTTGGGACAACAACGTGAAGGGCTTGAACAGTGCCTAAAACACTAGTATGCAAAAGCCCTTTGTATTAGTCAGCTCAGGCTGCCATAACTACACATAGACTGGGTAGATTGAACAACAGAAATGTATTTCTCACAGCTCTGAAGGCCAGAAGCCCAATATTGAGGTTCTGGTCCAAATAGTTTCTGGTGAGAGCTCTTCTTCTGGCTTGCAGACAGCCACTTTCTTACTGTCTCCCCATGTGACCTTCTCTAGGTAAACACACCTGCAGAGGGTGGGCAGTGAGAGCTCTCTGAGATCTCTGATAAGGATCCTAACTCTATCAGGTCAGGCCCCATCCTTATGATCCCATTTAACCTTCATTGCTTACTCTTAAGTACAGCCACACTGGGGGTTAGGGCTTCAGCATACGAATTTTTGGTGGACACTCAAAATACACTCAGTCCATAACACTCTTACCTAGAAGATTTAGCCTTTATGATCTACTACCCTGATTTGGCCCTTGGTAATGAAGTTGCCTGGCATATATGAGGTCTATAGCAATTACACAGCTCTGTGATGAGCCCCTTAAGGGGAGGAATCCTTTGTTTCCCATCTCCAAGCCCTGTGTTTGGCACAAAGGTAAATCCGTTTTACTACTGCCATCTTTGTGCTCTGGACCTCCCACCTGTGGGGCAGGTATAACAGGTGTTCACACATGAGGAAACTGAGGCTCAGAGAATTCAGATGACTGGCCCAGAGTCAAGCAGCTAGTCAGTGGCAGAGCTGTTCTTGGGCCCAGATATCTCAGAACCTGGCCCACTACTCTTTCTGCTGTGGGTATGACCCCCGTGAGTTCAGAGGCAAAAATCGGATTGTGGAAGACCAGAATGGATTTGGATCCTGACTTGTAGAGCCACCTTCTTCATAGACCATCTCTCAGGCCTGAGTTTTCTCAGCTACTGAATGAAAAGCACACATCCCCCCTTTGGAGTCTGTGCAGCAAGGAGAGCAGGTCACACAGGGGACATGTGCGAGAGACGATACCTACTAGGAGCTGACTCTGTGCATCTTCCCCTGGAACATGGACCCTCTTCAGACGGGACACAGAGCACAGGCACCCAAAAAAGAAACCTCATACCCGAGCAGCCACCCTCAGCCCCTGGCCACCCCAGTCTCCTTTCTGTCCCTGTGGATTTGCCTGTTCTGGACATTTAATTGGAGTGAAATCATATGGTGTGTCCTCTTTTGTGTCCGCCTTCTTTTCACCCAGCATTATATTTGCAAGGCGCATCCAATGTTATACATCGAATAATATCCCATTGTATTGGAATTTGGATATATCAAACTTTGTTCACGCACATATTATATGATGGACTTTTGCTTGTTTCCACTTTGGGGCTATCCTAGCAATCATGCTGCTGTGAACATTCATGCAAAAGTTACTGTGTGGCCACACTTTTATTTCTTTTGGGTATATACATAGGAGTGGAACTCATGGGCCATATGTGAAGTCTGTTTTTCTGTTTTAACTTTCCAAGGAAGTATATAACTGTTTTCCAAAGTGGCCACACCATTTTTTATCACCATAAGCAATATGTGAATGTTTAATTTTCTCCACATTCTCACTTACATTTGTTATTTGTCCATCTTTTTTATTGTAGCCATCCTATTGGGTGTAAAGTAGTGTCACAGAGTGGTTTTAATTTGTGTTTCCCTAATGACTAAGGCGAAGATCATGGCATCTGGTCCCATCACTTCATGGGAAATAGATGGGGAAACAGTGGAAACAGTGTCAGACTTTCTTTTTCTGGGCTCCAAAATCACTGCAGATGGTGATTGCAGCCATGAAATTAAAAGACACTTACTCCTTGGAAGGAAAGTTATGACCAACCTAGATAGCATATTCAAAAGCAGAGACATTACTTTGCCAACAAAGGTTCGCCTAGTCAAGGCTATGGTTTTTCCTGTGGTCATGTATGGATGTGAGAGCTGGACTGTGAAGAAGGCTGAGCGCCGAAGAATTGATGCTTTTGAACTGTGGTGTTGGAGAAGACTCTCGCGAGTCCCTTGGACTGCAAGGAGATCCAACCAGTCCATTCTGAAGGAGATCAGCCCTGGGATTTCTTTGGAAGGAATGATGCTAAAGCTGAAACTCCAGTATTTTGGCCACCTCATGCAAAGAGTTGACTCATTGGAGAAGACTCTGATGCTGGAAGGGATTAGGGACAGGAGGAGAAGGGGATGACAGAGGATGAGATGGCTGGATGGCATCACTGACTCGATGGATGTGAGTCTGAGTGACCTCCGGGAGTTGGTGATGGACAGGGAAGCCTGGCGGGCTGTGATTCATGGGGTCGCAAAGAGTCGGACACGACTGAGCGACTGAACTGAACTGAACTGAATGACTAAGGATGTTGAGCATCTTTTCATGTTATTGCTGCTGCTGCTGCTAAGTCGCTTCAGTCGTGTCCGACTCTGTGCGACCCCATAGACGGCAGCCCACCAGGCTTCCTGTCCCTGGGATTCTCCAGGCAAGAACACTGGAGTGGGTTGCCATTTCCTTCTCCATTTCATGTTATTAGCTATCTGTATATCTTCTTTGGAGAAATGTCTATTCAGAACCTTTGTCCACTTTTTAATTGGGCTATTTGTCTTACTGTTGAGTTGTAAGAGTTCTTTATACATTCTGGATACCAGTCCTGAATCAGATGATTTGCAAAGATTTTCTCCCCATCTGTGGGTTATCTTTCCCCTTCCTGGATGATACTCCTTCAAGTCTACCCACTTCTTCCCCTAAACCTTATTTGGGCCTCTTTCTTTCTTTTTTTCCCCTAACATTTATTTATTTGTTTAGTTGCACCAGGTCTTCATGTGGAATCTGCAGTCTTCATTGCAGCATGCGGGCTCTTTGGTTGTGGTATGTGGGCTCTAGTCTGGATTGAACCCAGACCATCTGAATTGGGAGTGTGCATTCTTAGCCACTGGACTGCCAGGGAAGTCCTGGGCCTCCTTCTTTTCTGGTCTTACTCATCTTTTTCACCAGCTCACCTGGGGCTATAGGAACTGCCTCTTCCTTGCTTTGTGGACAAAGCTCCCAGCAGGTTCTCACCCAGGCAGCAGCCCCGGTCGCACCCAGACTGTGGTTGCCCTGGGTTTGAGGGCTCTGTGTTGGTCAGACGAGTGCTGCCCACAGGCCCGCAGGGTGAGAGTGGCAGAGTAGAGAGACCACCATATGCTAAGCATCCACTGGCCACTCGATGCTTTGCTCACATCATCCCACCGCATCTGCAAACAATCTCAAAAGATGCTAGTATTTTGTCTTCCTTGCACAAACTGGTGCCAGGATTTGCTCTTTGGGTTGTGTGGCTGCAGAGCATGTGTGCGGCTCACAGGCAGCAAGTTTGCCTCTGCTGTCCTATTTGGTAACTGTCAACTCCAAGAGGAGCCCAGTGTTGTTCAAAAATCCTAGAGGATGTATTGGTCCCTTCCTAGTACTAAGTCCCAGGATAGTAGCAGCAGAGTTTCCTTGACATTCTGAAAAATGCCCAACTTCACCTGCTGTACCAACCAACCCCTAAATCTCAATTGTTCAACACAGTAAAGGAATGTTTCTTGTTCACACCACTGCCTAATGTGAAAGGTGAGGGTGCTCTGGCTGCCCTCTGTTCTGTGGCTCTGCCAGACCCCCAGCCTTGGGATCTCCTGATATGAGGCCAAGCAGACAGGGAAAGGAAACACATGGATAGTCGTAAGGAAAGTTAGGGTTGAGGTAGGGACACGTCACATTCCGTTGGCTAGAACTTGGTCATCTAGTCACACCCTGCTGCCATGGGATCTGGACAGTGTCTAGCTGTGACCTCAGGAAGAAAAGCCAGAATGCTCTTTGTCACAGGAAGCCAGTGTCTGGCACAGCCTGTGGGTGGGGATTTTAGCTCAATCGCCTCCAGCTTGTAGAAGCCCCGCCTCTCCTGTGGTGAGAGGTGCGTGTTCCTGGCTCTCCTGGCCCTGTTCATCTCCTCCTCAGTGGGGACCCAGCAGAGTTGTGGGGGCCACACAGTGAAAGAGCAGCGCTTCTCTGTGACCCGATGGAGTAAACCTGGACTTGGCTCTTGGTGCTGGCTGTGATAAAGCCTCCCCGTCTCCTCTGTCCCAACTCCGTAGAAACGGGCTGCCTTCCAGCACCTACATGCATGATAGCCCTGGAACTCTGATTCCATATGCTGTGTTCTAGGAGCTTCTGTTAATGTCATTTCTCGAGCTGTTGTCTCTAGAGTCTCATACACATACTTTGGTGGATGTGAGCTACATATAAACCTTTGATTTTTACTGTCATACTATGTCTATTGTAATGGGTATTAGAAAAAAGTCACATCAAACTCATAATTTCACACAAATAACCATTGAAGATGAGGCTGCTCTCAGGGCTCTACTGGCATGGAAAAAGAAGGGACACATGAAGGACTGAGTCTGGGAACGTGGCATAGGATGAAAAGGCTCAGGTGCTAGACTGCCAGTTGAAACTGTGGTTCCAGGACTGGCCAGCTGTGTGACCATCCCACACCGAGTGTGTTCATGCAATGTAGACAGAGCCTAGGGTGGTTAAGGTGTCAGACAACGGACAGCAGTATCTGGCATGTGTTAAGAGTTTAGCATGTGTTAGGCATTAGGACACATTGCATCGTGTCATTGACTGTGCCCCAAATCCTGTAGTAGCTGTTACTACATTACTGCCATTTTACAGATGAGCAAAGAAAGTCTGAGTCACGTGCCCAACTAACAGCAGAGCCAGGCTCTGGCCCCCGGTGTGGCTGACTCCCAGGCTGGTCTCTGCGGGGGGCACCCAGTCATGGCCCTGGCTCTGGCACTAACTTAGGAGTCCGTGTCTGCAGGCCTCATCCCTCTCTGAGCCCCTGTATGCACGGGGCAGGAGGTCCGCTTAGTGGCTTGTGCAGCACCCGGCTCACAGAATGTAGGGCTCTGTCCTCACTTCACCCACAGCAGAAGCCTTTGCCTAAAACAAACAAAAATAAAACAGAGCTGGACCAGATGCGATCTCGATGCCTACAGACTTTGCCCGTCCCTGACCCTCTGCCTGACTGTGGATTCTTGCTGTTCTCTCTCTCCACAACACCTGGGTACTTTATTGTGACCAAACTTGAGGTGTAACCCAAGTATGAATGCTCAGTTGTGTCCAACTCTTTGCAATCCTACGGACTGTAGCCTGCCAGGCTCCTCTGTCCATGGGATTCTCCAGGAACGTATACTAGAGTGGGTTGCCATTTCCTTCTCCAACCCAAGTAGAGGCCATCATTTATCCACCTAATTATCTGTTGATGGATATTTGAATTATTTCTCTTCTAGGGCTAATGTGAATTAATACTGCTAGAACACTGATGTACAGGTTTTTGTGTGGACATATATTTTCACTTCTCTTGCTACTTACTTACTTATGAATGGAATTGCCCGGTCATCTGGTAAGGATATGTTAACTTTATAAGAAGCTTCCTAACTGGTTTCTGAAGTGGTTGTACTCTTTAAACCACCAGCATTGTAGGAGAGAGTTCCTGTTGCCCCGTACTCTCATCAACACTTGGAATTGTCAGTCCTTTTATATTTTAGCTATACTAGTTTGTCGGAGAAGGCAATGGCATCCCACTCCAGTATTCTTGCCTGGAAAATCCCATGGACAGAGGAGCCTGGTAGGCTGCAGTCCATGGGGTCGCTAAGAGTCGGACACAGCTGAGCGACTTCACTTTCACTTTTCACTTTCATGCATTGGAGAAGGAAATGGCAACCCACTCCAGTGTTCTTGCCTGGAGAATCCCAGGGACAGGGGAACCTGGTGGACTGTCCTCTACGGGGTCACACAGAGTCAGACACGACTGAAGTGACTTAGCAGCAGCAGCATACTAGTTTGTATATAGTAGTATTTCATTGTGCCTTTAATTTTCATTTCCCTGATGACTCGTGATATTTGGCACCATTTGTATATCTTCTTTATAAACTATCTATTCATACCTTTTTATTCTTTCCTTTTCATGGGTTTTTAGTCATCTTATTAATGAGTTGTAAGAGGTTTTTATTTTTTATTTTTTGGTGGGGGTGGGGGATACATTTTTATGCTTAAAATGTTTTCCGCTAGTCAGCAATTGTAAAGAGTTTTTAAAAAAAATCTCTCCTGGATGCAAGTTCTCTGTCAGATATGTGTATTGTGACTGTTTTCTCCAGTCTGTGGCCTCCCTTTATCTTGAACGTTTTTAAGTGGATTAATTAATGAACATTGATTCGTTGACTCTCAGGCTTCCATCTCTAGCTTATACCTCTCTTTTGAGCTTGAGGGACCCTTTTCTAATTCTTTTGGCTGCAAGGTCCCTTTATCTGCAGGTGAAGAAGCAGTGTGGCGTTAGGGATAGACCTGTGGACTTTGGGGTCAGGCCATCCTGAGTCCAAGTCCCAGCTCCAGGGCTCACGAGCGGGCAGATCTTACCCTCTGCTCTGAGCCTTGCTTTCCTGGTTTGGAAAAAGGGGGACAATAAACGATCATTCCCTTGGGCTGTTGTGAAACTTAAGCATGATGATGATGGTAAAGCACCAAATGAGGGAGCTATACCTGTTGGTGTGCCTGTCGCCAAGGGGCGATGTGCCCTCAGCACTCAGACTCCAGCCCAGACCAGTCCAGGTGGCAGAGCCAGCTGCCTGTCTTCCTTCTTTATGTTGAAAGCACCACACTCCTCACCATTACCCAGGGCTGGACACCTCGGACCTCTCTGTTTCCTCCTGTGCCCCACTTCCCTCTCCAGAAGCGTTCTTGCACCAGCCCCTTCCCCTCTCTGCCCAGCCTCTACCGGGCAGGCCTCCTTCACAGTCTGCATAGCTCTGGGAAAAGCTCCTTACCTAGACGGTCTCCCTGCCTTCTGCCTCCCCCATCTCCCACCCTGAGTCGCCAAAGGCTCCATTTCTGAATCTGAACCCTGAGGCCCCAGGGTGCGTGTTTGGGGGAGACCACTTTGTGAGGGTGGGGCTCAGCGGTCACCAGCTTCTTCTCTGGTTATAAATAACAGGCTCTATTCTTAGGCTACGGCCAGTTACTTCTCCCCTACCTCCCAGCAGAGCCTCCATCGGAGACCTTGGCCGTCCTTCCTGGAGACAAGCCATTCCTTGGCCTTTGGCAGGACCCATTCCTTTGATACGTGATCAGAAAATTCAGTTATAAAACCAATTACCAATTTCCTGAGCTTCACAAGGGAGACATGAAGGTTTGATTAAGTTTGAGTTCCTGTTGGGCTGATTGCCAGCAGAGGCCACATGGGCTTGTGGGAAATTTTCTTATTGATTCTGTTTTGTTTTGTGGCTGCACTCTTGGGGAGAGAGGGGCCCACTGGTTTTGTGTGGTGGGTTTTTGTGTTTTTTTTTTAACCACCCCTCCAACTTGCTAAATGGCTTTTCCCCTGTTGTGATGCATGAGATGTAAATCCCCCAAAGACCCGTTGCCAGGGTGACAGGCTCCGGAATTGAGCTCAGCTAAACAAAGTCCTTTAGCGTTGAAGGTTGAAGCACTTGTTTCTCATGCAGAGTTGGGTTCTAGGGGCCCTCAACGAGGCTGCGTTCAAAGTCGCCTGCCCAACAGGGACAGAGAAGGGGTTGTCTCACTGGTCACTGTGGAGTAGCTTCAGCAATGTGACTGGGCTGTCTGCTTTCAGCCCCTGCCCAGGGAACACATAGATGCTGAGGCCAAGGATTGGGGGCCAAAAGCCCTGGAGCCCCTGAGCTGCTTCTACCCAGCTGATAACCTCTCCCCAGAACCTGCAAGGTCCTAACAGCCAGGGTCAAGGGCAGGTGGGGACTAGAAAGCAGACCTTCATCTCTAGCCAAAGTACCTGGTTTTTTCAATACTTTTGGGCACCTGAACAGAGCCTGCAATGGGGGCTGACCGGGAGTCCAGGTCAGTTGGTTCTGAGTTGGTTCTGGGGTCCAGGTTCCCTCCCTAGGAACAAAGTCAAGAGGATTCAGTGTTTGGAAGCTGGAGCCATCCCAGGACTCTTCCTACAAGAGACTCATTATACCCGACTGAGAATGAGGCCCCATTCAAAACTGTCTGCCCCGGACCTGAAGAGCCCCAATTAGAGATGCAGCCCTCTGGGTTTTAAAGACTGTTAAGTTTCTAGGAAGCCATGTTGAAGTACTGATACCCCTCGAGAGAAGATCATCTCCCAGTGGGGACTGCTAAGCTAAGTCGCTTCAGTCGTGTTCGACTCTGTGTGACCCCATAGATGGCAGCCTACCAGGCCCCTCCATCCCTGGTATTCTCCAGGCAAGAACACTGGAGTGGGCTGCCATTTCCTTCTCCAATGCATGAAAGTGAAAAGTGAAAGTGAAGTCGCTCAGTAGTGTCCGACCCTCAGCGACCCCATGGACTGCAGCCTTCCAGGCTCCTCTGTCCATGGGATTTTCCAGGCAAGAGTACTGGAGTGGGGTGCCATTGCTTTCTCCACCCAGTGGTGACTGCTGCTGCTGCTAAGTCACTTCAGTCGTGTCCGACTCTGCGTGACCCCATAGACGTCAGCCCACCAGGGACTAGCCATCAGCAAACTGAGAAAACGGCCCTCTGGGAGTAGGATGTGGGATTCCCCAGGCCCAGGGCAGAGTCGGGTGACCTCCACCTGCCTCCCTCAAGGCCAGGCCTACAAGTGACCCCTCAGACGGAAAATGCTCACACCTCTGCTGTCTACACGGTACCCCACACCTCACAAAGCACTCACAGCCCACCTCACCACACAGCGGCTTCATGAGCCAGCCACCCTGACCCCGCCGTTGCACTGGGGTTCCAAGGGGTCAAGTGCTGTCCAGCCCCACGCTGTTGGTGAATGCAGACTCTGCCTGGCCTTGGGACTTCCGCGTCCTGCCTACTCCTCTGCATTTGCAGCCTCCAGCCGCCCTGAGGCCACCGACACAGCACACCCACTTTGTTTGACTGGTTTGCTTTGTGCGTGTGTTTGTTTTTACAAGGTGAGAATTTTTTGTAAGGCTTGAATTTGGGCTTTTTTCCCCTCTCTCTCTCTTTTAATGAAACTGTTATAGCTACCCAGTGGAGTGGTAATTAGGAAATTCTGGGTTAGTCAGCTAGACAGAATTGACAAATAACCAGGCAGTGCTAGATGGAGGACTCTTTCCCCTCCTTTGAAATTCAAGTTTTGCCAGATTGAGGGGGGACGGGAGAGAAGTTGCAAAGATGGGAAAATTGTGTGCAGCTGGGCTGGACCATTGAGGGTGGACTCCCTCCTTTATGTAGAACTAGACAAGAACAAAAAGTCAGTTATCGTTGCATAGCATGATTGTTTCAAAGGTGCAGATGTGAGTAGGGTGGGAAGGGCAGGGGAGCAGGTAAGGGAGGAACCCAGGTTGGGGTCTAGGCCTTGACAGGAGATTGGCACCCCAGGGAGGGTAAGGGCTCCTGAGCAGGTCCCTGGAGGGACCCCGCCTTTGCCCCTACGCCACTTGTACTTCTGAGTGACAGTGATGCCAGCAGGATGGTACCCACCGTGTCACGTAAGGAGCACATGCAGGCACGCCCCGGGCCAGATGCTGTTTGTTTATGATGTCCTTCATTTCCATTCTTCATTTTAATAGTGACGTGTTTATTATAACATGAATCCAAAAAGTATGTAGCCCGTTTAGCTCATGATTACCCAGATATTAGAGTAAGGCCAGTGTAGGGACTTAACTTTTTTAAAAAGTGAGTCAAATGAAATACATACTACACAGCTAAGGTCAGGAGTATTACACTGGTTGGGCAGAAATGATGAAAGCAGAACAGAAAGGAGTGAAGTTGGGGAAAGCATGCCTGAATCTGTGGGCGCTAGGTAGGTGATGTGATTATGCTCGTTTTACAGCTAGGAAACTGAGGCTCAGCAAGGTTGAGTGACTTGCCCACAATCACACAGCTGATTGGTGGCAGAGCCAGGACCAAGCCCCAGGCCTGCCTGACTCCAGAGATAGGTGAGCAGCCCCAGCAAGGCTCAGAGCCCACAGCCCAGGTGAGTATTCTTGTCTCGGTGCTTCAGGTGAAGCCCCCAATGTAGGGCCCCGAGCCAGCTTTCCTGGGACTGTGGCTGGAGAAAGAAAGCTTTTCTAGCTTCTCGTTCAAGGGCTGATGGAGATGAATCCCACTTGAGAGGGTGCTCTAGGCTTGCTTCCTCCAATCAGTCGCATTTAATCCTCTCAAATAAAAGCCTTTTCAGAAAGCACTTGGCACACTGTTGCATGTGACTGGCAGAGCTGTGATGCCCAGGACCGTCTGTGCCTACACTGGCCCTGGCCCAGCTCCACCCAACCCCAAGGGCCCTCCTGGTCTCCCTGTCCTTTCTTCCCTGGCCTCTCCCAGCTCTTCCTTTCCTTCTTTCTTTCTTGTCTCTGAATCACTTTTTCCAATAAGCTGCATACTCAGTATATCAAGTAACTCCCTGAATGATCTCTGAAAGACTCCTGGGGACTGAAGGAGTCTTTATAAATA
The DNA here is from genome assembly GCA_935064755.1 of Tragelaphus eurycerus. Taxonomy (NCBI): domain Eukaryota; kingdom Metazoa; phylum Chordata; class Mammalia; order Artiodactyla; family Bovidae; genus Tragelaphus; species Tragelaphus eurycerus. The sequence goes on from CAKXYN010000057.1 coordinate 12,921,081, forward strand.
TAAGTGCATTTGTATTGACGTGGGGCTGAGATTTCAGAGCAGTATGAAGTTCGCAGGGGGAGCTGGCCGAATAGCCTCCTCCATGCAATCTAGATGGTGACGAAACAGCAGCTTCAGCAGGGTGAAAACTGTTACACGAGCAACTTTACAAGATCTGTTACTCCCCTGGGAAAAACCAGCCCAGTTCACCCAGGCCTGGGGCAGCTGCAGTCAGACAATCAGAACAGATCTTGTGGCTCAGAAATCATTGTGGTTCCAACATTGTATGGTCAACTGGGCTCCTAACTGGGGATTCTGGGGCTGCCGCCCTAGAAATAAAAGGCAGGCAGTTGGTTTGTGTGTGTGCTTGTGTGTGTTTAACCAGGTTCTTTCTCTAAAGAAAGAGCTCTTTGCTTTTGTCGCCTCTCAAAGGGGCCTCCTACAATCCTAAAAAAGTTACACTAAAGACCCACTATATGCCAGGCACATAAGCTGCTAGCTGAGGCCTGTGGAGAGAGTAATTCTTACTGAACTTAAAGAGTTGCATGGAAATATATACACTGACATATGTAAAATAGATAGCCAGTGGGAATTTATTGTATGACACAGGAAACTCAAACCGGGGCTCGGTGACAACCAAGAGTTTAGAGATAGGAAATGAATACGTAAACAAGAAGAGTTGAGAGAAGAGACACAAACAAGTAAACAGGAAAAGCCAGATAGTGCTCAAGCAATGCAGAAGATTTAAATAAGAAGGTTCCATGAATGGGTGGCACTGGAATTCAAGGGGGTAACCTGCCAGCTCCTTGTTGCAGCTTGTGTGTGTGACACAGTGACAGCTGCCACCCACTGACAGCTCATCATGTGCTGGGCTCTGTCCTAAAGGGCTTATGTTATTTCCTTTAACCCTCCCAACTCTCTGAGAAGTTGTGACTGTTGCACAGATTCAGATGGTAAGGCTTGGTGAGGTTACACAGACATCTAGTGAGAGAGCCAGACCAAAATCTAACGCTCAGTTCAGTTCAGTCACTCAGTCGTGTCTTACTCTTTGAGACCCCATGCACTGCAGCACACCAGGCTTGCCTGTCCATCACCAAGTCCCGGAGCTTACTCAGACACATGTCCATTGAGTCAATGATGCCATCCAAACATCTCATTCTGTCGTCCTCTACTCCTCCTGCCTTCAGTCTTTCCCAGCATCAGGGTCTTTTCCAATGAGTCAGTTCTTTGAATCATATGGCCAAAGTATTGGAGTTTCAGCTTCAACCAGTCCTTCCAATGAATATGCAGGACTAATTTCCTTTAGGATGGACTGGTTGGATCTCCTTGCAGTCCAAGGGACTCTCAAGAGTCTTCTCCAACACCATAGTTCAAAGCATAAGTTCTTCGGTGCTCAGCTTTCTTTATAGTCCAGCTCTCACATCCATACGTGACTACTGAAAAAACCATAGCTTTGACTAGATGAGCCTTTGTTGGCAAAGTAATGTCTCTCCTGTTTAATATGCTGTCTGCTGCTGCTAAGTCACTTCAGTTGTGTCCGACTCTGTGCGACCCCATGGACTGCAGCCTACCAGGCTCCTCCGTCCCTGGGATTCTCCAGGCAAGAACACCGTAGTGGGTTGCCATTTCCTTCTCCAGTGCATGAAAGTGAAAAGGGAAAGTGAAGTTGCTTAGTTGTGTCCGACTCTTAGCGATCCCATGAACTGCAGCCTACCAGGCTCCTCCGTCCATGGGATTTTCCAGGCAAGAGTCCTGGTGTGGGTTGCCATTCCCTTCTCTGAATATATGCTGTCTAGGTTGGTCATAACTTGTCTTCCAAGGAGCAAGCATCTTTTAATTTCATGGCTGCAGTCACCATCTGCCGTGATTTTGGAGCCCAGAAAAATAGTCTCTTACTGTTTCCATTATTTCTCCATTTATATGCTATGAAGTGATGGGACCAGATGCCATGATCTTAGGTTTCTGAATATTGAGTTTTCAGCCAACTTTTTCAATGTCCTATTTCACTTTCATCAAGAAGCTCTTTAGTTTTTCTTCGTTTTCTGCCATAAGGGTGGTGTCATCTGCATGTCTGAGGTTACTGATATTTCTCCTGGAAATCTTGATTCTAGCTTGTGCTTTATCCAGCCCAGCATTTCTCATGATGTACTCTGCATATAAGTTAAATAAGCAGGGTGACAATATACAGCCTTGATATATTCCTTTCCCAGTTTGGAACCAGCCTTCTGTCCCATGTCCAGTTCTAATTGTTGCTTCTTGACCTGCATACAGATTTCTCAGGAGGCAGGTCAGGTGGTCTGGTATTCCCATCTCTTTCAGAATTTTTCAGTTTGTTGTGAACCACACAGTCAAAGGTTTTGGCATAGTCAATAAAGCAGTAGATGTTTTTCTGGAACTCTCTTGCTTTTTCCATGATCCAGCGGATGTTGGCAATTTGATCTCTGGTTCCTCTGCCATTTCTAAATCCAGCTTGAACATCTGAAAGTTCGCAGTTCATGTACTGTTGAAGCCTGGCTTGGAGAATTTTGAACGTTATTTTGCTAGCATGTGAGATGAGTGAAATTGTGCGGTAGTTTGAGCATTCTTTGGCATTGCCTTTCTTTGGGATTGGAATGGAAACTGACCTTTTCCAGTCCTGTGGCTGCTGCTGAGTTTTCCAAATTTACTGGCATATTGAGTGCAGCACTTTCACAGCATCATCTTTCAGGATTTGGAATAGCTCAACTGGAATTCCATCACCTCCACTAGCTTTGTTCATAGTGATGCTTTCTAAGGCCCACTTGACTTGCATTCCAGGATGTCTGGCTCTAGGTGAGTGATCACACCATCATGGTTATCTGGGTCGTGAAGATCTTTTCTTTATAGTTCTTCTGTGTATTCTTGCCACCTCTTCTTAATATCTTCTGCTTCTGTTAGGTCCATACCATTTCTGTCCTTTATTGTGCCCATCTTTGCATGAAATGTTCTTCCCTCAGTGTCTCTAGTTTTCTTGAAGAGATCTCTAGTCTTTCTCATTCTGTTGGGAAATCTAAGGCTGCCCATATCCAAATGCTTCAGTGGGTAAAACGTCTCCCTCTCCAGACCTCATTTTTCTCATCCATAAAAATGGGACAGTTCTGTCCTCGGCTTATCCTTGAGAAGCAAAGAGAGCAGTTTTTAAAATATAAACTTCTGTACAATAGACTTGAATGTGCCCTAGGTGGAGCTGATGGCATGTCTGTGGTTTTACAGATGTTCTGAGTTTTCTGAGACCCTGTCAGGGCTTCCAGTGGAACCGCCAATGTGAGGAGTTTCCCTGAAACCTCACTTCACTTAGCTAAAGAGTTTGCCTTGTCTCCCACTCTCCTGTCAGAGTTCCAGGGAACAACACTTTTAGTTCGAGAAACCTGACACCTGCAGCCACCGGCCCCTGAGGCTGTGGTTCTCACTGCTCACTCGCTGCCAAGAGGCCACAGGCTCACCTCTCTCAGCCCAGTGCCAGGTCTCACCCCTTGGACCTCTGGGAGCGCCACCGTTTGCCCTCGTGGCCACCGTGAGCACAGGCTGACCCACGTGGCCAGTGTAAACACAGGTGCTGACAGCAGCTGATGCTTGGCCACAGGCTGACAGCATCGGATGGTTAGAGTGACCTAGAACGCTGAGTCTGGGCCGCCTTAGCCCTGCCACTGATGGAGGGTTTTTGATGTCAGCCCCCTGAGAGTATTAATGGAAAGTGTAACCCCCTTCATCAAGTACCTTGGGGTGACTTGGATGTGCTTCTAAGGATCAGAGCCCTTACAGACGGGGTGCGGTAGAGCCAAGAGCACAGGTTTTGGGAGTGAGAGAGATCTAGACACACCCCACTCTAGCTTCCAGGTTTGGGACCATGCCATTTATTTGCCTCTTGATCTTCCTCTACCCTGTTCTCATCCAGGGGCTGTAGGAGGTAGAGCCATTCTTCGCTTAAACCTTTAAGCACTTACTAATCAGAAAGTAGATAATTTTGTTCATTATTACCGTGTGTGTACATCTGTGCACATGGAGACTGGTTTTTTGTTTTGTTTTTATGTATTTGTTTGTGGTTTCTTATTTTGTTTTGTTGAGTTATTTTTAACCAGCACCCTGACTTGTATGTGTTTTACTGTGCATTCCTTCCAAGTAGGACACAGCCCTACCACTCTGCTTGATTGAGGGGTTCAGTCACAGCAGCCCTAGGTATTCGTGACTCATAGACCACAGTGGCCATTATGTTGCATTCTTACTCTATGTCAGGCCAAGTGCCTGACTGCGCTAACGTTGAAAACACCCAGAGTCCTATGCCGTTGTAATCCCATGTCACAGAAGCCAATACTGAGGCTCAGAGAGGCTGTTGGCTTGGTCCCAGAATCCAGGGTCTCTCACCACGTTGCTGTCTGGAAACATGACTGTAGCTGAAAGTCCTGGGGCCCTGAGTGCCCCCACCCAAGGGTCCCCCTACCCCATCCAGACCGTGGCACTTGCATCCCATCTCACTTTGATGTGAGCTGTCTTATGCATGTGCAGCTCAGAATCTGCCCCTTCAAGCCCCACCGACAGCCCCATCCCATCCTCAGAGTTCAGTTCTCAGAGACTCCAGTGCCAGCCCGGGCAGACTGAGGTTCCCTGGGCCCCAGCTACTTGGCAGTTCAGACAGTGGCATCTCCCTAATACGCTTCACCCACACATCCACACCTTCTCTACCCGGATGGGCCCCACGTCCCAGCCAGTGTGAGCTGAGTCCTACCTCCTTGCTGGGAGCCACCAGCTGGACCAGAGGGGACCCTGCAGCCCTTCCCCTCTGTGTCTTCTGTGTATGTTTTCCAACTTGTAAAATGACAGTGTGGGGATGGCACCACTTCTGAGGGTCTCTCCAGTTCCACGTTACACACCGACACTGTCCCTCATCTGCTGACGGTGGTGGCCTCCTTAGGGTTCTCTCTGTAGCTACTAGCCGAGCTCTCCCACACCCCACTTGGCTGCACAGAGCAGCCAGAGTGAGCTTTCATAACCAGATTAGCCTTTCTCACCCCTCCATTAAGCCATCCCATGGTTTCCCACAAAACTTGGGATGAAAGTCAAACTCCTTGTTGTGGTCTGCAGCGCCCAATGGGGGCTGGGGGCTGGCACACTGGCTGGTGCTCAGAAGGAGCCTGGAGCACAGGCGGCCTGCCAGCCCACCTGCTGTAAGGCCCTGGTACCCACGTCACGCATAGCGTCCCTCTGTGTCCTAATCCCTCACCCAGCCCATGTCCTCAGCTTGATGCTCAGTGCTTGCCCTGACATTTCCCTTTTCTTACGTGTCCCAAATTATTAAAAACAGTTGCTTTACAATTAGTTGAATGAATCATGGGAAAATCATTTTTTTCGCTGTCTATAAATAATTCCACTTTAGATTTTTCTGGGAGGATACAATGCTGTGACGAGCCCTCAGCATGCACGCAGTGCACACCAGCATGGTCGCAGCCTCAGCTTGTGAATGTCCTGGTGTCACTGGAACTCCCTCTGGCCTGCATACGGGGTCCTCCAGGGTCCCTCGAGGTGCAGGGGTGGAGAAGGCCCACGGGAGTCACAAGCTGCCTTCAAGTGCAAATGCTACCACTTCTCCACAGTGAAACCACCCCCAGAGGGATGAAAGTCTTGTTTTCAAGACCGACACACAGAGGCCCATTCGGCAACTCACTGGTGCGACTCACAGCCGCCGAGTGTCGGCCCTCTGAGGAGAGGCAGGCATGGGAGCTGGTGCAGCACCTTCCCAGAGCAGAGACTACCCCCCACCCCAACCCCCCCACAGCATGTCCTGGAGCAGGTGGGTTACAGGTGTGCCCAGGGATCCCCTCCTGCGTGTGCAGGAGGTGCTATACAGATCATCATTCTCCACTGGACTCTGACATGCCCACAGGAGGCAGAGCCTGAGTGGGCATCGTAGGTGGTGAGGTCTTGGGGAGAGATTTCAACGTTAGGGGCAGAGGAGCCCCTCACAACTGCTGGACATGTTAAGTGCTCGCACGCTTGTGCAGCGTCACACGGTGTGATGGTTTCGGCCGCCTCAGGATCATGTCCAAGGAGAGGCTCAGAGGCGGCCTGTATGTTGCACTGACCCCCAGTCCTCTTCATGCCTGGCATCCCTGCCAGTCAGTCTCAGCACTGAGCCTGGCCCTGCGTCCTCTCTAAATGACTATGCGTTAAGCAGCCCTCGAGTTGAAGCCAGCTCCCAGCTCCCGTCTGCCCGGTTGTTGTTTAGTCGCTAGATCATGTCTGACTCTTTGCGACCTTGTGGACTGTAGCCCGCCAGGCTCCTCTGTCCATGGATACTGGCGTGGGTTGCCATTTCCTTCTCCAGGGCATCTTCTCGACCCAGGGATTGAACCCTCATCTCCTGCATTGTAGGTGGATTCTTTACCATTGAGCCACCAGGGAAGCCTGGTCTGCCCAGTCCTGGTCCCTTATTTCAGAGCCTGGCAAGGGAGAGTGAATTGGAAGGCCACGTGGGAGAACATCCATCTTGCACCGCAAGTTTGTAACCCCGGCTGTAGCGCTCATTGACTCCTTCCCTAGCAAGTGCGTTAGTCCCACCATTGTTAAATGAGTACCTGCTGTGTGCCCTGCTCAGAGGTAGCTCCTGAATGCACGAGGGAACCAGACTTAGGCGCTCAGAATCCAGAGAGAGGAAACACATGCCCTGGAGGGTGGTGATAGCCACCCTCATCGGGGGAGCAAGACTCGACAGCCCCAGGCTTCGGTGGGGCCCTTGTCTCTGCCCCAGTTCATTCTCAGGGGCTTTGCTGGCCATTCTGGATGCCTGTGTTGTGTCACTGCTTGCTGGAATCCTTGCCCCAAATTCCAGTCTCGTCTCCAGGGCCGACCAAGACCCATGGCATTGAGGCAGGCAATCCCCAGTTCCTCATCAAGCCAGTATTTTGGGGATATCATTTATTTATTTAGGGAGTTCATGGAAACCCTGGTTTTATAGGTTTTCTATTAATGGGCATTTTTTTTCTATATTGTTCCAAATCAGGGATATATTATCTGCACCAAACATAGCCTCGTGTTTTCACTTTGGGGAGCTGGCTTTCATGTCCATCATCTGTAACAGGAGAACCCTGATTCCTCGTGGTCCCTGAGGGATGAGGGGGCCCATCTGAATGTCATTACACAGTTAGGCTCAGAAGTCAGTTTACAAGTTCCATTTTGTTTTTCTCTTCTTCAGTGTTGACCAACATTCTCCACTTTTCTGTAGTTTTCATTTGCAGGACTCCCAGCTAGACAACTTCTTGGAAGGAACATGAGAGGATTTGAAATGCAGACAATAAAACAAATCTCCTCTTCCCTGAAAACAGCCCTACACCATGCACAGCTCAGCTTCAGAATTCCACGGACCACCCGACGTGGCCTGGCAGGGAGCCGGTCCCCACATGTGTGCCCCACACGTGTGCGGTTGTATCCCTATTCCGCTGGCAGAGGTGGGCACCCAGGAAGGACACCGTCCAGCACTGCTAGAGCAGAGCCCGCTCGTTCCCCTGTGGTTGCTCTGGAGGCGTCCAGGACATGGGGGCTTCTGTACACACCTGTGGCATCGCAGCCCCTCTCATGACTGGTGTGCCCCGTAACCTTCCCCTGTGGTTGCTCTGGAGGCGTCCAGGACAAGGGGGCTTCTGTCCACACCTGTGGCACTGCAGCCCCTCTCATGACTGGTGTGCCCCGTAACCTTCCCCTGTGGTTGCTCTGGAGGCGTCCAGGACAAAGGGGCTTCTGTCCACACCTGTGGCACTGCAGCCCCTCTCATGACTGGCCTGCCCCGTAACCTTCCCCTGTGGTTCTCTGGAGGCATCCAGGACACGGGGGCTTCTGTCCACACCTGTAGCATTGCAGCCCCTCTCATGACTGGTCTGCCCCGTAACCGCTCTCCCCGGTTTCCTGTTGAGGTGCGCAGAGACCTGAGACCCGGCAGTCCCTCGTCTGCTTCCCAACCCCATCTTGGTTCTCCCTGGTGCTGCCAAACCTTCCAAGGACAAGGAGGCAACGGCACCTGGTTCCCAGCTCCACGTGTGTCCTAAAATTCATTCATTTCTTAATCCCATAGGCAGTACCTTGTCAGTGAACAAACTAGTCAGCAACGCAGATGCAAGCCTTGCTGGTAGGGAGCTCACAGTCTCTCTGGGAAGGTAAATAGCCATAAATGAATGAATTCTAGTACATAAATACATGTATCTACACACTGTGATAAGCTCTGTTAAAGAGAATAATGTTGGTATGAGAACAGTAGGAAGCACCTGCTTGAGATGGGGTTGGGGGTCATCAGGGGACGATCTCTGGGTGAGGGAAGTTGGGGGAATGTTACTTTTAAACTGAGACTGGAAAATAAGAGCTGGTCTCTCAAAGTCTTGAGGAGCAGGAGGAATGGTGCAGAGGCCCTGGAGCGGAAATGAGCTTGGCAGCTGTGTTGCAAAGCCGAGAGGCAGGGAAGGGTGGCCAGGAGGTTCAGGGAAATGAGGGCTGGGGAGCCTTGGGATAAGGTTCAAGGGGAGGAAGGTCCTTGTGGCCTTGTAGGTAGGGTTTGGAATGGTGGACAGAGAACCCCCACTCCCATCCCCAGGAGACCCCATCCTGGGTGCTGTATTTGTTTGCCTGGGCTGTCACAGCAAGGGGGAGGCTTAAGCAACGGGGCCTTTTCTCCTGGTTCTGTAGGCTGGAAGTCTGAGACCCAGATGCCAGCAGCGCTGGTTTCTCCTGTGGCCTCTCTGATGGGCTTGCAGGTATCTGTCTTCTCCGGGTGTCCTCACGTGGCCTTCCCTCTGTGTGTCCCTGTCTCCTTATGAGGACGCCAGTCATACGGATTAGGGTCCACTCGAATTACCTCATTTTAACTTGTTCAGTCACTAAGTCGTGTCCAACTCTCTGCGACCTCATGGACTGTAGCACGCCAGGCTTCCCTGTCCATCACCATCTCCCAGAGCTTGCTCAAACTCATGTCCATTGAGTCGGTGATGCCATCCAACCATCTCATCCTCTGTCACCCCCTTCTCCTCAGGGCCCTCAGTCTTTCCCAGCATCAGGGTCTTTTCCAATGACCTCAGCTCTTTGCATCAGGTGGCTAAAGTATTGGAGCTTCAGCATCAGTCCTTCCAGTGAATCTTCAGATTCCTTTGCTTTCCTTGATTTCCTTGATTCCTTGATTTCCTTTACGATTGACTGATTTGATCTCCTTGCAGTCCAAGGGACTCTTAAAAGAGTCACAGCACCATGATTTGAAAGCATCAATTCTTCAGCGCTTAGCCTTCTTTATGGTGCAACTTTCACATCCAGACATGACTACTGGAAAAATCATAGCTTTGACTATACAGACCTTTATCGACAAAAGTGATGTCTCTTCTTTTTAATATGCTGTCTAGATTTATCGTAGCTTTTCTTCCAAGGAGCAAGCATCTTTTAGTTTTGTGGCTGCAGTCACTATCTGCAGTGATTTTGGAGCCCCCCAAAATAAAATCTATCATTGTTTCTACTTTTTTCCCTTCTATTTGCCATGAAGTGATGGGACCGGATGCCATGATCTTCGTTTTTTGAATGCTGAGTTTTAAGCCAGGTTTTAATCTCTTTAAAGACCTGGGGTACTGAGTGTTCAGGGCTTTAACATGTGAATTTGGAAGGACACCACTGAAGTGACTTAGCAGCCGCAGCAGCATGAAGCTCATAACCTGACCCTCTCTTTGAGGACTGGGTTTGGTTGGGGAACAGCATAGTCAAAATCCCCAAGGCAGAGGAGATAGTCCTAGGCCGCCCGCTGACTCTTTGTTGAAAGAACTAATTAGCAAATGTTTAGGGGCGTCAAAGACTTAATGGCACCAAACAGACGTTCTTATCCTCGGTTAATCAGAATCTTTGAGAGTTGGAATGGGAGTGATTCAGTGGTTACTACTGCAGGTCCCCTGTGGCCTACACTTGGGAGGGACATTGCCAGGCAGGGCAGAGTCTAGGCAGGGAAGTAGGTGACAAACTGGATTAAGGAAGGTGGCTAGGGCTAGCTAAGCCCACCCAGGCACCTTCGTGTTTTCTCCCAACCCCTAGCATAGCCCCATTACCTAGATGAGAGACCCAGATGGCCTGGTGCTGAATTAACTGGAGGGAACTGAATTAACAACAGACCTCAGGACCTGCCTTCCTCAGACCCCTCAGGTCAGTGAGTTCTCAGCTTCCAGAGCTAGGGGGGCAGCCGAACCCCAGCTGCCAGGGAATTGGGCGTGTGCAGGTGTCTGCAGACTCACAGATTAGCCTTGGTGAGACTCACAGACTCACTTTATGCCAAAGATAAAAATAACCAAAAGGAGGGAAACATCCTAGAGAAATTACCTTGAAATTCAGAAAACATGAAGCCATGCTTCATCTAATTAAGATGACATTTTAAAAGGTGGTAGGGGGGTCTGGGGACGCCTCGGTGGCATTTTAAATTGCAAGCTGATTGTGCAGCCTCTTATTTTGGTTCTGAGCCATTTCCAGTTGGAACAGAAGACCCGACATCAAAGGCACCGCCTACCGCTGGTAGGGGGAAGAGGGTGAAAAGAGCAGTGGGGGGCCTGGGGCACACTGTGACTGAGACTCTGGCAAAAGCTTGCAGGCTGGGCTGGGCCCCTCCTGCAACCCTGGAGGACCTGCTGTGCCTTTTAGGGGATCAGTGGAGCCGCTCCTGGGAGGACAGCTAATTGAGGCACTGGCCTTGTCCTTGGAGAGTGAGCTTTTGTCCAGCCTGGGCCAGCCTTGGGGCACCCACCAGGCAGAGCTCTGGCCTGGGCTGGCCGCAGGTCTCCCCACTACTCCAGTCTCTCCCTGGTGCCATAGAAACAAACAGGCTTGGTTCTCAAGTAACAGTCTCTAGCACCCTCGTGGGAGGGGTCTACTCCCTCCAGGGGACTTGTTTCTGCCAACCTTTAAGGCCTAGCAGGTGGAGAAGGCCTGCTCCCTCCTCCCAGAATCCTGGAAACAGCAGGCCCAGTCCCTTTTAACTTAGAAGGCAGGTGGGTGGATCTCTGAGTTGGAGGAAGTTGTCTGACTGGCCCTTCCCCAGGACACAAGATAACTGCTCGCAGGCTCTCAGGACACAGCGGCCTCAGGTGTGTGCGGAGGCGGCTGCCCTCGGGGGCTCCTGCATGTCCTCCCCGCTTCTGTCCTCCCGGAGTCACCTCAAAAGATAGCGTTACTCAGCAGACTTACTGTTACGGTAGCTCAGACTACTAACATTGGTCTGCACACATGAGGCTGAAGCATTTCACAGTTCAGAGAGCATACGCCCCCAGACCCTGGGTTCTCACAGAAATCCTAGGGGGAAAACATGACATGGAGACCACCACCACTCAGGGTCAAGGAGTCACAGACTGTTGAAGTAATGTGCCCCCATCTTTGAAGGCCAGATCCTTGCATTTGCTACAAATCTTATGTGGACTCGTGTCACTTGCTCCACTGGACTCCCCCGCTCCCTGCCGCACCGCCCCCAGCTTCTGACCCACCTGCTAGCTCTCTGTTCCACACCCTCCCTCTGGTCTCCATCTTGCTCTCTCAGCCAAGGTCTTTATCCAGTTCCTCTGCAGGGAGACGGGTTGGCAAGGTGGCTGATGAGCCAGAGTTGGGTAACAGATGGAAGGAGTTCTAGTAGGTGGGCGGGTGACGTGGCCTTGGTCACACCATAGTCTGGAGCTATGGAGAGTTTCCTGATGGTGATTAAGTGCTCTGGGTAGTAGACTAATTAAAGGGAGGGAGGCTGGAGACTCGTGGGACCCCTGAGGTCCTCTATCCTAGAGAGGGGGTGTGGCCTTGGAGGGAAGTCAGACCTTTCTGGGGAAACATGACAGTTCTTGGGGATCAGTTGCTGCAGGAGCAAAAGAAGTGAAGAGGATGGAGCTGGCCTTGGGGCCTCCATCTTGTGTGATGGAAACACAAGAGTTGCCTTTGAAAGACAGTGTGTCCCCAGAGTGGTACAGGTGCTCCTGCAGTGGGTGGGGTTGGGGGGGTCACACATGTTCACCTAGCGGTTCCTGCAGACCACTACCTTCTGTTTGAATAGTTTTGGTTTTTGCCTTCACAATTATTTTTCCTTTTTGTTTTTAATTTTTATTGGAGTATAGTTGATTTACAACTTGTGTTTCAAGTATACAGCAAAGTGATTCAGTTATACACTGCTGGATTTTCTTCCAATATAGACCATTACAGAATATTGAATAGAATTCCCTGTGCTACATAGTAGATTCTTACTAGTTAATCGATTTTATATATGATAGTGTATATATGTCAGCCCCAGTTTCCCAATGTATCCCTCCCCACCCCCATCCCCCGGTAACCATACATTTGTTTTCTACATCTGCAATGTTTGAGTAGTTTTGTGTGTTTTAACATATATCAGAAAAATTAGCACACCAATCTCTGATTTTGTGGATTATTGTTGAGGATAAGATTTTTTTTTAATTTATTGATATTGGTTGATTTACAATGTTGTGTTAGTTTCATGGGTACAGCAATATGACTCAATTATACATATGTATATATATATTTTTTTGTTTGTTATTTATGGCTGTGCTGGGTCTTCGTTGCTGTGCGCATGTTTTCTCTAGTTGCGGTGAGCAGAGTCTACTCTCTAGTTGAGGTGAACAGGGTCTACTTTCTAGTTATGGTGTGTGAGCTTTTCACTGCAGTGGTTTCTCTTGTTGCAGAATGCGGGCTCTAGAGACAGGCCTCAGTAGTTGTGGCACCAGGCTTAGCTGCCTTGATGCATGCGGAATCTTCCTGGCCAGGGATCAAACCCATGTCCCCTGCTTTGGCAGGTGGATTCTTAACCACTGGACCACCAGAGAAGTCCTATATATATATATATTTTTTGTATTCTTTTCCATTATAAATTATTACAAGATGTTGAGTGTGGTTCCCTGTTCTATACAGTAGGTCCTTGTCAGATACTATTTTGTATATAGTACTGTGTATATTTTAATCCCAAAGTGCTGATTTACCCCTCCCCCACCCCCTTTGATACCATATGTTTGTTTTCAGTGTCTGTTTCTGTTTTGTAAATAAGTTCCTTTGTTTCATACTTTAGATTCTGCATATAAGTGATATCATGCGATATTTATCTTTCTCTGATTTACTTCATTAAGTATGATCATCTCTCTAGGTTCATCCATGTTGCTACAAATGGCATTATTTCATTCTTTTTAATGGCTGAATAATATTACATCTCTTTTATAGGATAAGCTGGGTTTTTTTTAAATGAGTTTATTTAATGTCACTTTTAAAAATGAGATAAGCAGCAGTGGTCATTTGCTGGTACAGCAGGAGTCTTGAGCCTGAGATGGGCAGGAAGGCCATAATGGAGACAGTGAGATGGGAAACCAGGAGTCGGTGGGAGGGCTGGACTGACCAGGAGCGTGCTGAGTGGAGTAGAGGAGCCAGTGAACCCAGGGTCACTGCACAGAGGAGGGGCTGGCGCTATCTGGCCCACCGAGGAGGTGACTTGTGAGAGTAAGAAGAGTTTTGAGGACTTAAGAACTTAAGTGTCTGGTGGAAAGACAGGAGCCCACAAGGGAGGCAGGGGAGCTCGCTGCCCAGGAAGCAGCATGCACAGGGCCCAGAGCCCCAAGAGAATGGTGTGAGCAGAGGGCAGGCAGTTGGGGAGGCATTGAGAACGCCGATGGGAGAGGAGACAGAGGCGGCGGGGACAGGTGGTGGGATGGAAGGAGGGGGAGCGGAGGACAGCGGCCTGGGGGGCAGGGCCAGAGCAAGGCCAGCGTGCAAGTGCCACGGGAAGGTGAGAGAGATGGCCCCAGAGAGGGAGTAAATGGGGGGTGCGGGCGGGGCGCGGATGAGGCGTCCACAGAAATGGCCTGAGAGGACTGATGTGGGATGCAGGGCACTGTGACTTCCCTTTCAGGGTTTGGCTGAAGTTCATGTGGAGGCTGGGTGGGATCCCAGAGGCCCGAGAGAGGGCAGTCCTGGGTGTGGATTCAGTGGTCCCGGGGACTGGGTCCTTCTGGCCTCCCTACAGGCAGGCAGAGAGGGCAGCTCCCCTCACTGGAGGGCAAGTGCCCACTCAGCCACGGGGATGCTAGAGACAGGTGGGCAGATTGGGTGCCCTCTCTCCTTCATTCTGTCCGCTCTGTGGGCCTGGGGGTCGGGCACATACCATCCACTCCCTACTCCCTTCCAAGAGAATGTTGGCAGCTAGGAGACCGGAAGTCACCATGACAACAGAGCTCCTTACTTACTGGGCCAGAGCCCCTAGTTCTTCTGCGTCTGTATCCAGGCTGTTTGAGGCGATCATCTCTTAACAAAGATGAAGCCTCAAGTGGGCTGCTGACGGTGGGGAGCCAGGGCAGAGGGGGTAGACTTGATATTGCCACCTCCCCACCCGAGGCCAGGAAGGCAAAGACGCCCCTCCATCCCCCGAAAACATGCCACATGCCTCTTAGAAGCTGGGACCTCCAGGGAGCTCATTCCTGTTGGAAGCTAAAACCAGGGAACCCAGGAGGGAGGCAAGGACAGAGAAGGAAACAGGAGGCCTGCAGCTGGTAGAAGCTGGAGCCTGTGGCCCGCCCCCAGTCCTGTGCTCCCTGCCAGCAAGCAGCGACACACCGGGTAAATCAGGGTGGCTCTCCAGGCTTCATGGGACCTGTTGACGAGGCCCTGACGGTGGGAGAAGGGTCCAGGCCAGCAGAACTGTAAGTGAAGTAAGCTGTACCCAGCCTTCCCGCCCAGGGCCTGCAGCCGGCCTCCCCACTCCAGAGCTTGCTTCTTCTGCCTCGTGTCCTGAGGACGCACTGGCTGTATGCCCATTTTATGCTGGGCACTGTGGGACAGCCCTTCTCAGTGAGTGGACACATTTGAGTTCACATGATGGACAAACATTGATTTTTATCTCAGTTGGACACGACTAACACTGAGAGACTCACGCTTTCACTTTTTGTCACTTCAGTCTCATGGAGAGGGTAGTGTCTTGCTCACTGAAGCAATAAAAGAAGGATTCAGTTCAGTTCAGTTCAGTCGCTCAGTCGTGTCCGACTCTTTGCGACCCCATGAATCACAGCACGCCAGGCCTCCCTGTCCATCACCAACTCCAGAGTTTACTCAAACTCATGTCCATCGAGTCGGTGATGCCATCCAGCCATCTAATCCTCTGTCGTCCCCTTCTCCTCCTGCCCCAGTCCCTCCAGCATCAGGGTCTTTTCCAATGAGTCAACTCTTCGCATGAAGCGGCCAGAGTATTGGAGTTTCAGCTTTAGCATCAGTCCTTCCAACGAACACCCAGGACTGATCACCTTTAGGATGGACTGGTTGGATCTCCTTGCAGTCCAAGGGACTCTCAAGAATCTTCTCCAACACCACACTTCAGAAGCATCAATTCTTTGGCGCTCAGCTTTCTTCACAGTCCAACTCTCACATCCATACATGACCACTGGAAAAACCATAGCCTTGACTAGACAGACCTTTGTTGGCAAAGTCGTATCTCTGCTTTTGAATATGCTGTCTAGGTTGGTCATAACTTTCCTTCCAAGGAGTCAGCATCTTTTAATTTCATGGCTGCAATCACCATCTGCAGTGATTTTGGAGCCCCCCAAAATAAAGTCTGACACTGTTTCCTCTGTTTCCCCATCTATTTGCCATGAAGTGATGGGACTGGATGCCATGATCTTAGTTTTCTGAATGTTGAGCTTTAAGCTAACTTTTTCACTCTCCACTTTCACTTTCATCGAGAGGCTTTTGAGTTCCTCTTCACTTTCTGCCATAAGGGTGGTGTCATCTGCATATCTGAGGTTATTTATATTTCTCCTGGCAATCTTGATTCCAGCTTGTGCTTCCTCCAGCCCAGCATTTCTCATGATGTACTCTGCATATAAGTTAAATAAGCAGGGTGACAATATACAGACCTAACGTACTCCTTTTCCTAAAGTACCAGGTAATTCATAACTGAGGGCTGAACAGAGGTCAGAAGTCACGTAGGGAGCAACAGCAGGAGAGGAAGAACACTGGAGGGTGTATTGGTCAGAGTACTACTAGCTGCTGCAACAAGTATGCCCCAAGGGCTTCGTGCGTCAAGTGCGACAGGCTATGTCTTGCTCATGTAATAGTCTAGGCAGCTGCTCTCAGTGGGTGCATGGCTCTCCGCATGGTATTCACGACACCAAATCTTCCATCTTAGGGCTCTATTCCACCCCAAGTCTTTTTCACTCTCTGCATTCACGGGCAGGAGGTGCACGTGCACCCAAGGGGCCAGGCCCACGAGCAGCACGCTGCGCCTTCACCCTCCACGGACTCCTGCACAGCTGGTAGGCAGGCTGTGGCCTGCAGGAGAGTCCCACACCCAGGCCCACAAGAGGGCTGAAACGCAGCCCACCTTCTTCTCACTGAGCCACGTGTGTTAATCACTCCAGGCAAGAATACTGGACTGGATTGCCACTTCCTTCTCCATTACTGAGCCATGAGGCCCGAGGAAAGCTTCCTTTTTCTGACCCCAAGGAAGGTGCCATGTGGACAGGCCTCTACCCTGGCCAGGGCTGGGGGGACAGGGCATGGAAAGGGGTGAGAGGGGAGAGAGAGAGCAACCTGAGCCCGGGCAGCGCTTTTGGCGCCCCCTTTGGCACCCTGCCATTTCAGAGAGTGAGGCCAGACTCTGGGGGTGTGGGGGCTGTGTCTGCCGCTCTCGCTCAGGGATCCCTGTGCTGCTGCTCATCAGCGTTGGGTCGAGCTGAGGCCTGGACACTGCCCGGTGGGCACCTGACCACCTTGCCATGCCCAGGTCTGTGCAGCCTTGTCCCACCCCCCATTGTGGTGCCCATGACCCCCCAGTGTTCACATCGGGTGGTGAGACTGGCAGGGGCTACCTGGAGGGGAGGCCTCCCACCCTGATCTCCGCCTCAGAGGAGGCTGCCGAGGTGGTGGCCCTGGGCTAAGCAGCTCCCTGTGGGCCAACTTCACGTGAGAGTCAGACCCCATCCCAGGGCTTCACTCAGCCCCAGCCTCCCCCAACCCTGCACTCCTCTCGTGGTTAGTACTAGGCATCAAGGGAGCTGATAGCCAGCCTGGCCCCACTGTGCCCTCCCCCTCCTGCCCGCCCAGGGTGGCCCTCTGGACCCTCTGCTGGGGCACAGCTGTGGGTGCCACCCTGCCTCACCATGTTTTGGTTGACCCGCCTATTTGTCATCCTTGTTTTTTACACCTGTCGCCATCCCACCTGCCTCATGTAAACACTGCAGCATTAACAGGCTGACGCCAGTCCCCAGGGTGGGCACCAGTCGGGCCCCTAGGGAGCTCCAGCCCCTTAGCAGCAGGGCAGGGCAGGTGATGGCAGGAAGTGTGAAAGTATGAAACTCCGAGAAGATAACATAGGAGGCAGTCTTAATGGCCTTGGGTGTGATGATACCTCTACGTACAGCACCAGACACAATCCATGAAAGAATTGATAAACCGGACTTCATAAAAATTAAAAACTATTCCGTGAAAGGCGAAAGTCAAGAGTATAAGAAGACAAGCCTTGGACTGGGACAAAATATTTGCCCCCCCCCAAAAAAATATATATATATGTATGTTCAATAAAGAGCTTTTATCCAAAGTATACAAAGAACTCTTAAAATTCAACAAGAAAGCAAACAATCTGATTTTAAGATGAGCGCAAAACCTTAACAGACACCTCACCAAAGAAGGTCTATGGATAGCCAATAAGCATATGAAAAGGTACTCCGCATCATATGTTGTCAGAGAAATGGAAACTAAAGCAAGAGGGAGACACCACTACACACCTATGAATGACCCAAGCCCGGAACACTGACCACACCAGGTGCTGGGGAGGGTGTGACAGCAGCCACCCTCAGGCCTTGCTGATGGTCCAGTCACGCTGGAAGAGCCTGGTGGTTTCTTACAAAACTAAACACACTCCTACCATACAATCCAGCCATCATGTTCCTTTATATTTACCCAAAAGATTTGAAAGCTTATGTCTGCGCAGAAAGCCTGCACACAGATGTTTACAGCAGCTTTATTGATAATTGCCCAAACTTGGAAGCAACCAAAAGGCCCTTCAGTAGGTGAATGCATAAGTAAACTGGGGTACACCCAGACAATGTAACATTATTCAGCACTAAAAAGAAATGAGTGATCAAGAAAAGACATGGAAGAACCTGAAAAGCATATCACTAAAGGGGGAGAACCTAATCTGAAATGGATCCATCAGATTGTACTGCATGATTCCAACTACATGACTTTCTCTAAACGGTAAAACAATGGAGACAGTAAAAAGATCAGTGGCTGCCAGGGGCTAGGGAGGAACAAATGAATAGGTAGAGCACAGAGGAGTTTTAGGGCAGTCAGAATACACTGTATGATATCACAGTTATAGATACATGTCATTATGCATTTGTCTACACCCATGGAATGGGAGTTGGGGCAAACTCCGGGAGATAGTGAAGTTCAAGGAAGCCTGGCATGCTGCATTCCATGGGGTTGCAAAGAGTCAGACACGACTTAACAACTGAACAAGAAGAGTGAAACCAAAAGTTAACAACAGGCTTTGAGTGACTATAATATGTTGGTATAGGGTCATCTTTTTTTGTTTATTTAATTAAGTATACCATTGTGAGTGATGTCAGTAATGGGGGAGGCTCTAGGGTTATATGGGAAATCTCTGTACCCTCTTCTCAATTAAGTCTTTTTAAAAAAATGCATTGGTTTACTTTGCTCTTTGAATGGGTCAGCCATGCCAGATTTTTTACATCATTTTGATCATTTGGAAAATAGTGGGTCAGAATTATGCACATCTTCCAAACAGTGACACTTTTCAATGGAGAATATAAGAAACTCGCATTTGTTAAATCGGTGTCTGTCTTACCAGAAAAGTCTTCAGGTGTTGGAAAGCTGTCAAACTTATGGTGTTAAATACAAGCTTTCCAAAATTCTGGTTCTTCCCTTGGAAGCTGGAATTTTTTCATTTTGGTAGCAAATTTGTTAGGTGTTTTCCTTGAAGCGATAGGCTAGCTTGATATTTTAGAAACTGTCTTCTAGAGACCAAGTCTGAATTACCTATATTTGTCTGTCGGTCATTCTTTCAAGTTCAAGTGGTGTCTTGTGAGAAAAAGGAAGCATTTTGGCTGGCGGGGCAGCCTTTCGCGTGCCTTCCCTCCAGACAAGCACCACCTGCCATCTGCAGGACCCTCCCCGTTTTATCAGAGAATATGAAAAAGACATGTGTGCCACAGGAGGGCTTTTAATTCCCAGTTTTGACTGGGACTGTCCTCAGGGACAGTCTTTGCTTCTTAACGCTTGCTTGTTTCTGGCTGTGTCAGGTCTCAGCTGCTGCATGTGGGCTTCTCTCCAGTTGTGACGAGAAGGCTCCAGAGCACAGGACCTGAGTCACGGCAGCGCACAAGCTCGCTGGCCCCAGGGGCGTGTGGAATCTCAGTTCTCCGACCAGGGATCAAACCCACACACCCTGCATCGGAAGCACAGAGTCTTAACCCACTGGCCCACCAGGGGACTCCCATGGACATTCTTAAATGTCTTGGGAAACCAGCACTGGTTTTACTGTGCCTGCGCGGTGGCAGAGAATAGAATGGCAGTTCGTATCGTTTGGTGCCACTGCTTCCTGCTGAAGGGTGCCGTCTTGTCTCTCATCAGTTCAGGCATTAATACCTTCGGAGAGGCCAGTAACATTGTCTAAGAGTTAGGAAAACAGTTTTGATCTTAGGGACCCCTCAGAGGCCCCCAGGGGTGTGAGAACCACTGATCCAGCCAACCCTGTCCTTGTGCCTTTGAGGACAGAGGCTCCGAAAACAGATGAGACCTGCCCAGGGTCAGGGCATGGATGCCTGGTGCGCTGCCCCGGGCTGTGTCCCTCAGGTCCTGAAGGCAGGTGATGTGCTCCTTGTCAAATGAAAACATCATCTCATCACTTTAATGGATGGTGCAGAGACTGTCGTACCCAGTGAGGAGACAAGGAAAGAGAAGTGGGTGTCAGCAAATAAGCCTGAGGAGAGGACCCACCCACCAAGCTTGCTGTCCCCAGGGCCCGCCAGCCTCCCTTCACCCCTGCCATCTGCACACTGCTCCAGCTTCCATCTTTTCTCTTCCATAATTGTGTGTTAATATCTCACAGCCAAGGCGGCTCTAATTAAACTCCTCAGCATCGTCACTGTGTGTTCTGAAGAGCCGAGCTTGGCCGTTATCACTTGTCTTTCCCTTTGACTGAGCTCTGTGTGGGTAATTTCATTCTGCCCTTGTTCGTTTCTTAGAAACTTAGCCTATCCAATTTTAGTTCTTTTCTCCTGTCTTAGAACATTGAGCTCAGGAGGCAGAGGGCGAGGCTGTGGGAATGTCTGCCCCGCTCACCTTAAGGTTTATTTTGGCCTGAATAGAGCCTGCTTGGTGCTCCAGCTGTCCTCCTCGCACCACCCACCCCAGCCCCCACCCAGGGGGAAGGGCAGCAGGAGAAAGTGGCACCACATGAAGTGTTAATTAGGGTCTTGGACAAGCGTGCATGCCCACTCCATCCTTGGGATCCGAGGTGATCAGAAGCCGTGGTGACATGAACACACCGCCACCCCTGGGCACCTAGGACAGCCGCCACCCTACACCCCCTGGCTGTGCCAGGACACCCCCCTGCACTCGGGCTGGCCGTCACCTCTGCAGTCCCTGCTCCCCCCATCTATACTGGCCTCCGTGTTACCCTGCCCCATACTCACCAGTCTGCCTGCCCCGAACCTCTGCTAGGGTGGCTTTAGGAGAAGCACATAGCAGCTTCACCTAAGAACGCAAAGTTGGCAAGAGGACTGGGGGCCCGAAAATGTCCCTGGCCCCACCCTCGGGGAGTGTTAGCATCTGCTCAGTAAGCCTTTCTCCCCGAGCTACCTGTCGATGGCCCAGGCTGCCCCCAGCCTGTCCCCGGGGGTGGGAGGTCCACAGTTCATGCTGGGCTCAGTCTGTGTGCGGGCTCCTGGACCACCTGTGTGGGCTTGGGTGCCATTCTTCATTTCATGTCTAAGGGCTGCGGGGACTCTGAACCCACCATTGTCCACAGGCCCTGTTGATGGCCCAAGGCGGGCGTCTCATGCCCCCTGGCAAGGCCCTTAGCTTCCCCTTTAATTCCCCCTTCAGGGAAGGCCAGTCTCTGAACAGTGCCTGCCTTGTGAGCACAGCCGACCCACGACTGCCTGTCCTCCAGATGGACCCCTCTCGCCTCCCCTGCCCGCAGCAGTGTGTCCTTGAGGAGTGGCCCTCACTCAGCGGCTGCCTCCTTGGAGGAGCCTCCCTGACTCCAGAGCTTGGTTGATGTGTCTGCGCCCCAATCAGACAGCAGGCTCGGGGCGGGAGGCGGGGAACGGGAAGGCAGTTTCCAGACTCTGCTATCCGCCAGTCCCCGGTGCCCAGTCCTGGGCTCAGCTAGCCTGCAAGCAGACATTCACTGCTGTAGCACTGGTCCTTCTGTTGAGCTTGGGCCAGGGCCAGGGGTGGGAAACCACACCAGTTACAGGGGCTGCCACATGGCTTCTGAGTGGAAACTTTTAGGTGTGTGAGAGCTAGAACTCAGGTCAAAGTCACCCCACCCCACCCCCACAACCCCTGGTTCTTGAAGATACATAGTAAACCTGCAGGAAAAGCTGCTTATAAACAATTGGAAGATCCAGGGGTTTTGAGACTGAAAAGGGTGTGATCCTTCAGAAAGTGAGATTCTTGGGACTTACCTAGTGGCCCAGTGGTTAAGAATCTGCTTGCCAATACAGGAGTCATGGGTTTGACCCCTAGTCCACATGCTTCAGGGCAGCTAAGTTTATGCACCTCAGCTGTTGAGCCTGCATGCTCTAGAGCCCACACTCAGCAACTATGAGAAGCCCACACACAGCAGTGAGGACCCAGCACAGCCAAAAATAAATTAAAATTTTTAAAAGATTGATTAAAAATAAAGTGAGGTTCTTTAGAAAATCCAGTCTTCCCCCAACCCCTTCGGAGGCAGCGTGGGCCCCAAACAGAGAAAGCTCTCAGAGAGGCTTAGGACAAATACATCCCTGAGGAGCCCGGTGGACCCAGCTGGAGGCTTTAGGAGAGTCTTCCTTTACAAGGCTCTGGGCTCCTGACAAAGACCAGACCTGGGGACAGAGTGAGAGGCTGTCAAGGGGGCAGTTTTCCCCTGATGTGTTCAGGGCTGGGGAGAGGCAGGCTGTCCCTCCCTATGCCTAAAGATTTCTCTTTCTGGCGAACATGAAAGTTCCTAAGGTGGGGACCCCACTGGGTAGTGGGTGTACGTACAGTAGATAAGTGAGTGGGTGATGAACAGTTGGATAGCTACACAGATCAAAGAGGAGTGAAAGGGATGAAGAGGGTGCACACGTGAAGAATGAAGGGATGGACAGACGCTATGAAAGGACAGACAGGAAGCGAGGGGTGACAGGTGGGTATGGGAGTGAGTTGATAGATGAACAGGGTGGCTGATGGGCGATGATGTCATGGGTGGGTGGACACATGATGTTGAGGAGGTAAGTACCCTGGATGGGGCCGTAGGATGTATGGATGGATGGATGGATGGAGAATGGATGGGCACAGCCGAAAGGAGGCAAGATTAGAAACAGCAGCAAATCCTTGGTTCTGCTGTTGGATCTTTCCAGGGAGATAGGAAGGCTCCCTTCACTGAGACAAATGGTAGACTTGTGGGGTCCTCCAGTTCTCCTAGAGACCCTGCCTGCCTGACAGCGTGCTCCAGGTACAGGCCTTTGCTAAGTCCCAGCAAAGAAAGAACCCCATGCGTGCCCAGCCCCCAAATGCTAATTGGCTATAGTGCCCCCGGTTTTGCCACCAACAAAAAAAAAACCCTCACAAATGTCTGAAGTACCCCTTGGGGGACCACGTCCACTGAGAGTCACAGCTCGGGAGCCATCTGCCAGCCAGGGCCAGGAAAGCAGGGGTGAGGAAGTGCACTCCTCTCTTCCTCACCCCAGCAGCAGGGAGGAAGGGAGAGACCAGGACCACAGCATTTCCTGAGATGCTCAGATCTGGGTGACATGAACAAAGTGCCTGCAAAGGTGCCCCCTGCCATTCTCCACCTGCTGGCCTTGCAGTGCACAAGCTGGGCCTCCAGCTGCAGGGGTCTCTCAGTCCCTTTCACTTGAGGAACAGAGTTGGCAACCAAGCCCCCGGCCTGGCCCAGCCCTACCTGGTCTCGGGCTGGGCTTGTGCAGCAGCCCTGCGTCTCCTGTTGGCCTGTGCACTCCTGCCCCCTGGCGGGAGCTGAAGCTACTACAATGCACGTGGCAGGACAGGGCAGGATGGAGATTTCCTTTGCAACCAGAGGACTGTGCGTGTGTGTATGTATGTGTGTGCGTGTATATACATGCACACACTCACACTTCACTTGGCCTAAAAGATTAGAGGAAGAAAACTCTGAAAGATCCAAAGCAGCTCCTCAAACGGAAGGGGTTATTATTATAATTACTATGATTATTGTTATCAAGATTATCCTGCTTGCCTGAGAAGTCTTGTACAAAGCAGGCTAATTTTATGTCAGCTTGTTGTTTGTGTCTCAGGGACCTCATCTTTGCTTATAATAACTAACATTTGCAGGGCTCTTTATGTTGCAGAGCTGTGTCACATCGATTTAGCCTTTCATCTGCGCAAACAACCCCGCGAGGTGGGAACTAATGAGAGTAGAGGCCCAGGGAGGTTAAGTGGTCTGTCCAAGGTCACAAGTCTGAAAAGCAGCAGAGCTGGGATTGAACCTGGGTCACCTGACTGAAAATCCCTGTTCGCTTCCTTTCCATATCCTTTGCATTTTGTCTCTTGAGAGGGAAAGGCTTTTGTTCATACTTTAGCTCTAAGCCCCTTTACTCTGAAGAGAGGGGAGGAGTTTTGCAGACCCAAGTACTTATCATGCACTCGGCCGTCCCAGTTTCAGACGATGCGTCCACAGTGGGTGGGGGGGCGGCGGCGGCAGCAGCAAGGACTGGCAAGGCCCTGCAGTGCCTGGCGTGTGAGCAGATGTGTGTGGTATTGGTTGCCAGTGGCTCAGCCAGGCTGATTCCTGCTTCCCTTGGTCACCACTCACCTCGCAGTCACCCCCAGTGTGGCACAGAACAGGCAGGTACCAGCCACATCTCTGAGAAGGGTGAACAGGAGACATTAGGCAAGAGAAGTGGGTGCGGGGGCTCTCCTGTAGTCCAGAAAGTGGGAGATGGGCAGGGCTATGGGAGCCTCCAGCCCTCCTCGTAGTATGGAGATGGCTTTCAGAAAGGAGAGCCCCTCAGCCATGGATGCCAATGGGCAGCCCCACCAACTGGCCCATGCATCATGGGTGCTGCTTTCCAAGTACACTTAGGGCCAGTCCCCAGGAGCCCATGTCCTCCTGGTGCAGGGGGCTTGGCCTGTCCGCTGCAGGGGGGACTCCTGTGTGCTGCCAGTTCAGGGGGGCAGCTGTCCCCATCATCTCCCCGGGCACCCTGCTCCCCAGCACTGACCCAGGGCAAGACTACTTCTGGGAGGCACCCTGGCAGAGCTCCCCACCCCCCTCAAATGCTGGAGGTGCCCCCTGTCTCCAGGCACTGTTTCCTCTCCCTGCCCCCCCTTTCTCTAGCTGCTCATGGATGCGGTGTCCATAGGGGCATCTCCACCGTTGTGGGGCTTTCCAAAAATATCTCATCTCTACCTAGGGCAGCTTCAGAGCATGTATATGTCAACATTCATGTGTGAACATTAAGATATCATTTAGCCAGAAACCTTGAACCAGCTCTGATGAAAAGAAGTGTTGATGCTGATTTTAAATCACTGACCTGGTGAGGAGAATCCTGCAGGTGGCCCTGAGAGTTAGTCACAGACTCTCCTGTGCCCCAAGCCTCCTGATCCCAAACCCATCAGAACGGCGTCTTGCCTGCAGTTCACAGTCTGAAACGCAGGGTCCCAGACATGTGTTTCTCAACGTATCACTCCTTCCCGTGGCCCCACCCCCAGGCGTCCCAAGGGCAGCAGGTTGGCCTCCTCATCTCCTCTGGTCCCCAGGTAGCTGGGGAGGTGGGGCCTGGCCCCACAGGCCTGGCCATCCTGTGCTAGTGTGCTCTGTCTGCTCCCACGACAAGAGGGAGCCCTGTGAAGAAAGCAATGAGACTGCCACCCTGATTTTCAGGGGAGGACGCTGAGCCTCAGAGAGGTTAAGACCCCACTCAAGCCAGGAGCCCAGTTGTGGATGGAGCCTTGAACCTGTGGCCTGAGCCCCCCAAAGTCCACATGGAACAAACTAGAAGCCCAGGGCAGGAGTGACCAAAGGGGTCTGTGGGGAAAGGAGGGAGACTTGTTGGGGGTCGGGGGGGGGCATGGGAACTGGACGTCACAGCATAGGCAGCTCCAGCAGGTGGACAGCGGTGGCTGTGGAGGGCCGGGCACACTGGGCACTTTGTACCTGCTGGACCCACGCCACGGGCACGTGTGTCTAAGGAAACGTGGCATCTCACACATTCATTGGGTGCGCCTCTCCACCCCTGGAGGCCATGAAGGAGAGAAGGGCCCGCTCCCTCACCGCTGTTTCCCTGGCCCTGACTGAGGAAACAGTCAGGGATAGCTCCCTGACTGTGACCCTCAGTGGGAGTGGTGCCCCACAGGGGCATGTTAGACACTTGTCTATAGCAGTGGCAATAATTGGCCCGGGCCTGCGGTGTGTGACAGCGCCCGCAGTGACGAGTGTCCTGCACTCAGCCCACCACGCAGGGGCCACTGGGCACGGCGTCAGTGGACAGCCTCCCTCAGCTCCTGTGTAGAACTGTCTCCAGGAGCCCAGCAGACAGCCCCTGGGACGTGGCCAGTGCCCCCAACCCGTCTTGGTGCTCCCCCCACAGGAACTAACGCAGCATGTGGGCCTGTGCATGTGCCCAGGGCATGGTCCAGACAGGAAGAGGGGAAGGAAGTCAGATGCCAGAGGAACTGTGTGGACCGCAGTAATGGGAGGGGTCTGCCTGGAGGAGGCGAGCCTGGTATTAGTCTTGACACACCAGAAAGTGTAGCACTCTTTGAGGTTGTTGTACAAAAGCACACCAACCAAACAAAAACACGTCCTCAGCTGGGTTAAGGAGTCAGAGGATTGACTGATGGAGGTAACTGGAAAGCCAGAGATGCGTGTGGCTGCAGGTGCAGCTGGGTCCGGGTATTGACGTGTCATCAGGACTCGGGGTGCCTCCCTCTCTCAGCCCTGCTTTCCTCAGGGACAGCTCCACATTCAGGTGGGCCCTTCCTTGGAGGGTCTCTCCTGATAGTTTATGCAGGTGTCCTGGGGCTGGTCAGGTTAGTCTCACTTGACGGATTGGGCTTCTTTGTCCACCCAGAACTGCTCACTAAGGACAGAGGGATGGATTGGCCAGGCCCAGACTGTGTGTCCATGCCGAGACCATGGGACAGAGACCACCCCACCTGGACTGCTCAGGCTGAGTTGGGGAGGAGTGCTCCCCTTTAGGGGAGCAGAGGCTCTGGTATCAGAAAAGGAGGGACTAGAAGCCCCACCGGTGGAGGAAGCAGCCATCCAGCAGAAAAGGGTGCAGATCAGAGGGACTGGACCCTCTGCAGCCACCTCGAACCTGGTCACCGCCAGCAGTGGGAGCACAGGGTGTGTTTTCTACAGAAGCTTGCCCCAGCATCCTCCGCTGAGCAAATCTGCACAGTGGGGCTGCCCCAGTCCATGCATCTGCTGTGTCACACCCCCTGCTGCCAGGACAGCTGGGCATGCTCTGACCAGTGCCATGGGGACTGTAGCTGAGAGCAAGGTGTGGGAAAATGCACCACCCACCCCGCCCCCACCACCTCTGGCCCAGAAGGGGACTCAGATAGGAAGGTCAGGCCCAGTGTGAGCCCCACCCTCCCAGGGCCCCAAAGGCAGGAAGACAAAGGGACAAGGGGCCCCCTCTGGCTCTATTAATTGCTTGTTAGCTTGACCCCTACAGGGCTGGCCAGGCCTGGCAGCCACCACAGTCCTCCAGGTGCATTGGCATGACCCCTCCTTCCCGCCACCCTCACCCTTCCTTCTCTGTTACCCATTGCCCACACCTTGGCTCAGGGTGGTGAGGTGAGGGGCTGGGCTGGGCACCAGCATCTGATATGCAAGTCCAGGGCTGTCTCCTGGAGCACAGTGGGGATAACCCTGGGTCTAAGCAAGTCCAGGGCTGTCCCCTGGAGCATAGTAGGGATTAACCCTGGGTCCAGGCAAGTCCAGGGCTGTCCCCTGGAGCACAGTGGGGGTAACCCTGGGCCCAGGCTCTCCCACTTAGCAGCATGTGACCTTGAGCCTCAGTCTCCCCATCTGCTAAACAGGATGGCTCCCCAGCAGAGCTGTTGCTGTGGTTGACCTAGACACACTGTTGTTGAGACTGACGAGATTAGAAGACTTGGGAGACGTAGTGGATGGAGTGAGAAACTGAGGTCACGCCTGGTAGTAAGATGCCGAGGACCCGTTCATCTCACAAATAACTGCAGAGCACCAACTGTGTGCAGAGCATTGTGAGATGAGGGTGCCCTGAATAATCAGAAAACCAAGGGACAGGCACACGCAACACCAGCTGTGACATATGGTGTGGTTGGTGCACCATGGGGGCAGACTCTACCTGGGGGCGTAGAGGAGGGCTTCCCTGAGGAAGTGATGTTACGATGGAGAAGGGCAGAGCCAGGGCAAGGATGATCTGGCTAGGTGGAGCGCCCTGAGGTAAGATGACCGTGACTGCTTGGGGAACAAAGAAAAGGCTGTGTGCTTAGAGGACCAGGAGAGGGGAAAGGTGGGAGGAGGGTAGAGCAGAGAGCAGTCAGGCCGGGGCTTTGGAGGTCATGGTAAGGAGTTTGGAATTTAGAAATAATGGGAAGCTATTGAGAGTTTAAACAGAGAGAGTTATTGTATCCATTAGAATTAGGTTTGACTGTGAATATCTGAGACCTAGAAAATAGTGATTTAAAGTAAAAAGTAAAAGTGAAAAAAAGAAAAGAAAAATGCAGAAGGTATGGAGTGTCTACAAAGTTGTCAAGGACCTGACTGTTTTTAGATCTCCAGTCCACTGTCCCTCGAGTATAGATCTTATCTTCATGATCCATGATGGCCGCTAGAGCTCCAGCCATCACAGGTTTCAGGAAGGAAGAAGTGAGAGAAAAGGGGTGCATCTTCCCTTTACAAAGCCTTTTCCAAAGACCTGGCTACACTTGGGCTGATCTCTCCATGGGTAGAACTGGTCACATGGTCACATTTTTGTCACAAGCAAAACGAGGAGATGACGTCTTTAAGTTGGATATCAGTGTTCCCAGTTGGAAAAATGGGGAGTTCTTTTTCTACAGCCTCCCTGCTGACTGTGGTGTGGAAGACAGACTGAAGAGAAGCAAGAGGGAGGGCAGGAACAGCCAGGAAAAGACAGGGAGTGGCTTGGACTCAGGGGTGTCCTGGAGGAGATGGGGAGAAGTGGATATGGGGATGGAGATGGGTGACTTGAGTCTTAGTGGTTGGGTCAATGGTGGTGCCATGCACTGAGCTGGGGAGACGGGAGAGAGACAGAACAAGGGCCAATCAAGAGGTGTTGCCAGCACAAGACCCGCCACCACCACACCTCAGAGATGGGATGGAGCCAGGAGGACAGCTCCAGGCCGCCCTTCCCCAAACCGTGTACCGCATCCCCCTGGAGTGCAGTTCCCAGGATTCCACCTCAGACATAGAGGAGCACCAAGTGGCTCTGGAAGGCCCAGGTTTCTAAACCACACCCTCTAGTGGCCTGGCTGAGGCATAACATGGCTCTAGGTGGGAGGATGTCTCCCTCTAGCAGGAGTCTGGCCCTGCCCACCACCCTCAGGTCCGGATTCCCTTCTCTCAGGATCAGGCAGAAACCTTGACAGTGGGGTCCAAAGGAAGAAGTTTGGGAAACTGGCCAGGTTTTTCCCAGTCATTCCTCACACGGGTGAGCCTTGCCGAGGTCATGCGGGCACACGGAGCAGCATCAGTGTGTGGGCCCTGACTCACAGGCCTGTTTTTAGCCCAGGTGGAGGCACCACCCCTGCTCACCCACCCCTGCCTCCCTGAGTCACCGCCTGCTTAAGGCACTCAGCACCTGGGTCCCAGGACCAGCTTTCCAGTGGCTGCCCGCAGGAGAGGCTTGGGTGCTGGAGAGGGGCCGGGACCCAGGCTCTCCTGGTGGGAGACTTGGGAATCCGAGGGCTGGGGTCTGTGGGACACTGACCCCAGGGAGCTGGGTCTGGGCTGGCATCCTGGGCCTGGCCTGCTGGCCTCCAGGCTAGTTACAGCTTCCTTCCCAGAGCAGGCAGGCAGGAGGGGACACGGTACCTGCACCTTCACGTTGACCTGCTACCTTAGACAGGCCCTGACATGTGAATAGCTTCTGAGCTGGCCAGCTCGATTCTGAAAGTTTGCACGGAAGGCTTTGCCCCCCACATACCTTGGTAGAGATCCATGGACAGAGAAGCCTGGCAGGCTGCAGTCCATGGGGTCGCACCGAGTCAGACACGACTGAAGCAGCTTAGCACACAAGCACCTTGGTAGAGAATCTTTTGTCAGCCATGTGCCATCCAGGTGTTGACCTTGCCCCCGTCCTTCGTGTCTTTCCCACCCCGAAGGCCACCTGCAGATTGCTGCCTCCTGCTCACTTCCTGAGCCGTGGCCTGGGGCAGGGGGTGGGTGTCTGTCTCTCTTGCTCTCTTGGAGGGTTGCGGGGTTCAAAGGACTCGAGAGTGGGGTCACCGACCAGTGATCATTGCTGTGCCCACAAATAAAAGACTCTGTCCATGTCCTCATCTCCTCACAGGCTGACGCCAAGATGGTGTGTGACGTGGTGAGTCGGATGGAAGACACGGAGCCCTTCTCTCCAGAGCTGCTGTCCGCCATGATGCGACTCTGGGGCGACTCGGGGATCCAGGAGTGCTTCAACAGGTCTCGGGAGTATCAGCTCAACGACTCTGCCAAATAGTGAGTGCCCTGGGCAGGCGGGAGGCTGCCAGCGGGGCAGCGATGCAGCGTGGAAGAGGCTGGGGGTGGGCACCGTGGGGCAAGGAGGCATCTTGGGCTGAGATTGGAATCGCTGTGAGATGCTTTGCTTTGTGTGTCAGGAAGGAAGGAGAAGGGGCATCTCCTCCTGCCCATCCCCTGCCCCCCAGGATGAGAAGGAGGCCAGGGAAGTCAGGGGCACAAGAGACAGCTAACAGCAGGGCTCCCGGAGGGCCATGGCCATCACCTGCCTGCCCTGGAGTGGGCCGGGCCCCCCCCCCCCCACAGAAGGAAAGTTTTCAGTGCAGCAACGTGTTTTTTCCCCTGGAGAATCCTTGACCCCGTAAGTACTAATCAAGGGGAACATAGGCAGAAAATTACTTAACGTGGTTTTCTTTTTGAGAAAATAATAAGCTTTCCATTCCTCTATCTTTAAAAATAAGGAATATGTAACCCATCAGATAAGTGAAATAAATAGTCAGGCATACACTTTAATACTGCATTACAACTAATAAGGAAAAGTAGAGACAGAGGGGAGAGATCAACCCCAGGGCAGGAAAGAAGGTGGGGGTGAAGCACTGAAGGCCAGAGAGAGTGGGTGGGCAAAAGAGGGGAGGGCAGAGAGATGGGCCTTCCAGGCCACATGACTGCCCACTGCAGCCTAGTCACTCCAGGCGTCTGGAGGTTTACACGTCCTTGTCCCCTGGATCGGGGGCTCCAGGGAATGGTCCTCAGTGGTCAGAGATGTGTCTTCTGTTTGAAGACACTGGGATTGTGTTCCAGCTTTCAGGAAACGCACTCACATTTACAGACTCGTGCCCAGGTTTTCAGTGGTCTGGGCTTAAACCCTGCTGCGTTAGGACACATGTGCTCCAACACTGATCTGCTCAACCTCCTCTCAGCCGGGGGCCCTTTGCCCTCAGGACATACCAGCAGTGGTCTGGAGAGAGGTTTTCAGTTGTCCTGACAAGGATGGTGCTACCAGCATCTAGTGGGTAGAGGCCAGGGATGCTGTTGAATTCCTAGAAACACATCGTGCAGCCCTCCACAGCAAAGAAATATCACACCCACAGTGTCAGTAGCACCGAGAGTAAGAAATGGTGGGCTCCATGGTGCTGATGTAGAGGAGGGCAGCCTCCACTAACAGACACCGGGACGTGGCCACTGGCCGTGAGGACAGCTGACAAACCAGGGGCTTGCCTTCCCCCCTCTGCACACCTAGATTGTCCCAGGGGCAAGCGCTTGTGTCCTGTGAGTCCCAGGTGGTAGTGACCCAGGCCCCAGTCCCTGATGAGCCCCCAGGACCCCTTGGTGGCAGGGATGTGAGCCCAGAGGCTCAAGTCCACACCTCTCTCTGTGCACACAAATTATAGATTCTGACCCAGCTGTCCCCCCAACCCCCAGCCAGTCAGGCCTGGAGAGGGTGCCCCTTCCTCTCCCACTCCCTGCCCCCTGCTCAGCCTTAGTCCAGACCCTTCCCATCCCCTCATCCCCCCACTACCCTCAGGGGCACCTCAGGACATCAAATCATGCCCCCCACTTAAATGATCACCACTTAACTAATCATAATATCAATCCATTGCAAAAAAAAAATTCTTTTTTTAACAGTATGGAAAGGTACAAAATTCACAGTGGCCTCCTCCTCCCAGGCCTGTCCCCCTCCCACTGTTAACTATCTCTGTTTGTTTGTCCCCGTGATGTCAGAAAACCTGACCTGCCAGCGCTCAGTGGCGTTTAATGGCTGCAGCTGTGGAAGCCGAGGCATTTAGCTCCCCTCCCTCCCTCCCATTTTTCCTTCCCTCCTTCACTCTTCTCCACTTCCACCCCCAGTTTTTGGCTAGTTACAGGGTTATTTTTAGTTCTTCTGGTGGTTACCTTGGTGAGTCAAAAGGAGCGACTTGAGTGAGTACTTGTCAGCTCCCCCAGGTGGGCTGAGGAGACGGCCCTCTGCTCTCTGGGAGGGGGCTCTGCCCAGGGCAGGGGGGCCCGCAGGCAGGTTCCCAGGGCCCTCGAACACCGTCTGGTCCGGGGCTGCTTTGCTGTTGCAGTTGTAGCTGCTAGCCTTCGTCTTCTCACAGAATCTGGGGCCTGAAGTAGATTTATTGTGATGGAAGGGAGAGAGAGGCCTAACAGGAGCAACTCTGGGTGACATACACACCTCACACTCACCTCACACACACACATTCACACACACACATTCTCACATCCTAGACAAAGACACCACACCCTCACACTTCACACACACACACAAACCCGACCTACACACCACAGACACACTGTCACATACACCTCAAACACACACCTCACACACACACCTCACACACACACCCCTCACACATGCACATACACCTCACTCACACACATACATCTCATACACACACATTCACACTCACACCCTAGACATACACACCACACACACACACACCTCCCTCACACACACACTCACACCCTAGACATATACCCACACACACACACACACACACACACACGCTTCACATACACACACCCTAGACATACACACCACACACACACACACCCCCTCACTCACACACATACTCTCTCACACCCTAGACATACACACCCCCCACATCCACACCTCCCTCACTCACATACACACTCTCTCACACTCTAGACAGATACCACACACTCACACCTCACACACACACACTCACATCCGACCTACACACCACACACTGTCACATACACCTCACACACACCCCTCACACACATGCACATACACCTCACTCACACACATACACACTCACACCCTAGACATACACACCACACACACACACACACACCCCTCACTCACACACACACTCTCTCACACCCTAGACATACACACCACACACACACACCCCCCCACTCACACACACACTCTCTCACACCCTAGACATACACACCACGCACACACACACCCCTCACTCACACACACATTCTCACACCCTAGACATACCCACCCCCCACATACACACCTTCCTCACACACACACACTTTCACACCCTAGACATACACCCCCACACACACATACACACTTCACACACATACACCCTAGACATACACACCACACATACACACACACCCCTCACAGACACACACCCCTCACACACACACACAGACATCTCACACACACATACTCACACCCTTGATATACACACCACACACACACACACCTCCATCACACACACACTCTCACACCCTAGACATACACCACACACACACACACTTCACACACACATACCCTAGACATACACACACACACACACACACACACACACACACACACTCTCTCTCTCTCACACCCTAGACAGTGTGAGCGGCTCCCCAAGGCCCAGAGCCCAGTCGCCACATGTCCGCGCCCAGCCGTGGGGGGCAGGCCAGCCGGCCTCTCACGTTGCTGGGAGGCTCCAGGGCTCAGGGCGCGGGGACGCCATCTGGCCTAGGTCTCCCTCTGTCATGGGCCTTTGAACACAGCCAGCACTCCCTCTCCCCTCTGAACAATGGCTCCAGGACGGGTCCCAGAAACCCCAGCACCTGCCAGCCAGGGCTGTAAAAGGTAGTTAGTTCCATGGTTTGGGAGGATCGTTTTTCCCCAGACCCGGGTCCCCACTAGAGGTGTGACTGGCAAAGCGCCCTTCTGGTCAGAGCCCTCCAGAGCGAGAGCTCAGGCGCTCACACTGAGCCCAAGGGCCTGCGTGCTGTGCCAGCACCCCCGCCACCCCCTCCAGCCTCACTGCTCGCTGCCTGCCCCGCCCTCCCCAACTCCTGTCCAGCGCCTGAAGGCCCAGCTCCTCCTCCAGGTGTGGCCTCTGCACCAACTGGTCCTTCTGTTGGACCACGAGAGGCTCATCCCCTCACTGCCCTCCATCTCCTCTTGAATGTAGTCCTGCTCCACGAGCCTTCACCAGTCACCAGATACCAAACAGCGGCCCCCAGGCAGCCTTCCCCAGTCTGAGTCTTCCCTCCTGACACTTACCACCTCCTGACATGTTGTACAGCTTAAGTCGCTCAGTCATGTCCGACTCTCTGTGACCCCGTGGACTGTAGCCTACCAGGCTCCTCCATCCATGGGATTCTCCAGGCAAGAGTACTGGAGTGGGTTGCCATTTCCTTCTCCTTACTTCTCTGCACACACACCCAGGAACAGAGGCGCCGGGAGGTGGGGCCTGTGCCCCACAGCACCCAGGACAGTCGTAGGCAGTAGACACAGTAGGTGCACTATCCCCTGAGCACACCCTCTGCCCTCCCGTGGCTGCCTCCCTGCATGAGGCTCACCCAGCAGAGAGATGGAGGGCCAGCCTATCTGCCTAAAGGAGGGTTCCCCAGCTGGGATGAGGCCAAGACCAGAGGCTCCCAGCCCAGGTCTCCAGCTGGGGATGACAGGAGGAGGCTCCTGAAACCAGCACCACTTCTGGGCAAAGGCAATGTGGGCAGGGGAGGGGCACGTACAGAGAGGTTGGGAGGACCTGCTCCAGGCTGAGGTTGGAGGCTGCCCAGATGCCCATGGGCCTGGCGAGGAGGCTCCACGGCAGCCAGGGCTTTCAGGTCTGCTCTGCCATCTCAGCCTCCCTCCTTCCACAGCGGAGAGGAGGCCTGGAGCCTGTGTAAGAGCACTGGCTCTGGAGTTAGGCAGACCCAGCCTTGACACCCCCAGCAGTGTCGTCCCCTTTCTAGGAGTGTGGCTTCAAGCTCACCTTCCCTGAACCTGAGACCAACATCGGTTATGTTTACTTAGGGAGAATTCTCATAAGGATTTGAGGCAGCTTGGATTGTTGGTTTACCAGTGGACACCCTCCTTGGTGGAGGCATCTGCCCTTCCCAGCCCCGCCCCGCCAGCAGGTCTAGAGTGGGTGCTGATGAAGTTGGCCCTTCTGTGCACAACCTGGGACCCCCACATCACGCCATGATTCAGACACTCGAGGTTGCTCCCTGTGGGCTGCATGTGACTCTCCCTGCACAGGGATGGGTAGCCCAGCTGGCCCTGTGGGTCACTGAATCTTCCTGCCAGTCTGAGCGAGCTGCCTCCTTCCTAGTTTCCTGGATCCCAACCTGGCTTAGGGTTCAAACCTTAACCCGTACCAATCCCTAAAGCCTTCCCAGCGTGTGGCCTTGGAGGACCAAATGCACAGGCCAGGTCTGTCTCCAAGCAAGTGATGGCATGGCAGGGGCCATGATGCCTAAGGTCCCAGCGAGGCCCTGCCCCTGCCTATGTAGCTTCTGGGCCTCTCTCCCAGGAGCATCAGATGGGAACATGCGACAGCCCCCTGGTAAACCTGAGGAGCGCGAGAGGCGGGCGGAGGCGCAGAGGGCCTCTGGGAAGCACTGCAGGGTACTGTTAGGAGGTGGGATCCCATACCCTGACTCAGGGCTGGGCCGGGCACTCACCTTCATTAGAAAACCTGAGTTTTCTAATCTAGGAAATAATACATTTACCTTAAGAAATTAAGGTAATTGTACAAAAAGACTAGAACCTAACTTTAGCCCATTGTTATTTTAATGAAGAAATGACAGTGTTAGAAACGTGTGGGCATGCCGGGTTGCTTCATTCATGTCCGACTCTTTGGGAGCCTATGGAGCCATCAGGCTTCCATGGGATTCTCCAGGCGAGAATACTAGGACAGGCTGCCACGCCCTCCTCCAGGGGATCTTCCTGACCCAGGAACAAACCTGAGTCTCTTACATCTCCCGCATTGGCAGGCATGTTCTTTACCACTAGCACTGCCTGGGAAGCCCATAAACATGTTAGTCTTATTGAAAAGTCTGACCTTGTCTGAGTGAGCCTGGAACCCTGCGTGAAGCCCTTGGTCTGAGTCAGAGGCTCTGAACGCCTGAGGCTGGGCCGTGAGCGTCTCTTCCTCAGCTCCGCCCCTTGCCTGGCCCTGGACGGGTGATGCCGTCCCTCCCTGGCTTGGGTCGGGGCTGGCGCTTGGAGGGCATTGCCCACACCTGGTCCACGGTCCTCGTGTGCTGCCGTCCCCAGCTACCTGGACAGCCTGGACCGGATCGGGGCCGCCGACTACCAGCCCACTGAGCAGGACATCCTCCGAACCAGGGTCAAAACCACCGGCATCGTAGAAACCCACTTCACGTTCAAGAACCTCCACTTCAGGTGAGGCCCAGGGAGACTCCCCAGCCCTGGAGAGGGTGCTGAGACACGGGCGACCCCTGCCTCTCGGCCTCAGCTCATCTGGAGCATTCCTGTCTCAGGGAGCTCTCAAGTTGGGACAAGCAGTTGGATGCGAGAAGGGACCTGTGTGTGCACCTCTTTGCCACCCAGGTCGGGGACTGCAGTGAGCAGGGAGGCTTCCTGGAAGAAGCGTCCTGGAGGGGGGCTCTGAGGAACAGGGAGGATTCAAGCGGACAAAGGAGGGGAGTCCTGTCCCTGCGTGACTTCTGAGGCAGAGGATGGTGGATCACCCAGGTGGTCTTTGAAGGCGTGGAGGCACGGGAAATAAGGGCGGGCGAACCTATGCAACATGTTTTATGTGACCCAAGGACCCATGTCATCTCAGAGCTGGAAAGGGCTTGGAGATCAGCTGGCCCAACCTCTTCAGGTATATAGGGGAAACTGAGGCTTAGAGGAGCAAGTCTGTTCCCGAGCACAGAACACAGCTCAGGCCCAGGGTCTGAGCACCATAGGCCCTGCCAGGGGGTCATAGTACCACCTGGGGCAGCTTGCATGCCCTGAGGCCTGGGTGCCCCTAGCTGCCTCCCGGGTGTGGTTTCTGGGTGTTGGGTGGAGCAGGAGGAGAGGCCAGGATGGCTGGGACAGTAGACCAGTAGACCCGTGTGAAGCCGCTGCCTGGCCCTGCCCAGACTGAGGCCCAGCCCCTGCCTGCTCCCACACAGACAAAGGGTTGGGGTTCTGTCTCCATCCCTGTGAGGCTGCCTGAGGCCTCCCCTGAACCCGAGGAAGGCAGGGATGGGCCAGGCAGCCCCACAAGATGCCCCTGTGCTCTAGTCCCTCGGTCTCTCCCATTTACCGCTCGGGGCAGAGGGTGTGGAGCTGGGCTGGGGGCGTCCGACCCGCAGCAGCTGAGAGTACGTGCTGTGGAGGGGTCTCAGAGACTGTCACCGGGGCCCAGTATTTCAGATGGAGAAGCAGGGTCCAAGGGAGGTGGTGATGGGATGAGGACCTGACCGCTGTCCTTGCTCCAGGCCCGCTGTGGGCTCCAGCCTGCGGTTGCTCTCCTCTGTCAGCGGGTTGGGTCCCAGCCTACCCTGGCAGCTATGCATCAGGCCTGGGATGTGCATTCAGGATGTTAGGTGTGAGGTTGACCTCGCACTTCCAGGACCAAAGCCCCTCTACCACCATCTCCCCTGACAGCTCTCATGCCCCAGGGGATGATGTCTGGGAAGGGGTGAAGGAGGGAGGGCGCAGAGCAGAGGCTTTGTCTGCAGATAGACCTCGGTTTCACCCCAACTCCCACCGGCACCCTGAACTCAACCCTTTGCTGCCTCACTGTGCCTCCATGTGGGAGCTGCAGGTCCCTGCCTGCCTCCCTCTGTGCCTCCCAGGCTGCTCTGGGGTTTCCACGGACCACAGACGCAAACAGACATTCTCAGAAAGCCGGGGGCTCGCAAAGGCATGTCCAGCTGAGGTCACCCCTTAGCGACAGCCCTGAGACACAGGTGCAGGTCTTGACGTTGCTGTGTGGGGCTCTGTCCAGTCCCAGGACTGAGAGCAGTGATGGCCACCCCGCCCCAAGGGTGCCGTGCTCAGTCCTCAGCCCGGAGCAAGGCTCCTTGGGAGGCTTGCTGTGTGCACAGCAGCCTTCCTCCCCCAGCCCTCAGCTCAACCAGTGTCCCCACACCTGCTGGGGTCTCCCTACCCCCACCCGCAGCTCCCCTGTCTTTCCGACAGGCTGTTCGACGTTGGGGGCCAGCGGTCTGAGCGCAAGAAGTGGATTCACTGCTTTGAGGACGTCACGGCCATCATCTTCTGCGTCGCGCTCAGCGGCTATGACCAGGTGCTCCATGAAGACGAGACCACGGTGAGTGGCCCCCTCCCGCCCGGCCTCAGCAGCCCACGGTGGCTCTTGGGTGGAGCCGGGTGCAGGGGTGGGGGGCTCTATCGTTGGCTAGGTTGTTCCCACCTCTCTCCTGACTTCAGCCAGATGCCTCATGATGCCAGTGCAGTGAAGGCAGCCGTGGGTCTCCTGCTCAGAGGCTGTGTGCAGACGCTGGGGCTCGGGCAGCAAGAGCCTCTTCAGTAAACACAGCAGAGTTGCAGAGGCCGTCAGGTCAGAACTGAGTTAAGCAAATCCTAAATGAAACCAGGGTGTAGTCAAGCAAGAATGTATATAAGACAGAAATAGCAGTTCTTAGCCCTAACAGCCCTCCCTGAGCAGTGGACAGGGCTGGCAGAGGGTTGGGCCATTGCCCGGGACTCATGGTGAGTGACGGGTTCGGGGAGCACAGGCCCCTCCCCTGGAGGGCGCCAGCCCAGGTTCCCACCTTCCGTCACTGCGTCTTCAGGCTGGGGCCTCGGAGAACTGCTAGGCTGGCGGTAACTTCAGAGGGGGGCTGTCTCTGCAGGGGTGCTGCCTTTCTCTGGGCCTGGCCCTGGTTTGCTGCTGGATTCAGGGAGCACCCTCTCTGTCTTAGGGGTGTAACCATCATACCCGTCTGGTGGGGTGTGGGCAGTGGGGTGAGAATCTTCAAGGACTTGGAACCGTCTCTGGCTTAGCAGCCCTGGGCTGGTGGTCGTGTCGTCCCTGGGGGTTGTCCTGAGCTGGGGGCCCACGGAGCTGCACGCAGAGAGGTGGGCCTGGTGGGGTCTCAGGAGACAAGCACCCACTGAGGTGGGGCTTCTGGGCCGTGGGGTCACATCCTTGGCAGTCGTTAGCTCTCGTGTGTGAAGCAGGCAGGCACAGAGCCAGGGCGCTGTTTCGGGCCTGGGGTCGTCACGGTAGGCCTTGAGCAAGGCTGTCTTCTTTCTGGGTCTGTCTCGTCGTCGTTCCTGCCTGCTGGTCCCACGGGGCTGCTACTAAGGTCTGCTGGGCTTTGGGGTGTGGTGCTGTGGGAGGAGGCGCCGCCGTTCTGAGAAGTCGGGGTTATGCGGTGACGGTGCTGTGGTTAGATGGGGCCAGAGCCACTGGCCGGGTGGGCCATCAGGACTCGCGCCGCATGCTGGCCTGTTCCCCTTGCCCTTTCTCCTTCGGTCCCTGGAACACTTCTGAGCGGGGCATCAGCGGAGCCCCACAAGCCCTGCCGTGTTCCGGGGCGAGGCTCTGGGACCCCAGCTGTGCAGCTCTTTCTAACGCCGGCACTGTTCTCAGTGGCCTCAGAAGCTGTGGTGTGTAAGACCCCCAGACCCGGACCCACTGACTATCCTGAAGCCCAGGTCAGCTCCTGCTGCCCCCATAAGGCACCGCGCACAGAGACCACCCCAGCACATCTCTCACTGATCCACTGTTGACCCTGCTTCTGGACCCACTGTTCACAGTCCACCTGGCCACCGTGTGGTCTGAGCTCCATTTGGTTCATCTCTTCTCCTTGCTGTGCCTGGGAGTGGGAAGCAGGGCTGGTGCAGGAAGCCAATCTTGCCGTGAATTTGAAAGAAAACCAAGCAGTGGCGTGTCGAGGGCCCTAGGCCTTTTCCTGGAGACCCGCCCGGCTCAGCCCCAAGCCCCAGGTCCCTCTCAGGAGGGGGTGCGCACTGGCCTCCTGAGCATGGGCAGAGCAGAGGACGTCGGAGCGGGTCTGGCAGCCACGGGGTCCCAAGCTCTGTGGCCCGCAGGCCTCAAGTGAACCCGGCAGGTGCCGGGCCTCACACTCAGACGGCCCTCCCGGTCTGCCGGCCCACCAGCCCTTGCTCTGGAGCAGGGCCCTTTCTGGAGCGCCTTCCTCCTCGCCTTCCTACTTTCACTGTCTCTCTCCCATCCTCTCCCTTGGCTCCTTCTTCCCCGTTTCCCTGCCCTTCTTCACAAAGGCTGGGTCCTCGGACCTTGGGGAAGCCACAGCATGTGAGGTCGAGAATGGGCTCTTCCTGGGTTCCTTTCCACCTGGAAAGAACAGCAGCCTCTCCAGAGCTCGGGCGTTGGCATCACCACTCGACAAGAGCCCACAGAGGCGGCTCCTTGCCATGGTGCCAGTGAGAATAGCACCCTGCCTGTGTGTCCAGGGCCTGGTGGACATAGCCCAGGGTCTAGCGCCACCGCTGGCACCGTGGGAGCGTGGTGGCCGCTTCACCTGCTTCTCTGTAAAGTGGAGCCCACGGCAAGCAGCCTCTGGGTGGCTCTGAGGACCCCTGGGGGCTGTAAGAGTGCCTGCGCTTGCTCGGGACCCTTCACGTAGCAGATGGCAACTGCAACATGACTCTGCCCAGGAGCTCCACTTGAGGCCAAGTGGTGGGACTCGCACGTGCTGCCCCCGGGAGCAAGAGCTCCAGCCGCTGACCCGTCCTTGGTCATCCACCTTCCTCTCTGGTCAGCCCTGCTCCGCCTTCCCAGGCTGGACGGGCCGGGGCGAGAATTGGGGCTGCCTGAGAAAAAGGTGTCTGGGGGGCTCCTGGAGCTCGGCCAGGAGCCATGGGGCTGGTGGCTGCCCGCCCACAGGCCGGCCACTCTGCCCACCACAGCCCAGACCCCCGCGGCCCTGGGCCTCACTTGCCACAACTTCTCAGCAGCAGCAGCATCACCACCGCGTGCAGGGCCTTAACTTGCCAAACCAAGGCCAAACCCATGAGCAGATTCTGAGAGACGCTGCAAGTCGGGCAGGTATGAAGCGCCTCCTTCCAGCTGAGACCGTCAGCTAAGAGTTGAAAGCAGCAGATTCCCAGGGCACCGCCGGGTGACTTTGCTGTGAAGCCTGCCCCTACTCCCGCGTCCCACCCTCCTCACTGGCTGGCCTAGGCTGGTGCACCCTACCTTGCCTTCCATATCCAGCCACATGGTCCATAGCCCCGGGGCAGCCGTGGTCTCTGGAGCCTGCCCTGGGGGTCCTCCAGACAGATCAGCTTTGACTTCCTGGCCTGAGACTGGTTGAACTAATTTGGAGTTTTTTGGGTTTTTTTTTTCCCCCTCTTTCCTTCTCTCATGTTTTCTGGTTTGTTTTTTTTTTTTTTTTTTTTTTAATCTTCCTCTCTGTTTTAATCTGTTTTGTTGGCTTTCATCTTGGGGTTCTTCTGGTCCCTCTACTGGGAAAACAGTCTCGATAAGCAGCTCACACAGAGCTGCCCCCAGCCCAGCCACAGCCCAGGCAACCCACCCAGTCCCCAACCAGACCAAGGCCACAGCAAGAGCACTCCCCCGACGCTGTCCCCGTGGTGTCTGCTTCCAACTCTGGATTAATTCGAGGATGCCTTAGTCCTCGGTTAATGTTCCCCAGCTGAAAGCGTGCATCCTCCCGCCCCTGCTGGTGGAGCCACGTGCGACCCTGTAGTGCCGTCTGCATGCCCCGGGTCCCACATAGGCTGTGGAGGGTGGTGGGGTCCTGCCCCCGCGTGCATGGTGCATGTCCCCTCCGTGGTGGGCTGGAGTCCTCCAGCGACCTCACTGCCCCCACCCGGGTCAGCCCTCTCTAGGGAAGGGGCAGTGTTCCCCTACCCTGTGCTGCTCCTTGCTCCACCCCCACCCCACCCACGTGTCGAATGCAGCAAGGACCAGGTCCCTGTCCTTGTGGGTCCTCGCGTCTCTGTCCCTGGTGGTGCGTTCAGCCGTGTTGGCAGACTGTCCCTTTGCTTGTCGCGCTGTGTCACTGGCCGCGGTAGGTCAGGGCCCCGGGCGCCGCACGGGCCTCACTCGCTTCTCCGTTCTGTTGCAGAACCGCATGCACGAGTCACTGAAGCTCTTTGACAGCATCTGCAACAACAAATGGTTCACGGACACGTCCATCATCCTATTTCTTAACAAGAAAGACATATTCGAAGAGAAAATCAAGAAGTCCCCACTCACCATCTGCTTTCCGGAGTACACAGGTAGAGATGGCCGCTTCCCACAGGGACTGCAGGGGCCTCTCAGTCCCCCTTCACTGTGCGCTGCAGACGCACCAGGCTCTGCCCCAGAGGGTCCAGCACAGAGCCCAGGGCGGGTCCCCTGCCTCCCTGTAACGTGCTGTAGCAAGGGGCCCGGGGCAGCCAGCTGGGCTTCCTAGTCAGGGGAAGCAGGGCTGAAATCCTGGCTTGGCCACTTACAAGCCCTTGACCCTGGCAGCCTCTGGACCTCAGCTCGGTTGTCTGTATGTAGAGGCTGTCGGTACAGTGGTAACACCAAGATGATGCTGGGGTGAAGATGGGGCTTTGAGCCAGACAGCCCAGGGTTCCTGCCCCCACTCTGCCACTCACAGCAGGTTATAAAACCTCTCAGAGCCTCAGTTTCCACATCTGTGAGATGGGTAATCACTGCGATTATCCATCCCTTCCTCCCAGAGTTGCCAGGAGGACAAAGTGAGCAGGAATGAGCTTATTAGCATCGCAGTGGGTGCATAGTAAGTGCTCACTGAACATGCTTTTGTGACCGTGATTATAACTGAGAAGTACCCTGAGGGCACCCCCACATGGGCAGTTATGAGTCAAAAAGCCTACTGGATGCGAGAGCCTCATGAATGGTCCTGTTCACACCTCTCTGCAGAGGACACTGTGGCCGACGGAGGCCACCTTTGTCCCAGTTGTGGCAAGGTCACCCGGCTGTGGGTGAGTGGGCAGGCAGCCTGACCAGGCACGCGTGGAGCAGCAGCGTGGCTGGAATAGCCCACAGGCCCACTGGCTCTTCAGGATGGCCAGGGCCTGGTCAGAGAGACAAGCGGAAGCAGAAGTGGGCATCTCCAGCCTGCCCAGCCCCCAGCCTGGAGAGCACAAGGGGAGTCAGAGTCCCAGCTTGGTGTAGGGGAGCCTCCAGGCTGAACCCCAGCTCCCCAGGAGTGGATGTGGGGGCCACGGCTCAGAGCTGGGCAAGTAGTGCAGCTCACTGTCTCTCCCCTTCCTCGAGATTAGGCTGACGGCCCCTCGGGCCAGACCCCCGCAGCACACGGCCAGAGGCGGGCTGGGCTCAGCACCCTGCGCACACACCGG
Source organism: Tragelaphus eurycerus (assembly GCA_935064755.1). Classification (NCBI taxonomy): domain Eukaryota; kingdom Metazoa; phylum Chordata; class Mammalia; order Artiodactyla; family Bovidae; genus Tragelaphus; species Tragelaphus eurycerus. The sequence continues at coordinate 12,964,013 of CAKXYN010000057.1, forward strand.
TCGGCCTCTGTTTAGTCACGTACGAATTGGGAGGGTCCGTGCGTCCTGCACTAGGTGGCCGAGCCTGTGGCCCACAGGGCAGCAGGAAGCAAGGGAGTCAGTCACCAAGGCCAGTTTGGGGCTGATGAGGTCCCAGGGACCCTCTCCCTCACCTCCAGCACAGATTTAGGAAAGAGCTGTGGTCCAGTAGGCCCTCCAGGCCAGGCCTGGTGGTCTGTGCCCCTGTGCCAAGGGGCTAGATACCCCCCATCCCTGCAGGCGGGTAACCCTCCCGGGTTTCCGGTCTGTACTGTGGCTCCAAACCTAGCCCCTTCCCTCCGTCCCTCCCTCCCTTGGTGGGTCTGGCGACCCTGCCTGGGCCTGTGGAGGCTTCAGGGAAAGCCAGGAGTCCCTTCTGTTCCTCCCTGAACAGCAGCTGCTCTCCTGAAACCCCACAGAGCAGTGTGGCAGCAAGTCGGGGGACCAGACAGTTCTTCAGCCCTGGAAGGTGGACGTGACAAGGAGGCAGGAGGGGATGAGAGGAAAGAGGCCAGGGCAGCTCGCAGGTGTTGCTGAGTGTCCACCGGCTTGCCCAGCAGCAGCCAAGGGCGGGGCATACCCGTCTGCTCCGAGGAGTGGCCACTGGTAGAGGACAGCCTGCAGGGGCTGGCAGGCTTCTGATCCCCTGTGAGCGCTGGTTCAGGCTTCTTTGGGCAGGACCCCCAGGAAGGAACCATGTTTGCATCAGGAACCTGTAGGCGCATCTTTAGAAGTTGAAACAGGAGTTCCGTGAAACAGCACCCGACCCTCAGTGCCGGTGAGGCCCAGGAGGTCTGCGCTCTCGCTTCCTTCATTGTTTTTAAACTGGACGTGAGCTGTGGACTTGATTTCATAACCCGCTGTTGATTGCGCTGAGCTGTCGTTAGGTTCCTCCTGCAAGGGAGTCACTCAGGGGCCCCCGGTGTCCACTCCCTGGCCTGTGGTCTGACTGGCACCCGGGTGGGGGCCTCACCTCACCAGCTCCCGACCTGATCTCTCCCGCAGGCCCCAACTCCTTCACAGAAGCCGTGGCTTATATCCAGGCCCAGTATGAGAGCAAGAACAAGTCCGCCCACAAGGAGATCTACACCCACGTCACCTGTGCCACCGACACCAACAACATCCAGTTTGTCTTTGATGCCGTGACGGACGTCATCATCGCCAAAAACCTTCGGGGCTGTGGCCTCTACTGAGCCCCAGCCTCGCTGCCCAGCCACCTGCCACCCTGCTGCCCCAGCCCACCCTGGAGCCACTCTCCGCCACCTCCCAGCCCACTCTCTGCCCTTGACAAGGAAGCGCCAGCGGCTGGCACCAGGGGGGCTGGACAGGAAGCGCCCTCTGGCCACCCTGGACCCAGACACCAGAACATGTGGTAATGGGGCTGGTCGGGAGGCCGAGTGCCCACACCTGCCACAATGGGCGACTCGCCAGCCTTTGCTCGTCGCTGGGTCTTTTCCCTGGGGGAAGAGAGCTGAGGTGTCAAGGCCGCCGGAGTGGGTGTGTGCTCTATGTGCGGTGATTCACGCTCGAAGTCTTGGGGTCTCTTCCTGTCATCTGAGGCTGTGCAGGGGTGGGGATGGTGGGAGCCACTGCTCAGCTTTTCTTGGGGTCTCTCTGGTTGAGGGCAGCTCCGTCACCAAAAAGCCAGGGTGGGACCAGGCCACCAGCCATGTGTGGGTCTGGGGGTGCTCAGGCCTCGGCCACTGCCTCCCTCCTCCTCCCCTTGGATCTCCACCCCCTGGACACCAGCCCTTCCTTCTCTGGGGTCCCCAACACCCTCCTGGAGAACCCCCACCCCTGACTCTCGTAGGTCTGCAAATGTTCCTGAGACTGACTTCTTGCAGAGGTGTGTGGGGGGTGGGGGGAAGGGCGAGTCCCACGGTGCCTGGACAGAGATCAGTGGGGGAAGGCCATGGGCAGAGGAGGCCCAAGGGAAGTGGCACTTGTGTTGACTGCCGTGGGGGCCTCACAGCCCGCCTTTGCAGGCCCCAGGGTGGTTCCTCTACTTCTGCCCTCAGCCAGGCCTCGGGCAGCCACTCTGGAGTGTGAGCAGATATGCTTTTTTGTCTTGAATTCAGGGTGAATCCAGTGCAAACCTGCTAGGGCCCCAGGGGACCTGGAGACTGAAGATCCTGGGGTGGAGGAGGCCCAGGAGAGGTGTGGACACGGCCCCTGTAGCCAATGTCCCAGCCTCCTCCTGTCTTGGTGAAGAAATAGGAGAGTCTGTTCTCAGCCTTAGGGGTCCTGCCAGTTCAGGGGGCAGAGGAAGGCATGTAGACAGGCCCACCACACTGGAGTGCCCTGTGAGGAGCGCAGCCTGGCCCCCACACACACCCAGTCCCCTCCTCTGAACCAAGAGTCCTCAGACCCCTTGGAGGAGCTTTGCTCCTGAGATACCTGAGCAGAAAAGGGTGGAGTGACTCCTCCTGCTGACTCAGGCCCTGGCTGGCCTGGGATGGTGAACACACCACCCCCTCTCTCCTGGGCACCCCTCGCTGGCTGATGCTGCCAACCCACAGCCTGGCAGACACCTCATGTGCTTGGGTGGTGGCTCTGCCCCTTGAATGATGGCTCTGCTGAGGGAGACATATGTGCCTATGGGAAGAGAGGGGCTACCCCTTGAGGGGGCTCCAGCTCCTCCCTCCTCAGGCCCTCTGCTCCTCCAGCCCCCACATGGGTTCTGCTCAGTCCCGGGTCAGGCAGGACCCCTGAACTCCCAGCGCAGCCCCCGACTGCCCTGCAGCTTCTTATTTCCCACAGGCAGAGCTCTGGGTGGTGCATGGGAGAGCCAGGGCACCTGCCCTAGTGCCAAATACCCGCAGGGGTGGCTGAGCCCCGTCCCCCACCTGGCTCTCCGCTGCTGCGCCTGGTCTCGTGGAAACTCGCCAAGCACCAGGCCACAGGAGCCGCTCTGCCTGCCAGGTCCATTTCGGTCTTGTCTGCCTTGCTGTGCCTTGTACCGGGTGCTGGGTCGTGGCAGAGATCAGGCCCCTGGAGCCAAATGCCTCCGTGTCCCATGTGGGCAGCCCAGGCCTGTCAGGCATCGTGCCAAGTGCTGAAGACATCGCTGTTATTTCCGGGCACCACCACCCTGGGTATGACCAACTGTGCCCCTCAGTCTGCCCTATGACCCCAGGCTCAAAAACAGCTGACAAGCCCCATCTCTAAGGCCGTCATCCTGGAGATGGCGGTCACCAGCTGTCCTGGGCAGCAGGCAGGTGGGAGGGCCCCAGACCTCAGCCCACCCTGCCTGCAGCATTAGGAGGCTGGGGAGCGGGCTGCTTGGGGCCTTCCTGCCTCTCTGTCCCCTGGCAGCCTCCTCTGTCTCTACCCTGCTCAGCTTCTTGTGCTGTTCCTGCCCTCTGACCCTGTCCTGCCCAGGGGTCCCTGGCTGTCTGGTCACAGCCCCCACAGAGCAGGTGTCTGGGGTGAAATTCCCTCCTGTCCATTGCGTCTCCCATCCGCATCATTACAGGCAGCTCCACCCTGCAGAGGAGCAACTGAGGTGACAGATGAGTTTTGGCTCCGTCGTGGGTGTGGGGGTGCTGGGGGTGGTGTTATGAGTGACCAGACCGGGTGGCCCCATGTGTGCCCCCCAGAGGCCATGCTTCAGACCTCACAGGGCCTCTAGTCATCAGGCCAAAGGGAACCTGGTTCTGGGAGGGGCGCCTGTGCCGAGCCCGTGAAGGCTGCACCTGCCGTCTGGATGCCTGTGGGCAGCGTCCGTGTCTTGCGCTGATTGCCCTGGAAAGAGCAGGTGCTTGGCCTTCCCACCGAGAGCAGGGAGAGGCACCAAGGCGCTCTGGCCTGACTGGAGGAGGCAGTGCCTGAGGCCCGCGGATGGGCTCAGTGGAGCCTGTGGGCTCTGCCCTGAGGAGGGGGCAGGGGCTGCCCCAGCCCTGAGCAGAGAGCACGGCTCGGGGCCTCTTGCCAACAGCTCGGACAGTACGATTCCGGGGCCTCCTTCCATGGAGCTCTAGAGGCCTAGTGCCCTGGCCCCTGTCCTCTCTGGCTGCAGCAGAGCCTGGGGGCCCATGGCCACATGGGGGTAGGAGGCACAGCTCGGGCAGACAGCCACCCTGGTATCTGGTGCCGGGATACCCTGGTATCTGAGCCTCCCAGCACCCCCTCACCATACCCAGCTCCATGCTCCAGTGACAGAAACTGGAGGCACCCCGCCCCCATAGCAGTCCTCTGTGACTCTACAAGTGCCCTCCCTACCCAGAGCCCTTACAAGGCTGTCCTTAAACCCCCAGCGGGGAGGACCCAGGCATCAGCTCGCCCAGGCCCTTCCCTTCTGCCGGGGTGAGTCCTGCAAGGGGAGAGGTTATCCCCTGGCTTCACCCCTCCCTGCCCTGGGACAGTTTTCTGCCTGGTGCGTGATCCTGCCGGTTCTCCACTCTGGCCCACATCTCTCCTGGCCCCTCCCTCTTCTCTGGCCTGACCCAGGGCAGGCCAAGCACATGCCTCTCGGTGAGTAAATCCACTGCAGTCCGGGCCCTGGCCTTTTCTCCAGACCAGGCAGTCCTGCCCTCTCTGGGAGGTAGGGCACACGGAGCCTCCGTGGGTGGCCCCTGCCCTTCCCTGAGCCTTCTGGATGCCTTCAGGCACAGCCTGGCAGTTCTCAGGAACTGAGGCCCGAGGCTTCGGCTCCACGGCCACCAGAGATTCAACCTGGGGTGCCAGAGGCCAGCACCCCCCAGAAAGTCCCCCTGACATCAACCCACAGGCCTACAGAGAGAAGGGTCCAGCTGCCCACGGCAATGAGACCAGACAGGACAGCCAGATCAGGAACAGGGTCTGTAAGCTGCTGCCCCCGACTCCACCCCCACCCCCAGAAAGGCGAGTCTCAGCCCTCTGGGCCAGGAGCAAAGTAAGGCCTTCCCTTGGGGGCTCCAGGCAGACCCCACCCCAACAGGTAAAGGTCCCTGTCAGGGGAGGGACAGAAGCAGAGAAGGCCCACCCAGACCCCGTGCACCCAGACCACCAGCCTGAACGCACAGCCTGTTCCCTGCAGAGCCAGCGGCTCACAGGCACCACTCTCCTGTGGCCTGTCCTCTCCTCATTGCCCCCCACACCCCTGCACCCCCGTTCCTGCCGCCCTCCCCGAGCAGCCAGGCCCTTCACCTCCCTGTCTACTCTGCCTTGGGCCCCCTGCGTCCTCCCTTCCTGTGCCCGGCAGAGGTGGACCTGGGCACTCCCTTCCTTCCTTAGCAAACCTCCTGTCTTAGGTACAGTGGTCCCACCTCCCAGCCCCACCCCCACCCACCCCATATTAACTGTAATTTTGTAAGAAGAGTGACTCGTTGGTTTAATAAATCTTTAGTCATTGTAATAATTTATTGGCTGCCGTAATGTATTTATTAGTCACCTACCATTAATAAAAAGTGCCAGCTTTTTCTAGTGTGAGTGTGGTGTATTGTATCAGTGCCCAAGTTGCTTCTGCCGGGCACCCCCCCGCACACCCCGTGTCCTGGGGCTGGACTGTGGGCCACCCGGCAGAGGGCACAGTGGGCCAGGGCAGGGGGATTCCAGGTGCCAGGGGGTGTGGTGAGGGCAATGGGCTTGGCACCCGCCACTGGCCACACTCTGCTGGCAATTGGGAAAGACAGGAGCCAGGGTAGGTGCTATCGCCTGGCTGTGACCCCTGGCTTCCGTCTCTTCTCTCAGATGTTGACGTCTCTTCTGAACGTGTTCTGGTGTCCGTGTTCTCTGGGCAAGCATGTACAGACAGGCTGGGCTCTTGGTTCCTTGGCAGTGGGTTCCAATGTGTTCAGAGTGATGAGCGGTGAGGCCTGTGGGGTGAGGAGGGGGTCTCAGCACCGGCGCCTCCCCCTCCCCACCACCTCCCTGCATCTCCCTTCATCCAGGCTCACTCCCCAGGTCTGACCGGGGAGTCTCACTGCCTGCAGGCCCCTCTCCTGCTCTGTGCCGCTCGCTCACTTGCTCGCTCGGAACCGGGACCTCTTCACGTGTGTGCATTTTCTCTCTGTGACTAGACTGTGCGCTCTCTGCGAGCAGGAGCCTGTGCTGGTCATTCCTGCAGCCCCACAGAGGGCTGCACACAGACCCCACTGGCATGAGCGGGAAGAGAGCCCGCTCTGCAGCCCTGGAGAAGGGAAAGGCTGAGCCTTAGCCGAGTGGGACTTGAAGCCAGGCAGCTGGCCTGAATCGTTCCTTTGGACCAACGCTTGGCGGCCTCGAGACCTTTTAGCCCAGCCCATGTGCCTTATGCTCAGAGTCCCCACTCTCAGCTCAGGTCTCCCTGGTGGCCTCTTGTGGTCCTGGGAGTGCCATGGGCATGTGTCGCTAACATGCCCCCCACCACCCCCCCGCCACGTCTATAGATCAAGTTGAGCTAGTTGGGCAGCGAGGTGGGACCTTGCCTCTGGCCACGGGCTTCCAGCTTGTGGTTGAGCAGCTGTAGGCCGAGGTGCTGCTGTGTGGTGGGGTGGCATTTCCTGTTGAATCCTTGGCTTGGAGCAGCTCTGCTCTGCTTCCCTGGTGGTCCGGGGACCCTGGATGTTCCCAGCCCTGGCCCCGCGCAGCATCCGCTTGACCTCCCAGGAAACCTCTGCCTGCCCACTTCTGAGCAGGCTCCACTGAAATGGCACCAGGTGGAGGTGTCACACGTTTTCTCCACTCGAGTGTGACTATGCAGTGACCGACCAGCAGAAACTGGGTGGGGGATTGAGAATGAAATGGACTGGTTGAGGCCAGGAGGGTAGTAAGACCATAGGAGTCTGCTGGATTTATGTGGCAGGTCCCAGAGGCTGCAGTAAAACCGTTGTCTAGGGGCCCCTGAGGGGCAGCTGAGACCTGAGACCGCCCCCTCCACCAACTGGCTTTGGCTGTAAGAACAAGGGTTTGGTGCCAATGCCCCTTCCAGGTCACCGGGATAACAACCCAGCCATCCAAGAGATGACCAAAGACACACAGGGCTGGCTGTTTATTCTGACCATTTATTCTGGAGCCCACAGGCTACTCACACTAGCCGGAGAGACCCATTGTGTTGCAGAAGTTGTAGTCTGGCCCAGAGTCAGGGGCATGTCTGTCCTTCCCAGTCCCAGCCCTGTCACCTCTGTGACCCCTAAGGATTAATGGGGTTAAATGACACGAGGCAGGGAAGAGCTGGCAGAGTGGGACTTGGTGACAGGTGGTGGTCACTTCACATTCAAGCAGCCCACTCAGCTCCACTGCCTGCTCGTCTATCTCCAGGGATAACGCCCAGGGACGCCCACACCACTGCTCTGCTCTCTCCTGTCATTTGCTTCGGTCGTCTTACTTCAGAGGGAGCATGCAGCCAGGAATTACTCCTGGGCTTGAGCTGCAGACCCACGGAGCTGGGCTTGCGAATTGGACAGGGGTCCCCCTTCCCCTGGAGAAGTAGTTCATGAGGGAGCCACCTTCCCATGCATAAATGGGTTAGTTCATAGAGAAGGGGCTGCCGAGAAACAGGTTAGAATAAGGCTGTCCTTGCCCAGGGCAGACGGCTGTCCCCAGGATTCTGCTTGATTGGGAGTGTACATCCTTTTGGTTCATTTGCTAAACAAACCCCTGTGTGCAAAGCAGTTCTGCATGGCTTTCAGCTCTCGTGACCTGACCTGTGGTTGAGTTTGACCCAGCCCGAGGGAGTGCGGCCATCCCCCAGGCATGCCTGCAGGCAGCCTGGGCAGTAGCGTCTCCCCAGTCCCTGGAGGATGCTGGCAGGAGCCTGGCGTGACCCTCAGACCACAGGAGGGGCCTATAGCCCCTCTCCACTCCCAGAGGACACCCCCACCCACAGATTAGGCCCAGCGGGAAAGGTGTGGACCAGAAGGCCAGAGCACAGATCACACACTCTTATCCAGCAATTCCCCCAACACACACACATGCCTGGAGACCACACACATGCACATACAAATACACGCATGCACATGCACAGAACCACCTGGAGGCCACACACATGCACACACAGACTCATGGAGACCCTCTCGTGGCTTCAGACTCCCCCGAGGGGAGGGTTGGTCTCCCTGTCCTCAGCCTCTCCCAGGGAGCCCTGGTTGGTTCCCAGTCCTCTCTCTGCCACCGGCCCCAAGATGGGGGTATGGGTTGCTCTGAACACTGGACACAAGAAGCGCCATGCTGTGCGGGACGTTCTGTCAGCCTTCCAAGGAGCCGTGGCAGCCCAGCAGCCCCTCCTGAGCTGCCAGGTAGCCCCGATCCTCCCTTTCCTGCCTAACTGTCGTCTTCTCTTTCCCTGTCTCCCTGTCTGTCCCTCTCGCTGTCTGCCTGGCTCTCTCCTTCTCCCCGCCTGGGGCTGCAGAACCGCATGCACGAGTCTCTCATGCTCTTCGACTCCATCTGTAACAACAAGTTCTTCATCGATACCTCCATCATTCTCTTCCTCAACAAGAAAGATCTCTTTGGGGAGAAGATCAAGAAGTCACCTCTGACCATCTGCTTTCCTGAGTACACAGGTGGGTGCCACGTGGGCCTGCCAGGGACCCGCGTCTCCCGGGCATCTGGCAGGTGGGGCGGGGCTAGAAGAGGTGAGGGTGCCACCCTGGGTGTGGTGGGAAATGAACCCTCACGATGCACGCACGTTGAGACCAGGTGACTCCGAGGGACATGGCAGGATAGGGAGGCCGGACCGCCCCCAATTCGCCCTCTGCTTTTGTCCTGGCCTCCCATTTCCCCAGCACCCCTCCTTAACTCCTGCCCTGGGCCTCTGCTGGGCCACACAGCCCATTTGCCTGCACTAGAGAGGGTGCACACGTGCCTGATGAGCGGGGCCCAGGCCACCTCAGCCCTGTTCCCCACCTCCACCACCATCCCACCTACCCTCTCCTGCTCTCCCTCCATCCTGGGCTTTTCCCCAATCAAACCACCCCGACTCTGCAGGCCTCCTCTCACCCTGCCTGTCTGCCTCTCTTCCGCGCCTTCTCGGGGGCTTTTCCTTTCCAGCTGGCTCCAGGGGAGTGTGTCACACACCCCTGTGATAAGGCTGTCTCTGGCGGCTGATGGAGGCTGGCTGTGTAGGGTGGCCCAGCTCTGAGCTGCTGCTTAAAGGCTGGAGCAGCACTGATGGGAGGCCAGAGCCCAGCCTTTGTTGCCCTGGGGACTGGGAAGCTTCTAGGGGCTCCTCGGGTGGCAGCAGAGGATGTGTCCCAGGGGGGCTCGGTCGGGAACCCTCTCTCCCTGCCAGCCCCAGGGCGGAGGCTCAGCTCCCAGGGTGGTATGGATCCTCAAAAATCCAGCCCAATTCCAGGAGCAGTGGATGCTGCCCCCAGCCCCCGCCAACCTCCTCCATTACTGGGGCGAGTCTGCCCTCACCCTTGGGTGTGGAGGAGGATGCACTGTTCTGAGCACTGCCTGTTTCCCTATGTGAACCTGCTGGCTACCCGCCCTCCCCAGGCTGTAGGGAGGCTGAAGCAGCCTCTGGAGCCAGACCACAACCTGGGGCAGGTTAATCGCCTGTGTGTGTGTCATCAGAGCCCCACAGTAGACAGGAACCCCCACTGCTTGGGGACAGCGTGGGGAGGAATGGAGAGGATGGCATCCAGTGCCAGGCCTGCCCCACGCCTGCGTCAGCACCTCAGTACCATCCAGATGGACACCACGAATGGGGGACTGACCGTGTTTGAAGTGCCTCCTGTGGGTGGGGCGAGTCCAGGAGGACACAGACGGGGCCAGGGTGGGGTGAGCCAGGCCGTAGCCCCTCTTGGCAGCCACCTCTCCCAGCCCCAGTGAGGACCTTCAGGACCGCTTGGGTCTTCAGAAAGTTGTGGTCACTAGATAGGGTTCAGCAAGCCCTCTCAAGCCAGTGCCACCTCCGAGGGCTCTTCCTTGTCCCCAGGGACCTGGTGCCCCTGGAGCCCAATTTGGGACACGGCCCGAGGAGTGGTCAGGCTCATTGCTGGGTTGTGTGGGGCTCTGGGCACACCCAGGTGAAGTCAGACTCTGGGAAACACTTGAGTGCTTCAGGATCTCCAGAGGGATCCAGCTTGAGTTCGGAGAACATGACGGGTGACAAATGGTCAATGAGGTGGCCCCTGGGGGTGTCTAGGCCTGTGGGGACGAAACCAGCTGGTGTCGGGATATGTCTCAGGAGCTCTGAGGGATCGTCAGGCTGTGTAAGGGCACAGACTCAGTGGACGCTGAGAAGGGAGGAATGGGCACCCTCAGAGTCGCTCCTGGGCACTTTTCACCTCGACAGGTGCTGTCTTGGCTCCCTCTGCACGGGAGGGCCCTTGGTGGGGTCCTCCCTGGGGCTGTGTCTAGTCCCTGAGCTGCCCCCAACTTAATGCTTCACTGGTGGCCAGCCAATGGTGGAGTTGAGGCTCTCTGCCCTGTGGGCTGTCTGGAGCTGGTCTCCGCCCTGACCCCCACTCAGGGGTGTCCCCACCCCTTAGCCCTGACCCCTCACATTTAATTATCTGGCTGCAGACACTTTCCAGCACCCAAGCCGCAAATCCCCCTGTGACTCACTGGGGACTAGGGCAGCTGAGGCTGGGTGGAGGTGTAGCCACCCACCCTTAGCATCAGACTGTCATTTCCATGCTGGCCAGCTCCTAGGGGCACTGAAGAAAATGGGGCAACTATACTTGGATGGGCTTTGAGGCAGTTCTGGGTTGGTCCATTTTTTTTTAACGTTGATAGAAAACTACAGAATAGAGAAATGGGGCTTGGGTTGCAGCTCGTGGGCAAACTGTCCTTACGTCATCCAGATACCCCCACCAGACCCTGGCCAGGACCGAAGGAGCATCCAAGGAACTGGGGGCCAGTGGGGCCCCAGTTAGTATTACAATACCACCAGCCCCTCAAACTTCCCACCTGGGGATGGAGAGTACCCATGCCCCTGTCCTGGTCACTCACTTTAAGCATGGGGACGGCTTAAAGACAGTCCCGGCCCTACATGTGGAGGAAGCATTCGGGAAAGTGTAGGCGTGGCGCCCCGCACGCCCAGATCCCCCACCCCACCCGGAACAGCTGCAGCAGGAGCAGCAGGCCTGGTTTGGACCAGGGCTGAGTGCTGTGAAGGGCAGCCCCGCCGGCCTCTGGGTGCTCCTGTAGAAGGCGGAGGGCTAGCCTGTGGCCACTGTTCGCCCAGGGCCCATGGGGGCACCGCTTGTGAATACAGAGGGAAAGACCTGGGAAAGCCAGGCGATCGCTCAGCTGTGTGTGGTTTTTAACGTGAGGTGAGCTGCGACTCTGCCTTGGAGGAGGGCCCCAGGCAGCCTCCTGAAGAAGGTCATGGCTGAGTCTCCAGCCCACCCAACCCCAAGCCCGCTCTCACCAGGCCCTCTCCCCACCCCCTGCTCTGTCTCCTTACAGGCTCCAACACCTATGAAGATGCCGCCGCCTACATCCAAGCACAATTTGAAAGCAAAAACCGCTCACCCAACAAAGAAATTTATTGTCACATGACTTGTGCCACAGACACGAATAATATCCAGGTGGTATTCGACGCCGTCACCGACATCATCATTGCCAACAATCTCCGGGGCTGCGGCTTGTACTGACCTCTTGTCCTGTATAGCAACCTATTTGGTAATGATTCCAGCACTCCCAGAAAAGCTTGCACACATACACACACACCCCACCCCACCCCCACTAACAAATGCAAGTTGGTAAACAAATTCCAAAAAGGCATAACAAACCTTATATATATAGACAAATATATATTAAAGTTTTTTTAGTCTGTACTAGAAAGAGCTTCAGACAGAACTGACCACCATTCCATTGCTCATCAATTTCCTGGGACAGCACCTGAGTGTGCACTTAACGCGCGTACACACACATAGACACGCACTGCGATACAAGTCCTGATTTGGGAGTCTGTCCTTTTAAGAACAGCCACATGCTTTCACACTCTGAGACCCATTTCTGTGAGCAGGGGGAGGGCAAGGAAAGCCCTGGCCCCAGTCCAGCCTTTCCTCTGCTTCCACCTGCTCAGGCTGTGTGCCCTTGGTTCTATCCTGCACTCGTGTGAATTCCAACTGTTTTTTTTAAAAAATGGCCAGCACCCCAAACGTCTCCCTGCCCCATACTTTGCAACAAGAGAAAACTTAAGGATGCTTCTCTTTTGGGTGGCGGAGGTTGTTAACTTCAAGAATTTAGAAGAATCATTGCTCCAATCAATCCACTGTCTCCTGTTTTCTTTATTCATGTTAACAAGGCAAGAGTCAGAGAAAAGGGAGACTTGGTCTGCTTCCCACCTGCAGCTGAGCGGAGGGGCCGTCACAGCACAGGGTCACCTGCAGAGCTGAAGCTGCTCCTCAGGCTCCCCCTCCAAGAGGGCTGGGGCAGGGTCCCTGGGGTGAGGCCTCCCAGGGGGGCCCGGGCAAGGCTTCCCTTGGGTTCTGGATCCCTCTGTAATGCTGCCCCATCCTGCCCCCACCCCCATGTCATTAAACACTCTGGAGGGTTTTTCGGTCGGTTGGTTGGTTGGTGTTCTAAATCAAGGAAAATGGTCCGACTGGACCCCTTGTCTCTCTCTCTACAGACTGCTTCACGGACTCTTTGCTGTTGACGATCTCCTGGTAGCATGACCTTTTGGCCTTTGTAAGACACACAGCCTTTCTGTATCGAGCCCCCTGTCTAACCTACGACCCAGAGTGACTGACGGCTGTGTACTTCTCTAGAATGCTATAGAATCCGGCTTTAGTTTGAGTCTTTACATTTAGAATTTGAAAGGAAAGGAAGAACATTTCTCACGTGCTTTGTAGTGTTAAAAAAAAAAAAAAAAAGAGGATAAAGGAAAACTCACCATCTCATCCATCTTTTTTTTTTTTCCTTTGTGAAATAAACACACAAGCCTGCAGCCTCGCCCACCCCACCCCACCTGCAGAGGTGCCGCCTGTCCACACCCTGGGTGCTGGTTCCCGGGCGTGTGCTCAGGCCCTGCTTTCCCAGCGCAGCCCCCACACCCACAGCACCCCGCTGCCCAGCCCCGAGCCACTCAGATCACACGCTCACTCGGGGTTTGTATAGATAAAGCACAGCTCTCACTGGCCAGTAGCCGCCCCCAAAGGATACAGAACATATACATAAATAGAGCCCCATAGAAAACAGTTTCCCCCTCCTTCCCTTCCTACAGAGTCCCTTTATCATTTTTTTTGTTTAAGGTTTGGGTTTTCTTTTTGTCCTGATGAGCACTATGTATTACACACCAGATCAGCTTTCGTAGTCTTTGGGAACCGGGCTGTGGTTTTTCCTGCTGACATTTTCGCTTCTCCGTCTCTCAGATGGATGCTCCGTGTGTGTGTGTGTGCGTGTGTGTGTGTGTGTGTGTGTGCGCGCGCGCACACCCCTCCACCTTTTCCTTTGTTTCAGTGACCTGTGTTCGCTCTTTCTCATGTGGGGATGTTTGTGCTGCAGATAAAAAACAAAAATTTTTAAATACCACAAGATGGAAAAAAAAAAACAAAAAAAAAATTTAAAAAAAAAAGATGGAATGTACTGTTTACATGAAAGCCACAGTTCTCATGATCAGTCCAATGTCATTTCTACTTTGACTAGTATCCAAACCCCAAACCTCTTCACGGTTCACTTTAAGACAATATTTGCTGAAGAAGACCAGTCACAGCCATTTCAGATAAAGAGGCAAAAAGACAAAACACAAAAAATTTAAAATGCAGGAAAAAAAAAAAAAAAAAAAAAAAACTTGGAAAAAAAAAAAAAAAAGGAAAAAAAAGAAAAAAAAAGCCCACGGGTCTTTCTAAGCCTTTCTATTCCCAATCGGTGAGGTTTCTGTGATATCTTACACACTGCCAGTCTACTTCTCTGACTAATGGAAAATTCATGTGTAGCTCAATAAAGAGAATGTTTGTCTGTATTCCTGAGTCTCACCCTCCGGCTTCATTCTGACAGGAAAGGGAAGGAGGGACTTGACTGGGCCACAGACACTGGGAGGCTGGTATGTAGGGTTGTGAGTGCCAGATTAAGGACCCTTCATCCTGGACCTTCCCCACACCTGTGCCAGTTTTGCCATCAAGGGGGAACCGGCTGAGTGCAGCCACCTGGGAGCAGGGCAGGTAGAGGAATGGGCCACTCTAGCCTGCAGTGCCCCCTTCCTCCTGGTCCAGCACCCCGTCATTGGAAGGGCAGGTAATCCCAAGTCTCCTGCTACTACATGATCCTATACCCAGGGGCTCCACCACTGCATAATGGGTGGTCCCAAGGATGAGGCCAAACTGCCCCAGCCCTCTGCACCCAAAGGGTCATGTGCACTCACTTAGACGTCTTGAAAAGCCTCCCCTGTTGTACCTGGATGCCGGCAGTCCCCAGCAGGCCTAACACACGGCACGACTGAGAACAGCACAGCCTGGTGCACAGAGTCGGTTCTCGATTCCCCTGGGTTGCCACGTTTCTGCTGCAATTAAACTGCAAGTCAGTTGAGGCTGGGACCTGGAGGGAACACAGCTCAGCAAAATCCTTGCGTCATGTCCTTGGATCACTTAGTAGCCAAGCAGTCAAGTGCTCCACCCAGGAGATGGCAGGGGCTGGGTGAGGTCAGTTAAGCCGAGTCCTCCACACACCAGCAGCCCAGGAAGGCCTCTCCCTGGCACTGCCAGTGGCCTTTTAAATCTGGTGAGGATGGAGGGTAGGGGCTGATACTGCTGCAGAGATCGTGGAGTAATAAGGGGCCAGTCCCCTTCTGTTACAAAGAATGGATCCAGGAGCTCCTTACCCAGGACAAGCCTGCTGGTGAGCCAGCCAGGCCCGGCCCTAGCCCAGGGCTTTTCCCACCAGCTTCCCTCACTGCACCTTATCTGCAGGAGGCGCACCATCTCAGTTGATGGGAACGCTGCGCTCTCAGAACTTGACTGAGAAGAAGCTTGACTTCAGGACACAGGCCTGGGCGGTGTTGTGCGGGTTACAGATGAAAGGCTGAAGGATACCGTGATTTCTACACGTGGCATCACCTGAATTTCTCAAAAAAGGAACCATAGGGTAACAAGGTTCTTGCCCAATTTGCTTGTGAATTCTGTAGCTAAAAACAACAGACGTTTCTTTGCCCTTACTTAAAATGGAATCCAGAAGCATTATGCTAGGAAAGGGTGCAGGGAAGGACCAATTCAATTATTAGAACAAGACACGTGGGGGTTGAGCCTATGCGTCCTGGTTTCCAGATGCTCCACAAGTGACTCTAATGTGCAGTCAGGTTCAAAACCACTCCTAAGAAAAAGAAGGGGTGAGGAGACGGGAGATGAAGGTGTCCAGAGGCAGGCAGGCTGTTGTCCCTTGACCTAGCTGGGCAGCAGGGCCAGGGTTCCCTGTGCATGCGAGGCCCTGCTGCACAGAGCTCTCAGCTTTACCAGAGAGGACCACATCTGCTGGCCAAGATCAAAGAGCACACGGTCAACCCAGCTCCAGTGGGAAGCCAGGTCCATGCGGCCACCTGCACACCCAGAATTCACACCAACAGAACTAAAATATCCACAAAGATCATGGATCTCTACGGTATATAAAAGCCTCAAAATTAGAGGGGGAAAAAACCAAACTGGGAACCCAAGATGTCAAAAGGGTCAAAAGAAAATGAAAGGAGTGAGGGAGATCACTTCCAGAAGAGCCCAGAGAGGGCAAGGGCACCTCCACCACCATTCACAGAGCACCCAAACACCCTCGGCTTACAAACCTGAACCAGCTGCCTGGCCTCCACAGCGAGCATGCTGGAGAAGCTGGCACGGCCAGGGGGCTGGGGGTGGGGGGCCTCCCCACGGAACTGGGAGGCTGGCCTAGCATCCTGCCCTTGCCTTTAGTCTGTCCCAGATATCCCCAAGAAGTGACAGAAGCCAAGAGACAGTAAGTGCACAGAATCCTTTCCTATGCAGGTGTGAAATCTCAGGGTGAATTTAGGACTTCTCTTTTGGTGTCGTTTTTAAGGCATGTCTCTCCTGTAATCACTGTCATACTGTTGTATTCCATTGTCTCAGGACCCTCTAAAATTGACTCCAAAACACTCTCTTTTCACACATCTGAAACATAAGAACACATGGAACTGGTGTCATCTTTAAAGGTGCACATCACACACACACAAAATTATAAAGAAAAACCCACCAACCAAAACAGAACACACAAAACCAAAACACGATCTAATTTCTGCATTTCTGAAGAAAACTGCTTTAGCTCCAAGCCACACACAACACCACACTAGGACAGTTTGCTTTTTATTATTATTATTGTTGTTGTTTTACAATAAAAACAAATAGCTATGCTCTCAGCAAAACAAATTTAAAAAGAAAAAAAAAAATCACAGAAATTTACTAACAGCATTTCAAGATAAGGCTTTTGAAAGATTTATTGAAATAAATTATCTCAGCCTAAACACGTACTCATCGCTCTATTTTCAGTTACTTCTCAACATCCTAAAAACTTTGTTATGTAAAATACATTTAACTTTGCCAATTTTAGGTAATACTGGATTCTTTCCAAAAGGACTACCATAAAACTATGCTTTCAAACATTAAAAAAAAAAAAAAAAAAAAACCTTAATCCAGTAGGACATAAAACTGAACTATGTAAGCTATGATTGCGTGTTTCAAATCCTTCAAGTGAAATTTGTCAAGGATTTGAAAAAGTTCAGATCTGGGTCTGCTCCAAGGCAGGTGGACACAACACCTTACCTTTTAACCAACACAGTTATGAAAATGAAGGGCTCCAGGGAAGAAAGATACAAAAGGTATCATTTATTTCTTCAGTGAAGCCCTCCAAGAAGTACTCTCCATCCCCCAAAGACCAAACCCACAGCCTTTGGCATTGCCTAATTGACTTTACCAAGGAATTAAAACCACGAACCAAAGCTTGCTGCTTAACCCTGTCAGTGCTGACCTTCCCCACATCTGGGGGCAGGTGGGCAGGGCACAGTGAAATACAGAGAGGAGAGGATGGACACGCGGGGCGTACTCATAGATGGAGGAGCACCAGCATTAACGGAGGTAAAGCCAGCTCTGAACAGGGGGCACGGAAAGTCCTGGATGTCCTGGGACACAACTATCACCTCCTCACACCACATCCCTGGGCTTTTCCCTGCTCTGCTTCAGGTATCGAACCAAACACGGTTTTTCCATGATGCCCCACCAGGCCAGGGGTCTGGAAGCCCGTAGCTCTGGCCTCACTCTGACATTCTGAATGCTTCCTCACTAAGAACTGGACAACAGAAATTACCCAGTGGTGTGCAGTCAGGCTCTGGCTGTCCATCTGCACGCTGCTTTGTATGGATCCCCTGCCTCCAACCCCCATCTGCTGCACACACACTTCCTGCCACATTTGGAGCTAAAGACACCGGCATCTGTCATGACTTCTGCATAAGGCAGTCAGAGACGTTGCCTGCTTCAGGTCTTTGGTTGCCCACTTCCTCTTGATCCTCCCCACCCCTCCAAAGTCCAGTCAATGCAGAAGAGATCATGCCTAGAGTTAAAATGTGCAGTGTTTCTAAGGGAAGAGAAATGTCACATAGAAAGTATTACAAAAAAGGATTAAATCTGTCAGCTGTCCAAACACTATTAAGACCACATGCTTTATACAGCGGTGATGCAGTCAAGCCTGCTTCTTCATACAGCGGGCACAACTGGGGACAGGCCTCTTCAGCAGGCCGGGCACGCGGCTCAGGTGGAGGCAGCCGAGGAAGGCAAGGCAGCGCTAGGAGGCCTGCTGCTTCTGAAGTCTCCGCTCGGCTGCAGCGGCCAGCATCCTTCGACGCAGGGTCACAGGGTCAGACGTCATCCCTTCTGAGGGGAGGCAGCTCTCTGAGGCCGAGTCATCTTCAGAACTTCTGTTCAAGAAACGCCTACCAAAACCCAAAGGTGCACGTGAGGGACCCAGGGAGCTCTGGAAGGCAGGCACACAGAAACACACAACGTGCTTCCGTAATTCCCCCTTCCCTGGCACAGCTATGAAGCTGTCACTCAGCACCACCCTGTAAACAAGACACCCGGCCCTGAACTGCCGCGGAGGCTGCTCAGCCCCTCCCTCTCCTCCGCCCCCCCAACTAACACACACAGCGTGAAGTCCCTACTCACCAGGCTGGCGCTGGGCACCAAACCCACCCACGAGAACAAAATCCCAGCCCTGTCACCAAATGTTTAACTACCGAGTGTCTGCCAAGTCAAGAGAACATTCTCCCTCTGGCTGCCCCCACCCGGGGCTGGGGCTTGCGGGGATGTGGCCAGTGCTCCGAGGCTGGCCATGCACAGAGTGGCCAAGACGAAGGACTCGGGAGCTGGGCACCAGGCCGGCATGAGGCCCTCGAGGCCTTGGTTTCTTCAGCTTTAAGTCTGTTTAATGGGGATAATCACCGTGCTCCCTCTTAGAGTTAAGAGAATGAGGGAGTAGCTAACATAAAGGGTCTAGACCATGCTGGCAGAGAAGTGCTTAACCACGTAAGTGTGGGTGAAGGTGCCCACCGAGGACGCTGGCAGCACTGGCCAGAGGCTATCGAGTGGCCTCATATTACCAGATCCTCTGGCTTTTCAACAGAGACTTGAAATTGGAAACTGTAGGTGACGGGTGCTAGCTCTCCAGCGCTGGCATCTATGGCAAGGGCTTTCAGGCCCCGGGACTGGACGGCAGGTGCCCTGCAATGGCACCGCGGACCCGCTCACCTCCGTGCCTGCTGCAGGAGGTCATCCTTGCGTTGTACCAGCATGCGCTGCCTTTCGTCTGCGGACTTGGAGAAGCGGCTGCCCCGGGCCTCAAAGTCCTCCCCCTCACTGGGCTCCGCCTCCAGCTCGCCGAAGTCCAGCGCCTCCTCCAGCCGAGGACTGAGGTCCAGAGGCACCCGCTCGGTCTGGACACAGGAAGCAAGGGGTTGCCATGAGCAGTCCAGTTCCCCACCTGACTGGAGCCCCTCGTGATGCTCTTCTAGACCCCAAAGGAGACAGGCTGCCAGGCAGGGACCGACAAACACATGTCAGCAGACATGGGTTCCTGACACCACGGCATGTTCAACATTGGGGAGTAAGTGAAGGATTACCATATGGAAAACAGAAGCACCTCGAGACTGTACTCTCAGAAGACACATAAGTTAACTACTAATTTGTTCTGGGAATTTTCTGTTCACCACTACTTATGGCTCTAAAATTTCAACAAGTCTTACCACATGTACTGCACAAATTTTATACCCTCATTTGACTCAGAACAGCTAGGCAGATTAAGAAAGGTAAATTCTTAGTATCTTTTTTAAAACATGAGATACTGTGCTTGAGTCACAGGATGTGATAATGGGGCTCTCTCCATTATAGCTGCAGCTGTGAAGACCAGGACATTGCCCAAGGCCCTCCGCAGGCTCGGTTAGGGGCCATCGATGTTGCTCTTGCTTCCAGACTCAGGCTGGCCAGCATCAGCCTAAGGCGAAGACAGAGTTGAGGAGCAAGCGGCTGAGAGGCCTATTTTTAAGAGTTTCTGGTGGAAGCGCTTCTCCAGCTTCTCAGATGAGCAAGGGAGGAACTTCAAGAGAATCCTGGGGTCTGACTTACATGCCCTAGACGCTGGGGGACATGGGGGCTGGTGATGATAACACACACCTGAGAAGCCTAACAGGAAGAAACTGGCTTGTGCAGATTTTCAAAAGGCTTTGATGGGAGCAACTTTAAGGTCCGCCAACCGTAAGGCACTGCTGTGAGCTCTGGGGGAGGAGACATGGGTCCTACAGGAGGATCCAGCCCAAGGCTGCTGAAAGACTGCCCAAGAGGGCCACTGGAAGGGGTGAGGGGGCCCCATGAAGTAAGGGCTGGCTGTTGAAAAACAGTCCAAGTTTAAAGGAAGAATACTCAAGGTTTCTGGTGCTAGACAGGACAGAAAGATCTCTAAAATAACAGCTATAACACACCCACACTGTGGTCACATGGCCCATCCTAACCCTCTCCCCTCCTGAGTCTGATCTTAGAGGGGTTGAGAAGAAGAGCCGATGAGTGGAGGTGGAGGCAGAGATGGAACGAAGGGTGTGGAAGGCCACCCTCAGGCCTCCACAGGCCTCCAAGCCTGATCCATGCAGGCCTGGGCTTGGGCAGAGGGAAGGCCTCGAATTAATGGGCAGAGCTGATTGGCTGACTGGGCTAAATCGAGGTGTTTATTAAATGACTGTCTGTTTTCCAAGAACTTATTATTTCCTGAGAACAGCCAAAAGTGTTATGTAGCAAGCTTCTTTGTGAAACAAGTACTTTCCTTTCACTACATTAAAAAAAAAAAAAAAAAAAGTCAGAAACCTTCAGGCTCACTCTGAAAAGAAAGTTGGGAAATCAAGACAGAAACTGAATGTGCTGTACCCACCCACAAGGCCACCCAGTAAGCCCAGCATCTAAATCAGAGCTAAGCCAGCTACAAAAACTGGAAAAGCAATGATCCCCTTCTTCAGAAGCCAGACACTTTTTTACAAATACTGCACAACCCAGCTACAGATTCGGATATGAACATTTTAACTCAGCAACACATCTGAAGAAGTCTTAGGAGTTTTTAGTGTTTCCTGTTTGTAGGGAAAGACACATGAGGTGAAAGCAGCTGCTTCCAAAGAGCCCTGACTCCCACTGGAGGGAAGGCGGTGCTGTCCTTGGACCCCTTCCCTGTGTGGGGAGCCCCACACATCTCACACACACAAGGAAATGTAAAGACAGGGTTGCTTGGGGATTTTCCCTTAAGTCCCTTAAGAAAGTTTCCAGCAAGTATGGTCATCGATAAGCAAATGGGAATTACAGAAAACAAATGTGAACCGGCACCCCCAGGCTGTGGGGTGAAGAGCTTGGGGTGCAGGTACCTCTGCCCTGCACACTGGACAAGGGAGCTGTTTTTGGTTGGGGGCACTCACCCCAGATCACCAAGAGTGGTTATCTAGACAGATTTGGTTCCCAAGATAACCATGCTTCCCCTCACCCTGGGGGTCTCCTGTTTGTGAAATGTGTGGAAGTTCCTGCAAATGCTGAGCTCAACAAGAGAGGCGTAGGGGAGAATAACCTGATGACCTCGGCTCTGGAGAGTGGGGCCAGTGTGGTCACCCCGAGTCCTGGGCCCAGCCCCACCACACCCTTCCTAGTGCTACACTCAAGTTCATGGTGGCAGGCCTGGCCAGGAGAGCATGGCCCCTTTCTCCTCCAGGTCCCGAGGACAGTCCCCAGGGAGTGGGCGGCCGGCCACACCCGGGCACAGTGAGGTTTGTTAGCCTCACATGCTCAGACAGGACTGGCACACGGCCTGCTCACTACTCGAGCGCTGTCCCAACAACATCAGAGGTGGACGAAGCCCACCGCCAGGTGCCCACCCGACTCCTCCACGCTCTCTAGGGCACAGGCCTTACCTGAACAGAGGCTTCTCCGTCCTCCTGCTCGCCGTTTGGCCTTTCCACGGGGCTGTTCAATGCGGGCCTGATGCTCTCTGACCGCTGGAAGAGACACAGCAGCACAGACAATGCAGAGCCACTCTGAACTCAAGGAACAGGTAGAGGGGGGCCTGGGGGTGGCGGGAAGGAGCTACAGCCCCAACAGGCTGAGTTCAACCAATTCCCAGCATCCCAGACACGAGAATGCTGGATTAATGACCCGACAAAGGAGTCCGAGGCCTAAGTCCAAGAGTTATCAGTGTTTAATTTCCCTTTCAATAATAATAACTGCACAACAACAGCAAAACGCAACAGTAGGACAGACAGGACACTGGAAAAGCCCTGCATAGTCATCTCATCGACCTCAATGTCCTACCAACCGGTGCTGCTGTCCTCACGCTCAGCCAGGCTGAGACCCTGGCCGACACGGCAGACACCTCGGGACCCTGCCCTCACCCCTGCAGGCCTGTCCCCTCGGTGCCGGCTGGCTGGCTTCTGTATTTTCATTGCCCACGGACTCACTCTGGCTGTGAGGGAACTCTGCACTCCTCAGAGAAAGCCCTCTGCCAACAACTGATGGGAAGTGGTGTATAAACACCCCAGCTCCTCTTCCCTCAGGAGGCATGTGAATTCTGCACTGGATCCCAGAAGCCTCCAGCAGCCTCGAGCTCTAGACACCCACGATGCTCACCTGCTGGACAAGTCCTTAACCTACCTCACAGTCCCACCTGCTGCCTGTGTTTGCTAGACTCCTTCCCATGGTTCCCAGAAAATGTTAGTCACTCAGTCATGTCCAACTTTATGATCCCATGGACTATAGTCCGCCAGGCTCCTATGTCTATGGAATTCTCCAGGCAAGAATACTGAAGTGGGTAGCCATTGCCTTCTCCAGGGGATCTTATCAACCCAGGCACAGAAGCCAGGTCTCCTGCATTGCAGGCAGATTCTTTACCATCTGAGCCACCAGTGAAGTACTGCATGGTTCCCAGAACACTTCTCAAATTAACTACTGGCATCCAAATCCTTCTCAGAGTCTGCTCCCAGAGCTACAGCCAGTTCCTACAGGTAGGGAACACAGAGCCACCTCTAGTATCTCAACCCCTTCGACTACCAATTCCAGGCTTATTCCCTCTTCAAAGATTCTCACATTTTAAGATGTTTACTAACAGATTTCCATGTTTTGGCATACCAAAACTGAGTAATTTCTTGGTATATGATAGCCTGCATGAGGCTCAGCCACTTAGTCATGTCTGACTCTTTGTGACCCCATGGACTGTAGCCCACCAGGCTCCTCTGGCCATGGGATTCTCTAGGCAAGAATACTGGAGTGGGTTGCTGTTTCCTCCTTCAGGGGATCTTCCTGACCCAGGGATCCAACCCACATCTACTGCATTGGCATGTGGATTCTTTACCACTGAGCCACTTGGGAAGCTCTTATGATACTCTAATCACATATTCATTCCTTGGTCCTGTTGGAAAGCTTGTCTTTAAAATGTCAATACTTCTTGTACCCATCAAAGAGGTTTTATGATGGGCCAGGAGACAGGACCTTTTTTAAAAAAAAGTCAAAACTACAAGCCTCACACAGAGAGGAACTATACCCAGTGGAAGCCACAATGATGTGCAAAGCCAGCTGAGGACAAAGGGTGCTGTCTCCTACGGCCAGGGTTGGCAAACCGCAGCCTATAGGACAAGTTACTCCAACGGTTTCTGTAAATAAAGTTTTACTGGAACACAGTCACGTACATTCATTTCCATATTGTCCACGGCTACTTCAGCACTGCAGCATGGAATTAAGAAGTTAGAACAGATAATGCATGGCTTGCAAGGCCTAAAATACTTCAATCTGCTAGAAAAAGACTGCCAATCCTTGTCAAAAAGTGAACCAATACTATGACTGGTGAGGGCAAACTGGTTTGGGGTATAATATATATCTGCATAAAAAGTCAGCCAAATGTTTGTGTCCTTGTCTTCAGCCAAGCCTCCTGGATAAGTCTGCTCTCAATCATAATTTGGAAAGTTAGGGAATTTACAGAAACCCTTCATCAAGTCATAAATGATACTCAGCTGTTAAGTAACTAAAAAGTTAATTTAGAAGATTAAACCTTGGGGAGGACAGAATTCACTTGTCATGCCTGAACCCTCAGTTTACCTGTGTGGGAAAAGGTACTTGAATCCGTCCTTCCAGAATGTTGTCTGTTGTTATTTCAACCGAACGTGTCAGCTGGAGGTCTTGTAGTACCAGGTGGTATGGCACCTGGGGAAACATCTCTTGAATCTGATGAGCCTGCAGGGATACAAAGAGGCCACAGAAGCGGTCACTCTCAACAGTTACTCCCTGAGGTCACGGGGTGAGACAGGCTCTGGGCACTGAACCTGGTGACCTGCCGAGAAAACACAAGGGTGGGGGCCACTGCCGTGCTGCAGATCACCCTCACACTTAGGACTCCTCCAGAAGGCCAAACAGAAAAGTTGGTGATGGCATCAACTCCAAATAAAAAAAGCACAGAAATAAGACCCTGAGGCAGACTGAATTAGAATATTCTAGCTTTAAAAAGTGTTCATTTTATTCAATCCTGGGTTTTGGCACCAAAAAAAAAAAAAAAAAAAAAGCTCAGTAACAGGTATACAAACATATTCTCCTTAAAGTTATATATCCTAGAAGGAACAATAGATGAAATTCAAGTGTGTTACATGAAAGATGTTCCACTCAAAAGGCTATGTACTGTAAAACGGTGACAGTGTTAGTCGCTCGGTTGTGTCCGACTCTTTGCGACCCCACAGACTCCAGCCTGTCAGGCTCTTTTCCTGGGATTCTCCAGGCAAGAATACTGGAATGGGTTGCCATTCCCTTCTCCAGGGCAATGTTCCCAACCCAGGGATCGAACCTGGGTCTCCCACATTGCAGGCAGATTCTTTACAGTCTAAGGATTCCATTTCCATGACATTCCAGAATAAGCAAAATTATAAGGGTAGAAAACTTATAAGTGGTTCTGAGAGGCTGGGGGTGGAAGCAGAAGTGATTACAAAGGGGCACAATGGAATCTGAGGGGAGGGGGAATGGAGCTGCCCTGCATTTTGACTATGGTGCTGTTACACTACTGAATGGGTCTGAGAAAACTCATAGAGATGGTTACTAAAAACTCTGAACTTACATACAGTAAGTTACATACATACATACAGTAAGTCACACTTTGGCCAGCGGGGGTGGCAGGGGTGGGGAGGGGGTGCAATGTGGGTAAGATTCTAAAGAATGTAATCGCTAATACTGCTCCAGAGCTGAAGTTCTCAAACTGCACTCTAGAAATGTCACAGAGGCCATCAGGGCTCTAGGTGGCCACATGTACAGAGGGGAGCAGGCGGAGATCTCACATGCCACCACCTGGACTTTCATTTGAGCAGCTCCACATTTTTTTCTCATGCATGTATATTTATTTTACAAATACTTATATTCAGGGTTTTATATGTGGAAAAAGTCCCAATGATCGAAAGAAAAAATGAGGAAAAATGTAACTGCTTCAGGGGCACAAGAAAGTCTACTGTTGGGAGAGGACCATGGTGTCATAACTATGTCATTTCTATGTTGTCATAGAAAGAGGGGGAATGTGTCTCAACGTCAGACCGAGAGAGGAAAGACCAGGGTGAAACGTGCTTAAAGCTTTGCTTGGGTCACTGTTGGGGCAGAGAGGGCAAGACATGTGTGTAGCACAGAAGGACCTGGTGCTCTGCTGTCCTGGGATCCCTATATTGTTTCTATGAACATGAGTTGATAATCTTTCAAAACCCAGGTCAAGTCAAAGCTAACTGGGCAACAGTCCACAACAACCTGGATAATCAAATAACATTCTTTATTCATAAACAGCTCCCCCTTCATTTCCCAAATAAAGTAAGTCCAAAGCATTTCTCCCAGAAAATGCAGCAAACGATATATTAGATCTTTATAAAAAATATATTGCTCCAGTAAATTAGTTGTGCTAAAAATAGACTATTCCAATCCACTGTGGATGGGGAGGAAGAACACCAGGACCTGTCTAGAATTCTAAATGCATCAACTCCAAGGTAATTCTCATTCCTGGGAGGTTTATGCGCCCATGGATTCTGACTTTTTTTAAGGGATCAGGTGAGGTGATCAGCCTGAAGAGCTTCAACAGCTGACTGAGCCTAAAGTACCCACGCAGGGCATCAGGGAGGCCACATTCCCAGGCCGTCTGCCCTCATGACGTTACTCTCTCTCTCTGCTGATGACCTGGCTGAGAGCTTCACTGAGACAGCAGACGCCAGCAGGAAGCCTGGTCTTTTGTAATGGTCAAATTAATATACAATCACCCATCTTAACCATTTTTAAGTGTACAGCAGTGTTAACTACACACACACTGCTGTGCAAGACATCCCCAGAATACCTTCATCTTGGCAAAACCACAACTCTAACACCCTCTTAATGGCAACTCCCCACTCCCCCTTCCCCAGGGAGCCATTCTACTTCCTATTTCTAAGAGTCTGAGTAATTTAGATACCTCATGTGAGTGGAATCACGCAGTATTTGTCTTTTTTTGTAACTAGCTGATTTCACTTAGCACAATATCCTCAAAGTTTTTTGGCTGGCTGAATCATACTCCCATTGTGTGAACAGACCATTTTCATAATCCATTCATCTCTTATGGACACGTAGGTTGTTTCCACCTAAATGGTTACTATGAGCCATGCCTTTTTAAAAAAAAACTGTATCTCAAAATGACATGCCTGCAGCCATGTCCATCCGTCCCCCAACCAAGGTGAACGAGTGCCCCTCTCCTGGCTCTGGCGTCAAGCCCATCCTCCACCTCAAGAACTGTGCCTTCAGTTAACTTTGTTCTGTACCATCAATCTCTCCCCATCTAGTGATCATTCCTATTTGCATACCAAGCATGCTTTAGAATCTTTTTAAAAAGACTCTTGGGTACAGAAAAGAACTAAAAGCAGGGTCTCAAAGAGATATTTGTACACCCATATCCGTAGTCCCATTACTCACGATAGCTAAAACATGGAAGCAACTCAAGTGTCCACTGACAGATGAATGGATAAGCCAAATGTGGTCTATCCATACAAGCGGATATTTATTCAACCTTAAGAAGGAAAGAAACTCTGACACAGACTATATCACAGCTGAACCTTGAGGACATAAAGCTTAGTAAAATAAGCCAGTCACACACACAAAAATTTATGATTCTGCTTAAATGAGGTCCCTAAAGTCAAATTCATAGAGAAAGAAAGGAGAATGGTGGTTGCCAGGGGCTAGGAAGGAGGGAATGGGGAGTTACTGCTTATTGGGTTAGGGCTTCAGTTTTGCAAGATGAAGAGTTCTGGAAATGGATGGTGGTGAGTTGCATTAAAAACATGAATATACTTAATACCATTGAACTGAACACTTAAAAGTGGTTAAGTGTACGGTATGTGACTCATAGTCACATACATGACTATGTATGTCACGTATGGAAAGTACTAAGTGTACGGAAAAGACTCTGACACTAGGAAAGATTCAGGGCATGAGGAGAAGGAGGCAACAGAGGATGAGACGGTTGGACGGCATCACTGACTCAATGGATATGAGTTTGAGCAAACTCTCGGAGATAGTGAAGAACAGGGAAGCCTGGTATGCTGCAGTTCATGGGGTTGCAGAGAATCAGACACGACTGAGCAGCTGAACAACAACAAAAACTAGAAAAAAAAAAAAAGATGACCCATGGGGAAAAGAAAAAGAATACATACTTCGCACTTGCTTCTAAGTGTATGTAAACATTGTGTAGAACACAACACAGAAAAAACTAATCAAAATTGTTATTCCCTGAGAGGAGGGAGTCTGGGCTGATGGAAGCAAGGACAGGAGTGTGACTTCACCAGATACTCTCTACAGGTTTTGTTTTTTGATTTAGGGGGTGTTTTTGGTCATGGCTCAAAGCAAATGGGATCTTATTTCACTGACCAGGGATGGAACCTATGCCCCCTGCAGTGGAAGTGGAAGCATGGAGTCTTAACTGCTGAACCACCAGGGAAATTCCCTACAGGTTCTGAAATTTGTGGATCAATGAGTGGCCTGCTCAAAAATCTTAAAGAAAAAAAAAAATCAACCAAAACTCCTGTGATGGCACACCCCTATTAAGCTACGACCTTACTTCTTTGTACCATCTTGTAACACACTGCCAGCTACTGAGTGTCTTCAGCTCCCACTCATTTTCCCATCCAACAATCTAGAATTCAACCCCTCAAGCCATGGAAACTGCTTGTTCCTCTCTAGCTGATAACCACCTCCACTCTGCCACACTCAAGATGTACCTCTGACTTCATCTGCTAAGAACTACCACACAACTGACCTGCCTCTTCTCCTGGGGTTTCCTTCCTTCCCATTTGCCGCCACGGCTCCTCTCTCTCTGCCAGACCTCAGCCCTGAGCCCTCTTCTCTTCATGAGCCTCCTTCTTTCCCCTGAAGAGATCCAGTCCCCTATGACGTAAAGCTCCCAAATGTCTCTCTCCAGCTGGATCTCTTTTTTGAGGTCCACAACTGTCTACCTGACATCTCTACTTGGCTGACTCATGGACACCCCAACGTCCCTGGCCAAAGAGAAGGCCGAGGTCCTATCCTCCACCTGCTCCTCCCTCAGTCCTGCCCATCTCAATAACAACTGTCTGCTCAGTTGCTTAACGAAAACCAACACTCCCCTCGCCCCACTACCCTACATCCAAACCAAAAGCACTGTCAAGTCCTATCAGTTCATTTTCAAAAAGCCTTCAATCTGCCATTTCTTTTCATCTTAACTTCCAACACCCTGGTCCAAGCCACCATCCTTTTTTGCCTGAACTATTGCAACAGCCTCCTAACTGGTCTTGCTAGTTCCATTTCCGCCCCGTAAATGTCATTCTCTCAGAAGTAAATTATTCTCTGCTAACGGTCCTGTCAGTCACAGTCACCTGGGGAGGAAAAAAAAAAAAAAAAAGCCCCAAATGGCCCACTAACACTCATTTCATTACAGAATCCAAACTGGACTGTGGCCTACACATCCCCACATGACCTGCTCTGCAACCTCGATTATGTCACTGTCTTGCTTTCGATTCACACGTTCCAACCACCATCACTTCCCTTAGTTTCCAGAACATTCTCACCTCATGGCCATGCACCTACTGTTTCCACTACCTCCTTTTCACTGTTCCTGTCTCAGCTTAAATATCACCTCTTGAGTCTTCTCTGAATGTCTCTTCTAGAACAGTCTGTGCTCACCACTCCACATGACCTGCCCTACAGCCTGCAAAGCCCTCATCCCCATTGGCAATGACCTCGTCTGTTTGTGTTTACAGTCGGTCTCCCTCTCTCCTCCCATGAAGAAGTCACACTTCTCGAGAGCAGGACTCCTGTCCACCCTGTTGACACTCCAGGTGCTACGTAATTTGTTGAAACAGCACAGAGCCCATCTTGGGAACAGGCTTTCACTACACATTTGTTGAATAAATACACTAAGATAAATTAATGGACAAACAAATGAACCAATGACTTTCTACAGTACTGGCCAGGCCTGCCCATGTCAACCAGAGGCCCTATTCGGGCAGGAATAACACAGTTTAGATTTTTAAGACTCTTGTATTTATCATCATAATGAACACTACATTTCAACAGTGGTGAATCAGTGAAGATCAGATGACAAAGCTTTAGAAAATACACAGAATCTTTAAGTATTTGGACAATATCCTTGAATGAGCCAAGAGCATGCCCAGCAGCTCATGGTGTATGTGTTTGTGTGTATAAACACACACACTTATGTCCACAGCCATATATGCATGTATAAGGGTGTGTGTGAATGTATACTCAGTTATTTATTTTGGGAAGGGAGGAGGTGGAGTCAAAATAACAAATTTGGTGGGCCTACTACAATTTTTAACAAAAATCCTATCATTCACTCAAGTCAGTAACTCCCCAAATACTTGTGGTGAAAATTAAGAGGCGCTCCAAGACTAGCGAAGATCACAAGAGTGCCCCTAGTAGTGTTCAGAAAAGGTCACATTATCTGCCACATCAGTAAAACGAAGGCTCGCTTCCAAACCTGTTTCAATTTTTTTTTCTTGGTAATTATTTAAATATTGTTTTAAAGTTTTTTACAACGTTATGTCGATTTCTGCCATACAGCCATGCAAATCAGCCATAATTATACACCCTCCTATTCCTAGCCTCCTTCTGCTCCTCCCGTCCCATCCCTCCGGGTGGTCACAGAGCACCGCACTGGGCTCCCCAGGCTGCACAGTAACTTCTCAGCAGCTCTCCACCTTACACCTCTTAGTGTACACGTGCTGATGCTGCTTTCCCCATTCATCCCACTCTCTCCCTCTACATCTGTGTCCCCATTCCTTCCCTGCAAGTCAGTCAGTTTCAATTTTAGAACACAGGAATTGAAGTGGTCCCGATGAATACGATGCCCCTGAAAACCCTGTCGTTTCGCCAGAGCAGAGTGAGACCAGCCGGGTCACGCACACGGCATACGCTCTCCAGCATCTCCTTCCCTCCTGATTAACAAGCTCCTTCTAAAAGCAGCGAGCGCTCCTTACCATTGCATTGAGCTGGGAGTTGCTTGCCTGTGTAATGCCTAGAATGTTGGTGGTGTGCATCACTTCGACTGAGAAGCTTGGCAGCCAACTTGCGATCCGGGACCCTGAAACAAACGAGAATCCGGTGCAGGTTTTAGAGGCCTCCCCCCTCACGTTAGCTACCATGTGAGTGTCACTACTAGCTGGGATTCCTTTACACCAGGCCTGAGCAAGTGTCAATTCTCACTAAAACCCCACCTGGGTTTATAATTATTATTATTCCTATTTTACTCTTTTCAGGGATTTGACTCCAGTGCTCCTGTTGGTCCCCAAGGCACTCAGAAGTTAGGTAACTTGTCCAAGATCCAGCATCTAGTTAAGTTAGGTAACTTGTCCAAGATCCAGCATCTAGTTACAGTGGCCAAGACCTGAAGCCACACAGTCAGGTTCCAGGACACTTCACCGCCAGGCTTGCCCACGCCCCAGTGGCCCTGGACCCACACAACACGCCATCCCTCCCACAGCCCGCACTGTCAGGAAGGTGCTCAGGGCCGCAAAGCTGCTACAGGAGCTGACCTTTCACTCTTCCCTTCACACTACTCATAAACACTAGGGGGTCATTGGGAGTCATCATTTCATGAAGTAGTTTCTACTTAATAATCTGGTTTAAAGACTTTATTTTTCTCATTCAAAATGCTTCTCCAACAGCACTACAACACAGGCCATTGGACTAAGGGTACCAAGAAGTCTGCTGCTGCTGCCATGGCCCTAAGGAAGGGGATCCTAAGCTATAAGATCATGGGTGTCGGCATTAAAGCAGCCCCATATCAAGCCACACATTTAAGGAGGATTTCCCTCTCCTTCACAAAGGAGCACTGAGGCCAGCAACGTAAAACAAGCTCAAGGGCCACTCAAAAGTCTTGCCTGGACAGTTGTGCCCAAGAAAAAGCTGTATACCTATTTCATGTACTTACTAAGGAGAAATAAAGTTGCCTTTATCAATTTGGACTAGGTTTTCAGTAATAATTCATAAAAAATAGCTTACATAGCCAGAACTCATGTCCAATATCTGCTTGTCTATTTCGGAAGTCTGACGAGGAAGAGGCCTTAATTAGCAGCCACAAAGCAGCCCCTCTACACCTGCTCAGCCACCCAGCGGTCACCATCCCCTCTTCTCAGAGGTAGAGTTCACTCCTCTGGTCCTTCCTATCAGGGATTTCAATGTGTTGCCACTCCTGCTGTGCCCCACCCTTGGAAACTCAAATCAGAGACGGGAAGAGCAATCCTCCTAAACAAATAGTCTAGGGATACCTACTTTACAGTAGGAAATATGAACTCAACATTTAGTGGTATTGAAACAGATGAAAATCAGCAATGGACCAATGTAATGTGAATTAAGGAATGATAAACCAGTTCCTGATATGGTGCCCATGATCTTAGAATTTTAAGTGTGGTTTTATCATGAATACAACTCTTTCCAACATTCTGGAAGGCTGAACATTCATGTCTCATGCACAAAGCAAGAGGCTTCCAGCTCTGACACTGGAACAACTATTCAGTGACCCTTCGTTATATGCTTAAGTATTATACCAATGTAATAAATTATTAGCAACAGTAAACTATTAAAGTGATTAAGCTCACTCCTGCAAGCACAGCTGATTCAACTGTAACTACTTTCACCTCCCTAGACCCCCTTCCCCCCACAATTCACATAGAATCTAGCAAAGTGCCTGGTATAGACTAACCCCTCAGTGTTATCCATACTTACTGAATGTTGTCAATTCAAACTTAAATATATTATTAAAGCAGCCCATACAGGACAAGTTATAATGAAAACAGCATTCCCTAAGAGGAGAGCACCCTGCGGCGGGGTGGGGGGCGAGGTTTAGAGGTTGAAACCAACTAACCATCGAAGTGGAAGAAGTGATTGTGTTGGTTTAAGCGAGGTCTGCCTTCGGCTGCCGCCACAGGAACCAAATTCTCATCCAGGTTCTCTCCTGGGTGGTCTTCCCGGACACGATTATTGTCAGCAATGTTAAGAGACATCCTGCATGTGGGGCAGGAGGTGTCTTGTTCTAGCCAGGAACGAAGACAGGAGCTACCAAAAAGTCCAAAATAAGATACTCTTAGCATATTTTGCGAGAATTCACCAGAAGTACTCTGAATGTATCAATGAGTTGTAATTTTACTTTCTATTCACCATTAGCAAGATTTAAACGCTGAGAAACACTTGCTGACATTACTTCTGGCCCTGCTTCACCCTAATGTGCTTCTGGTGTATCCTGCTCTGAACATCAATTCGTTAACGTACATGGTCATCTACAAGTTCCCAGGCATGAACCGTTTTCAGTAAGACTTCCTCATACAGCTCACCATTTTCCTCTCCAGCTCAGTTTGACTAACTTCCAATCCAACACCCTTGCCTCTCACATCTTTGAATTCTCTATTCCAATGATCTGTTCTCTCACTCTACTTTAGCTACCCACTAACATGGTCATAACCTTGGCCTTCTCATGAAAATCGTGACTTCAAAGCTCTTATTCTCCAGCTTACTATCTGACAGAAGAGTGTATGACAGTAATGTTCCAAAATAATGAATGTGGAAATTCAACTCTGTCACATTTGAAATAATACAGTACCTATAATTCCTGTTTGTGATCATGCAACTATTAGCCAAATAAATGATATTTTTAAAAGTTCACGTCCCTTTAATCAACACCCTTAAATCACACTTCTAATTACACCAGCCTTGTGTGGGGCTCCAAAAGTATGTAAAAGCCTTGCCTTCCAATAATGCTACAGGTGACACACTTTTCATAAGCAAATCTAATTTTACTTCATACTTCCAGCTCAAAGGGATCAGTGACCTAAATGTAAGGGATAAAACCATAAAACTATTAGAAAAAAACTATCATGAACTCAGATTTGGCAATGGATTCTTAGATCTGACACTCAAAATATGAGCTACAAAAGAAAGAATGGGAAAATTGGATTTCACTAGAAATTTAAAAGGTAAACATCAGAGTCTGTTACCAAGAAAGTGAGAAGACAAGCTATCAAATGGGAGGAAATATTTGCAAATCATACATCTGATAAGGGTTTAGTATCCAGAATACATAAAGAACTCGTACAACTCATCAACAACAAGAAAAACAATCCAAAGAAAATAGGATAATCTGACTTCAACAGACATTCTCCAAAGAGAATGCACAAATGCACCAACAAGCATGTGAAACAACGATCAGCATCTGGTTAATAAAGAAATGAAATGCAAATCAAACCACAATGAGAAACCACTTTACAACCTTTAAGATGGCTATTATCTAATGTAAAATGTAAACAGTATTTTAGCTATAGGCCCCCTTTCAGGACTGTTTGAGCTTTGGCATTCAGATAGCCACCTTTGTATTTTCTAATTTATGAGAGAATGAAACAGGTTTGAATCTTAAAAAAAAAAAAAAACAAAACAGTACTATAGTTCCTCAAAACCATAGAATTATCACATGATCCAGCAACTCCACCTCTGAGTGTATACCCTAAAGAACTGAAAGCAGGGTCTTGAAAAGAAAGGTGTACCCCCATGTTCGCAGCAGCATTACTCATGATAGCCTGAGAAGGCAGAAACCACCGAAATGTCTGTTGACAGACGAATGGAGAAACACAATGTGATACACGCACACAATGGAATATTGTTCAGCTTTAGAAAGGAATGAAATTCTGACACGTGTTATAACACGGATAAACCCTGAAGACATTCAGTTCAGTCACTCAGTCGTGTCTGACTCTTTGCAATCCCATGAATCGCAGTATGCCAGGCCTCCCTGTCCATCACCAACTCCCGGAGTTCACTGAGACTCAAGTCCATCGAGTCAGTGATGCCATCCAGCCATCTCATCCTCTGTCGTCCCTTTCTCCTCCTGCCCCCAATCCCTCCCAGCATCAGAGTCTTCTCCAATGAGTCAACTCTTTGCATGAGGTGGCCAAAGTACTGGAGTTTCAGCTTCAGCATCAGTCCTTCTAATAAATATTCAGGACTGATCTCCTTTAGGATGGACTGGTTGGATTTCCTTGCAGTCCAAGGGACTCTCAAGAGTCTTCTCCAACACCACAGTTCAAAAGCATCAATTCTTCGGTGCTCAGCTTTCTTCACAGTCCAACTCTCACATCCATACATGACCACTGGAAAAACCACAGCCTTGACTAGACGGACCTTTGTTGGCAAAGTAGTATCTCTGCTTTTTAATATGCTATCTAGGTTGGTCATAACTTTCCTTTCAAGGAGTAAGCGTCTTTTAATTTCATGGCTGCAATCACCATCTGCAGTGATTTTGGAGCCCCCAAAAATAAAGTCTGACACTGTTTCCTCTGTTTCCCCATCTATTTCCCATGAAGTGATGGGATCAGATGCCATGATCTTAGTTTTCTGAATGTTGAGCTTTAAGTCAACTTTTTCATTCTCCTCTTCCACTTTCATCAAGACGCTCTTTAGTTCCTCTTCACTTTCTGCCATTACACTAAGTGAAAAAAGCCAGACATAAAAGGACAAATATTGTGCAATGTGCTATTGTGTGGTAGCTGACAGAAAATAGAAAGGTAGTTGCCAAGGACTGAGGAGAAGGAGAGACTATGGAGTTATTATTTGATGGGTATAGAGTTTCAGTCTGGGAAGATGAAAACATTCTGGAGATGGATGGTGGTAAAGGTTGCCGACAACGTGAATGTACTCAGTGTCACTGAACTGGTACACTTAAAAATGGTTAAATGGTAAAATTTATGTTATGTAAACATTTTCGAGGGTTTCCCTGGTGGCTCAGACGGTAAAGTATCTGCCTGCAATGCAAGAGACATGGGTTCAGTCCCTAGCTCAGGAAGATCCCCTGGAGAAGGGAATGGCCATCCACTCCAGGATTCTTACCTGGAGAATGCCACAGACAGAGGAGCCTAGTGGGCTACAATCCATGAGGTCACAAAGAGTTGGACACAACTGGGCAGCTAACACTTTCACTTCATACATTTTTTACCACAACAAAAACATTACATTTGAGAACTATCATTAAAAAAAAAAAAAACCCCACCATAATGAGATACCACTTCCTACCAACTAAAATGGCTATAATAGGACAAAACAGAAAACAAGTGTTGTTGAGAATCTGAAGAAACTGGAACCCTCATACATTGCTGATAGGATGTAAAATGGTGCAGCTGCTGTGGGAAAATCTGGTGGTTCTTCAAGGAGTGAAACATAGAATTACCCTATGACTCAGCAATTTCACTCCTAAGTATATACTAAAAAGAATTAAAAACAGGTACTCCAACAGATACAGATATCTGTTCACAAATGTTTATATTAATAGCAGCATCATTTGGAATAGCTAAAAAGTGGAAGAATGGAGGGTCCATCAATGGAAGAATAAACAGGTTGTTCAATTATTATAAAAATGTTAAACTCAGTCATAAAAAGGAATGACGTACTGAAATATGCTACAACTTGGATGACTTTGAAAATTTTACGCTTAGTAAAAGAAGGCAGTCACAAGAAGTCACATATTGTATGATTCCTTTCATATGGACTTTCCAGAAAAGGCAAACCCACAGACAGGCAGCAGATTACTGGCTGCCAGGTAATGTGGAGAGGAAGGAACGGGGAGTGACTGACTGTAACGGATACGGGGGTTATTCTGGAGTGATGAACAAGTTTTGAACTTGCAGAAGAGTGGTGGCTGTACCACTCTGTGAATGCACTAAATGCCACTGAACTGTATACTTTAGGATGGCTGATTGTATGTTATATGAACTTCGCCTCAATTAAAAAAATAAAATCTTAAAATTAATCTAATTAAATGCTTGAAAACATTTCTTCTGGAGTGAAATATACTCTTTTGAGTTATTCTTCCAAACTTTCTCCAAGCTCCTTAGGAACTATCTGAAAGTTTTTGAGAAATGCGTGCGTCTCTGGTCTTCCAACCTCATCAATCAGCACCACCATCCGTCCAGTTGCTCAGCTGCAAAACTAGAAGAATCCTCGACACCTTACATTCCCCGCTCACAGCCAGTCTGCACCATATGCCTCCGGCTCCTCCTCACTCCTGTCCACCCGTTCCTGCTCCTCTTCCACTGCTCTAGCCCACACGCCACTCGGCACCCATCTGAACCCCGGCAGCCCTTACTAACTGGCCTCCCTGATCTTCGTCAGCTGCATATCTGACCCCGAATCCCTACTTTAAAACCTTCCACGGCCCTCAGTTCCCTGCAAGGTGACTCAGGCCTGTGTCTTCTGCCTCAGCAAACGCCATTCCCCCCTCTGACATTCTGGGTCCTGCCACATGGGTTCTCTTTCATTCCTTGGATTCTCCCTTTTGCTTCAGTAATGTTCCCTCTGTCTCAAAGGCTCTTCCACCTGATCCCTTCTTCTGATGCCTTCATACCTACTCACTGTCAGGAGTCACCTTCTCCAGGTGTCAGATTCCTTTGTTACAAGCTCTCAAGGACCACATTCCCTTTCTTCAGAGCACTTGTCTCAATTTATCTTTACATGCTCATAAACACTCCTGCTTAATTCATGTCTGTGTCCTCCATTAGGCTGAACACCTTGTGAAACAAAGACCACCTCTGTCATTTTAACGTTATTTCCTGGAAGCCAACTCAGCAGCCAGGATGTTAAAACAAAACAAAACAAAATCAATAAACTTGTTGAGTTATTGATACTCCAGCTCCAAAGTCTTTCTAACATTAAAAAGGAGAAGAAAAACTATTTGGGAATACAAAATAAAGAAAGGAAGATTAAACATGTAAAGATTATAACTTTCTCAGTATGCAAGACTGACCATAGATACATAAGGTCAAGAGATACCTCAAGGTCTGTCAACATGAAAAACATCCAATCTACAAACAGAATAATTTAGGATTTAGGTTGAACAGACACAGTCCATATGAGAACTCTAAAAATGAACAACATTGGGAGGTGAGGACTGCAATAGCGAGAGACAAGGGCTCGCAGGGGACAGAAGAGCCCACACTGCACACAGATCTAGTCCAGCCGTGGGGGTTCTGTAATCCCTTATGACACAGTCTCAGTTCCAGGCTGCTTACTGTCTCTGGTCTGATCCCCATTCCATCACACTGCCCTGGTGTGTGTTTCTATGTTGCTTCTGGGCATGCGCAAAATGCACAAATAAATATTCTCACCCCAATAAAAGTGAGAAAAGGGAATAAGCTATTGGAAAGCGAGGATTCCTCCACCCCTTTGTTTTAAGTCTTAGGGGCCTATGTGTTATACCTCAGAGCTTACACAGAGAAGGAATGTGAAGACAGCTAAAACATC
This sequence comes from Tragelaphus eurycerus, assembly GCA_935064755.1. Taxonomy (NCBI): domain Eukaryota; kingdom Metazoa; phylum Chordata; class Mammalia; order Artiodactyla; family Bovidae; genus Tragelaphus; species Tragelaphus eurycerus. Next base: position 13,001,188 of record CAKXYN010000057.1, read on the forward strand.
CAGAAATTGAGATGGCAAACTGAGTGGGGAACAATCCTGCTGTGTAGGGAAGAGGCTGAGAAACAAGGCAGACACTCCCAGGCCCCTCACCCCACTCAGTACCAGCACCTTGGCCAATCTAAGGGAATGCACCCACTCTTCAGCTAAGGTTGGTCTTAAGCCTTGGCACAAGAAGCATCCTTGTGGCCTGGACAGAACACCAGTCCCATGTGGCCCCCTGCAAAGCTCCTACTTGTGGAAAAGATGTCCACAGGGCAGTTTCCTTGCAGCCTGCATGGAGTCCCAGCAGATGGCGCAGTCATCGTTATTGACAGCTAGCTCCTCTGGAGTTGCCACTGCAAACCTGTAAGAAAAAAACGAAAACCATCAGAGAGTGCAGCTGGCAGGGATTTCTGTCAATCCCACAAACACTGAGCATCACTTGCGTCACAGATTTCACCTTTCTAGCAGCACAGTTACAGAGGAATCATGTTCACCATGAAATCTCCACTCACAGAAACCATGACAACCATGTTCTCTCCAGAGATCATCAAAGAGCAGGAAACCCATATACAGAAACCGACTGTGTCGTAACACAACGGCCCTCGTTAGTGATGACATGAGTGAACATTTCTGGGTAGATAAGAGGAGTTAAGACACCTCAGAGAGCCAAACTGCTCCCCTGGACACAAAAAGGATGCCTGTTAATAAGCTCACACTTTTCAGGCTTGGTTTAGCCTCAGGATGCCAAGTGAACACCTCAGTGAGGTTAAGAGTGTGAGAGACAGAATGTGTGTTTGTGTGTGTCTGTGTGTGTATGTAAGCATGCATGTGTAAGGAACAAAAAGGGCAGAAGCCCAAGGAGACTTCCATTTAATGATGATGATGATAAAAATAACGATGTAATAAAAGAACCTAATATTTACTCAGTACTGTTCTAAGTATATTATGTTCATTATCCCACTGAATCCACCCAACATTCCGGGAAGAAGGTATTGTTATTATCCCTAGGCTTAAGCAACCCAGGCAGAGGGAGGTAAGTAAACTGTCCAGAGTCACACGGTAACTAAGTGGGCTTCACATCTAGGCAGTCTGACTTCCGAGCCTGGACTTTTCACCATTCCATTAACAGCTGAAAAAAGCAGGGATATAACCTGGGATCTGTTATTATTAAAGATCTCAAATGTGTCAACATGGGTGGCATCAACCTGCTGACTCACCTGGCTTCCATGTTTCCGACCACTCGCAAATAATTCTTGTGCCGGCGGATGCGACGTTGTACTTCATGAAACAGGTAACGCAGCTGCATGAAGATGACCAAGCTGGCCATGGACAACCAGATGTTGCCAAATAACTTGATGAGAGGGAGACAGAATAAAATGTACAGTAAAGGTCAACGTGAACTGGCTAGCGCCAAGGGCGAGGCAAGCAACGGAAGGTCTGAGTCGTGGGTGAAGGTGAGCAGGAGCAGCCACTGGGGAAGCAAATGCGCATACTCCTCTCACGACTCTCAACACTGCCCATGCTCTGGGGCTTAGTCATTCCATCCACAGCCATCTGTTCTGAGGAGCTCATCAGAAAGTTTAAAGCTTTATGCCAAATGATGTACATTCATGCAATTATAAAACAGAAAACCAGCAAACAGACCAAACACCCAGTAGGGGAACAGTTATACTGTGAACTCACATAATGTAATATTGTATACTCATTATATGTATCATAAAATATAATTATATCCTATTCTATTTTATATATAACATTTTGAAGATTAATAATATGGGTAAATAATATTTTAAGTGAAAAGAGGAAAAAAGTACTTCAAAAAAAACTAACATGTGACCAAAAAATTACGTAAAGATGTGAAGAGGCAAACAACTGAATAAAATCTAAATACCCTTATTATGGGAGCGGGTGTTCAGTGGCTAGGGGTGTGGAATTGAAGGAAGCAAAGTGGTCAAAACGTACAAACTTCCAGTTGTAAGATAAAAACTTAGTGGGGATATAACATACGACATGATAACTAGTTATAACAGTGCTGTATGCTGTATTTCAATTAAATCATCACACCTCTGTCACAGAATTTTTATCTTAAAGGTATTAAAATGATTGAAAAGAAATGTTGCTAGAACAGGAAGATGCACATAATACAACAGCTACAAAAACCTAAGCTATATGCCCAATACATGATAAATATATGGCTCTGAATAAATAAAGAAGCAGTAACCACAAAAAAAAGTCAACACTTAACTTTGGACATTTGTTGGCGGGGGCTTTTTTTTTTTAAGAAGTACGTTTTCAAAGTCATTTTTAAAAAGTACACTTAGAAATGTGCTATGTTCAACTCCCAAATTTTTAAATGCTACTTTGACTGGCTTATGATATAAACAAATTGCCACCAAATATGTTGATTCTCACCATTCTGAGATCACTGAAGTGCTAACCAGGGAAGCAGGTTTTCAACATGGTGATTTCTTGCACACCAAAATAAAATGCAAACAATGAAGTAGGAGAAATTAAGAATATAGACTTTGCTTTTAATTACAAAGATGGAACATTTATGCATCCATGAAGCAGCTAACACTGTGGGAGTCCCCTTTACCACCTACAAAGTAACTGCTAAATATCAGAAGCCACGGAATCTATGAGGAGAGGAATTCTCTTAATACCATGCTAAAAGAATTATCTACTGACTTGGTCAGCAGAGTGAGTTAAGTCTCCTGGGAGGACAGCAAACACCTCTTGAGCTGGGCACCAAAGCTGTTCCACGCTGTTTTACAACCATTGGCCAGAAAGAAAAAAATGGGAGGGGCACAGTTGCATCATTTTTATAGTCTTTTAAGTGGGTCATCCACAAATGTTTCACTTATTAAACTCTGTACTAAACAGAGTTCCTGATTCTAAAAACTTAGCTCTCTCTGTTGGAGTTCCCTCTGGGAAACTTACCAACATGTGAATATGGTGCATGAGGTCCAACGACAAGAGAGTGAGCTCCATGACAAAATCTGTGTAATAGACATACGTCCCCTTTCCTTCCCATGTCCCTTCATGGTTGAGGTCCCAGAGGTGAATTACATATCTGCCATGAACAGAGAAGAATCATGTTAATGATTTACTGTCACAATTGAACTTGTTTTAAATAGGATACAGTAGAGTCATATTTTTACAAATTTTTTACATGGTATATTTTAAAATCAACTGTATGAGTAGACCTCCATCACCTCCCTCCCAAATTTCTACTCACCGTAAAATCACATGAGCAGTCCTCACTGTCACAAGAAGAGACTATTTTAAAAAAGAGAGATTTTTTTTCCTTTTAGTAAAGCTCAGGATTGCTCAGACCAAATTAACTTTTGCAAAATGATCAAAGACAAATATTTCTCAATTCAATTAAAAAGCAAGTTGTTCAATGGCTGGGGGGTGAGGGGGACTTGGAGGATGGTAGTCACAAGCTACCGTTATAAGGTAAACAAGTATGGGGGATGTAAGGTATAACATGACTACAGGCAATAGTGCTGCATTGTATGCTTCAAAAGTTATGCAGAGAGGACATCCTAAAAAGTTTCATCACAGGGGAAAAAACATTTTGGGGGTATTAAGAGGATACTTATTGTGGTAATAATCATTTCACAAATTATCATCATTATGTTGTACATCTTAAACTTATACAGACTCTTTATCTCATTAAAACTAAAAAAAAAAAAAAAAGCAAGTTACCAACCATTTTAGTTCATGTGCTTCAACTTTCCATGGAATATTCTCATGACCTAGAAACTCACTTTTATTGAGCCTTTTCCTGTTAATAGGTGACAACCAACTACACCTATCCAGCTCCTGGGGATGCCTTCCACAATCTTGAGGTCACTGAGTTTGACAATCACTTCTATTTTATACAGCACTGAGTCACCGTAATTGATAACCCAAAGAGGCTGTCTGAATACCTGGTGACCATATACTCAAGGTGAGGTTTAGACCCTACTATCCTAGACAATCTACGAGTCCCTGCTTGCTGCATAATGCCTTCTGCACCCTGTTCACTGACACAGAAGAAAACCGAATGCAGGAAATCAATAAAATAAGACCTTCACGGTATTTTGCATTATAGAAACTGATGCTAAAAAAAGTTTCCTCTTAATCTAGGAGAATTACACATCAACATTCTTAGAGATTAGAAAACTTTCATTTACAAATAGAAAATACTTTGCACAGAAGAGAAACACTATAAAAACATGATTTAGCTCAAAATGTCAAATCTATAACATGATAATTTATCTTAAGAACTTAATGAGCTAAAATAAAAATATGTACTATGACCCAATAGATCTATTTTAAGTATCTTTATTTTTAGGTATACCTTTTTTAAAGTTTGGCCTAGTAGTAATTAAAAGCTCGAGAAACCAAAAAGGAAAACAATGTACTTACACTACATTATACTCCAAAATGAACACTATTAAGCAAAATAAATTTTAATCCTATTCTAACAAATTCCCAATTAGCACTTTAAACTTACTGTTTTGATATTAGCCATCTATTAATAATGATACTAGATATCTATTATTTCATTCTTTCATTAATAGCAATTATGGACAAGATAAAAGTGTTTTTCCTTTGGCCTGAAAAAAAAAAGCAAATATAGCCACTGAAAAGAAAGAACATACAAAAAATCTGATTTTTATTGAATAGAAATTAGTATTTTCAGAAAGGTTTTTAAAATACATTTTAAATATACATGAATATCTCAGATTATTCTCTGAAAATAATGAATATAGTTTTCATATTTATTGTATTATTCTGTAAAATCTTAATTTATGGCCTATCTAACCAATTACAGGTGGTAGTTAAGTCACTAAGCCAAGTCCAACTCTTTGCAAACCCCTGGACTGTAGCAGGTCAGGCTCCTCTGTCCATGGCATTTCCCAGGCACGATTACTGGAGTGAGTTGCCATTTCCTCCTCCAAACCAATTACAGGGTATTTCCCTATTGTTACCAAGCACTGCTTCTTAAGGAGAAAACCTTTCCCACTTTGAAGTCATAGATGTTGGATTATGCCAATTTTACCACTTTGGAACTTTTAGCAGTTCAGCTGCCATGCCATTTTCCCATCCATAAACAGCATGTAAGGTATTTACAACAATCCCCAGTGTACAGTAAGCACTATGTATAACTGCTGGCAAAAATAATTACAACTGACCCTTGGGCAACAGAGGAGTGCCTAATTTATCATCGGCCCTCCGTATCCAGGTCCTCTGCACCTGTGGATTCAACCACCCAGGGACTAGGTAGTATTTCCTCCTGAAAAATATCCACATGTAAGTGGACCCACACAGTTCACACATTGTTCAAGGGTCAACTGTACTTTTTATTAGGTTGTAGCAAGGATTACATGAAATAACATACATAGAAGCATCCAGTACCAGAACCCAATCTAAAACAAAGGAACACCAAAAATGTTTGTTAAAATGAAAGACCAGCTATCCATCATGGGTGAAAAATAATCTGTCAACCACCCTCTAGCTTCCTTGGAAATACACGGGAACACAACCAGAGCAAAAGCCTATGTCCGTATCTTACCTCTGCAGCCATGAAAGCCAACGTGTGCATCCCATGGGTGTAGCCTGTGACGCAACAGACGACTGCTAACCCACAGCAGGAAAGCAGCATGGCGATCAGGAGGGACAGAACTCGGCCGTGGCTACTCATGGGGGTGGTGGGAGAAAAAGAAAGCTGGAAGGACAAAACAGAAGACAGAAGCTCATTCTTCAGCATGGCAGGGTTAAACCTGACTGAGAAATTCAAGGTTAATCTTGGTGTCTTTGTTGGGACGTCTGCACAGAAAAGTATCCCATTACCAGATGGTCAGAATTCTCCAGCCAACCTCAATATGAGTATGCACTGATACCTTGAGATCTTCACCATTTAATTTAGGGACCATAACAATATACATGATATTTTCATCTCAAATTCCCAAGAATCCTCCTAGCGGTGGGGTTATAAGCCTCTATAAACAACTTGCCAGAGTTCTGTCATTCTCCCTCTGGCTTCAACAGGACTCTGGGCAACGCCATGTCCTGTCGTGCTCTTTCTCAATCTTGCTCTAATCCTAACCCCTCAAAGTAACCTGGGGGGACATTCCTAGCCTGTTCACAGCTGGGACAACTGAAGTGTACTCCACGTGAAGATGGACCACTATCGTCGTGCTACGTTAATGGTATGCAAGCAGAGGCAACAGCTTGGAGAAGGGAGGTCTGGAGCTGTGACTCCTGAGCAGGAAACTGTAAATACCAAACCAGCTGGGGAGACAAGAAGCACCTGTTCATGACCCGGGATGGGGGCTGAATTCTGAAACAGCTCAAGGCTGTGGAACTGAGATCAACTCACAGAGAGGTGCAAGGACCACCATGGTCCATGAAGACTGGGTAAAGAAGGGGGCAAAGAGCACTGTGGGGTGGGTTTCACAGAGCAGTAGGATCGCAGGTGCCCATTTGCTCTGGATCTATGAGATCAGTTAGGGAGCACTCAGGAATGAAGATTCTCCCGCACAACTCTGTAGCTGAAAGGCAGAACTTTTACCCAGACAGAAAAGGATTCACTTCTCCAGAGACCAAGGGAGCAAAGGGAGCTATTTCAGCGCTGGCCCGGGGGTGGAAACAACATAAACTAGTCAGAAAGAGTAGCCCCAGGGGCCAGAGTAAGAAAGGAGAAAACGGAAGGAGATTAGAAAGCATCTGGAAGAGATCAGCTATTTTTTCAGTTTAAGCTTCCCTTTCACTCTGATCAAAACAGTTTGTGTTAGGTGAACTGACCCTACATGGGCTGTCATGTAACACTGCTGGGGAGGGAAGAAAGCCTCCTGAGGGGACACTGCCCCTGCATGCCTTGGCTGCTGCAGAAAATTCCTCAAGAAACAGGCAGGAGGTGCCTGAGCCAGAAGCTTTCCCTGGGAGAGCCGTCCTGCACACGCATGTCACGGCTCATTCGTATGACACCACTCAGACCTGCCATGTGTATGCCTAAGCAGGAAAAGAAGAGCTTGGGTAAAAACTCACATATTCAAACCGGTCCTTGCAGAGCTGAACCATCAGGTGCAGAAATACTAGTCCAGCAAACCAGAGGCACCACATGACCACTTCTTCCACTGTTTGGACATTCAGCACCCCGAAAATGAAAATGAACTTGTAGAAAATAAAATTCCAAAACTTGTCCTTGAGGTGCTAAAAAGAAAAATATTTGTAAAGGTGAGTACCATTACACCTAATCTGTTCTAGAGACAGTAAGCTGGCTTTTAAGGAGGAGAGAATATTCTATTCTGTTTTCTAACGCTTGTCCATTACAAAACCGAAGGCAAAGAAAGAAATGAGCCCTGTGAAGAACAAAGTTAAGACATCTAGGAAGTAATGTATAGATTCTGGATTGAATTCCTCAGTCAGTTATGAAATTTTAGACATTTAAGAGTGGAGTAATATTAGTTTAGTATAATATTAATAATATATGTTATATAACAAAATAAAACACAGAATAAAAAAGAATGGTGACAGCTACAAGTATCATTTTTACTACTTTCGCTCTCTGAATTCTTAAAAGATTAGACATTCTTTTTTTTAAACATCCTTCAGATTCAAAAATAACATATGCTAATTTTCCAGCTATAATCAATAATGTATGAAAAAGTACAAAGAAAAGGTAAAACAAAAATGATGTCTTAACATTTTCATGCAGTTTTCTTCCTAAATGTAAAGCACTGATGCCAATGAACACTGTCTGAATGGACCACTTTGGTGGTTCAGATGGTCACTGAAATGCTTTTCACCATTCAAAAAATATTGCAATGAATATCTTTGTACAAGATTCTATTTTTTCAGCAAAGGTTATGGATGTTATTATGGTTTCTAATTATAAATGTACACGCCCACATAAATATATCTGCTTCACTGTCTTACACTGAGAATGTCCAGTTTTAAAAATATTTACCGTCCTGAAAAAAAAGAAGGGCAACGAGGAGCATCAACCCAACAGATATTAAAAAGCACCATCAAGCACAGTGGTGGAACTGAGTGCAGAGGAGAAGGATGAAAACATGGCTCCTAAGTTTACTTTTATATAAAGTTTTTAAACTGTGTAAATGTTTCACAAATTCAAAATTTTAAACAGAAAGAAAAGCAAAATTGAAAAAAAAAAACAAACCAGAAATAATTGAACCCACGTATGGAACACATTGATAACAAGACTATTTAAAGATAAGAGTTATTTTGAGAATTTTAAAACACTGTACTATGCCTAGACACCCTTTGTTCAGAGAACAAAATGAACTAGGAATCCTTAGTGAATGTCTGTTTCCAGATCTGGGGCAGGAAGCATGAGGTGAAGATAGAACATTCTGTGCCCTGGTTCTGAACCTTCATTCCACCATCTATTTCCTGTGTGGCTTTGGTTACCATCCCCATGCTTTGGTTTCCCATCTATAAGACAGGTCTTATAACAATAGCATATATCTCATAGAATAGTTGGGGGAACTAAGTAAGTTAATACATATATTGTGCTTAGACAAATGCCACAGTAGGCATTAAGTGCATTAAAAAAAAAAAAAATCCTTGTTCTACACCGCCACTGAACAGTTTAATATTTGTCCCATTTTAGGTATTCAGTGTCTTTGCCCCTAGTATTTACTCTACTTCTTCAACTTTAAGCACCCAGAAAGTAAACCCATGTCAACTCTGTAGTGTTCTAACTCAAAACAGTGCTTAGTAAATACTACAGGGTGACACTGGTCAGAAATGGTCATCACAGAACAACATGAAAGACGTGATCTACACAGAAAAAAGAGATGAGTGACAAATGTGCCGATTACGATTACCTCCAGGTATTTAAAAAATCTCTGTAACACTTCAAGGTCAATTTTCTGTAAATTTTGAACTGGTATTTAACATTTTAGGAAACATAAAGTGGTACATAAGGCCCACTGGTGCCAGAACAATCCACCAACAATTGGATGGCTTGCTTGGCCTGACTGATTTCTGGCCCACAAGTCAAAGTTTTACTTGAAAACAGAAGAAGCATCAAAGAAAGCTTTTGGGAACTTCCCTGGTGGTCCAACGGCTGGGGGCCTGAGTTTGATCCCTGGTCCGGGAACTAGATCCCACATGCCACAGTGGTGCAGCCAAATACACAAATTAAATAAAATTTTTTTAAAAAAGTTTTTGTATGCTACCAAAAAAACTAAGTTCTATTAATCCCATCTAGGAGACCTCTGGAGTTGATATTTTGCAAAAAGTGCTCAATACTCACTAATGAAAAATTGGGGGGAAAATAAAAAGTCCTGCTCTTCACAGCATCCAAGGGCTCAATCACATAGTAAATGCATTTTAACTCTGCCCAGGACCTCAGCTGACTTGATAACAAGAGATCTGGGTTGAAAAGGGTATGTAAGGGGTGAGGCCACTGTGTACTGTTAATGTATGGACGGTAGGTTTTTGTGTCTTACCACTGGAATCAGACAAAATACAACACAGTTCTGCTCATATGTTATTGTTGTAAAGGCCAGTTCTAAAGTCTTACTTTAAAACACACCATTCTACACTCTACCCGCTAAAATCCTTTGGGGAACTGCCAATCTGCACAGTATGTTCGTGGCATTAATTCTTTAATGAAAGCACATCCTGCTCATATATACATTCTAAGAATAATGTTCAAATGTCAGACTATCTCACCTGAACACTGACTTACAAAATGAGGAATCTTAATATTCCTTTCCAAAGGGAAAAACTAAAATCTCTCAGTAAATTCCTTTGGAAAAGTACCCATATTCTAAAGAATGATATATATACGATTACTCAAACAAAAAAAGTCAGAGCTTCTTTCAGAATTACCTCATAAATGTCATGGGGAAATAGCAATCAAGAACAATACTGGGACAGCCTGCTTACACTGAATACAGACTGTGGACTACATGAAGTATTTTACCAATGCTGAATTTCCTGATGTTGATCATTGTCCTATGGTTATATAAGAAAAGCTCCTTGCTCTTAGGAAACATATACTGCACTATTTGAGGTTCTACACGATGTCCCCGGTTTATTCTCAAACAGATCAGAAAAAAACATATAGATAAAAGGTGAATATATATATAGATATACATATTTATATATAGGTAAAAGGTGAATGTATATAGATATAAATACTTATATATAAATAAAAGGTGTATATATATATATATAGACATAGATATTTATATATAGATAAAAGGTGAATGTTAGAGCAGATGGGGCAAAATGTTAATAACTCTGAATCTGGATAAAATCTATATGGGAGTTCTTCATACTATTTGTGCAACTTTTCTGTAAGTTTGAAATCATACCCAAGAAAGTTTTTGTTTTTTTAATCTAGTCACAAGAATGCATCCTTGCTGTGTGGACTTACCTGTCTTTCGCTCACTCGAAGAGGGCCAAACACGATACACTGGATTAGCTTAGCCACCAACATCAAGATGCAGCAAGCAGTATTTACTAGAACCTATACACAAACCAAAGAAAGGAAGTTTATTTCCTCTTGTTGAAAAGTAAATGCAGCTCTAAAAATTTTCTATTGGGAATTCAGCCAGCATTTCTAATGACTGAACTTTTCCAGTTTTCTACCAGTACAAGATCAGTAACATCTGAAGAGGCACATTTTTATGGGTGGTGGGGGTATGGATGAGCAGTGGGGAGGGAAGGTACCAGCTTGGTGGTGAACTCACAGAGCCCTGTCCCAATGTGTACTCTTCAGAAGGCCATTATGCCCTTCAGTCTTAACTGAATTGAGCGTAAACTCTGTACTGTATGTGTAAAACTGTATACACCTTAGAAAACCATATCTCCGAGGCATATCAATCCTCACATTAAGATTTTGAACAGTCTAGAAGAAAACTTTTCCAGAAAATGTTGTTATCATGAACAGTAAAAGTCCACCACCCAAACTTCCTACACTGCTCTATTCAAAAACACGAAATAGGGAGAAGAGGGTAAATGGTCACAAAGAGTCTACAAGATCATGGAGAACTGAGAATCAAAAACATACACATTTTCAAATATACTGCAATGGGACAAAAGATATCTGTGCTTGGTGTTGGCCTTAAAGCAAAGGTTCTGGGGCATTCGAGGAGAGCAGTATCAAGAAAGCAGGAAGAAGGAAGCAAAGTGGCAGGAGGAGCTGAGAACAGCGACCATGAGACGCCAGTGGCAGTGCAAGGCTTTCTTCATCAGCAAGTAGAAAACTTCCTTAGTAATGAAGAAAGCCCTCATGCCTAAACAACAGATCTAACGCTTACAAATGAAACTGTGGGCTGCCCCAACTCAGAAGTTAGTCTGGCACACCACCTTACTGACGCTCCAGTGATTTTTAAAACCAAAGAATCTGAAAAAGCCAAAAGGACGTTGATGCAGAACTGTACAGGGGACTTTTAGTTAGAGCAAATGACAGAAAAGACTACTTCAATCGTTGTTTCACTAAGTGTACAGGAAGGTGAAGGTGCCAGATTCCTCTTCCCAGGCCATCCGTCCCTCTACTTCTAAAAGAAGCAAACGATGCTTTCAGTTCAGTTGCTTAGTCGTGTCCGACTCTTTGCGACCCCATGAATCGCAGCACACCAGGCCTCCTGTCCATCACCAGCTCCCAGACTTCACTCAGACTCACGTCCATCAAGTCGGTGATGCCATCCAGCCATCTCATCCTCTGTCGTCCCCTTCTCCTCCTGCCCCCAAGCCCTCCCAGCATCAGAGTCTTTCCCAATGAGTCAACTCTTCACATCAGGTGGCCAAAGTATTGGAGTTTCAGCTTTAGCATCAGTCCTTCCAGTGAATACCAAGGACTGATCTCCTTTAGGATGGACTGGTTGGATCTCCTTGCAGCCCAAGGGACTCCCAAGAGTCTTCTCTAACGCCACAGTTCAAAAGCATCAATTCTTCGGCTCAGCTTTCGTCACAGTCCAGCTCTCACATCCATACATGACCACAGGAAAAACCATAGCCTTGACTAGACAGATCTTTGTTGGCAAAGTAATATCTCTGCTTTTGAATATGCTATCTAGGTTGGTCATACCTTTCCTTCCAAGGAGTTAAGCATCTTTTAATTTCATGGCTGCAGTGAGTAAATAAAGGAAGGTGACAGAAGAGGGTAATATAAGGAAGGAAACTCCCTAGGATCTCTCCAGGTTCCTCTCTGTACTTGACATTACCCAGCCCTTTGGTAACCCTGATGCATTATGTATCATGAATGGTAGCCCTGATTCATTACAAAAGAATAAACTATGTTTAGTTACATTCTACCTGTCTAATGGGACAAGGAAGTATGGGATGTATTTTCAAAGAACTAAAACAAAAATAGTGCTGAAAAATAAACTGTTCTGGTAATTAATTTCTTCAGATAACCAGAAAAAACCCTGGAATTAGCTATCCAAAACATCCTAACTTCCTTAAGTATTGTGGAACAGCCCTATTCAAAACATTCCAACAAATTGGACAGAATACTAAATTTCAAGGAAATGAAATAGATGTTTAAAAGGCTCATCTTCCTTGTGCTCTAAATGAGTTAGTAGGAACCCCAATCATGTCAATTAAGGAAAAAAATGCCATAAGACAGAACTACAACCACAGTCCCTCATGCCATATGCCCCAGCTGAACCGGATTTTTAAAGTCAGCCAAACATCCATTCTCAGCCTAATTACAACACAATTTTTTTTTAAGTCTTCCTGTTTTTGCAGGTAGGCATATGAAATACAGAAATAAATTCAACATATTTAGCACCTACATGTTAAAGGTATGTGGGAGGTTAAAAGAAATGAGGTTGATTTGGACCCTGCACTCAAAGAGCTGTTAGGATCTACAGGACACAGAACTTGGTCAACATCTAACAGACCAAGCCAGCTGCTCTCCTGAGAATAGGAGAAATCAAATTTAGAGTCACTCAACCATTTCTCTAACCTAAACAGCTTTCTCACATACCCTGGGGTACAAAATAAGCAACAAAGTATTACTTCTCAGTTAAAACTTTTTTTTTTCAGTTTTTCTAAGTTCAGACATAAGGTATAAAAACTTCGTAACTCTGATTTACCAAAAAAAAAAAAGTGAAAGTCTCTGATAATTTCATCAGCACTATATCATTTCTATTTTAAATATAAATGGAAGATTTGAAAACTAGCATGGCTAAGAAGGGGAAAAAAGACTGATACCAGTAAACTGATATTAGGAAGAGATTTTACATAAAAAAGAAAAAGATAATATTTTGTGAACTTTATATGAAAGTGAAAGCTATACAAGATTGGAAGTAACTAAAGATTTTAAGATCATGAAAAAGTGCTTTTGAAACACCTCGGTTCAGTTCAGTTGCTCAGTCGTGTCTGACTCTTTGCAACCCCATGGACTGCAGCACACCAGGCCTCCCTGTCCATCACCAATTCCCAGAGTTTACCCAAACTCATGTCCATTGGGTCGGTGATGCCATCCAACCATCTCATCCTCTGTTGTTCCCTTTACCTTCAATCTTTTCCAGCATCAGGGTCTTTTCAAATGAGTCAGTTCTTTGCATCAGGTGGCCAAAGTATTGGAGTTTCAGCTTCAACATCAGTCCTTCTAATGAATATTCAGGACTGATCTACTTCAGGATGGACTGGTTGGATTTCCCTGCAGTCCAAGGGACTCTCAAGAGTCTTCTCCAACACCACAGTTCAAAAGCATCAATTTTTCGGCACTCAGCTTTCTTTATAGTCCAACTCTCACATCCACACGACTACTGGAAAAACCATAGCCTTGACTAGACAGATCTTTGTTGGCAAAGTAGTATCTCTGCTTTTTAATATGCTGTCTAGGTTGATCGTGAAGAGTTGGACACGACTGACTGACCTCACTTTCACTTTTCACTTTCACGCACTGGAGAAGGAAATGGCAACCCACTCCAGTGTTCCTAACTGGAGAATCCCAGGGATGGGGGAGCCTGGTGGGCTGCTGTCTATGGGGTCGCACAGAGTCGGACACATCTGAAGTGACTTAGCAGCAGCAGCAGCGTGTTGGTCATAGCTTTCCTTCCAAGGAGTAAGCGTCTTTGAATTTCATGGCTGCAGTCAACCATCTGCAGTGATTTTGGAGCCCCCAAAAATAAAGTCTGACACTGTTTCCACTGTTTCTCCATCTATTTGCCATGAAGTGACGGGACTGGATGCCATGATCTTAGTTTTCTGAATGTTGACTTTTCAGCCAACTTTTTCACTCTCCTCTATGCTTTCATCAAGAGGCTCTTAGTTCCTCTTCGCTTTCTGCCATAAGGGTGGTGTCCTCTGCATATCTGAGGTTATTGATGTTTCTCCCAGCAATCTTGATTCCAGCTTGTGCTTCATCCAGCTCAGCATGTGGCATGATGTACTCTGCATATAAGTTAAATAAGTAGGGCGACAATATGCAGCCTTGATGTACTCCTTTCCCAATTTGGAACCAGTCTGTTTTTCCATGCCCGCTTCTAACTGTTGCTTCTTGACCTGCATACAGATTTCTCAGAAGGCAGGTCAGGTGGTCTGGTATGCCTGGCTCTTGAAGAATTCTCTTCTACTTACAGAAAAAAATGTCAATTTCACACATACTGTCATTCCAATACAGATATAAATTTCAAAACTGACAGAGCCTTGAAAAATTGAAAATACAGGAAGAAACATAATTCAAGCTGTCTTCATTTAAAAGTAAATCCTTGGATTAACATATAAACACCACCATATATAAAGTGCTTCCCTGATAGCTCAGTTGGTAAAGAATCCGCCTGCAATTCAAGACCCCAGTTCAATTCCTGGGTCAGAAAGATCCACTGGAGAAGGGACAGGCTACCCACTCCAGTATTCTGGCCTGGAGAATTCCACGGACTACATAGTCCATGGGGTCGCAAAGAGTTGGACATGACTGAGTGACTTTCACTTTCACTATATATAAAAGATTAGCAACAAGGACCTACTGCATAGCACAGGGAACTCTACTCAATATTCTGTAATAACCTATATGAGAACAGAATATGAAAAAAGGGATGTATGTACATGTATAACAATCACTTAGCTGTACACACGAAACACAACACTGTACCTCAGCTATATTCCCATAGAAAATTAAAAGCGAATTGCAAATCAGATCCCACTAGGTCATTAGTGATATTCTTACAGAAACAACACTCCAGTCCATATTTAAACCAATAAAACCATGACAAACCTTCTCACCTTCAATAATCAAAATGAGACTCATTTTCAACAGGCCTAGTCTAAACTTGATCCTTACAGACCACAGTAAAAGTACTAACCTCCTTCTATAATCTTCCCTTGTAGGCAGAATCCAAACTTACACATAAGTAAGTTTAAGGAGCTCACTGGAACACTGTTTATAATACCAGAAAAATGGAAAACAATTACATGGCCATTAGGGAGAAAAGTTCAATAAAGTGCAAAAACAGCCATTCAGTGGAATACAATGAAGCCAGGAAAACTAACTCAGCAGTTCTACATTTACTAGCATTATCTAGAACCTTCAAGATAACTTTCTCACTGTAAAAAAGCAAAGTGTAGAAATGTGATTACTATACTACTTTCTGTGTAAAAAAGAAAGAACATGTATAAATACTATGGGTTTCCCTGGTGGCTCAATGATAAACGCAAGAGATGTGGGTTCAATCCCTGGGTCAGGAAGATCCCCTGGAGAAGGAAATGGCAACCCACTCCAGTATTCTTGCCTGGAGAATTTCATGGACAGAGCAGACTGGTGGGCTACACAGTCCATGGTGTCACAAAAGACTCAGACATGACTTAGCAACTAAACAACAACAACATATATACCATATTGCATACATACTATATATATTTGCATATGTTAATGCGAACTGCGTCAAGGACTTGATCAATCTGGGTATTTCTTAATTTTCTACTTAACACCAGCACTAATTACAAGAAACTGGTAAGTGCCACTTTCAGGGGAGGGAGGCAGGTAAGAGGGAGAGGGAAATTTACTTTTCATTGTATACATCACTTGTGCACCTTTTGCCTTCTGTACCATGACCATACCTGATTTACTAACTTTTTCAAGTTAAGAATCTATTGAAAAAAAAATGATCTATTCAAGTTTAGAATCTAACCCGACCAGTTCTTAAGTTTCACATTACTTTTCTCATTGTACCATGGGAGATAGACAAGTAACAAACCCAAACTGGGCAGCCTAAGTCACAAGTTAACCTGGTATAACACACTATTTCTACTGTATTAAAATACTTCAGAAAAGTTTCTATCTATAGCAGTGTTTAAAAAAAAAAAAAAACTTTAATTATTTTTTGAAAATCTCACCAAATGCCTTTATTTTTTCTTGTCTATACAAAATAAAAACAAGTTGTGCTAGTCCTTGAGTAGTCTTAACCAAACAGACCAGGTAGTAATGACCCAAGGAACCCCTACTGAATCAAGCTTAATGTAATTCCCTTTGCTCTAAAGGCCCCGTAAGAAAACTTTTCTCCCAGAACGGCTCTACTGTCCATCTAGAAGGAACAGAAACTAAGCCATGAGACAGGCTGGTCTGAGAGGAAGAGAAGAGGTGCTGAGAGACAGCTTGGCCACATGTATCACTGTGTGACCCTGTGGCTGTTTCTGATTCTATAAAATGCTGGCTACCAATGGGTACATTCCTGGTGGCTCAGATGGTAAAGCGTCTGCCCGCAATGCGGGAGACCCAGGTTCGATCCCTACGTTGGGAGATCCCCTGGAGAAGGAAATGGCAACCCACTCCATTACTCTTGCTTAGAAAACTCCATGGATGGAGGAGCCTGGTGGACTAGAGTCCATGGGGTCGCAAAGAGTTGGACACGACTGAGCAACTTCATTTAATGGGGCATTATTTATGACCTTGTGACAAAATGCAATTCAACTCCCAGGAACCGTTTCAAGGATACAACTGATATGGATGTTACTTAGTCTCCTACTTAACACCAAAAACTACCTACCTCCCACCCCCCACCCCCACCACACACACACAAACACATCTTTTATCAGTGTCCTCTTTGAAGGACACTCAGTTCAGTTCAGTTGCTCTCATTTGTGTCCGACTCCTTGCGACCCCATGAATCGCAGCACACCAGGCCTCCCTGTCCATCACCAACTCCCGGAGTTTACTCAAACTCATGTCCATCAAGTCGATGCCATCCGGCCATCTCATCCTCTGTCATCCCCTCCTCATCCTGCACCCAATCCCTCTCAGCATCAGAGTCTTTCCCAGTGAGTCAACTCTTCACATCAGGTGGCCAAAGTATTGGAGTTTCAGCTTTAGCATCAGTCCTTCCAGTGAACACCAAGGACTGATCTCCTTTAGGATGGACTGGTTGGATCTCCTTGCAGCCCAACGGACACCCAAGAGTCTTCTCCAACGCCACAGTTCAAAAGCATCAATTCTTCGGCTCAGCTTTCGTCACAGTCCAGCTCTCACATCCATACATGACCACAGGAAAAACATAGCCTTGACTAGACAGACCTTTGTTGGCAAAGTAATGTCTCTGCTTTTGAATATGCTATCTAGGTTGGTCATACCTTTCCTTCCAAGGAGTTAAGCATCTTTTAATTTCATGGCTGCAGTCAACCATCTGCAGTGATATTGGAGCCAAGAAAAATAAAGTCTGACACTGTTTCCACTGTTTCCCCATCTATTTGCCATGAAGTGATGGGACCAGTTGCCATGATCCTAGTTTTCTGAATGTTGAGCTTTAAGCCAACTTTTTCACTCTCTTATTTCACTTTCATCAACAGGCTTTTTAGTTCCTTTTCACTTTCTGCCATAAGGGTAGTGTCATCTGCATATCTGAGGTTATTGATATTTCTCCCGGCAATCTTGATTTCAGCTTATGCTTCTTCCAGCCCAGCGTTTCTCATGATGTACTCTGCAGATAAGTTAAATGAGTAGGGTGACAACATACAGCTCTGACGTACTCCTTTTCCTATTTGGAACCAGTCTGTTGTTCCACGTCCAGTTCTCACTGTTGCTTCCTGACCTACATGTAAGTTTCTCAAGAGGCAGGTCAGGTGGTCTGGGATTCCCATCTCTTTCAGAATTTTCCACAGTTTATTGTGATCCACGCAGTCAAAGGCTTTGGCATAGTCAATAAAGCAGAAAGATGCTTTTCTGGAACTCTCTTGCTTTTTCCATGATCCAGCAGATGTTGGCAATTTGATCTCTGGTTCCTCTGCCTTTTCTAAATCCAGCTTGAACACCTGGAAGTTCACAGTTCATGTATTGCTGAAGCCTGGCTTGGAGAATTTGGAGCATTACTTTACTAGCATGTGAGATGAGTGCAATTGTGCGGTAGTTTGATCACTCTTTGGCACTGCCTTTCTTTGGGATTGGAATGAAAACTGACCTTTTCCAGTCCTGTGGCCACTGCTGAGTTTTCCAAATTTGCTGGCATATTGAGTGCAGCACTTTCACAGCATCATCTTTCAGGATTTGGAATAGCTCAACTGGAATTCCATCACCTCCAGTAGCTTTGTTTGTAGTGATGCTTTCTAAGGCCCACTTGACTTCACATTCCAGGATGTCTGGCTCTAGGTCAGTGATCACACCATCGTGACTATCTTGGTCATGAAGCTCTTTTTTGTACAGTTCTTCTGTGTATTCTTGCCATCTATTCTTAATATCTTCTGCTTCTGTTAGGTCCATACCATTTCTGTCCTTTATCAAGCCCATCTTTGCATGAAATGTTCCCTTGGTATCTCTGATTTTCTTAAAGAGATCCCTAGTCTTTCCCATTCTGTTGTTTTCCTCTATTTCTTTGCATTGATGGCTGAGGAAGGCTTTCTTATTTCTCCTTGCTATTCTTTGGAACTCTGCATTCAGATGCTTACATCTTTCCTTTTCTCCTTTGCTTTTTGCTTCTCTTCTTTCACAGCTATTTGTAAGGCCTCCCCAGACAGCCATTTTGCTTTTTTGCATTTCTTTTCCATGGGGATGGTCTTGATCCCTATCTCCTGAACAATGTCACGAACCTCATTCCATAGTTTATCAGGCACTCTATCAGATCTAGTCCCTTAAATCTATTTCTCACTTCCACTGTATAATCATAAGGGATTTGATTTAGGTTATAACTGAATGGTCTAGTGGTTTTCCTTACTTTCTACAATTTAAGTCTGAATTTGGCAATAAGGAGTTCATGACCTGAGCCACAGTCAGCTCCTGGTCTTGTTTTTGCTGACTGTATAAAGCTTCTCCATCTTTGGCTGCAAAGAATATAATCAATCTGATTTCGGTGTTGACCATCTGGTGATATCCATGTGTAGAGTTTTCTCTTGTGTTGTTGCAAAAGGGTGTTTGCTATGACCAGTGTGTTCTCTTGGCAAAACTCTATTAGCCTTTGCCCTGCTCCATTCTGTATTCCAAGGCCAAATTTGCCTGTTACTCAGGTGTTTCTTGACTTCCTACTTTTGCATTCCAGTCCCCTATAATGAAAAGGACATCTTATTTGGGTGTTATAAAAGGTCTTGTAGGTCTTCATAGAACCGTTCAGCTTCTTCAGTATTACTAGTTGGGGCATAGGCTAGATTACCGTGATATTGAATGGTTTGCCTTGGAAACAAACAGAGATCATTCTGTCATTTTTGAGATTGCATCCAAGTACTGCATTTTGGACTCTTCTGTTGACCATTATGGCTACTCCATTTCTTCTAAGGGATTCCTGCCCACAGTAGTAGATATAATGGTCATGTGAGTTAAATTCACCCATCCCAGTCCATTTTAGTTTACTGATTCCCAGAATGTTGACATTCACTCTTGCCATCTCCTGTTTGACCACTTCCAATTTGCCTTGATTCATGGACCTAATATTCCAGGTTCCTATGCGACATTGCTTTTCACAGCATTGGACCTTGCTTCTATCACCAGTCACATCCACAGCTGAGTATTGTTTTTGCTTTGGCTTCATCCTTTCATTCTTTCTGGAGTTATTTCTCCACTGATCTCCTGTAAAATATTGGGCACCTATCAACCTGGGAGTTCCCTTTTCAGTATCCTATCATTTTGCCTTTTCATACTGTTCACGGGGTTCTCAAGGCAAGAATACTGAAGTGGTTTGCCATTCCCTTCTGCAGTGGACCACATTCTGTCACACCTCTCCACCATGACCTACCGGTCCTGGGTGGCCCCACACAGCATGGCTTAGTTTCATTGAGTTAGACAAGCCTGTGGTCCGTGTGATCAGATTGACTAGTTTTCTGTGATTATGTGTCTGCCCTCTGATGCCCTCTCACAACACCTACCATCTTACTTGGGTTTCTCTTACCTTGGACATGGGGTAAGAGACGGACCGCAACACTGGAATGTTACTTTTCTGCAGGCCCCCAGTGACAAGTATAAAATGCCAATAATGCACTTCCCTCCTTATTACACTGATAATTGTGTTCCTCTTTTCACAACATTGAGGAAATAAATGAGATTACATATATAAAGCACATAGCACACATCTAGCAAGCAATTAAACAGCTATCTCCTCCCTCTCACTCTAGAGATTTTCCCTGTATTTTTGGGTTGTTTATCTAGGCCTATGTCCTATCATTTACAAGTTTAGTCTTTCCTTAAGTTGCCCCAAACATTTCTGGAGCTAATATTTTTCTCTCGTCTTTGGAATATTCATCTTAACAACACTCACACCTAGCAAATTACTTTCAGTTCTCAAATTGTATAATTACGTGAAGATGGGCTCTTTAAGGCAAGAGTCAGAAACTTTTTCTCTAATGGGCTATTAGACAGTAAATATTTTAGGCTTTGTAGGCCACATGCTCTCAGTCACATAGTCTTTCTTTAAAAAATTTTTTTCTAATGTAAAAACCAATATTAGCTAATAGGCCAAATAGGCTAACAAGGTTTGCTAATCTCTGCTCTCAGTGATCAGTTCTCTTTTATCCATTTTCATTTTCATTTTCGGTGACTTTTTCCTTTGACATTTGTATTTCGACTATTCTATTTGCATCTAATTAAGTCGTCAGAACCTTAAAATTTGTTCCCTATTTCTATTTCTCTAGTTTACCACTTCCTGCTCTTACCATTTTAAAAGCAAAAATAAAAGTGGAAGAAAAAAAAAAAAAAAAACAGAACAGAACAGGAAAAAACAAAAAAACCAGGAGAAAGTAATGAAACTAATGAGTAAGATTAGCAAAGTTGAAAAGCCAGAAACACCTGAACAATTCAAAACGATGGAAAAGGATCAGGAGATACTTTAATGGAAAGGACATCTGAACAACGTAAAATTAGCCTAGAAATAAATAATAAAATGAAACCTAATCTGGAATGAAAGTTTAAAGACATAAAGAAAAAAACAATCAAGACAAATCTGGGTATTTGTAAGAGTAACAACACTGAGAACCTCCCCTCAAACCTGTTCTCAATATCCAAGCCAGAGGGCCACCGGGATAGCTCTCCTCGGAGCTGGAGTCTTTGGTCACTACATCTCCTAACCTCTTCCCATTCTACATAAATCCATCTTCCCCACTGCTGCTACAGGTCCCCCTCTGAAAAAATCGTCTCATCATGACAGCCCCTTCTCCCCTCCACTCCCACTGAAACCCTTCTGCCCATGAAATAATGTTCACACTCCTTAACAGAGCAGGCAAGGTTTACATAACATGACCTTCACCCCCTACCCCATCCTATCCCTGATCACCCCATCCTCTCCCTGATCAGTTTCTCAACCATTAATGAGAGGAAAATCACTAGGACATTAATTAGAATGAAGACATATTCCTAGCTATATTCATCTAAACTGTGCCCTATGAAAATAAGTTTTAGAGATCAATATGCAAAATAATAGCTATCAGGATTTTACAAACTGGCAGAAAGATCAACTGATTGTTTTTATCTTGCTTGGTTTTTAAAAACTGAATGAGGGTCCTTGGGCAGGGCAAAAAAACACACAACGGGATCCATTTTAATAAAGACTCCACCATGTATTCACTTAATTATGCTAACTGGCAGGTCTCAGAGGAGGGCTTTTGAGATTGCAACTCCTATTCCGCTACTACAGCAGAAACTTAAGTAATGGGTGATGAGGAAAACTGATAATGCACACATGGAAGGTCTGAGGAACCAAGGAAAGCCAAGATAAAAGTGTGAA
Source organism: Tragelaphus eurycerus (assembly GCA_935064755.1). NCBI lineage: Eukaryota > Metazoa > Chordata > Mammalia > Artiodactyla > Bovidae > Tragelaphus > Tragelaphus eurycerus. Next base: position 13,023,288 of record CAKXYN010000057.1, read on the forward strand.
AACCACAGAGCAAAGACCGAAGAACAGCAGCAAGACCAACTGAGAAAGGAAAAAAAAAATCATCCACAGAGAGGAAGAAATCATAAACTCACTGGAGGCAAGATCTCTGTTGAAAAAGCTGGGAAGAAAAGGAAATTTTCTTAAAAATCATAATTTTTCACAGAAAATCAACAGGCTTTAATGTTTTATGTTTATGTAATGCTTTATGAAGAGGTGCTAACCTTGGAACTGGAATGAGTTTTGTACAAAGAGACTGGGGCGGGGGGGTGGGGAGGGGAAAGGGGGAGTAATCATTAAACAATACTGCTGCTGCTGCTAAGTCGCTTCAGTTGTGTCCGACTCTGTGTGACCCCACAGACGGCAGCCCACTAGGCTCCTCTGTCCCTGGGATTCTCCAGGCAAGAATACTGGAGTGGGTTGCCATTTCCTTCTCCAATGCATGAAAGTGAAAAGTGAACATGAAGTCACTCAGTCCTGCCGGACTCTTAGCGACCCCATGGACTGCAGGCTACCAGGCTCCTCCGTCCATGGGATTTTCCAGGCAAGAGTACTGGAGTGGGTTGCATTGCCTTCTCCAATTAAGCAATACCAGTAGTTGTTAAACACTATAGAAGTTACATCTCAAAGGCTTACTTGTATCTTATACTTAAATATATATACATATATCAAAGACTATATTATAATCTCAACATTCGACAAAAGCACTCTTCACATTACTTTATCTGCCAATTAAAATGCAAAAAACAGATTTTTAAAAATCTAGGTTTAACAGACATTAAACAAAAGACATGGGTTGAGTTCTTTCTCTTCTCCCTTCTTCCCTACTGTAAGGTTCAGCTTTACACAGCAGTGCAAGGGAACCTCACCCTTCCCTGCCTTCTACTAATCTCATCAGAAGGACCAAGAGACTTAATCTACACCCACAGAATTCATAAATCCCATTGCTTCCTGATGAAGCACAGTGGGATTAATTACAACAAATGAGCTGTATATCATTCCGTATACTTGTAATATTAATCCCAGTCATTTACAGCCAACTCTCAACCGAAATGGGAACTTACAGGAGGAGACAAGACTCAAGACACCACAGCAAACCCTAGGGACAGACTTCAGTCCCAGAACAACTTTTTCTGATCACTGTGGGATTTCTATGAGGCATTCAAAGGCCAAGGTGGAAACCAAGTTCTTTAGCCAAAATACTGTTGATCTGCCCGCCGGAAATTATCTGTTCTAATAAGTGAAACTAGCATTTATGCCTCCTAAACGCTGCTTATCTTACACTGGCAGACAAACTGGAAGCCTTGTTTTAACACGGATCACTAGCAGGAGAAACCGAGTTAAAATGAAGAGACATCTCTCGATTCCAGATGTTTTGGCTGCCTTCAGAGATCAAAGGAAACTTTCAGGAATCACCAGGTAAAAGCAGCAGGAAAGGAAGCACAGTCTGTATTTGTTGTACGTCCACTCAAAGAGGACAATCACATAATAAAGAACAAAGGAAAAAAAAAAAAAAAACGCTGTGGGAGACGGTCCCTCTCCAAACAACGTCCAAACACACCCAGATGCCCCCAATTCTCCTATGCTCAACATCTGAAATTCTGTCTCTTCTCTCTTTACACGTGAAACGCGTTAACATCTCCCTGCCTGTCCGCGTCCGAAAAGCCTTCCCAACACCGGGGTAACTGACTGCTCTTTGAGGTCTTTCAGTTCACTTCCCGGTGGTCCCTCAGCAACCCCAGCTCGGCCCCCCCATATTTTACTTCTCCCCTCGATTCCCAACCCTCCCCCACCTCCTACCCCCGCCCGTCCCTGGCCGGCCGCCGCGTTCTTTTGCGCCCCGCCCCCTGCGCCTCCCTAACCCCGTCCCAAAGTCCCTTCCTCAGGCCCTCAAAGACGACCCGCCCCGGGGATCCGCTCCCCCTCACGACCCCACCGCCACACCCCAACCCTCACCGGGTCCCACGGAGGCGCGTACGCGGGCGGGGGGCCCCGCCCCACCCGGCCTCACACTCCGGGGTCCCGGGGGGAGGGGACCCCGGCCCCAGCCACGCCCCCCACAGATAATGGGTGACATGGCGGCCCCCACCCCTCGCCCCGCTCCGCTCCTCCTCGACGGGCCCGGCATCCTCGCTCACCCACACGAACAGGCTGTCCGAAAGCAGGTACTGGGCCACGTCGCGGGCCCGGGGTCCCCCGGCGCTCGGCCGGACGAGCGCGGCCGGGTCTGGCTGCACCGGGGCCGTTACCGGCTCCGCCTCTGTAGGCCCGGGCCCGGCCTCGGGCTGACTGAGAGCGCGGTAGGCGCTGACGATGGTGCCGAGCAAGGCCAGGCCGCTGAGGCCCGTGTAGGTGCGGAGGCTGGGCCAGGGGAAGCGCTCGAGGAAAAGCAGCGGCATGGCGGCAGCGGCGGCTTCCAGCCCCAGGCCTCCCCGCGCTGCGGCCGGGTACCGCTGGCCTCGCGAACGGCGCCCACGAGCTCTGGCGTCGCTGGCGTCGCTGCCGCCGCCGCCGCCGCCGCCACCGCGCCGGGCCGGGCCGGGCCGCTCCTGGCCGCTCCGCCCCGCGCCGCTCCCGCTGCTGCCCCTGCCGGCGCGGAAGAGCCTCGGCTGGCTCGGGGCTGGCCGCCGCCCCCAGCAGGGTGCGGGCGGGACGGGCGCGGGGGCGCGGCCTCGGTCCCCCGCCCCCAGCGGTCGCGCTGCCGCCTAGCTGGCGGAGGCCCCGGCCGCAGGCCCTGCGGCCCAGCACCCAGCATTGTCTTCCGCCGACACTCTAGCTCGGCCTGGCCCGCGGACGCTCAGGGCGCCCGCCCTGGGCCGGGCCCAAGCGTCACTCAGGCCCGACGGCGCTGACGGGCGGTCGAGCGCTGGCCGCGTGGGGCCATCCGCAGGACGCCGGGACCCGGGCCACCGCGCGTCCGGCCACTTGTCCTTAGTTTCCTTAACCTCCCCGTAAGCAGGTTACCCCAGAGCCTCCCTGTGGGCCTGGGAGCTTCCCAAGTGGCTGAAAGAGGAGACAGTGCTTAGGGAATAATAGAGGCCCTGGTCCCATGGAAAGACAATGAATCAACACTCTCAAATTCCTCGCAAATAAAGTTTCTGCTGTTTACTAGTGACACCCGGCGAAGTCTAAAGTGAACCTGATTTCAGTTCAGTTCAGTCGCTCAGTCGTGTCCGACTCTTGGCGACCCCATGAACCGCAGCACTCCAGGACTCCCTGTCCATCACCAACTCCCGGAGTCCACCCAAACCCAAGTCCATTGTGTCGGTGATGCCATCCAACCATCTCATCTCATCCTCTGTAGTCCCCCTCTCCGCCTGCCCTCAATCTGTCCCAGCATCAGGGTCTTTTCAAATTAGTCAGCTCTTCGCATCAAGTGGCCAAAGTATTGGAGCTTCAGCTTCAACATCAGGAAATAAAAATGTGTTCCCTCATACATCACATAGGAATGTAACATAGTGCGGATACTTTGGAAAGTGATGTCAGCTCTTCAAAAAGTTTAAACCTAAGAGTGACCATTTGACCTAGCAATTCCATTCCTAGGTGGTATACCCAACAGAAATGAAAACACACTACCGCACAAAACGCCCACACAAATGTCAATAACAATGTTATTCAGTCAAAGTTAGAAACCACCCTAATGTCACTCAAGGGACGAATAGATAAATAAGGGATAATCCCTAAAATGGAATAGTAGTCAGCCATGAAAATGAAGTAGGGAAGCATGCTGCAAGCACAAAGCTTGAAAATGTGCTGAGTGTAAGCATACACACAAATGGTTGCATAGTGCGAGTCCATTTACATGCAATGTCCAGCATAGGCAAAAGCATAAAGTAGGTTAATGATTGATGAGCAATAGGGCGATGAGGAAACAGGTTAAAAGCTAAACATGGATTTCTTTTTGAGGTGATGAAAATGTTCTAAAATTTTGGTGACTGTAGCAGAACTCTGAATATACTAAAAATCTTTATTTGTAGAGTTATATGGTGAATTATGTACATTATAGCCCAACAAGGCTGTAACAACAAAAAAGATAGAAAAAAAAAAAAAGAGCTACAGAACAAAAGTGCTACCTTGGGGGCTCTTATTCCTTGTATCTCCAAGGCCTTTACAAGTGCCTGATGTAGAGTAGGTGTTCAGCAAATATTTGTCGAATCTTACAAACTTTCAAAGGCAAAGGACTAAATTATGTTCAAGGTCTCTTTCATGCCTAATATTTTAATGCTAAAAGTTTATTAGTTAGAAAACAAAAGATGGCTCAGCTCAAGGGTTAATTACTATCCAATTTGCAATATTAAAAACATCCTATTAAAGGCCTTGTGATGAACACAAGTTTGGCTTTTACCGGGGAGGCAATTTGAGTGCCTGCACACACACACACACATTCTCACACACTTTTTTATATGAGATCTGTATGATTACATTTTCGGTCCCCTTTGATTCTCTGTCTGCAGCCATTTGATTAAAATGCTAAACTTCCAGTTGTATTGGTAAATTAAAATTTCATTTTGAAAAAGGGATTGTAATTTTCCACAGAAGTAAATGTTCTACTTTTATCTGAGCCCCCATAAATTTTAAACCACACTATCCTACAATCCACATTCAATCCAAGTCACAATACAGTTACAAAATATCATACACCAAACTTGTCAAATCTTAGTGGGCTATTAAGATATGCAGATGACACCACCCTTATGGCAGAAAGTGAAGAGGAACTAAAAAGCCTCTTGATGAAAGTGAAAGAGGAGAGTGAAAAAGTTCACTTAAAGCTCAACATTCAGAAAACTAAGATCATGGCATCTGATCTCATCACATCATGGGAAATAGATGGGGAAACAGTGGAAAGTGTCAGACTTTTTTTTTTGGGGCTCCAAAATCACTGCAGATGGTGATTGCAGGCATGAAATTAAAAGATGCTTAACTCCTTGGAAGGAAAGTTATGACCACCCTAGATCGCATATTCAAAAGTAGAGACATTACTTTGCCAACAAACGTCCATCTAGTCAAGGCTATGGTTTTTCCAGTAGTTGTGTATAGATGTGAGGGTTGGACTGTGAAGAAAGTTGAGCACCGAAAAATTGATGCTTTTGAACTGTGGTGTTGGAGAAGACTCTTGAGAGTCCCTTGGACTGCAAGGAGATCCACCCTGTCCATTCTAAAGGAGATCAGTCCTGGGTGTTCATTGGAAGGACTGATGCTAAAGCTGAAACTCCAGTACTTTGGCCACCTCATGGGAAGAGTTGACTCATTGGAAAAATACTGATGCTGGGAGGGATTGGGGGCAGGAGGAGGAGGGGGATGACAGAGGATGAGATGGCTGGATGGCATCACCAACTTGATGGACGTTGAGTCTGAGTGAACTCCGGGAGTTGGTGAGGGACAGGGAGGCCTGGCATGCTGCAGTTCATGGGCTCACAAAGAGTCGGACACGACTGAGTGACTGAACTGAAGGTACAATATTCTACCATCTTGAATTCGAAGTGCTATACTCTGAATTATATTTTGAGAGAACCATTACTTTGTAAGTGTTAAAACTAGGCAATCTGTTTTCTGAAATGATATTGTATTTAATAGCAGCTTTTATTTGATTCTGACTATATAATAAGCCTGGCTTCCTTGGTGGCTCAGTGGTAAAGAATCTGCCTACAATGCAGGATATGCAGGTTCAATCCCTGGCTCAGGAAGATACCCTGGAGGAGGAAATGGCAACGCACTCCAGTATTCTTGCCTGGGAATCCCATGCACAGAGGAGCCTGGTGGGCTACAGTCTATTGGGTCACAAGAATCGGATGTGATTTAGTGACTAAACAAGATTTTATAAAGTCTAAATATTAAACTTTCAGAAGCTTGAAATTTCTGAAGATTCAATATGAGAACATGTGACATTAACCCAACTAAATAAGGTTATTTTTTCTTTGCATTTTAAGATTTTAGACGTTGGTGTCTGGACATTTTACTAGGGTAATAATTAGTATTTGTTCTATCAACATATTGTCCTCACCCACTCCAAGTAAGTAGCCAGGCTTTGCACATCCTTCCCTCAAGGATTTTTTTTTCCCCAAGGATAGAACCCATTTTCTAAAGTCAACCAATGCTCTTGGTTCTTGGTACTGCTTCCTGCATCATCACAGGGGCAGGAAAGGAAACAAGACTCAGAGGGATGAATATTAGTGTGCCTAGGAAGGTTGGACCATAAGCATAGGGGCCACTTGCATCATCTGGTTCTAAGGCCTGTGTGACAAGGAGGCAATTGGATGAATATTCATGGAGTCCATGATGGTAGCTAGTGGTCTCCCCACCTCCACTTTCATTTCAGAGTACCATTTATCCTTCCTGGATTCTTATGACTTTGGGGAGGCCCCTACTCCCAATAATGACTGAGACTGAATTCCCTGCCATCTTTATGGGATGGGGGCTCTGATCTGGTTTGATTTAAAGGAAATAAATGTAGCATTTCAGATAAACCAGAGTTGTGAGGATTCATTATTTATATTATTGTTTTCATTTTTTTAATATCCAAAATCCTTCTATATCCATGACCTCATTTGAATCTCACCCTGCCATGAGAAAGGCCGAGTAGTTTTCGTGTTAAGGTTCTGAACAGCCTAGGAAACGAACCTCATCTAGTCCAGTAGCCTTCATTGTTTGCCCATAGAATTCTGTTGGTGTTTTCATTAGCTTGACCAATGTGTTCCACTACTGAATCCAGCAGAGGGGAAAAAATAACCAAGTCAAGTTCGTAGGGAAAAAAATGTAAGCTAATGGGAATATTACAACATGTAGCTTTTCTTTCATAATTTTTCATAGCTCTATGGTGCCTGCTGTGAAATATACAAGTAGTAAAATTTTCAGAAAAACTTCACAATAACTATCAGGTTTGTTCAACCTTTGTTTAAGGCTATGGTTTTATTACATATATTCTCAAGTTCTGAGTTACTATTACAATGATGGAATTAAATTACAAAGTGTTACAGAAGTAGCAAGCATGGCGTCACAGACCATCACGACCTTCAAGCATATCTGATTAAAAGAAAAACAAAAAACTGAAGTCAATAATCTATGGAAACTGAGGCCTCCAATGATATAATACAGTTAGCAAAATTGTATGTCTACTTGTAAATCCCAGTCTTCAAGTTCCAACTCCTTAAACATTGCAGAAAATGACCCTTTCACCTCACAGGAAACTGAATCTGCCTAAGACCACTGCCAACACACAAGGGAGGAATGTGAGTGGAGGGCAACACAGATGTCCCAGGTCTCCAGGTCCTTGCTGTTACACAAGCTGTCTCTTACCTAACGTAATGGCCCCTGGCCAACAACAATGGAAAAGAATCACGCAGGATTCCTCATGGCACACTATGGTTAGCAGCCACACACAAAAGTCAGAGTCATTCTGTTTTAATTTTTTTATTGAAATGACAATAAAATAAAATAAAAAAAGAACAGTGAACATTTTAATCAAACTTTAACTTTACAATTATAAAAATATAACCAAAACTTCAGTTTCTTTTATACATTTTTCTATAAACCTAATGCCAGAGTAATTCTCAAAGCCAAACTATAAATGATTCTTGTACACTATGATGTGAACACAGCAACCAAAGTTTAAGTTTTTAAAGCACTGATCTTTCCCTTTACAGAACATGATACATTTTCCCAACTTAACTCTAGTCTCACAATACAATCCAACACTAAAATACAATTACATCTTAACTGGCTTAATCTAGACTTACTTAGGTTTTAGTTTTCTTTTTCCCCAAAACAAGCTAGATAAATACAATACAAGCTAATATTAAAGTGTGTTTTATGGCTCAAGTCAAATTATAGTATTATGCTTCGCATTATGTATTTAACAAAAGCAAACAGCTTCAAATGAGTCCAGTTTAACCCAAATAATGAGTGATGTAAAACATGTGGAATAATTATGGGAAGCCGAACCTTACACTTATAAAAGCTGACCCGTATCAAAGTCAAAGCCCACTAAGCCTCTTCTGGCAAATGCAATATGCAAAATTTCAAGGCTCTCGCAAGTGGTCTTAGTGAGGGGCATAAACTGTTCCAAACACTATGAATGGGTGAAAACATCAAGTTTGAGGAACTCCAAGGAGAAAAAGGTACTCCAAGCATTTCGTCTCAAGTGACTGAGCAGGTACTTTAAGAAACAGGCATTAAAAAACTGAAAGCATAAGAGTCACACTATTTAAGGGAATTTTAAGTGAATGATTAGCTGGTTTGCTGAATCTGAGCAACTCCACCTCTCACTTCTGACTAAACATATAAGAAAACAGACTGGTTATGTTTGATCCAAATAAAATACTAATTCAATGAAACACTTAAACATAAAAAAAGGAACTACTGCAACACACAATGCTGTAATAATTACAAGGGAAGACAACAATAAAAAGTAAAAAAATCTTTTAACTGTTGTCAAAAGATGGATTCAGACACAGAATTGTCATTATGCTATTTTAAGTATCATCCACTTATTAAAAAAACCACAAGTCTTCATCACATACAAAAAAAACACAAATTTCGCTTTTCTTCAAAGGGATGTCAATCCTAAATGATTTATAACATTTGAGTAAAACTTTATTTTTTCCCCCTCAATCTATTGAATACTTTCCAATGCTATTTAGTAGTTTTATATAGAGTATGTACTACTTACTCAGGGAAAAGAACATGGCATATATTGTAATTATACAATGCAAAAGAAGGCTTTCATTTACAAACAAACCTGGAAAACAAGGCATTTCAAACATATAAGTCATTTAAAACTAGTCAGTATTGATTATGTAAAGAATTGGAATGAACATTTTAAGACTGTTAGTTCTTGAAGAAATGATAAGAACTTACATATCAAAGTGTTAATTAAACAGTACCCTGTACCCTCTTTCTAATGGACTACATCAAATTTGAACTTCCCCAGTTCTATTTTCATCAGGAAACCTAACAAGAGAGCACTGGGATACAACTATAACAAGTTCAAAAACAAGTTTTAAAATGTGTTTGTATTATGAATTTTAACTCAAAATCAGATCTTATATATTCCAGGTTAGTAACTCCAGCTTACCATTTTTCTCACGTAAGCCCCAAGGTATGGATGACTCAAGCACTATTACTGGAAGTAATGGTCAAAAAAGGATTTCTAGGTCAAAGCTTGAGTTACAAAAGAACATGAGTGGCCTCGAATCGGATGACGTTTCAGCTCTAACACTCCTTACTGACAACACTTCAAATCACACCACGAAAAAGTCTGCCTCTCTTCACTTTCCCCAATGGGCATAAGCTAACACACCTCAAAGTGGTCACCACAGCTTTCCAATTGGAGGCTATAAACAATTATGGAAGGTAGGCTGGAGACTGAGCCATGTACATCTCTGCCTTCCCCAATCTTGTAGGATGCATCAGTGAGCTCAACAGCAAAATTACAGTTAGGTGGAAACATATGAATGTGAAGCAGAACGGCAGAACTGTTACACTTGAAGGAGGGGGACTATCCATAGAAACGGGCTCTTTCAAAGGCGATCCCTGGTCATTTTTGGTCCTGGAGACAGGTGTTCACCTATTAGTAGGCACACTTATAGCCACTATTAGATTCACAACCGTGTGAAGGTTTCTTAGGACCTCACCTAAATAAAGCTGAATGTTTAAAATTGCTCAGTTGCTCTTGGTCTCCTTTTCTCAAGCCTAAACAGGAAGAATATATGATGTATCTTTCACGTCACCCAATATTTAGGAGACTAGCTCCGTCATCAGTACCGTAAAGATGCACAACTAACCAAAAGTTCATTTCTATCTAAGAAAAACATAACTAGCAATCTATTTTAGTAGCTGCATCTTATAAGACTTCCTTTACATTAAACCTACAATCAACCGTTTGTAATAAGGCATACACAATGTACTATTAAGAAATAACAAGGCCAATTATTTTGCCTTAAGAATTTTTTTTTATTCCCTCAAATTTGATCCTAATTTAACTGTGCTTTTAGGATTCTTAAATTTGGTATTTTTCTCTTAGGCTGCCAAAATCTAATTCTGATTATTCCAAAATATTTTTGAAAAGGCTTTATGTCACTTTTTAAAACCAAACTTTCATCGCGTTGGCTATAATTCCACATTAATTGAAATAACAAACTTTATAATCCAAGAGTTCAAAACCTAACAGACCCACTTTTAGAAACTTCCTTCACAGATCACCATTTCACCACAGCCATAAAAATAACTAAGACACATAATTTCACAAGAGCACAGATAATGAATACTTCCATTATGGGGGGGGGGGTGTATTTAATTGAGCCCTGGACCTCTTTTTATACCAATTCCCACGACTTTCCCCGACCAGGTCAATTTTAACAGTTTCCTGTATGGTTAATGTCTGTTGCTTGTGAAATAAGGTCTAGCTACACTGGTATAAAATGTACTCATCAGTAATACACTTGGAGTTCTGCTGTGATGTAACTTGTAGAGAGTGTAAAATTGGTATAGCAGTTGCACCTTGGAGTCAATCAAGCAAATGTAGTTCCCCAAAGTAACAGACAATCCTCATCACAAAAATCTACAACATGGTCTTGGGAGTATACCCCCAAGAATGGTATCAGAGCGAAGAGTCCCACTTAAGCCTTCGCTGTGACTGACCTTAATCTGCCATTATATCTTAACATTCAGCTGTCTAGTTGGGGAAAAGGAATCCTTGCCTGTAAGAATTTTACAAGTTCAATGTGAAATTAAAAAACAAAACAACAAAAAAACAAATAGAAAGAAGTCCACTTTCTTTAATGTTGTACAAAAAATATGTGTGAAGAACCAAAAGTAAACTAAACAATATCACATTTGTTTATAGCACAATCTAGCTTTCCATATTAACTTTACTATTCAGACAATAGAAAGTAGGTGGTAATTTCAGGACTGGGAAAGAGATAACATCAAAAAAACTTCAGGGACGTTTATTTTACACTGTGTATAGCTGTGCTCACAGAGACGGCTTCTCTTCTCTGCTGTGCAGCAACTCAGTTGTATATAAAATTGAACCTGAATTTTAAAAAGAACAATATCTTTATTAAAAACAATATTATTTACATTTTTTCTACCTTAGATAAATTTATCTGGACATTTAAACTCTCCATTGATATTTTGGGCATTTTCTACATAGACACCCTTTTCTTCCACTTGTCATATCTTACATTCAATGCTGCTGAATACTTATAATTAAAAAAAATTCTAATAGTGTAAGTTTGATTTTCCACTTTCCTTGAGCAAAGTCAACATTTTTATACCTCATTGTATTCTGACCACCCGGCACAATTACTATTACCTGACAGTGTTTAAATAAATGAGTAACATGACTCTTTTTTCATATCCCATACTTCAATGTATAACCCATCAACAGACCAAAGCAGAGGAACAAAAGATGAAGTCTGACTTCAGTGCCAGAACAGAAAGATCAATTTCACACTTAACACGCTTTCACAGAAGGCCAAGATCACAATTGAAATTGTTTTTAAAGTAGCATTTGTTAAACATTTACCAGGTGCCTGGCATTATTCTAAGCACTTTATTATATGTTATTTCACCTAGTCCTTATAAATCTTTGAAGCTGGGTCTATCATCCCCCTTTACAGGTGAAGAAATAGGTGTAATAATTTGTTAGAGACCACACTGCCCAGAAGCAATGATGGTGGAATTCAAATCCACACACAGACTGTAGAATCCATATTATTAACCACTATGTTATTCTGTGAGTCCTATGTGTTACTGACAAGGACCTCAACCAGTATAAGTCAATTTAAAAAACAAAACAACACACATTTCTCATCACTCCATCTGCCTTAAAAAAAAAAAAAAAAAAAAAAAAATTAAACTCCATGTAAAAATTCAGGACTCAATTCTACATGCCCCAACTTGGACCTGAATAGATTTCCCAGTGAGCAATGAGAATACTCATTACGACAAGAGATTCAATTCTCCACAGTTTTATATACATAACTCCCATCATATTTATTATACATTGTCAACTACGATTTTACCATCTCTTCTTTGAATGATGATTTCAAACTTACCTGTAGAAAATACCAGATTTGGAGAAGAACAGAAGCACAAATACCAGAATGTCATGCTGCAACTTAAGGTCTGAGGACATAGTCATCTTTGGCTTAATCTACATAAGACCTAGGGATCCATCTACTGTCTTAGTTTCCTTGAAGACCAAGATTTATGAACTATCCCTCCTCAAGTGGCTTGAATTATTTTAAATCCGCCGGTTTAGATGAAGCAAACACAAAAAGCTCAACTTTTCATACCTGCTCAAAAGCTGGGGGAGACTAGAAATGATGGGTCCATATCCAGGGGCATTGTCATACAGTTCAAATAGCGGTGCAGCTACCAGCTTGTAATTTTTAGGGACTGCAAACAAGGCTAAAACAAAAACAGTGTTTATTGGCTAAAATAAAAACAGTATTCATTTTCTATACTTCCTTATATAATCACTGCTTCTACTTCACTAGTAATCAACAATTTTACATTTGAGAAACTTCTGAGGAAAAAAATAATTCTCATTAACACATTTTGATTGTATCTTTTAAGCGAAGGTCAGTCACAGCTTTGAAATGGACTCTAAAGAAATCCATGCTGTTAACAACCAAGAGCACCTTATGAGTGCTGGCTCTGGGAGAAAGGGGAAGAGATCCTTGATATTCTAATTTATTTTGAATTCCATTTTAAAAGTATCAAAAACCAGAGTAATTAGTTGTTAATGTGCACAACAGAGCTGAAGACGATATTATAAAAAAATCAATTCATCTGTCTCCTAAAATTTTATCACAATGTGAAATTAATACCAGCAGCTAAAGTTATTAAAAATACTATAATCTGATATTTTTGGCTCCAGTTATTTACTCTTCCCCGGTAACATAACTGGCATATCCAAGAAAAACTAGGTAATTGTGGATAAAAATGGTATGTGTTTTTAGTTTTACAATAAATTCCCAAAATTCAAGTAACTTGAGGAAAAACCACAAATAGAGGTATCCTTGAAATTACACTACAGAAGTTTTTAGATGGCTGCCTTCAAAAACAAAGTAACTTACCTTTCTCTTGAAGCTGAACCAGAAACAACTTCTTATGTTCCTTAGGTTTTGTAATATGTGCAGGAATATATGGATACTAAAATAATAAGAGAATAATTTGTAGTTGCCAAGACATCCCTGACACCTCCCATGCCTCCACTGACCAACTTCTCCCATTTCAGACTTTAAGCTCAAGTATCAGGCCTGAAGACCAATTTCTTTATAACCCCAACAGAATTTTAACATGTACACCATGGCTTCATCTATTTATTACATGTTTATCCCCTAATACAGTGTAAACTCCCTGAAGAAGAACCCTTTCTAGTTTTCCCTTTACCTAACAGATCTGGTACCTAATGGATGAACTAATAAATATATGCTTTAATAAATATAAAATATCAAGCAGTAAATGATTCAGTCACAGAAACAATTACAGATTGACAAGTTTAAACACAATGAAGTCTGACAAATATTTATAATAAAAGTTGTCTTTTAAAAACATATCATTACAAAGTTAAATTCGCTAGAATCCTGATGCAGACCATGTTTACTACATAAGTTTAAATACAATGAGGTGCTCGACAGGAAATTTCTCCCCACAATCGCCACACACCCCACATGTGACAATGCTGCAGGAACACTGGATGAGTGGTCTCTGTCAGCTGAACAAAGTCAAATTGTTTGTGAAAATGGAGAAAATATTTTGAAGAATGCAAAGGAAGAAGAGAATTACAGAGGGAAGGTTGCTATCTGAGAAAGAAGAATTTTACCAAAGAATTCTAAAAGCCTAAGATAAAGCTCTCTTCTTCTTCTGCTGTGCACACATAATGAAACCTCTCCTGCATCTCCCCATAATATATTCAGAGAAGCCTACTTTCCTTTTTGAAGTATTTGAGGGCAGGGGAATTTAAAAAGTGCTAAAGACAGGCATAATGGGAAAGGAGGATAAAAACAGAGGCTGCCAAAAGGAGGTTATCAGCATTCCCATTTCTGTAAGAAACTTGTACAGAGACTAAGTATCCTTCCCAGAATGATACAGTTAAGCAAAGATGCCGATTCAGCTGAGTCTGTCTAACTCTTACCTAACTGGAAAAGCCTATTCCCACTGTGCCATCCCAATGGGACCTAAACAGTCCTCCGACTACATTAAATCCATACCAGAGCCATCCCTAGGGTGTAATGAATCAAGACAGCTAGCTACCTCAGGCTTTGGAGGTACCAAACATGATCATGAAAACCATGCACACTGCCATCAGAGAGATCCAATGAGGAGAGCGTGCTTCAAAACAACAAAAGTGTGGACAGCAGGGATGGAGCAGTCAAAAGTAATAGGACTGCTGAAGTACGACCATGAGCTAATTGGTGGGGGTGAGTGACAGCTAATGGGATTTGTTCACTTTTACTATGCTATTTTTGTACATATTTGAAATTTTCCTTTAAAAGAAAAAAATGCTTGGCTTTTATTTTTTAATTTAAATTAACGAGAGAAAAAAGGAAATCTCAAGTCAAACTCTCTTACAAACTTTTTAAATGGCTAGAATTAAATTAGTTTCCTACTTTCGCAAATGCCCAGCAAATATAACTGAACACTGACCTGAGGAGGCTCAAAATTTGGTCTCCACCAGTTGCCAATGCAGTCATCGATGACCCAGTCTTGCAGGACTCCATCTTGACGACCCAATATCTGTCAAAAAGAAATGATAGAGCTGGTAAACTAAATATACATACCAATGAATATCCTTCTTCAGTGAAGAAGGTATTTTTCACAGCACTCCTAATAGAGATGAATAGCTAATATGCCCCCATATAAATTTCCTTTCTACAATTTATCTGTGTCATTCTGCCCAAGACATAAACTATCAGTTCAAAACTGGCAAGCTAGCATCAACATAATGATGGAGGACCAACCCATCTGTTTTATGCCTTGGCACTGAAAATCAAAGATTAATTACCTATATCAACCAACGGCATACAACAGTTTTCTAGAATCAACTATAGCTTTTGTAAATCACCCACCTAACCAAGCTATAGAAATAAGTATGCAAAATTCAGTTTTCATTTCCATAAATCTGTATATCATAAGATTAAATTTAACTTAATCAGAGTTATGCTCTACACATTTTAATTAGCCAAAAATGGTTTTACAAAGTTCATGATGACAAAAAGCAGTTAACTGTCCCACTTTACCATTCCCACTGGCTACAACTTTCACCTCTTAGCCATTTTTCCCCCTGATATTTGCCTCATTTTTAAAAGCATTCTTCTTGTTTTTAAATAAACTGTTTATCTCAGTTTTAGGTTTACAGAAAAGTTGAAGCCTAGAACTAGGGAAGCCCTAGAACTTCAACTGTGAATCAGAGCTGAGAGCATCTACAGATTGAAGAGACTTCCCAAGTGTCCCACAGCCAGTTTTCCCTAGTATTAACATCTTACATTAAGATACCATATTTGTCACAACCAAGGAACCAACACTGACAACCTTATTATTAACTGAAGTGCATATTTTCATCAGATAACCTTATTTTTACCTAATGTCTTTTTTTCAGTTCCAGAATCCCACCCAGGATATTACACTATATTTGCATTTCTCCTCAGGCTTCTCTAAGACCGACAGTTTCTCAGACTTTCCTTATTTTTGATAACCTTCACAGTTTGGAGGAGTAGAAGTTAGGTATTTTGTATTATAGAATGTCCCTCTATTAGACCGAGATTTCAGATTTCAGGGAATTAGGGAAGGAAAACCACAGAGGTAAAGTTTCATTCTCATCACATCATTGCAAGGGGGTACATTCCATTAACATGATTTATCACTGATATTAAATATTAACCTTGATCACCTGGCTGAGGTAGTATTTGTCAAGCTCTCTACTATACTTTTTAATAGTTACATTTTTAATATTCTCTTATGACCATTTATTGATTGCTTTTCATTTTTAAAAACCTTTAAAAAAAATTTAACACCCTCTCCTGTGTAACAAGAATTTAGATCTTAAAACCATATTCCTCACCCATACTTTCTCTTCTACCATGTGCTCCCATTGTCGGTATTTAAATCAACATTCAGTATTTAATATGACTTGGTGAATCAGCAGAGCATTTATTAAACTACAATTACACACCCCTATTTGAACAACTATCCTTTCCTTCAGAGACAATACTCATTTCATTCACTATCACTAATTCATTCCCCACATTCTCCATAAGAGTTTAAATTTCTTCT
Organism: Tragelaphus eurycerus; assembly: GCA_935064755.1. Taxonomy (NCBI): domain Eukaryota; kingdom Metazoa; phylum Chordata; class Mammalia; order Artiodactyla; family Bovidae; genus Tragelaphus; species Tragelaphus eurycerus. The sequence goes on from CAKXYN010000057.1 coordinate 13,039,566, forward strand.
CAATTCAAATATTATTCTATTTTCCTAAGAGACATTTTTCTATCATCCTGCTTCAATCTGTAGTTGCTCTCAGCCCTGATTCACAGCTGGAATTCTAGGGCCTCCCTTGTTCGCTCTCTGGTGTTATTAGATCCCCTCTATATTCTTAACCCTGTCCCTTCTTTCTTTGTTCATTCTTTCATTTTAGTGGTGAATATCCTCCATCCACTAGCTTCCTAAAAAAAGGTATAAAAGACATCACTTTTATAGAAACTCTGCTGGGCTGGATATAACTTTATCTGCACACTTGACTTATAGTTTGATTAGATAAAAGTCTCAGATGGACACTATGTACTTTCAGATTTATGAAGGTATGCTCCATGACTTAACTTCTGGTATTGTTTCTGGGAGGCTGATGCCATTTCTGACTTCAATGTTTTTGTATTTAACCCAGGTCTACCCATTCCTTCTCCCCAAATGTGGAAACTTTCAGGATTTTTCTCTTTACCCTTTTTCTAGAGAAGGCCAGTAAGTCTTTTCAATCTGAAAACTAATGATTAGGTTTGGGAAACTTTCTTGAATTATTGCTTTGCTAATTCCTTTTCCTCTGTTTTATTTATCCAGATTAGATTTTATTTTTTAATTGAATTATAGTTGCTTAATGTTTCAGGTGTACAGCAACATGATTCAGTTATACATATACATATAAATATATATATATCCTTTTTCAGATTCTTTTCCATTATAGGTTATTACAAGATACTGAATATAGCTTTCTGTGCTATGTAGTAGGTCCTTGTTGTTTCTATAGTTTATACTGATCCTTTTCTCTTACCTATGTTCTTTTTGTTCTACTTTCTGGTAGATTTCAACTCAATTTTTTAACTCATTATTCAATTTTTAATTCTGCCTTTTAAAAAAAATTACCCATGAGTCCTTTTTTGTTGGCTAGTCTTTTCTAATGGCACACTGTTCTACAGATACAATGTCTCCTTTTATGACATCAATATTAATTATAATTTTGCTGATAACTGAATTTTCTGTTTCTGCTAAGTCCATTTGCTTCTTTTGCTCTTTCCTGTTTAGAAGTTTTCGTCCAAAGCCTGGTGATACTGGATACCTGCTCGCAATTAAGGGTAAAATAAGCTGCCTAACTGACAACTCTGTGTACATGAGTGACAAGGCTACCCTAGTTCTTTGGGGACATTCCCAAATATTATCTATCATCAAAGTATTCTTAGGAACTCTCCATTTTCTCCAGGGGGTGGGGAAACCCTCTAATTTTCAGCCTGGGGTATATAAACTAGCTGTTAACACTATCAGCCTAGAAGTCTCACTATCCAGGCTGTAACTTCACTTATTCTCCCCACCTCCTTAACTTTTTCATTGCTTAGTGTTTTCCAATTCAATCTCTACCAAGAATTAATCAGCAGCGGTCTTTGCCTAAATGTAAAGTAGGGAAGATGATCTAGGTACATCAATAATCCTATGCAGACTGCCAGTCAATTCAGCTTTCAGTCCATGCACACCCCCTCTTTAACAAGTACCCCCGATTCCTAAGCTTTTCTGATGTTCTAGAGTGCTGGGTCCTTGACTGCCCTTCTGGGAGGCTGAGGTTTTGGCTAAGTCAATTATGATTCGCTCATCTGCCTTCTACCTTCAAACACTTTTTCCTTGTTACTGTCTCATTTTACACTCCATCAACCTACTGGACTTTTATCTTTCTAAAACCCCTTTAATGTTTTTTGGTGGAGTTATAAGAAAAAGCTGAGGTAAGCAGGTAGGTTCAATCTAATGTATATAAATCAAAGTTCAAACACAGCACAATATTTAAGACTAACACTGCATTTTAGAAATACTAAAAAACAAGTCAAAGTGGAAGAAATACAGGTTTTAGTTTTGTCTCCTTTCTGTATTTGCCAAGGATTTTGCACAGAATATGTATTAGTTTTGTAACTAAGGGGAGTTGCATGCTAAGAAAGAAAACTAACTATTTATTAATGAAACAGCCTGCAATCTCAAAAACCTCCAGCATCTACATGCATCTGGTCCCAAGTCTTTAGAGACAGACATTAGAACAGCTTCTAAAAAGTAGCACAACCTGGGCAAAGCCTAAAAGGTATGTGCAAAAATGAAAATAGGTATGTAACAGGAATCATTCTCCTGTCAAAATTCCAACACCTACTCCGGAATAAAATTACCTGCATTCAAATCTCCAGCTTCACCACACACTAGGTGTAAAAGATCAAGGAAGCTACTTGCACTTTCTGTGCCCTAATTTATCAGTAAAACAGGATTAATAGCACCCACTTCCTAATGCTATTATGATGTTTAAACAAATTATTGCATGTAAAGCACTTAGAACATTGCTTAGCAGTCAATACTCAGTAAATGTTGTTTTATTAACCATTACTGCTACATCAACTATTTCAATGGAAAATAATGCTATGACAAAGTATAAGTTCAACTTACAGAAAATAAACATTGTACTAACACTCTAAGATTTATGTTTTATTTACAGAAAACTAAATATTTAAACTCATCCTTTTCAAGGCATAAAAAAATCTGACTATGCATTAAGTTGACAGTATTTAGATGAGCATTAATGAAATCATCAAAGTGGTTAAACAGAAAAATACCTCTGTCATTAAGCGTTTTAGTCCTTCAACTTCATCTTCTCCTGGATTAAGCTCACCACCAGGTCTGTATAAAGGTTAAAATTTCAGCTTTCAACTTGTATTAACAATTTTGGTTAACAGGAAAAACACAATTTTCTATCAAGTAACTTCGTAACACATTTCGGTGTCACATAACGCAATTAAAGCAAACAAATGTCAAATGAAGGGCGAAGAATGTGCTAGAAAACGGAATTCATGTCCATTCACAAGATTCACAGTAGACAAACCCTAGTCTTAAAATATGTACCATAACATAAACATCATATAGTTGCTGGAAACCAGTATATCCCGATTTTTTTCTCTGGAAGTTATCTAGTGATAATGGAGTCTAGAAATGCTGAGAGAGCAGTGGACCCACATTCTCTAGATCTGAGAATGCGGCATATTTTAAGAATTCCAAACTAAGTATTTGAGAACACTCTTTTTGGTATAATCTAGTCAAACAGTTGTGGACTAAACATACTGAGAGATTTATAAATGAGAAAACTAAACAATCATCTATAAAAATGTAAAGCATTTTAAGAACAGGAAACACTATTGATCCTAAGCAAGAAATAATATCAATTGTTCTCAGTAATGCTACAGACATCTAGAAATTGAACTTGGACTCGTTTGTTTCATAGGGCTTCTCTCAAGCTCAGTCATTAGCATCAACAACACACAGAAACATGCAGATTTCTAGTTAGGCCATTCTAGCTAGACCATAGTTCATAAATGAACACTGCAATGGAGAAAAAAAAATGCTTTTGAGTTTCCCTTCCAAGACTCCAGTAACAGCCGTGTTTGCTGAGACAAATGACTAAAAGCTAAAGCTGTATTTTAAAGCTGCATAAAACAGCCATCTTATTAAAAGCTGTTCATTTCCAATGACACTTACAATTTGAAGAACGTTGTTCCCAGCTGTAGCAGTAACACATGGGGTAGCCGGTGCTCATGGACAATCAAAACCCCTTCTACAGTCCTCCTCATGCCAATTTTATCAAATTCCTCCCTCATGCGCTGAAATCTGGCTGCAACAGAGCTGTCCTTCTCATAGAGGGGCTCTTTTGTACCAAAAGTGTAATTGGTAAGAGGGTACCTGTGATCCAAAGACAGACATCTGAGAACTGTAGACCATAAATTACTAGGACAGACACCAATCACATAAAAGAAACCTTGGTAAAAAGTGTATATATATTGCACTTAGAGACAAAGAATTTGAACAAAGTTAAACAACTAGTTAATAAGACAGCAGAGAAGGAAATGGCAACTCACTCCAGTGTTCTTGCCTGGAGAATCCCAGGGACGGGGGAGCCTGGTGGGCTGCCATCTGTGGGGTTGCACAGAGTCGGACACGACTAAAGCGGCTTAGCAGCAGCAGAGATTAGAATCTAGCTCTCTGGACTCCAAAACCAGAGCTTTCATTAGCTCAATGCTGTTACTTTCTACTTGAACTCTCAAGTATAGATGAAGTGAAGTGAAGGGAAGTAAAGTTGCATCCGACTCTTTGCGACCACAAAGACTGTAGCCTACCAGGCTCCTCTGTCCATGGGATTTCCAGGCAATAGTACTGGAGTGGATTGCCATTTCGTTCTCCAGGGGATCTTTCCAATCCAGGATTCAAATCCGGGTCTTCCACATTGTAGACAGATGCTTTACCGTTTGAGCCACCAGAGAAGTCCAGGTCAAGTATAGATGACAATATCCTTAAAGTTCTTAAATGCACAGAGGAGTGGCTATCTGAGTAACTGGATGCTGCTGCTAAGTCATTTCAGTCGTGTCTGACTCTGTGTGAACCCATAGATGGCAGCCCACCAGGCTCCCCCATCCCTGGGATTCTCCAGGCAAGAACATTGGAGTGGGTTGCCATTTCCTTCTCCAATGCATGAAAGTGAAAAGTGAAAGTGAAGTCGCTCAGCTGTGTCCGACTCTTAGCAACCCCATGGACTGCAGCCTTCCAGACTCCTCCGTCCATGGGATTTTCCAGGCGAGTACTGGAGTGGGGTGCCATCGCCTTCTCCAAAAAACTGGCAATCCTCTGGTTTTAGATGCTAACATTGTCAACCTGGCTAATGTGCCCTTGAGCATCTCTATCAATCTAATCATAAATTCTATTAATTATGGTTGCTAATGGCTGATGTCTTTTTCTACAAACTGAGCCACCACTTTCCATCATCTCCCCAGTTATTTTCTATTTGTCCCGTCAACTACTGTCAGCGTTTTCTGGTAACTTTCTTCAGATGAGCTTTTCTTTCCCTTATAAGATGTTGAGCCTTCTGCATTTCTTCTATTCAGTATCTTTATTCTTCCTTTCTCATTTGAATCTTTTGCTGACTAGATGTAATATAAACATTCTCTACTTCTTTAGCAAGAATTCAAAATATAACATATTGAAAAGTTTTGTTCTTGCCTAGTAAATATTTTTTCCTTAAAAATAGTTTAAAAACTCATATTTCATCACAGGTATCACCTTGTAACCCTTTGATTATAAGACTTACAGAAAGCAGCCTTTGATTATAAACCTTTGGGTAAGAGTGCTTTGGCCACACTTGCCTGTCCCCAGCATATCTTGTCTACCAAAACACCTTGTGTTAGAAGTCAGCAACTACATAACTAATCCACTAAGCTATTCTTAGAAGGGGAACAAATCAAGGTTGCCAAAATGTAAAAAAAAAAAAAAAATTACTTTAATCCCAGAAGCCAAATTTCAGGCATAAGTGAAGCAGTGCTAAAGTAACTAAAATAAACTATTTCCAAGGTGCTCTAAAGATTTTAGGACCTTCCGCAGTAGACTTCAATGCTAAATCTAACACCTTCATCATGAGTAGCAGCAACCCCACATAGCACTTTGTGCCCTGCAATTAAAAAAAAAAAAAAGCTTTGTATATATTAACATTCAGTTCTCACCATCTCAATTAGAATTAAAGGCAGCTCTAATACATCTTGATTGCAAACCCAGCTCTCACATCAAGAGATGCCATTAAGATGAAATATAAGACTGTTCAACTGTGAAGTCAGTGCCAGCCCAGACACATCTGTAGTACTCCCATCCTACTGTGAGCTTTGTAAAGCAGGGACTACACCTGACTTCCTCACCACTGTCTACGCAGCATTAATCCTAGTGCCTGCTACAAACTAGTGCCATATCCTTCTCCAGGGGATCTTCTCAACCCAAGGATTGAAACTATTCATGCAATATTTCCTCATAAAATATACTGGAGGAGAGAGAACTTATTTTCAATTTAGGCCATTACTCAACCAGGTGAACTGAATTCACAACACAATTCTTTCTGAATACTGTGATTATACAGGAGAGGGAAAGTACTACAAATCCATTAACTCATAACTTTAATGGAGCAAAATTGAAACATTTCCACCAAGTTAGTTCGGAGAAGGCAATGGCACCCCATTCCAGTACTCCTGCCTGGAAAATCCCATGGACGGAGGAGCCTGGAAGGCTACAGTCCATGGGGTCACTGAGGGTCGGACACAATTGAGCGGCTTCACTTTCACTTTCATGCACTGGAGAAGGAAATAGCAACCCATTCCAGTGTTCTTGCCTGGAGAGTCCCAGGGACGGGGGAGCCCGGTGGGCTGCCATCTACAGGGTCACACAGTGTCGGACACGACTGAAGTAACTTAGCAGTAGCAGTTCAATATAATGACGATGCAAAACGATCGAATAATCAAGGTACTGTACTGTAAGTCACTTCAGTCGTGTCCGACTCTGTGCGACCCCATAGACAGCAGCCCACCAGGCTACCCCGTCCCTGGGATTCTCAAGGCAAGAACACTGAAGTGGGTTGCTGTTTCCTTCTCCAATGCATGAAAGTGAAAAGTGAAAGTGAAGTTGCTCAGTCGCATCCAGTCGTGTCCGACTCTCAGGGACCCCATGGACTGCAGCCCACCAGGCCCCTCCGTCCATGGGATTCTCCAGGCAAGGGTACTGGAGTGGGGTGCCATTGCCTTCTCCGACAATCAAGGTAAAACTGTGCGCACTAACAATAACAACCAATGAAAGTAATACAGAAGCTATGCTTTCACATTTTTTAAAAAAACATTTAGCCTTTTCCATTTCATGGGAATACTATGAGGATTTTTCTAAAGATGTGATATGAAATGAAAATGCTATTATGTTAGTGTAATAGCTTGAGATGTTAACTTGTATGTGTATGCTCAGTTGCTCAGTCATATCCAACTCTTTGCCACCCCATGGACCACAGCCCAACAGGCTCCTCTGTCCATGGGATTTTCAAGGCAAGAATACTGGAGGGGTTGCCATTTCCTCCTCCAGGCGATCTTCCTGACCCAGGGATCAAAATGGTGTCTCCTGTTCTGCCCTGGCTGGTGGATTCTCTACCGCTAGTGCAACCTGGGAAGTCTGTTAACATATACAGTATCTACTACTTGTATGAAGAGAAGTGAAGTCGCTTTGTCGTGTCTGACTCTTTGCCATCCCACGAACTGTACCCTACCAGGCTCCTCTGTCCATGGGATTCTCCAGGCAAGAATAACGGAGTAGTTTGCCATATCCTTCTCCAGGGGATCTTCCCAACCCAAGGATTGAAACTAGTTCTCCCGCACTGCGGGCGGACTTTTACTGTCTGAGCCACTGCTGCTGCTGCTAAGGCGCTTCAGTCGTGTCCCACTCTGTGCGACCCCATAGAAGGCAGTCATGCCGTCCCTGCGATTCTCCAGGCAAGAACACTGGAGTGGGTTGCCATTTCCTTCTCCAATGCATGAAAGTGAAAAGTGAAAGTGAAGTCGCTCAGTCGTGTCCGACTCTTAGCGACCCCATGGACTGCAGCCTACCAGGCTCCTCCATCCATGGGATTTTCCAGGCAAGAGTAAAGGAGTGGGGTGCCATTGCCTTCTCTGGTCTGAGCCACTAGGAAATTCCTATTACTTGTATGCTTGTATAGTTCCAGATTTCATAAACCCAACATTTTTATTACCTAAATTTCCATCACCTGTTCTGTCAAATAAAACAAAACCATCTTTTCAATTCAAATCCCTTGAGCAAATTTCATTTATTTGAAGATAAAGTAGAGAAACAACTAATGTTCCCTACCAAAACATCGGTATCAGTAAATCCTTGCATCCTTTAAATACTGACCAACATAAACTGCTCATTTTCCTCCATTAGCTTTGCACCATGGTGCCTCTCAAACTCTCAGAAATGATTTTTTTTTTCCTAAAGAAAAAGCATACTGATAAATTTCTTGAGCAAGACATAGCCCAAATTTCAATTCCCTGCCACAGATTACTTTTGAGAGTGGCTTCGAAATGCAATGGCTTGAAGCGCTTAAACAATAAGATGTTAAAAGTAAAATGCAGCCCACAGTGGGTTCTCTGGAGTTACATTATGGTCCTCTCCAAGGACAGAAAAGGCTTCCTAGGTGGCTCAGTGGTAAAGAATCCGCCTGCCAAGCAAGAGACGCGGGTTCGATCCCTGGGTCGGGAAGATCCTCTGGAGAAGGGAATGGCTACCCACTCTAGTATTATGCCGTGGAAAATCCCATGGACAGAGGAGCCTGGACGTCTGCAGTCCCTGGGACGCCGAAGAGTCAGACACGGCTTAGAGCCTGAACTACCACCTCCAAGGTCTGAAAGCCCATCTACAATGAAAGCTCCAGCCCCCTCCCAAGCTGGGGCCTCCTGGCAGGCTCCGATACTGTCGCCGCGGCGGCGAAAACATGTAACGTAACATGGGGGAAGTCAGACAGCCCTAAGCAGATGAATAAAAGTCAGACAGCCCTAAACAGATGAATATAAACTGTATATTCATGAATAAAATGTATTCAGGAGCCCACACTCAATAAAGGAACAGAGGAAAAGACTAAGCCTGCCCGTTATAGCTAGATCTCGAAAGCTTACTATAAAAGCAAAGCCTAAACGGCAAAAACGATACTACGTTATATCACTTACAGTAAATAAAAACACACAAAATGCCATATACGCGCCGTTAAAGGATAAACACCACGGTTTGCGGCTGGTTATCTCCACAGACTTGGGGAAACAATGAGTTCAAAGCGTTTTCTACAATGAATGCAGGGGCATGGAAACAAGCCATCTTTCCAGGAAAGGGAAAACCCTCTCAAGTAGGGCTCTAGCCTGTGGCGCTGGAAGGTGAGTAAGGGGAGGCCGCCGAGGGCGCCCAGAAGACTGGAGTCTTTAGGGGCGCTCACGACCAAGGGGATGCAGACAGAACCGCGCGCGAGGACCAGGCCGCACTTACAGGTTGATGGTGCGCTCCAAGGTGAGGGGCTTGGTCTGCTGGATGTACTTGTTGCCGAACTGGGTGACTCCCCGGGGCCAGCCGGTCTGCGAGCGATTGGGCGGCACCACGGACATGCTGGCGAGCTCGGGCACTAGCAGCGAGCGGAAAACGGGAGGCAGGGAGACTGTCCCTGTGTGAGTAGCGGTTGTCTGCGTCCCAGTCAGCAGCCGCCGGCGGCCATTAACAAGAGAACGCCAAAGGAGGCGTACGCACGCCGGAAGTGCACCCGGAGCCTCTGGCGGCAGGAAGTAGAAAGGCGGTGCCCTATTCCCCCAACGATCCAATCACTGCTGGGATAGCTGCAGTATCTGGGGCTCCCATTGGTAAATCAGGTAGTGGTTCCGCCTTTCTTTACCTCGGTGCTTTCTATTGGGTAGCAGTAGGGAAACATCGGAAAGGAGGCATTCTGGGAATTATAGTCTCCTTAGGAAAAGAGCTGCTACTTCAGCGTGCTGTGGATCTTGTAGCTAGCGAAGAGATGAACGGAAAGCGGCCTGCTGAGCCGGGTTCTGACCGGGCGGGGAAAAGAGTAAAGAAGGAGGTGATGGCTAAGTTTTCGGATGCTGTCACAGAGGAAACTTTGAAAAAGCAAGTGGCTGAGGCCTGGAGTCGCAGGACGCCATTCCGCCACGGTAAGCGGGCGCTGTGAAGAGGGAGGCGCAGCGCCGGGTTGGGGGCCTCTGAAAAAGTCCTGGCAGTCGACCAACAACAGGCTCTAGGAGAGAACGTGACTTTGGCCACCTCCAGCTCTCCTGCCTGGCCTGCTGTCCCTCTTTAAAATCCTCATTTGGCTTTAGAAACCCAGTAGAGAAAGAAATGAAGGCCAGAAAGTTTCAGGAAGTAGAGGGCATGCAAATTGGTGGAAATTCTGGAATTAGAGATTAGCGAGTTAACCGTCTTCTTCACTCTTTGTGCGTCGTTGGGCAATGGGTTCAGCTCCTTACTGTGTAAACTAAGATCAGTAGCTCAATCGTGTCCGACTCTTTGCGACTCCATGGACTGCAGCACGCCAGGCTTCCCTGTCCGTCACCAACTCCTGGAGCTTACTCAGACTCAAGTCCATCGAGTTGGTGATGCCCTCCAACCATCTCATTCTCTGTCGCCCCCTTCTCCTCCCGCCTTCAGTCTTTCCCAGCATCAGGGTCTTTTCCAATGAGTCAGTTCTTCATATCAGGTGGCTAAAGTATTGGAGTTTCAGCTTCAGCATCAGTCCTTACGATGAATATTCAGGACTGATTTCCCTTAGGATGGATTGGTTGGATCTTCTTGCAGTCCAAGGGACTCTCAGGAGTCTTCTCCAAACCACAATTCAAAATCATCAATTTTTTGGCGCTCAACTTTCTTTATAGTCCAGCTTTCACATCCATACATGACTACTGGAAAAACCATAGCTTTGGCTAGACAGACCTTTGTTAGCAAAGTAATGTCTCTGCTTTTCAATATGCTATCTAGGTTGGTCATAACTTTCTTCCACGAAGCAAGCATCTTTTAATTTCATGGCTACAGTCACCATCTGCAATGATTTTGGAACCTCAGAAAATAAAGTCTCACTGTTTCCATTGTTTCTCCATCTATTTGCCGTGAAGTGATGGGACCAGATGCCATGATCTTAGTTTTCTGAATGTTGAGTTTTAAGCCAACTTTTGCACCCCCCTCTTTCACTTTCATCAAAAGGTTCTTTAGTTCTTCACTTTCTCCCATAAGGGTGGTGTCATCTGCATATCTGAGATTATTGATATTTCTCCTGGCAATGTTGATTCCAGCTTGTGCTTCATCCAGCTCGGCATTTGGCATGATGTACTCTGCATATAAGTTAAATAAGTAGGGTGACAATATACAGCCTTGATGTACTCCTTTTCTTATCTGGAACCAATCTGTTGTTCCATGTCCAGTTGTTGCTTCTTGACCTGCATACAGATTTCTCAGGAGACAGGGAAGGTGGTCTAATATTCCCATCTCTTTAAAAATTTTCCACAGTTTGTTGTGATTCACACAGTCAAAGGCTTTGGCATAGTCATTAAAGCAGAAGTAGATGTTTTTCTGGAACACTTGCTTTTTTGATGATCCAACGGATGTTGGCAATTTGATCTCTGGTTCCTCTGCCTTTTCTAAATCCAGCTTGAACATCTGGAAGTTCACGGTTCACATGCTGTTGAAGCCTGGCTTGGAGAATTTTGAGCATTTCTTTGCTAGTGTGTGAGATGAGTGTAACTGTGTGGTAGTTTGAGTATTCTTTGGCATTGCCTTTCTTTGGGATTGGAATGAAAATTGACCTTTCCAGTCCTGTGGCCAGTGCTGAATTTTCCAAATTTGCTTGCATATTGAGTGGGGCACTTTCACAGCACCATCTTTCAGGATTTGAAATAGCTCAACTGGAATTCCATCACCTCCACTAGCTTTGTTCGTAGTGATGCTTCCTGAGGCCCACTTGACTTCACATTCCAGGATGTCTGGCTCTAGGTGAGTGATAACACCATCGTGAATATCTGGATCATGAAGATCTTTTTTGTATAGTTCTTCTGTGTATTCTTGCCACCTCTTCTTAATATCTTCTGCTTCTGTTAGGTCCTTACCATTTCTGTTCTTATGGTGCTTCTGTTAGGTCCATACCATTTCTGTTTTTATGGTGCCCATCTTTGCATAAAATGTTCCCTTGGTGTCTCTAATTTTCTTGAAGAGATCCCTAGTCTTTCCCATTCTGATGTTTTCCTCTATTTGTTTGCATTGATCACTGATAAGGCTTTCTTATCTCTCCTTGCTATTTTTTGGAACTGCATTCAAATGGGTCTGTCCTTCCTTTTCTCCTTTGCCTTTCGCGTCTTTTCTTTTCTCAGCTATTTGTAAGGCCTCCTTGGACAACCATTTTGCCTTTTAATCTATAATATTTCTCTGGGAAAGATGAGAGTGATTAATGAGCTAATGCCTGCATGTATCAATACATATTTTTCTGAGTAAGGACCAGTAAGCATTTGGACACCTAGTCGAGTGGCTTTTGCGGGTTTTTCCTCTGAAGGTGATGCTTGTTTGTCCTGTGATCGCGTAGCCAGAGCATTTGTTGAGAGCTGCCTGATAGTAGGCACCTGGGCTTACTCAGTTTTGCTGGCCTGTAGTTCAACAGCATGCCCCACGGAAGTAAACATGGTTTGAACAAAGGAAGGAACCTACCTCAAATGATTTCATCCTCAGCTTCAAATATCACCTTGTAAGATAAGGACTCTGCTTAATGCATCATACTTTCGCTTCTAAAGTTTGCCAGGTTTTTTGTTTCTTTTTTTTTTTCCCACATATAGCTAATGCAGCCAGATCTAACAAAAGTATTATATTCTTTGTGGGCATGGCTATCGGCGTGTTCTAATATTTTTTTTATTATTTTTTTACTTTACAATATTGTATTGGTTTTGCCATACATAAAAATATGGACTACTTCAAGAATTTGCGTGTCATCCTTGCGCAGGGGCCATGCTAATCTCCGTATTGTTCCAATTTTAGTATATGCACTGCCAAATCATGCACAGGTTTTTTGTTTCATTGGTTAAGTGATTTAAGGAGATGAGTCTTGGGTGTTCTGGATCACATGTAAAGCGATGGCTTCATGTTTAAGCTCTGTACACCAGGGATTTTGTAGTTTCCTTCTGTGTGGGATAGAGATAGTGATGGGGTCTACGTTAAAACTGTTGAAAAGACTAAACAAGATAACACCTGTAAGCTTTACACTATGAAGCCCCACTGTGCCTGGCACCTGGTGTGTGGTGGTGGCGGTGAGTTTTATTAGAGGAGTACATAATCTCTCCCACCAGGTTTAGTGGGTAAAATGTTGAGATAAAACTCAAGGAGTTAGAGGAGGTTATGCCTGCTGCTACTGCTAAGTCATGTCAGTCGTGTCCAACTCTGTGCGACCCCATAGATGGCAGCCCACCAGGCTACCCCGTCCCTGGGGATTCTCCAGGCAAGGACACTGGAGTGGGTTGCCATTTCCTTCTCCAGTGCATGAAAGTGAAAAGTGAAAGTGAAGTTGCTCAGTCATGTCTGACTGCAGCCTACCAGGCTCCTCCATCCATGGATTTTCCAGGCAAGAGTACTGGAGTAGGGTGCCATTGCCTTCTCCAGTTATGCCTGACCCTATTTAAAAAAAAAAAAAAATATATATATATATATATATGTATATATATTTTATGACTTTCTCTAGCAGTACCTTAGGGAAAGAAAAAGAACCGAAAAAAAATTGCCACCAGTATTGCTATTCTTTTTTTAATTTGCTGCTTTCATTTGAAGTTTAGAGGGAAATGAATTAAGAGCAAAATGCATTCAGCTGAGTAAGCAATCAGTGAACTAAAAAACTCGCCAAAACAGCAGGAGTCTTAAAATTTAGTGACATCACCTATATTCATCTTAAGGCCTAACATTGTTAAGCACAATACCTTTGAAAAGTAGTATTGAATAGGAAGAGAAAAGAAAAAGAACTTATAGTTCTTCCCCAAAATCTTTGACTTTAGGTACGAAGTTTCCAAAAATTCATCACCATCCCTTTTGTATTCTCTCTGCTGTGCTGTTCATGAGTCAAAAATACAAGAAGGAAAAGTCACAGATAACACTTTCTTCCCAACAGAAGCCATTGTCATGGACATGGACCCCTTTCTTCACTGCGTGATCCCAAACTTCATCCAAGGCCAAAACTTCTTGGAAGGACTTCAGAAGGAACTTTTGAACTTGGACTTCCATGAAAAGTATAATGATTTATATAAATTCCAGCAGGTATTTATGCCCCTTTCACATTAGCTTTTCCACTTCAGAAAGTCGTTGTCTATAAAAATCATTCAATACCTTATCAATTTGAGGTTTTAGTTTGGGTTTGCCACTAGGGGTCCTGGTCTGGTCTTGACGTTGTTAAAAGCATTCATTTATTTAACATAACCTGAGGGTTCACTATGTGTTCGGTTCAGTTCAGTCGCTCAGTCGTGTCCGACTCTTTGCGACCCCATGAACCGAAGCACGCCAGGCCTCCCTGTCCATCACCAACTCCCGGAATTCACCCAAACTCATGTCCATCGAGTCGATGATGCCACCCAGCCATCTCATCCTCTGTTGTTCCCTTCTCCTCCTGCCCCCAATCCCTTCCAGCATCAGGGGCTTTTCCAATGAGTCAACTCTTCACGTAAGGTGGCCTAAGTATTGGAGTTTCAGCCTCAGTATCAGTTCTTCCAATGAATACCCAGGACTGATCTCCTTTAGGATGGATTGGTTGGATCTCCTTGCAGTCCAAGGGACTCGCAAGAATCTTCTCTAGCACCGCAGTTTAAAAGCATCAATTCTTCGGTGCTCAGCTTTCTTCACAGTCCAACTCTCACATCCATACATGACCACTGGAAAAACCATAACCTTGACTAGACGGACCTTTGTTGGCAAAGTAATATCTCTGCTTTTTAATATACTATCTACGTTATGTGTTAGGTGTTAATAATTATTACGGGGGAATTTTTGCCAATTCCTGCCCTGAAAGCCTTTAAAATTTAAAATTATAGAGGTGGTAGTGATGGTGAAAGATAGTCAAGAAGTACAGAAAAGCTGATAAGTACATTTTGGGGAGTGATATAATAAAGAGAGTAGTACATTGGAAGATAGTTGCTCAGTCGTATCTGACTCTTTAGCGACCCCATGGACTGTAGCCTGCCAGGCTCCTCTGTCCATGGGATTTCCCAGGCAAGAATACTGGAGTAGCCATTTCTTTCTCCAGGAGGTCTTCCTGACTTAGGGATTGAACCTGGGTCTCCTGCATTGCAGGCAGATTGTTTAATGTCTGAGCCACTAACTAAGTACAATTTTGAGTTCGTGTCTTTTGTTTAGGTGGATTTATGTATTGTCATATGTCTTGTAGAGATTTAGATCTAGTCTTTTTAAATTGGTGGACAATTGAATTTGACAGAAGACTAACTCAAAATCAAGGCTTGTTTTCCTGCTGTTAGAAACAAGGCCCATGCTAGGTTTAAAAATATATAGGTCATTGGTTTCCCCAGTTTGGAGGAATATTTTTCATTGCAGGGTGTACATCACTCTTGGAGATCTTTCTAAAAAAAAAAAACAGCCCTTAAAATCACAAAAAAGTGAGGATGAAGAACTATCTTGTTTTCTTTCCATTTTCCCTTGTATTTCTTCTTATCTAAGGTAAAAGAAACAAATTCCTCTGTCTTGCGTTTAGTCTTTTGCACTGGAGTTGGTTGTATCCCCCAATCTGTCTATCTTTGGGCCTTTTATATGTCTGATTTAATCTAGTTAAATACACAAATGATGTTCTCCTCTTAATTCTGGAGATCTAATGAAAAATAGCTTGTATCCGTAGTGAAGTTGTATAAGTTAATAAAAATCATAGTCATATATCTTTGTAATTATATCAGCTTTGATAACAGTAGGCCTGTTTTGTTAATTTAGGGCTATATGCGTATCCGATTACTGAAATTGAGAAGCCAAACTGGTTTTTACTTAATGCAGTTCGGTAGATGGAAAATACTTCTGTGAAGTCCACGAGAGGCAAAATAGTAAAAACAGCCCTAAGGTAGTGAGGTAAAAAGAAGAAGCCATTACTTTATATCCCAGCGGTGCTTAATGGAACTTCTGTGAATAATTTTTCACTGTGCTCACTGTGGGACTTCTTCACCTGAAGACAGTAAACATAAACCTGCTTTCCATCTCCTGTCCCATCAAACTTCACTCAGACCTTTTTCTTTGCTTGTGCTATGAATTGACTTGATAATTGGGTCTATAACAACTTTCAGTTCTCCTGACCAAGTTAGTCATTAGGGTTAGCCTGATTTTTCTTTTGTTTTTCACTTTACATTCAGGATATTTTACGTGCACACTCATTTTCCTTCTGCCTCACTGGCAAGTCCTTCTGAGTTCCCTTCAGCAGGTCTTCCTTTGGTACCTGGCTTCTTAATGACAGAGTATTCTAGGACTTTGCCCTTGGGGACTCCAGGAAGTCTCATGGCTTTGCCTTCACTTTTGTATATCTGTTAAGTGTTTCACACTTTCAAAAACTAAACTCCTTGTCTTCTCGCCCTAAATCTGCTCCACCTACAATTTCCCCCCATCTCAGTTGATGAGTGTCAATCTTTCCAGTGACCCAAGCCAGAAACCTTGAGGTTATCCTTCATTCCTCGCTCACACCTCTTCTCCATTCCAGTGGAAAATTCTGTTGGATCTACTGTCAGAATATATTCAGAAAAACACACTTTTCACTTCCACTGCTAACAGCTGTCACCTGACCCAAGCCTTTTCTCTCACCAGGATTATCCTGTTGGTGGATTAACTACTCTCCTTGCTTCTACTGTTGGCCCACGTACAGCCATTTGTACGTGGTTTGTACAGCCACGTACAAACACCATTGTGTTTGTTTAAAATGTTAATGGACCCAAGAAAATTGAAATCATTTGCTCACATAAAAATTTGTACTCAGATTTCAAAGCAGCAATATTTATAATAGCCAAAAAGTAGAAACACCCAGTATCCATCAACTGATGATGAATGGATAGATCAAAGTGGTATGTCTATACAGTGGAATATTATTCACCCAGAAAAAGGAATGAAGTACTAAATTCTGCTGCAACTTGGGTAAACTTTGAAAACAAGCTCAGTGAAAGAAGCTAGACACAGAAGGCCACATATAGTGTGATTCCATTTATAGGTAATAACCAGCAAAACGTAGAGAGTACATCAGTGGTTGCCAGGATCTAGGGGGTGGGGATGGGGAATGACTGCCTAATAGGTAAAGGATTTCTTTTTGGTGTGATGAAAATATTCTAGAATTAGATAGTAGGAGTAGGAAATGGCAACCCACCCAGTTTTCTTGCCTGGAGAATTCATGGACAGAGGAGTCTGGCAGGCTACAGTCCACAGGGTCGCAGAGTCGGATACAGCTGAGCATGCATGCATGATAGTTGCACATGTGAAAATACTAAAAGTCCCCTGAATTACATTCTTGGAGATGTTAAAATAGTAAATTTTATGTTGAGTGAATTTCATCTCAGTTCTAAAAAGTTTTGCTCAAAATCTTATGGTTCTCATTTCTCTGAGCAAAAACCAGAGTGGTTGTATGTCTCCCATTACATCTTTGGCCCCACCTCCTGCTGCTTCCCTCCAACTTGCTAAGCCACATCCTATGATTTCTTCAACAGGCCAGGCATTCTTCCCACTCAGGTATTGAATCTGCTTTGCTGAGATCTTCCCTGGGTACACTTCCCAGCTTCCTTCAAGCCTCTGCTGCACGTGCATGAAGTCTAACCTGGCCGCCAAATTTATATTGCAAGCCTTTCCCTGTTCTCAGCACTTCTGGTCCCTCGTACTCTGCTTTATTTTCCCTTGACATTTCTCACCTTTTTTATTATAATAATCAACTTTTAATGTTTAATGTCTTCCCCCCAGAAGAATATATAAGCTCCGCTGTAATACTTTTGTAAGTATTTGTGGAGTGACTAAGGCACAGAGAGGCTAAGCAGCGTGCCCAAGTCACAGAGCTGCCAAATGGAGGGGGCCGTGTGTCAATCCCAGGCAATTTGGCTTCACAGTCCAGGCTCTTAATGACAGTGCTAGACTGCCAGCATCCTCCCTTCCTAAACTGCTCTGCTCTGTGTGTCTGATTTATGAAGGAAATCCTTTTTTGTGTGTTTTCATGGTCAAGTCTGATGATCTGAAGAAGAGAAGAGAGCCCCACATCTGTGCTTTAAGGTAAAGGAGTACTCATACTTGTTGGGTGCCTAATATGTGCCAGGGAAAGGAGTAAGTGCTTTAAATGTTACATCATACCATCTTTGTTGGCATTATTGTCCCTTTTTGTAGAGGAGGAAACAGAAAGTAAGTAATTTCTTTAAAGTTATCTAGGGGAAAATGGAGCTGAGATACAGATCCATGTCTGTCTGATTCCATGGCCAAAGTTTTCAGTGATAAAATGACTGTGTTAGTAACCAGGAAAACAAGTTAACACTGGCGGTACCGTCTTTCACATCGTCAGGTTGACATATGTTTAAAACAAAAGCTCCAATGTGGACAGAAGTGTAGATACACAATGCTGCAATTTTTCTTAGAAGATGGTTTTGAAAAATATATCAAAACCCTTAAAATTGTGCTTGCTTTTTGTAGTATAATTCCTCATACAAGAATTTGTCCTGTGAAAATAAGGATGTGCTCAAAGATTCCATACACAATTGTTTATTATAATAGTGAATAATTACATTCAAATTAAATGGCCGTCCATCAAGAGTTATACAGAAAATGGTACAGAACAAAGTGGAAAACTATACCATTAAATGAGCAAGCGCCAGGAGTTGCTGATGGACAGGGAAGCCTGGTGTGCTGCAGTCCACGGAGTCTCAAAGAGTCAGACACAACTAAGTGACTGAACTGAACTAATACCATTAAATACTCAACACATGAGTATGGTAGTTGTTTCATCAATTCCAAGACATTTTTTTTTTTACATTTTAATTTTTCTGAGACTCAGTATCTCACACGATTACTGTTTTGTCCCAGTTTAATTTGCAGTGTTTTTTGAAATGATTTATAAAATGTGATACTTACTACTGGCAAAGGCATAGGCTAGAAAAATATAAAGAGAAAAGAAGTTAAAAATAGCACACAAGGTGTGATCTCATTTGAAAAAAAGAAATGTTTATTTGTATACCTGTGTGTATACAAAGAAAAAGACCTGTAAGATGGTATGTTTAAATCTGGCTAATAGGATTATAGGTTTTTTAAAATTTCTTTTTACTTATTATACGATTTTTTTCCCTAGTTTTGCTGCAGTACACACATGTTACTTTGTAAAAGCTGTTTATTTTTTGTCTATACAAGTTATTTTTTTTCTCATTCTGTTTTTTTCCACGTCTCCCCTCCCTCCCGTGATAATTCCATAAATAGTGCCAGTCTACACAGATTATTTCTTCTAAAACCTAAAGTATTTGTTAACTGTACTCGTAACAGTTCACAGTTATTTAGACCTTTTTTCCCCCATGGCCATGCTTTTAGGGCATTGTCTTATTAGTTCACACCACGCCTCTGATAAGCATTTCTTTCCTCTGGAATTGAGTTACATTCTATACCCAAATGGTAACAGCCAGATGGTGTGAGAGATGGAATTCCTTGTCTTTACAGAAAGGTGACCTTTTTATTTCCCCATTAGGTTCTGTGATTTCTCTCATGAGTACTGTTAACAATTGAGAATGATGGCAGAAATTAGCCCTATAATTGTGATGTCTTCATGGGATGACCGGAGTAAGAGCTTTCTATGGAATAAATTTGTGGCAGCTGATGTTACCAGTAAAAGAGGGATGGAAGGCTCTGATAATATCAGTTGCATAAACATTTAAGACTCAAGACTTTGACCACCCACTTTACCTGAAGTCTGGTTTACAGTTTGCTTTGCTGGTCTGTTCTAATTTGCAACTCTACCTGTAAAAGTTACATGGCACTTATGGTTGGACTAGCAAGTACAGTATATTCTGGAACGTTCTGGATTGGGTAGTATACAGTATAAAAAGATATTTGGTAATAAAATTTCAGGGGATCAACCTGGAGACTTGGATCTTTAGTTATTAATAGCATGATTGCATTTTATGGGGATTTCAGTTATGTACATTTGGATTAAGATGATTGAAACTATTATCTTTTCATGTGCAAAGTCTGAACTAGCATAAACCCTTTAAAAATATTAAAAAAATATTTTCCCCAATTTTATGGAGATAAAATTGACATAAAAATGTTGATCCATCAAAGTTAACCTAATTTCAGAGTTGAATCAGTCTTAAATTGTGTTAGAGTTCTATACAGAGCCACTTTAGCTGTAAATGGAAATGTTCAACCATCTTTTCTTTGGTATCATCTTGGTATCAGAGCTTATATATGAAAAAAGTTTATTGATTATTACACAATTAGCATAGTAGTCACCATTACTGCAGTTTAAAGTTTTTAATCCTCAACAGTGCTACCTACCCAAGTGTTGATTAAATAATAGAGCTAGTGTTAGTGCTGAAAAGCATGTATAGAAGTCAGTAACTTTGGACTAAAACATTGGTATTCTGCTGTTAAAGGCCAGACCGCTATCATGATAGGGCAATACTATAAATTTAAGAGGAAGAAAATAAGCTGAAACTGTAGAACAAAATATATTACAGTAGAGAGGTTTGCATTTATTTCTCTGGGAATACTAGTCTTAAACTTGGCAAGTTTAAAGTGAAGAACATTCTCAAGAATGGCTCTTCAATTAACCAAAACCTGCAGGAAAAAAGTTATGTCATAGATTGAAATGGAGCCCCCCCCATCATGGTATAACAAGTTATCTTTTGTTTACATTCCTAGGAAGATTCTGTTTGAACATTTCCGGTCTTGGATTTCAGACATTTCCAAGATTGACCTGGAGTCAACCATTGACATGTCCTGTGCTAAATACGAATTCTCAGGTAAGAGAGATAAAACCTTGTTGTTGCTGAGATTTAACAGCTTTAACTAAACAATTATGGGAAGACAGTGTCAGTGTTGCAAAATCCTGGACTATGTATTCCTGCATAGTGTTAGGATATTCTTGGTGAGGGTGGTCTGACCCAGCTCAGATAGAGAAATGTCCATCTTGGAAGGTATTAGACAGGGTTCTCTTTGGGAGTGTGATGAGAGTTATGACTGTGTTGTAACCAAGCGGGGTTAGCGTTCCCACTTCACACAAAGCCAAACTTTCTTTCTTTCTTTTTGGTTGTGTTGGGTCTTTATTGCTGTGCCTGGGCTTTCTCTAGTTGCTGTAAGTAGGGGCTACTGTCTAGTTTTGATGTGTGGGCTTCTCATTTTGGTGGCTTCTCTTGTTGCAGCACACAGACCCTAGAGCATGAGGGCTTAGTTGCTCTGTGGCATGTGGGATCTTCCTGGACCAGAGATCGAATCCATGTCCCCTGCATTGGCAGGTGGATTCTTAACCACTGGACCACTAGGGAAGTCCCATAAAGCCAAACTCTTGACAGTAGTCTTTGCAGCAAAATAAGGATGCCAAGCAAGGAGAAAGGGCAGCTCACACTCAAAAAAAAAAAAAAATCTGAACTTCCCAGAAGCTTTCAGGGAAGGATTTTTAAAGACAAGGCAGAGGGTTTTCAGATGCATAATAGCTCGTGGACCTTCTGATTGGTTGGTGGTGAGGTAGCAGTGATATGTCAGGAATCTCAGTCATCGACCTTTTGGTTCCCACCAGTCTGGGGGCTCTGTGTTGCTCATGGTCAGCCGGATGTTACCATCCTCCACCTGGGTGGTGAGGGGGTTGTCTTAGTTTCTGAAGAATAGCTCAGAAATGTGCATCAGATTCCTATCTCTGTCCCTTCAGAAGGAATTAGGAGTTCTGTGACTGTTGTGTCCTAATCATTAACTGCTTGAGCGTGCTCTTTGGAACTTGGGGATGCCTAGGAGACAAGCCTTTTTTTTTTTTTCATAAGCAAGAAATGGAGGACACAGAAGGGCCTTTGTGTCCAGAAAGGCCCTACAGGGTTCTGCTCCGTTTCAGTATTTTCAGAAAAATGCTAATAATGCATATACACGTAAGCTTTGCATATGGCATCAGGAAATTCAAAGGTGATATTGTAAACTCACTCTTACACTGCCTAGGAAACAAGTGTCCCCTCAATGCCTTTTTTTTCTTCTGAAGGTAATAAATGAACATATTCTTTTTTTTTTTATTTCTGTTGGAATATATATGTCATTTACAATGTTGTGTTACTTTCAGCTATACAGCAAAGTGTATGACTTATACATACACATATATCTACTCTGTTTTTTAGGTTCTTTGCCCTTATAGGCCATTACAGAGCATTGAGTAGAGTTCCTGGTTCTTTATAGTAGGTCTTTTATTAGTTATTCTGTTCTGTATATATAATGTGTATATGTCAGTCCCAGTCACCCAGTTTATCCCTCTCTGAATATATTCTTAAGGAGGAAAAGTCAAACATTATAGCGTGTAATCCACGATAGTCCCCCTCACTTTCTCCTTGTCCTCCTTTCTCTTCAGACATGTCCACTGTCACCAGTTTGGGATGCATCCTTTCAGCTCCCTTTCTGAGCTTGTACATGTTCTTTTGAAAGCATGTTTGATTTTCAGCTGGAAGGATAAGCATTTTGGGTTGTTTTGTTTTTACTGAATAAAATTTTGATTTGGGTTTACTCTCATACATTGTCCTGGGGAAGTACAAATTGGTAACAACATTTTGAGGATAACTTAGACATATACTCGTGTCACATCCCTTTTTTAAAAACAATTATTTACCTGGTTGTGCTAGGTCTTGGTAGTGGCATGTGGGATCTAGTTCTCTAACCAGGGATCAAACCTGGTCTCCCTGCATCGGGAATATGGAGTCTTAGCCGCTGGACCACCAGGGAAGTTTCTCATATGCCCCTTATTCTGGGGGTCAGGGGGTAATTTGAAGTAGTTTCAAACAGATAAGTGGTAAGAATAATGCAAATGAATTTTTTCTATTTTACTTAAGAATAGGTTGCCTTGAGGATGCTCTGTGACCCCCTGAATACTTCAGTAACTCCTGCAACAAGGAACTTCTCCTACATAATAGTAATAAATGATCAGAATCAGGAATTAGGTTTGATGTGTTACTCCCATCTAATCCACAGGCTCCATTCAGGTTCTCTGGTTTGGTCTTTTATTAGCAAAAGGGTCCTTTCCAGGGTTGTGCATAGCATTTAGTTCTCATGTCTTCTTAGTCTCCTTAAGTCTACAATAGTTCCTCAGTCTTTCCTTGACTTTTATGATCTTGATGCTTCTGACAATTTACAGATGAGTTATATCGTAAACCTTCCCTCAGTTTGGGTTTGTCTGCTGATTTCTCATGTGTGCTTATTACTGCATCTTATCATGCAGTAGATAGTATGTCATATTACCAGTGCTTAATGAAGTGATTACTTAATTACGGTGGTGGCTGACATCAGGTTTTTCCACTGTAAACTTGTTCTTATCTTTAAGGTAATAAATATTTTGTAGGGAGACACTTTATGTAAATATCCCATTTCTCATTAAAATTTGATTCACTTGTTTTAGCATCCATTGATTTTTTTTCTTAATATATTTTATTGAAGTATATCTGACAGTGTTTCAGGTGCACAGCAAGGTGATTCAGTTATACATACATAATTTTTGAAATTATTTTCCATTATAGCTTATTACAATTTATTGACTGTAGTTCCCTGTGCTATGGGCTTCCCTTGTGGCCCCACTAGTAAAGAATCCGCCTGTAATGCAGGAGACCTGGGTTCAATCCCTGGGTTGGGAAGATCTCCTGGAGAAGGGAAAGGTTACTCACTTCAGTATTTTGGCTTGGAGAATTCCATGGACTGTATAGTCCATGGGGTCGCAAAGAGTTGGGCATGACTGAGTGACTTGCGCTTCGCTTCCCTGTGCTAGATATAGTAAACCTTTGTTGTTTGTTGCATGTCTATTTTTTAACATTAGGAATATAGCATTCTGTTCATACGAAGTCAAAAAAGTAGAATCAAAATGTCATACATTTTTTAGTTAGGCAAAATTTCATAAGTTTTTTAAAATATATATATTATACATATTTATGTATATATTTACAAAAGCTTTTCTACTGTGCTTGATAAAGGCTTGAGAAAGAACATCAAAAAAAAGAGGTGGAGAAACTGGAAAACATAAACTAAATGAAATGGCAGCACTGAATATGAAATAGAAAAAGTGAAACAAAACTAGATAAAAGTGAAAGATTATCATATAGTCCAGTTGTTTTTAAACATGGCTGCTCATTAGAAATATACCTGGAGCTCTGGAGGAAAAAAGCAATACCTGGTCATTTGTATTTTTCAAAAAATTCCAAGATAATTCTGACATACATCTGGATTTTAAAAAGTGATTATAGGTTTTTCTATTAAATCATAGTAGTACAGAGTTCTATTATTTTTCTGTTGATCAATCATGATACAATGGTATTAAGTGAGTAATAGTTACATAATCACAATAGTAAAACTTGCTTTTCAGTTTTCACAATCAATAGCCAGGTAAAAAAATGAAAGATAATTACAATTGCAGGCCATAATGGGAACATGATTAACCTAACAGTATAAAGTAATTACATACGGTTTGGGGAGTCAAGCAGAGTGATGTGGTCAGTGGAAATGCATACATGCAGGTGTTTTCATCCTCCCAGCTAGTCTTTGTTTTTTGATTGGTGCATTTGATCCTGTTACATTTCTTAATTGTTTTGGGTTTATTTTCTGTAGGTCTTTTCCTTCTTTTGTGTTTCTTGCCTAGAGAAGTTCCTTTAGCATTTGTCGTAAAGCTGGTTTGGTGGTGCTGAATTCTCAACTTTTGCTTGTCTGTAAAGCTGTTGATTTCTCCATCAAATCTGATTGAAGAGTCTTGCTGGGCAGAGTATTCTTGGTTGTAGATTCCTCCCTTTCATCACTTAAAATATATCCTGCCATTCCCTTCTGATTTGTAGTGTTTCTGTTGAGAAATCAGCTGATAGCCTGATGGAAGTTCCCTTGTATGTTATTTGTTGTTTTTCCTTTGTTGCTTTTAATATTTTGTCCCTGTCTTTAAGTTTTTCAGTTTGATCACTGTGTCTCGGTGTGTTCCTCCCTGAGTTTATCCTGCCTGGGACTCCATGCTTCCTGGACTTGGTTGACTGTTTCCTTTCTGACGTTGGGGAAGGTTTCAGCTATTACCTCTTCAAATATTTTCTCAGGTCCTTTCTCTCTCTTCTCCTTCTGTGACCTCTATAATTCGAATGTTGGTGCCTTTAATGTTGTCCCAGAGGTCTCTTAGGCTGTCTTCATTTCTTTTCATCCTTTTTTCTATATTCTGCTCTGTGGCAGTGATTTCTACCATTCTGTCCTCCAGATCATTTATCCGTTTTTTGCCTCAAGTTATTCTGCTGTTGATTCCTTCTAGTGTATTATTCATCTCTGTTTGTTTGTTCTTTATTTCTTGTAGGTCTTTGGCAGACATTTCTTGCATCTTCTCCATTGTTTTCTTGAGATCCTGGAACATCTTCACTATCATTCTGAATTCTTTTTCTGGCAGGTTGACTATCTCCACTTCATTTAGTTGTTTTTGTAGGATTTTATCTTCTCCCTTCATCTGGGACATAACTTTCTGCTTTTTCATCCTGATTAACTTTCTGTAATGTGGTTTTTATTCTAGCTTTGGTATTGTGGTTCTTCTTGCTTCTTTTGTCTGCCCTCTGATGGAGGAGGCTAAGAGGCTTGTATAAGCCTCTTGATGGGAGAGACTAGGAAAAACTGGGTCTTGCTCTGGTGGGCAGGGCCTTGCTCAGTAAAGCTGTAACCCAGTTATCTGCTGATGGGTGGTGGGATTTCACTCCCTCTCTGTTGTTTGGCCTGAGGCAACACTGCCCTGGGGTCTACAGGCTCTATGGTAGGGTTAATGGTGACCTCTAAGAGGGCTTATGCCAAGGGGGGCCTTCCCAGACTGCTACTGCCAGTGCCTTCATCCCTGTGGTGAGCACCTGGCAACTCATGCCTCCACAGGGGACCCTTCAACACCAGCAGGTAGTTTTGGTTTAGTCTCCTGTGGGGTCCCTGCTCCTTTCCTCTGGGTCCTGGTGTGTGCTTGGTTTTGTTTAAGACTGGAGTCTGTTTCCCCCAGTCCTGTGGAAATAATATAATTAAATCCCACTGGCCTTCAAGGTCAGATTCCCTGGGGATTCCCAGTCCCTTTGTCAGATCTCCAGACTGAGAAGCCTGATGTGGGGTTCTGAAGCTTCACAACAGTGAGAGAACTTCTTTAGTATTATTGTTCTTCAGTTTGTGGGTCACCCATCTGCTGGGTATGGGATTTGATTTTATTGTGATTGTGCCCCCTCCTACCATATCACTGTGGCTTCTTCTTTTGACGTGGGGTATTGTTTTTTGGTGGGTCCAGCTTCCTCCTGTCAATGGTTGTTCAATAGCTAGTTGCAATTTTAGTGCTCTCACAGGAGGGGATGAGCGCATGTCCTTCTACTCCACCATCTTGAACTGGACGCCCGCTATTTCCGTTACATTATTATTATGCAGGTGCCAGATGGTGGTTTTTCTAATAAAATAATTTCTTTTCTATTATTTGTTGTTATTGTTTTGTAAAGAAAACATTGCCATCTCCCCCACTCATTTACGCATTAAAAAATATATATATATTTATTTGGCTGCATCTGATCTTAGTTGTGGCACGTGGAATCCTTTGTTGCAGCACTTGGGCTCAGGAGTTTCAGTGTGTGGAGCACTCAGGGAATGTGGGATCCTCATTCTCTGACCAAGGGTTGAACCAACATCCCATGCATTGCAAGATGGATTCTTAACCACTGGGCCACCAGGGAAGTCCCTACCCATTTATTTATGTCAATGTGGATTTAAGAGTTACTATTTATGTAATGGTTCCTGTCATTATGTTGATGCCCATATTGTCCTTGATTTGATCAAGAGGAACCCCTTTAAGCTGATCTTTGTGTCCTTTTAATATGTCCTTACATCATTCAGTGAAATGTAGGTTGCTCGCAGTGTACAGCAAAGCCAGTCTGCTGGCTCCGGGTCGTGGTGAGGAAAAGTACAGCGTTTATTCCAGGGCACCAGACAACGGCACAGGTGGCTTGTCCACAAAACATCCAAGCTCCTTGATGGAGTTTAGTGCAGGGGTTTTAAAGGCAAGGTGGGTGAGAGGGTCACAGGGTGTGTCATCAGCTTGTGCACGGTTCTCTGATTGGTGCAAGGTGAAGTAACAGGATGAGATCGCAGGTTGGCATCATCTGTCTTCAGGTTCCAGCCGATCTGGGGGCTACATGCTCATGGTCAGCTTTTCTCATCTGGTTGGGGGTAGGGGGGTTGTCTGTATACATACAGCTTAGGAAAGTGTGTCAGACTTATCTTTACCTTTGAAACAGAGCTGGG
The DNA here is from genome assembly GCA_935064755.1 of Tragelaphus eurycerus. NCBI lineage: Eukaryota > Metazoa > Chordata > Mammalia > Artiodactyla > Bovidae > Tragelaphus > Tragelaphus eurycerus. Next base: position 13,066,404 of record CAKXYN010000057.1, read on the forward strand.
AGTCCTTGTGACTGATGTGTTAGGTTACAGCTGCTCTCCTGTCTGCCTGCCCTCTCTTTGTCTCTGTGTTCTGTATTTCTCAGTCCTGCTGGGGCCTGCTGTTCGCTTCACATGGGGGAGCATAGGAGATCACAGTTTATTCCCAGAGCCCCTTTTCCCAATCAGCAATAAGCAGGGGACACCAAGAGGTGGGTTGCCAGGAAGGCCACTACGTGGCTTTGCTCAGTTTCATACATCATCCTTATTGTATCTTACTTTCTAGCAAAACAAGATTTTCCAAGCTTATCTTACTTCCCTGTGCTCTTGATCTGGAGCTGGCTGTTCTTCCAAAGAATGTGGGTTCTTTCATATATATAATTTATATATATATAGTGTGTGTATGTGTATATAGATATATGAAAGAATGAAATTAAATTCACATTGATTCCTCCAGTTTCATTCCACCCTATAGGGTTCATTCTATATTTCTTTTTCCAAATTCATAAATCTGTTCTTCAACTTTGAGAAATCTGTTTTCCATTAATTTCAATATGCTTCTGTATTAAAATAGTCCCTCCGTGTGGAAGGGTCTCACTTCACCAATAGCACCCACTCCCCTCACCAACCTTGCACGGATGCCTGCCTTGTTCAGTCATACCTAATGGCTTTTAGAAGTTTAGCTCAAGAAATGGTACTGTATAACTCAGGGAACCCTACTCAGTGCTCTGTGGTGACTTAAATGGGAGGGAAATTCAAAAAGAGGAGGTATATGTATGTACATAGCTGACTCACTTTGCTGTACAGCAGAAGTGGATACAACATTGTAAAACATCTGTGTTGTTGTTGTTCAGTCACTAAGTCGACTGAACAAAGTGTCCAGCTCTTTGCGACCCCAAGGACTGCAGCATGCCAGGCTTCCCTGTCCTTCACTGTCTCCCAGAGTTTGCTCAAACTCCTGTCTGTTGAGTTGGTGATGCCATCCAACCATCTCATCCTCAGCCACCCTCTCCTTTTGCCCTCAATCTTTCCCAGCATCAGCGTCTTTTCCAGTGAGTCGGCTCTTCTCATCAGGTAGCAAAAGTACGGGAGCTTCAGCATCAGTCCTTCCAGTGAATATTCAGGGTTGATTTCCTTTAGGATTGACTGGTTGGATCTCCTTGTAGTCCAAGGGACTCTCGAGTCTTCTTCAGCATCACATTTCAAAAGCATCACTTCTTCGGTGCTCAGCCTTCTTTATGGTCCAATTCTCACACCCATACGTGACTACAGGAAAAACCATAGCTTTGACTGGACGGACCTTTGTGGTAAAGTAATGTCTCTGCTTTTTAATATGCTTAGTTTATCATAGCTTTTCTTCCAAGGAACAAGCGTCTTCTAATTTTGTGGCTGCAGTCACCGACCGCAGTGATTTTGAAGCCCAAGAAAATAAAACCTGTCGCTTGTTTCCATTGTTTCCCCATCTATTTGCCATGAAGGGACTGGATGCCATGATCTTAGTTTTTTGAATGTTGAGTTTTAAGCCAGCTTTTTCACTCTTTTTCACCTTCATCAAGAGGCTCTTTAGTTCCTCTTCACTTTCTTCCATAAGGGTGCTGTCATCTGCATGTCTGAGGTTGATATTTCTCCTAGCAATCTTGATTCCAGCTTGTGCTTCATCCAGCCTGGCATTTCACATGATATACTCTGCGTACAAGTTAAATAAGCAGGGTGACAATATACAGCCTAGGTGTACTCCTTTCCTTATTGGGAAGCAGTCCATTGTTCCATGTCTGGATCTAACTGTTGCTTGTTGTCATGCATACAGGTTTTTCAGGAGACAGGGCAGGTGGTCTCATATTCCCATCTCTTTCAGAATTTTCCACAGTTTCTTGTGATCCACACAGTAAAAGGCTTTAGCATAGTCAATGAAGCAGAAGTAGATGTTTTTTTGGAATTCCCTTGCTTTTTCTATGATCCAGTAGGTGCTGGCAGTTTGATCTCTGGTTCCTCTGCCCTTTCTAAATCCAGCTTGTACACCTGAAACTTCTTGGTTCATGTACTGCTGAAGCCTAGCCTGAAGGATTTTGAACATATATTTTTTTAATTTATTTGTTTTTTAATTGACGGATAATTGCTTTACAAAATTTTGTTGTTTTCTGTCAAACATCAACATGAATCAGCCATAGGTATACATATGTCCCCTCCCTCTTGAACCTTCTTCCCACTGCCCTCCCCATCCCACCCCTCTAGGTTGATACAGAGCCCATTTAAGTTCCCTGAGACATACAGCAAATTCCCATTGGCTATCTATTTTACATACAGTACAAGTTTCCATGTTACTTTTGCCATACATCTCACCCTCTCTCCTTCCCTCTACCCATGTCCATAAGTCTGTTCTCTATTTCTTCATTGCTGCCTTGCAGATAAATTCATCAGTATCATCTTTATAGATTCCATATATATTTGTTAGTATGTGATATTTATCATTCTCTTTCTGACATACTTCACTGTGTATAATAGGCTCTAGGTTCATCTACCTCATTAGAACTGACTCAGATGTATTCCTTTTTATGGCTGAGTAATATTCCACTGTATATATATACCACAACTTCTTTATCCATTCATCTGTTTATGGACATCTAGGTTGCTTCCATGTTCTAACTACTGTTAATAGTGCTGCAGTGAACCTTGGGGTACATGTATCTCTTTCAGTTTTGGTTTCCTCAGGGCATATGCCTAGGAGTGGGATTCCTCGGTCATATGGTGGTTTTATTCCTAGTTTTTTAAGGAATCTCTATACCATTTTCCACTGTGGCTGTATATTCCCACAGGCAGTGCAAGAGGGTTCCCTTTTCTCCACACCCTCTCCAGCATTTATTGTTTGTAGACTTTTTGATGATGGCCATTCTGACAGGTGTGAGGTGATATCTCATTATAGTTTTGATTTGCATTTCTCTAATGAGCGATGTTAAGCATCCTTTCATGTGTTTATTAGCCATTTGGGATTTTGAGCATAATCTTGCTGGCATGTTTAATGAGTGAAGTTATATGATTATCTGAATATTCTTTGGCATTGCCTTTCTTTGGGATTGGAATGAAAACTGACCTTTTCTAGTCTTGTGGCCACTGCTGAGTTTTCCAAAGTTACTGGCATGTTGAGCACAATGCTTTAACAGCATCATCTTTTAGGATTTGAAATAGCTCAGCTGAAATTCCATCACCTCTACTAGCTTTGTTTGTAGTAATACTTCCTGAGGCCCACATTACTTCATACTCTAGAGTGACTGGCTCTAGGTGAGTGACCACACCATCACGGTTATCTGGGTCATTAAGACCATTTTTATACAGTTCTTCTGTGTATTCTTGCCACATCTTCTGCTTCTCTTAGGTCCATACCATTTCTGTCCTTTAATTGTGTCCATCTTCACATGAAGTGTTCCCTTGGTATCTCCAATTTTCTTGAAGAAATCTCTATAGTCTTTCCCATTTTATTGCTTTCCTCTATTTCTTTGTATTGTTCGCTTAAGAAGTCTTTCTTACCTCTCCTTGCTATTCTCTAGATCTCTGCATTCAGTTTGGTATATCTTTCCCTTTCTCCTTTGTCTTTTACTTCTTTTCTTTTCTTAGTAAGGCCTCCTCAGACAGCCACTTTGCCATCTTGCCTTTCCTTTTTGGGGGGATGGTTTTGGTCACCACCTCCTATACAGTGTTAAGAACCTCTGTCCTTAGTTCTTCAAGCACTCTACCAGATCTAATCCCTTGAAGTCACTTCCACTGTATAATCATCAGTTCAGTTCAGTTACTCAGACGTGTCCAACTCTTTACGACCCCATGGACTGCAGCATGCCAGGCCTCCTTGTCCACACCAACTCCCAGAGTGTACTCAAACTCATGTCCATTGAGTTGGTGATGCTATCCAACCATCTCATCCTCTGTCATCCCCTTCTCCTCCTGCCTTCAATCTTTCTTAGCATCAGGGTGTTTTCATATGAGTCAGTTCTTCAAATCAGGTGGCCAAAGTATTGGAGTTGCAGCTTCAATATCATTCCTTCCAATGAACATTCAGGACTGATTTCCTTTAGGATGGACTGGTTGAATCTCCTTGCAGTCCAGAGGAACCAGAGGTCAAATTGCCAACATCCACTGAGTCATCGAAAAAGCAAGAGAGTTCCAGAAAAACATCTATTTCTGCTTTATTGACTATGCCAAAGCCATTGACTGTGTGGATCACAAGAAACTGAAAAATTCTGAAAGAGGTCAGAATACCAGACCACCTGACCTGCCTCTTGAGAAATCTGTATGCATGCAGGTCAGGAAGCAACAGTTAGAACTGGACATGCAACAACAGACTGGTTCCAGATAAGAAAAGGAGTACATCAAGGCTGTATATTGTCACCCTGCTTATTTAACTTATATGCAGAGTACATCATGAGAAACGCTGGACTGGAAGAAACACAAACTGGAATCAAGATTGTCGGGAGAAATATCAATAACCTCAGACATGCAGATGACACCACCCTTATGGTAGAAAGTAAAGAAGAACTAAAGAGCCTCTTGATGAAAGTGAAAGAGGAGAGTGAAAATGTTGGCTTAAAGCTCAACATTCAGAAAACTAAGATCATGGCAACCAGTCCCATCACTTCATGGAAAATAGATGGGGAAACAGTGTCAGACTTTATTTTTCTGGGCTCCAAAATCACTGCAGATGGTGACTGCAGCCATGAAATTAAAAGACGCTTACTCCTTGTACGAAAAGTTATGACCAACCTAGACAGCATGTTAAAATCAGAGACATTACTTTGTCAACAAAGGTCCGTCTAGTCAAGACTATGGTTTTTCCAGTAGTCATATATGGATGTGAGAGTTGTATAATCATAAGGGATTTGATTTTGGTCATATCCGAATGGCCTAGTGATTTTCCCTACTTTCTTCAATTTGAGCCTGAATTTTTCAGTAAGGAGCTGATGATCTGAGCCACAGTCAGCTCCTGGTCTTGTTTTTCTTGACTGTATAGAACTTCTCTATCTTCTCTGCAGAGAATATAATCAGTCTGATTTCGGTATTGACCATCTGGTGATGTCCATGTGTAGAGTTGTCTCTTGTGTTGTTGGAAGAGGGTTTTTGCTATGACCATGTATTCTCTTGGCAAAAGTGTTAGCTTTTGCCCTGCCTCACTTTGTACTACAAGGCCAAACTTTCTTGTTGCTCCAGATATCTCTTCACTTTCTACTTTTGCATTCTGGTCCCCTATGATGAAAAGGACATCTTTTGTGTGTGGGTGTATATGTTCTAGAAGGTCTTATAGGTCTTCATAGAATCATTCAGCTTCTTCAGCATTAGTGGTTGGCGTGTAGGCTTGGATTAATGTGATGTTGTGTGGTTTGTCTTGGAGGAGATGACAGGTGTTTATAGTGATATGGAAAAGACATTTGCCATATAATTAAAAAAAAAAGTCGACAAAAGAACCACTGTAGGATACTATTTGTAAAAGGCAAATACATATATGTTGGAAAAATACTGGAAGTGACCATCTGTGAGTCTGTGTGTTCTTCTGTGTTTTTAGAGTTTTCTACATTGACAGTTTTATTTCTGTAATTATAAAAGAGGAGAAATAGTGTTGTTTAAAGCTGGAGGAGCTGCCATTACGGAGGACTAGCAGATGGACTGATAATAAGCGCAGAGGCAGGCAGCTGTTCATTGCCCATGCGGGGACATCATGGTGTGCACTCATCTGTTACAGATGCCCTGCTCTGTCATGATGATGAGCTGGAAGGGCGCCGGATCGCCTTCATTCTTTACCTGGTTCCTCCCTGGGATGCGAGCTTGGGGGCACCCTGGACCTGTTCAGCGTTGACGGTAAGACTGAGGCGTGCACTTCAACACCAGCAGACACTTCCGAGTTCTTAGATGCAATGTCTGTTCTCGTCAGAGGAGATGGAAGCCATCCGTTACCCTGACAACGACAGGGGGATCGAATGCCAGCCCTGACAGCCACCTCTCTGGGTTGTGCTTGAAATAATCGGTCCTCCAGAGATAAACTGGGGTTGATTTAAGATCAGCAACAGTCAGACCCTGGTTCTGAATGCTGGCCATGGGAGTGTAGAGCACATGTATAGCCGCCCTTGGTTATGTATGAATCTCCAGGACCAGTCCATCTGCCAGGAAGTCAGGGTCCTTTTTTGTTTGTTTTTAATGACTGACACCAGAACTTGACTCCAGAAATCGTTCAGAACTTTTTCCAGCTTTCATCAGTAATGCATGGTGGAGTAAGAACAGATGTCGCCTAGCAGAACCGTGTTAAGAGAAACAGATGGAAGGGGGTGGCATTTGGGGATCTGAAGGGGACATCCAGCTACCCTTAGAAATTTGCCAATTGTCAAGGTGGAAACAAGGCAGCCTGAAAGAGGTTAATGATGATGAAGCTCGTTTATGGATGTGTTCTCTCCCGGCGCAGAACACTTTCAGCCGAAGCAGATTGTCAAGTCCCTTATCCCTTCGTGGAACACACTGGTTTTCTTTGAAGTGTCTCCAGTATCCTTTCACCAGGTAAAGACTGTAAGCCACAAATACATAGAGTGCCAAAGAGCATGCTTTTCAGCCTCCCAGTTTCTAAATGCGGCAGCTTCCAGGTAGACTACCCAGCCAGGTGGTTTCCATACCTAGTGTGAAGGGTCCTGAAATTAGTGAGCCGTTGCTAGTAATCTTCCCCCCTCATCTTTATGTTGATGTGCTGCTGGTCTTGTCCTCTCAGGTGTCTGAGGTCTTGTCTGAAGAAAAGTCACGTTTGTCCATCAGCGGCTGGTTTCATGGTCCTTCACTGACCAGGCCTCCCACCTACTTTGAGCCTCTCGTAGCTCGGAGCCCTCACATCCCGCAAGATGTAAGGATAAATTCTTGTTACTGGGATTCTCTTCTTAGAAGCTGTGGCATATCATTTGCTTTTCTCTTTTTTATTTATTTGGCTACACTGGGTCTTCATTGCAGCACGTGAGATCTAGTACCCTGACCAGGAATTGAACCCAGGCCCCCTGAATTGGGAGTATGGAGTCTTATTTTACTGGTATGACATGGTGGCAGAACAAAAGCAGAGGGAATTATTAACTTACCCTTCACATCTGCTGCTCCTTTCCAGCATGAAATTTTGTATGATTGGATCAACCCTACTTATCTTGACATGGAATACCAAGCTCAAATTCAAGAAGAATTTGAGGAAAGCTCTGAAATTCTCCTAAAAGAATTCCTTCAGGTAGGCCAGCAAATCCTGTCTGATAATACCATGTTTGGCACATAGCCTTGCTTCTTGGGTGGGTGAACAGGCATCACTTAGAGAGCTTTTAGTTTTTGTTTTGTTCCTGGTTGGAATTTTATATCATCCTTCTCGAATGATGGAATGATACTAGCCAACACTGGTACCAGTTGCACGTTAGTAGGCTGAGTCTCTTGGGTGTTTATTCCCCAGTTCTCTACAGTCTTAATCAGACACACACACTCTGTCTCACTCACACACTTGTATACTGTGGGGGAGTGGTATGTAGTTCCCACCCTATTCATTTTGATGACTGGTGCTATTACTTTTAAATAATAGAAAGATTACTAATTAACAAATTAGTAATACATGTTTGAGAATGATGAGGTGGCAGCTTACAGTGGAAAGAGACCTAGGTTAGAAGTCAGAAGACTATATTCATGTCCTGGCTCTGGTTTTACTGACCTCAGCAAATCACTAAAGGTCTCAGCTTGTATTTCATCACCAGTTAAACTGGGATAATAGCTGCCTTGCCTGTCCTGAAGAGCTGTCCTGAGGGCTGAGTGAGATCACACAGACAGATGTGGTGCTCCCGGGTGACCCTGGGTCCCATGGAATCACAGTCCCAAGAGTTATCCCTCCATTAAGAAAAGGTTGAGACACACTGCATCTTGCCTCTTGGAATTATACAGCAGATAATAGCATATTAAGGAATTTGAGAAGTATTATAGTAAATGAACTTTTTAAATCCTATTTAATTCAACTTACCTAAACCATGCTTTAGGATCCTCTTTCCTGTTTCACAACTGATAGGATTACTGTCTGTAGAGCACTCCTTGGGAAACTGCATTTAAACCAGTACTTATGAAAGCCTCTTAGGGAGAATGTTTAGATTAATTAGTTTCTTGTACTGTACTGAACTTTTTAAATTTAGAATGCTGATTAAATGAAGGGAATGAGCAGAGGCCTAAAGAATCTATATTATTACATAGACATTTTCATTATAACAGTGTATCAGTTATAATGTATAGTGTATTAATTTAATTAGTTATAACTATATTAATGCAGTTTTTCTCCTCACATGAATTAAAGAATCTGCATTAGGATCCTTGTTTTATAAATGCAGGAATCCTAGAGGTCTAGCAGTTTGACATAAGACATACAGGTACATAAGGTAATAGCCCAAATTGACACTCAGGTCTCTTGGCTAAAGCATGCGGACAATTTATCCAGCCTTTGCTCTGGCTTCACCCTGTCAGGACTGGGGGATCTGATGTGAAAGGGATGAAGAAGGTCACCTGGCCCTGTTGGGAATGGGCCAGAATGATTCTGCAGAGCTGCTGTAGCTGTAGCAACCAGTGTGGGATGTAGAAAGTTCTGCTAAATGCTGCTTCATTTTCTCATTCTCCAGCCTGAGAAATTTGCAGAGGTGTGTGAGGCTTTGGAGAGAGGACATGTGGAATGGAGCAGCCGAGGTCCCCCTAACAAAAGGTAGAACTCGTCGTTGAGGACATTTGCTTCTGCAGTTAGCATCTACCTGGTCTGTCTGTGAGGCTCACCTCTAATTATAGGACATTTGCCCTAGTGTTTTGTTCTCAGGCACAACCAGTAGGAGACCCTAACAGAATCTGTTTTTTAAAATGTTATATGTCTTTTATACCTCAGATTTTTAAACATTTATTTATTGGCTTTGCTGGGTCTTTGTTGCTGCACTCGGGTTTTCTCTAGTGGTGGCGAGCAGGGGCTACTTTCTAGTTGTGGCATGATAGTGTCTCATTGCGGTTGTTTCTCTTGTTGCAGAGCACGCGCTCTAGAGCACACAGGCTTCAGTAGTTGCTCCGCAGCATGTGGGATCTTCCCAGACCAGGGATCGAACCAGTGTCCCCTGCACAGCACGGTGGATTCTTAGATAGTGGGCTACCAGGGAAGTCTAGAATCTCACTATGTAACAAATTAGGATTCAGTAAGCTATGCCAGGGTTCAGGAAGAGAGGTACCAAGCTAATGATCACCTCTCATCCCGTGGGTGATGTTCCATCCATGTAATGTGATGAACACCTTGATGAGCACCTTGCATTGCTGCCCTACAGGTTTTACGAGAAGGCTGAGGAGAGCCAGCTTCCTGACATCCTGAGGGACTGCATGGCGCTGTTCCGCTCCGAGGCAATGTTCCTGCTGCTCTCCAATTTCACAGGCCTGAAGCTTCACTTCCTGGCACCACCAGAAGATGAGCCTGAGGACAAAAAGGAGCGAGATGCAGTCTTTGCTGCTGAAAACACTGAAGAAGGGACTAGTCACAGCTCTTCTGAGCCAGAGAATAGTCGGGCGGCCACCAGTGACAGCAGTCTACAGAGTGAGGGACTGACAGACCCAGAGGAAGACGAAGCAAAGAAAGGTGAGCTGCTGTTATGTTCTGTCCTTTTTTACCATAAGGTATTTACAATTCAGTGGTTTATTCATTCAACAGGTATTTCTTAAGCACTTACTATGTGCTAGGCCCTGCTTTTGGACTTGGAGAAGCAGACAAGGTCTCAGCTCTCCCTGAGCCCGTATATTCTAGTACAGGAGAGGCTAGAGATTAAATGCTACACAAACAACAAGATGTCAAATAAGGGTAGTTGCGGTGCCGGAAATCTGAGTAGGTCTACATGCGGAGGACTGACCAGGGTTACCTGTTGGATGCAGGGCAGTCTGGATGCACTGTCATCCTAGGCTCAGGTCTGAATGACAAGACAGATCTGTGGGAAACGCATTCTGGGCAGGAAGCACAGCCAGCTAACAGTTTTATTAGGCTAACAGTAGTACAGATGGCAGAGAGAAATACCATTGGTTTTGCCTAAACTTACTCTAAAACACAAGAACATAAAGGAGCGGAAGGTGAGTGGTTTCTTTCCGCTGAGAACCAGTATCACCCTAAGAAAAACTTGCTTGAACTTGGACAAACAGGTAAAAGGAAATTATCAAAAGCAAAGGAAGTTTAATCATCTTATAAACAGATGGAATGGACACATGACAATAAACCAGTAAAGCACACTGAGAGAACCCTAACGTAAACTGCGGACACCAGTTAATACTAATCTCTCCATACTGGTCAGCTGTAACCATCCCACTTATACAGGATGTTAACACTAGAGGAAACTGATAGGGAGGGGCAGGGTGTGTGACAGGGATAGGGGAACTGTACTTTCTGGGAAATTTAATTTTTCTATAAACTGCTCTAAAAAAATTCTACTTAAATAATTATGTTATTTTAAAAAATGGAGTGGGAGGGCAACTAAAGTATATACTCCACTCCATCTGAAATTCATGGTAAAGAGAAATAAAGTCAACTTTTTTTCATTATAAGGCTGATACATTATATATAGTATTATCATAGGGCCACAGGTCAGCTTAAGGTTTATAGAAGTGGTTTCTCTTTAGTGCTGTACTGCTCCTAATTATCATTCTTTTGCAATCTAGTAGTGGTATTAAGGTAATTTTTTTCTGACCTCCTGTTATGTTTTTCTTAGAATCAAGTGTTCCCACATGCCAGGGGGAACTGAGGCATTGGAAGACTGGTCACTACACTTTAATCCATGACAACAGCAAGACTGAGTTTGCCCTGGACTTACTGCTCTATTGTGGCTGTGAAGGTAAGAGGGACAGTTGCTCCCAAGAGACCCTCTCTAACTGAACCAATTCAGAAGTTATCTGCCTTGGTTATGATCTCAGATCACAGGAGCTCTATGTTGGAAGGGTCTTAGGGGTCATGAATTTCAGTCTTCCAGCTCAGAGTACTATTTGGACCTGTGACCGAGGTATAGTTTTTGGTTCTTACTCGGTGTTGGTTGAATGATAAATTCAGGCTTCTAAGTCAGAGTTGGGTACGACTCAGCTCCCAGATCCCCCAGTGTTAAGCAGCATGGAATCAGTGATTCAAACAGATGATGTAACTCTTGGCGGTGAGAGCTTTCTGAATGCTGTTTGTTTGCCCTTTGTAAGGCTGGGAGCCAGAGTATGGTGGCTTTACCTCCTACATTGCCAAAGGAGAAGACGAAGAGGTAAGTTGCTTCTGATAGCAAACCATCCTTTTTAGTTCTTAAAAATGTTTTCATTCTTCAGAGACCCAACTTTTATGACTTTCTGCCAGTGTCTTTAGCTGATAAATCCATGTTGTTCAGTCTGGCAGTGGTTCTGATTTCTAGTAGAAAGTACTCAGCATGCAGTAAAGATGCTAAAGGATAATCCCTAGGCATTCTACCCAGCTGAGAAATTCCAAGTAAATGAAGAGTCAGGTGGTACATTTTCATGAATCTTTGAAGGTAGGAAAACCTAGATGCATTAGGTAAAACCTGTCTGGGTATGTACTGGAATGGGGCTTGCTGGAATATGTCTTGACAGCCAGAGCAATAGCTCTAATAAAGGATCTTTTAAAAGATCCCTATGCAGAGTTTGAGTATTTGATATGGAAACATCTGTTTAAGAAAAGAGGTGAGAATCATCTGTGTTCTGATGTTTCATTGTATTTACCTGTTTCAGCTGCTAACAGTGAATCCAGAAAACAACTCTTTGGCACTGGTCTACAGAGATAGAGAAACTCTGAAATTTGTCAAGCACATTAACCACCGAAGCCTAGAACAAAAGAAAAGCTTCCCAAACAGAACAGGCTTCTGGGACTTTTCATTTGTCTATTACGAATGACAAAGCAGGGCAAAGCAGGAAAAAGACCTTTCCTGAGTACTGGCACAGCTGGGAGAGTTAGGACGTCGCATGAAGGAGAGCCACAAGGTGACCTGTGTGACAGTGGTCTTAAAGCTGTGTGTGACTGTCCTTTAGTAGGGCTCATAATGATTGTAATCAGTTTAGACCTTGAGCTTGGAGCTAGGTACTTACCTCTTGATTTTTTTTTTTTTAAAGGGTTTTGTCTTTTACATTCAGTTCTTCATTTTCCATTTTGGCTTCTTCAATGATTAAAAAACATGTGAGGTAAAATATACATGACAAAGTGTACCATTTTAACCATTTTGAAGTGTACAGTTCAGTGGCATTAAGTACGTTCACATGGTCGTGCAGCCTTCACCACCATCCGTCTGCTGAACTCTCGCGTCTTCCCCAGCTACACCTCTGTCCTGATTAAATAGTAACTCCCTGCTTTCCCCTCCCCCAGCCTGTGGAAGCCACCATTTTACTTTGTCTCTAGGTATCTACTAACTCGTGTTCCTCAGAAGACAAATAATATTTGTCTTTTTGTGACTGGCTTAATTTCACTTAGTGTAAAATCTTCAAGCTTCCTCCATGTTTCCAGTGGTTGATTTTTAAAAAGTATCTGTGTGTGTATATAGTCATAAATTTATGACTAGTTTCTGTCCTTCCCAATGTCATGGGTTTAGAGGATTATAGAACCTCACACCCTCTTTGATTCTGGGCCCCTTTAGCTTCCTCCCACTGCCTATGGCTTTGTTTCACTGTGACTCTGGACTGTATAGACTTAAGACAAGGTTTAATATATTCCCTTGGTAAATAGCCTGATCTGAAACCACGTGGCCCCGAGACTTACGGTCAGTGACAAGGATGGCTGCTATGCCATGTGCAGTGGTGCCCAGGTGCCCATGACTGCTCCATGCTGGAGTCGCGCCTCCAGTGTAGCCAAATGATTTTAATCTCATATGTGACTTTCATTTCCCAAGTACTGCAGGGTCATCTGTCAAACTAGCCTTTCTCTAAGAGACCAGGTGTTAAAGGCCATATGGGACTGCCAGGCGGCTGTCCTCTTTGTTATCTTCTTTTTCCCCTGAACTGTTGAAGGGGATTGAATGATGCCTGCCACTGTATGCATGTGCTCAGTGTCACTGCATCATTAATCGAAAGATGCTGTTTTCATTCCATTCCAGTGCTATCTCCTTGTTAACTTTCTTTTTTACATTTATTATGAGCTAAGACGGAGAAGGCAGTGGCACCCCACTCCAGTACTCTTGCCTGGAAAATCCCACAGATGAAGGAGGCTGGTAGGCTGCAGTCCATGGGGTCGCTAAGAGTCGGACGTGACTGAGCGACTTCACTTTCTCTTTTCACTTTCATGCATTGGAGAAGGAGATGGCAACCCACTCCAGTGTTCTTGCCTGGAGAATCCCAGGGACCGGGAAGCCTGGTGGGCTGCCGTCTCTGGGGTCACACAGAGTCAGACACGACTGAAGTGACTTAGCATAGCATGAGCTAAGGAGGCAATGGCACCCCACTCCAATACTCTTGCCTGGAAGATCCCATGGACAGAGGAGCCTGGTAGGCTGCAGTCCATGGGGTCACGAAGAGTCGGACACTTACTGAGCGACTTCACTTTCACTTTTCACTTTCATGCATTGGAGAAGGAAATGGCAACCCACTCCAGTGTTCTTGCCTGGAGAATCCCAGGGACGGGGGAGCCTGGTGGGCTGCCGTCTATGGGGTCGCACAGAGTCAGACACGACTGAGGCGACTTAGCAGCAGCAGCAGTAGCTTTTTTTTGGATTTTAAAAATAGGAAAAGCATTGAGCTTTGTCCGTTTTATCTCCTAAAATTTTGAGTACTAAAATTTGCATTTAAATGAAGACAGTTTCACTTTCTTTAGGCTGATGGTTTCAAAATTTTGATCTTGCACCTCAATCGGTTAAAAAAAAAAGTTTTAGCATGTATGTATATTATTTGAGGTATTTATAAACTTTACACACTTCCTATACTAATATTCAGTATTGGTTGTTATAAAACAGTAATTTTTAAAAGATGAACTAAAATAATACCTAGAACTGGTTCTTACATATTGTCTTTCCCACTGACATGGTGGGAACCATTTTTCATGCATACTGGTTTGGGGACCACAATATTTTAACCATAGCATAGTGACACTCAGGTGGGATTACAGCTACTACTTTGTTGGCTGAAATTTCCAAGCTTGCCTTTTAAGTTTCTGCAGACTGAAGGTCATCCTGTAATATTACTTGTGTTAACATAAAAATATGTTTATGTTAGTGGCATAAACCCAAGAATAGGGCTGAGCGGGTGTGTGCCAAGTATGGAAAACAGTTTGAGACTCATTGTTCTAGGTAACATCTAAGAGCTCTGGAGCACTGAGTCTAAGTCTTAGCATCCTACACAAGCATTAAAATGTACTTATTACATTCTCCTTAATTTCAGTGTGTTTATGGCCTGTCAACACATTTTCCATACACTACAGTATTCTGGTGTCCAGGGGGAGGGAATCCCTGAGAGCCAGACTGTGATGTTGCTGTCAGTTACATCACCTACGGTACCTCTTAGGCTGCGAAGGATCGTGTAACTTGCAAGTCGCTTCTCTGCACTGAAGGTACCCAGTGATGAAAAAGTTGTTTTTCCTTAGTATTTCATTCCTCATCTTAGTTTTTTTAGGGCCTGGAGCCAGTGTGGACAACTGTTAAGCAGCAAAAGAATTACAGCATGGGCATCTTTTTTATACTTACTTCTTGCAGGTACAAGCTATGATGCTCACCTGTAAAAATGTCACCTCTTAATTCTTATAATTCCTTTCAGTAAAGGAAGATATTTTTCCCCCAAAGAGAACAGCTCTTTTTATCAGATTATCTCTGTAATACATGTTCACTGTGAAGAACACAACATATAAAAACATGCAGGTCACCTGGGATCCCACCAGCCTGTGGCAGCCACTGTGTGCTGTGTTATGTATCAGTTTGGCTAGACTGAACCACATTTCCCAGGATTCCAAAACCTCTTTCCAGTTAAAAAGTCTGTCACTAAATCGTGTCTGACCGTTTGCGATCCCATGGACTATAGCCCACCAGGCCTCCTCTGTCCATGGGATTTTCCAGGCGAGAATACTGGAGTGGGTTTCCAGTTAGACTGAGCCACAAGTTCTTGCGCAAGAAACAGAGGGCCAGAATGAAGCAGTAGTCATTCTGTGCCTCACACACACTGTACTGAATAACCTTCCTGGTGGCTCACTTTCGCAGTGTGAATCCGCATCTGCGCCTGCAACCACTCCACTTTCCATTGGCTCTTCTTCGACTTCTCTGATGCAGGGTCTCCCCATACCATCGAGGTCAGGCAAGAACTGACATAGATTTTAATGTGTCCTGGTGGGCTCCAACTTGTTTTTCCCAACTCTACATCCTTTGCGACTGCCTGTCCTGTGCACTTCAGCTTCCAGCATCAGACTAGAAAACTTAGATGACTTTGCCACTCCCTACAGCTGTGTAAGGTCAAGTCCCCTTGACAGATTTCCTTTATCATGTCAACCATTATGTAAATTAAGAACATTTTCATAAAGTTATTTTGAGAGCATATTAGTATTTCTGTTGAGAAGGAAAATTAAGTATTTAAGGAAGAAGCCTATAAATAATCTAATTTTAGTCCCTCATTTAAAGATGTAAAAAATGAAACACAGACAAGAAAGAGGCTGTTAACATTTTGAACTTGGCTTTTCTACAGCTATAGCTTGCCTCCCAAACTCCTCTGAATGTGGTATTTCTTTCCCAAAGAGTACTGAAAAACAACAATGCTTGGGCTGCCTCTGCCAGACGAGCATTTCCTCAACAAGTAAGTTTTGGCGGCAATATCTCTTCACTATCATTATATACTTAACCACTGTTAGAACTGAATGAGAAAATACAGACCCTGTTAAAAGGGTTCTTGGTAGAGTGAGTGACACCAGAGACAGGCCCTTCAGCCTGTGCGAACTGAACATTCCTACAAAAACAGATGATTCCTTCTCTGATATAAAATCAGTCCACACAGAATAGTTTTGAAAACTACTTGGAACTTGCCCATGTGGCTTCATTTCAGGAATAGCAGATTTATGTACCACACAGATGAAAAGATGACTCATGAGCTAGAGCATATAGTGTGGGCAGGGGCCAGATGGGGAAGAGGCAAAAAGGCAAAACACCAGGCTGCCATGGTGTCTTACTGTACGTTAGTGTCAGAGTGAGACTGGAGTTGACTTAGTTTTGTGATCACAGGACTCTGCACTGGCAGATTTGTAACTGCTAGTTATAAGATGTGAAATGTTAATAATGCTGAAAATCATTCTGGTATAGTACTTCTGCTGCTGCTGCTAAGTCGCTTCAGTCGTGTCTGACTCTGTGCGACCCCATAGGTTCGCATGACAGTTGTCAAGCTCCTAGTTCTTTCACTTCTGGAGCTACTGACAGGCTTACTGAGAACAGACACTTCACGGAGAATAGCAGATGTTTTTCTTTGCTCAAGGGATTGGCGCAGCACCATAGGAGGACAGAGCTGATTAAGATGCAGCCCTTGCTCTCATTTAATAGAGGATTTATATAAACATAGAATATAATACAGAGAAGGTGATGGCACCCCACTCCAGTACTCTTGCCTGGAAAATCCCATGGACAGAGGAGCCTGGTAGGCTGCAGTCCATGGGGTCGAAAAGAGTCGGACACGACTGTGCGACTTCACTTTTCACTTTCATGCATTGGAGAAGGAAATGGTAACCCACTCCAGTGTTCTTGCCTGGACAATCTCAGGGACGGGGGAGCCTGGTGGGCTGCCGTCTATGGGGTTGCACAGAGTCGGACACAATTGAAGCGACCTAGCCGCAGCAGCAGCAGAATATAGCAAGAGTTAAAGAACAAACATGGGAGACGAAAGGTCTCCTGAGAGAGCATTTGAACTGAGCCTTGATGTACCAGAGGGCTTCTCTGGTGTCTCCGACAGTAAAGAATCTGCCTAAAATGCAGGAGACCCAGGTTTGCTCCCTGGGTTGGGAAGATCCCTTGGAGAAGGACACGGCAAGAAGCATCCTCCCAGATACCAGAATCCTCAAGCTTCTAAATGAAAGCAGAGCGTTCACTTAAAGCTACAACAAAACTCAGCAACGAAACAGAACTTAAGCTGTGGCTTCTAGAAGGCACTCACATCCTCTCACCACAGAAAAATACTGCAACAAAATAGAGAACTAACTGATAACCAAACTTTTCTTTTCCCTAAGCTGAACATGAATGACATGTAAGAGGATAAAAAGTTTTATCCTTTTTATCATTATCCTGGATTAATGTTTTATTAACAATTTTCATCTCATCTAGCGTTTACTCACGGGGGAACAGTTTGAAATAGCAGAAAGGACCATGACTACTTGGTTTCAGACTCCACACTGCAACTTACCAAGCACTAGGACCCTGTGGAAAACATTCTGCCTCTCTGAGCTCAGGGACAACAACAAGAGGATTAGGTTAATGCGAAAATAACCTATTTATAATCTATAGATCAGTACTATGAAAGATACCCTGCTGCAGACTGACTCCTTCAGGCCTTGTCCATGAGTATTTTTAGGCTGTAAGGAGTTTGGGGGCTGAAGAATAACAGAATGACGTTTAATGAGATGATTCCTTAAGGGTCCCTAAAAATAAACAATGCCATACAATTTAAAACCAGCACCAGGCTTCCCTGGTGGTCCGGTGGATAAGAATCTGGCTGCCAGTGCGGAGGACATGGGTTCAGTCCCTGGTCTGGGAAGATTTCACATTCCACTAAGCCCAGGTGCCACAGCTACTGAAGCCTGTGTTATCTATAAATATATAAATAGAAATTTTAAAAAATAAAAAGCAAATGCTTTTAGAAAAACCAGCACCAACTAGAGATCATCCTCTCAAAAGGTATAAGTCAGACTACGGCTAACCAGAAAAAGACCCCACAGTGGGACTTGAGTTTTGCCAGTAGCTCTGTGACTCTAGTAAGTATTTAGTCCCTGCACTTCAGTCTCCTCATCTTCGAAGCAAATAAAAGATACTTTACTACTCTGGAGATTATGGAAGATAATATAGTATATGAGGATGTCTTTGAGCTTACAGATTTCAAAGTGCAAAACAAAAGGTGTTATAGGGGCTTAGTCTCATAAAAATTAGAAATCTAAAAGCTCAAATTTCAGAAATGGAAGAGATAATCCTCTATGGCCAAATGGAGGACACTAGTAAAGTTAGTTTACCACAGAGGAAAGGCCTAGCCTCTGTATGTTCTCTATGGGGTTGCATATTGGTCAATATTCTGATGCACAGAACAGGTTAGACAATTTGCATAAAAGGATTACAGCATGCCAGGTGATTTACAGAATTACTAAGGTGGTTAAACAAAAAACCTATAGGGTGCAATTCCAGAATCTCTTCTCAAGTCTATACTGCAGAGGAGCTGCTCCTACGAAATCAGGAAGGTAGGTGCTTGTGAAACCAGGAGGCACCCTGTATTACCTACATAAATACAGGACTGCTGACTCTGAGCCGCTAAATCAGCTACTGCTACTGGATCTGAATAGCTTAACTGTGCTCCATTCAAGAAACCTTCTACAAAACCAGGAAGCTGCCACTCTAGCTTCAGAGGCCCACATCATGCCAGCTTTTCTACCATCTAGAATCTGTTTGTGCTAAATGGGCAAGCCTCAGAGACAGAGAACCTCTGCTGTAACCCACACTGGTCAAACGCATGCCCAGTATCCCATTTTTCTCATTTCAAATTTCAAGTGTCATGTGACTGCATCTGAAACAGAAGCTAAATCAAACCTCGATCACCAGCTGAAAACTAACTGGAGAAATCTGTTTTACCTTCCTGCTCTTCACAGGAAAAGGAAGTCATCATACTCAAAGAAAACTGAATAGATAATTCTGAGCCAAACCTCCGTGACTGCTTTTTCACTCACTTCTCCACATTCAGCTCTGAAAATTCCAAACTTTTTTGTTTTGTTATACAGAGAATTAGATCTATCTTTGGACCCAAGTCTACAACATTCCTACTATAAATAAGTTCTTAATAAATCCATATTTGGGACTTCCCTGGTAGTCCAGTGGTTAAGAATCTGCCTTCCAGTTCAGGGGACACGGGTTTGATCCCTGGTTGGGGGATTAAGGATCCCACTTGCCATGAGGCAACTAAGCCTGTGCGCCACAACTACTGAGCCCAGGTACAACAGCCAGAGAGTCTGTGTGCCACAGTGAAGACCCTATGCAGCCAAGTAAAATAACTGAAAAATAAATAAACTCAATAAGTTGATGGGAGGTTTTACAAAAAGGTGCACAAAATGAATATCCAATTTTTGTTTTTCTCCATGCAATACAAATGGTTTTATGCAGTCCTGATGTGATTTTTACAGTCAACACAAAGTGCAACACCTTTATGTTTTAATGGAAAAGTAGATAATAATTTTTAATTACAATTTCAAGAAAAGATGTATCTATACACTGACTTTACATACATACAGAAAAACTGGACTTTGAAGCCCTGATGTTTCAAAAATGTTCATTTCCCTCCATACAAATCAGTATTACTCAGCAACAGTACAACTGATTTTTAAAAAATACAAAGCGAATACACTTCTAAGAGGCAATGCTTTGTCTTTTCATTCGTACAACTCACCAAGGTTGGTTTTGCTCTCAGCACCCTGGGTTCACCAGGATGTGATCCAAAGCAAATCAGCCTCGAAGTTTAAGGAAACTTTTCTAGGGACCTGGTTCCCTGTCTCTCCCCTCCTATGAAGAAGCTGTCCCCACCCGCATGATTCGGAACAGCATGTTGATGTTGTTGCTTCGAATCGCGTCCCGACAAGCAGTGATCACCTGGTTCTTTGGTTTTCCAACTGTCAGAGAAGAAACATTATATCCATATGAGCCAAAAGATGATTAAAGCGAAATTACAAATCAGAAGCCATCTTTAAAAACAACATAAAACTAGGGTAGAGAAGAGTTAGAGATAATACACATTTTTAAATTTTTTTAATTGTTTATTTTTGGCTACACTGGGTCTTTGTTGCTGCACTCTGGCTTTTCGAGTTGTGAGGAGTGGGGCTGCTCTCCAGTTGGAGTGCATGGGTTTCTCATTGCAGTGGCTTCTGATGCCGCAGAGCACAGGCTCTAGGGTGCTTGGGCTCAGCAGTTATGGTGCATGGGCTTAGCTGTTCCACAGCTGGTAGAATCTTCCCTGACCAGGGATGGAACCCATGTACCCCACACTGGCAGGCAGATGCTCAACCACAGGACCACCAGGGAAGTCCTAGATAGTACAAATGTATCTTACCATTCCCTAAAAAAGATATTCTCATATGGAACTTTAATCACAAACCAAGCTTAGAGACCATTTTATACCTAGAAACTTAAGAGTCAGTTTTACAGAAAAGGGTCAAAGCTTATATCCACTTAGCAAAGATTATTTCTAAAAGGAAGTCAAAGCACTGACCCAAAACAGCAGATTCCAATAGGAGTATTTAAGGCTTTCCTCTTGGGAATATGTCACTCAGTTTTTCTTCTGAGGATGCAGCAAGTTCTGGAAGATCCCACATGCCCTGGGATAACTAAGCCCGTGTACCACAGCTCCTGAGCCTGTGCTCTAGAGCCCATGCACTGCAACTACTGAAGGCCTTGCGCCTAGGACCAGTGCTGGTTGTTGCTAGCCACAACTGAAGAAGGCCCAAGCACGGCAATGAAGACCCTATATAGCCAAAAATAAACAAATCTTTTAAAAAAAAAAAAAAAGGAACTGAGAGTTTTTACTGTCTGAAGTTGGCAAACTAACTAAAGCCAAACAGTAGGCTGGCTAAACTCAAGTGAATGGTACCAACTTGAATGTGAAAGGGATCTTTATAGATACAAGCCCTGATAGGAATTCTTGAAGCTACAACCACCTTTAATGGTTCTGCCCTGAAATTAAAGACGAAATGCAGTGCTACAAAAAGAGACTTACCACGCAGACGACCTGCTCTTTGAATGGCTTGATTTACCGCTTTGAGGCTTCCCAACAGTTCTGTGTGATTGTTACAGCGAATTTTATAACCATTGAGCAAGTCTTTATTAAGGTCATACAGTTCCATATAGCGATTCTTCATCGTTTTCCTGTGTACATCAATAGAAGGTTAACATCATTGGACCTCAGTATGGCAGGCTTAAATGAAAAGATGTGCAAACTTCTTAGACACATTTAATAAAGGATCAAACCAGATTTTTAGCTGTACTGTCATTAAAACAGGGTAACTGCTAAAGTCTGATTTGAAAACACTGAGAATATTCTATGAACTATTCTGTTTCTTCCAAATAAATGAAGACAAGTGGCCTTCCTTGGTTATTAATCCATGGTTTGTTTGAATTTAGGAACCAAGAATTATCATGCCCATGATACAAGGGGTGGGGAAAAGTCAGCAAGGTGACAGGCTGTATTCCAAGCTTCAGACTAATACTGACAGTTTCTTATCAAGCTAAATATACACTTACTATACAACCCAGCAATCACATTATGACACATTTCACCCAAAAGAATGGAAACGTGTCTGCAAAAAACCTATATGCACATAGGTTTATATATTTATAAATATAGCAGCTTTATTCTCAATCACCAAAGTCTGGAAACAACCCAAATCTCAATTAATCGGTGGGATATTGACCAAGTATGGATATCAATACAATAGAATATTCAGCAATAAAATGGAGTGAACGACTGGTAACTTACAACGTGAATGAACCTCAAAGGCATTATGGAACCTGAAAGAAGCCAGACTCAAAAGGTCGATTCCACTTATATGGATTCCATTTACATTGTCTGATTCCATTTATGTGACAGTTTGGGAAAGATAAAACTATAGGAAGAGAAACTTGATCATTTGTTGCCATGGACTGGAGGTCAGGAGAAGTACTTGATTTCAGTAGTAGCAACACAATTGTACAAATTTCCCCAAATTTATTGAAGTGGAAACATAAAAGGGTACATTTTCTACATGTATATTATAAATTACATGTCAACCAACTTGGCTTTAAAAAATAAAAACCGTGTACATCTGACAGTTTCTAAATGAAATATAAATCAAGAAAAAAGGAATTGTAGGGGTTGGTCACTTCCCTCTAGGTTTTTTTTGTCACTCAGTCATGTCCGACTCTTTGCGACCCCGTAACTGCAGCCTTCCAGGTTCCTCTGGCAGGAAGCTATCTAGGCGAGAATACTGGAGAGGGTAGCCATTCCCTTCTCCAGGGGACTTTCCCGACTCTGGAACTGAATCTGGGTCTCCCACATTGCAGGCAGATTCTCTACCATCTGAGCCTCCTGGGAAGCCTAACTGCCACCACCAGGGAAGCACAGTCAAATGCCTAAGGCCAGCAACATCTCTTTGCCATTAAAAAAAAAAAAAGCTAGAGAGAGAATAAAATGGGGAGCCCTAGAGATAAAGGTGGCAAGAAAAAGCACCTGTCCTGGCCATGGTACATACTCACATGTCCCTCATCAGACGGGCATCTTCAGCTCGGACCAGCAGACTACGTATCAGGTTAGAGTTATCAGCCATGTCAGCACTGAGCTTCTGATGCACCGAGTGGTATTCATCCACCTGGAAACCATGAACACCCAGGAATTTAAAAGACCTCACCAACTTCCTGAAAACTAAATAAATCGAGAAGGAACTGTCTTCTCTATACCGAGGCCCTGTTTTTTCTGCCATTCACTTGTTCTATCTTAACTATCCTCTGTTGTTTCACTTCCTCTTCAGTGAAATACTCAAAATGACACTCTGTGTCAGGCTCTTCCACATCTTGGCATTGTGAGCCCAAGCCACACAAATACTAACATTTTAGAGGTTTGGGGTGGGGATGTTGTAAGTGGGGACCCATCACAAGCTTACTTTTGGTTTTGGGTTCTTTGTTGTTGTTTAGCTAATAAGTCACATCTGACTCTCTGTGACCCCATGGCCTGTAGCCCGCCAGGCTCTTCTGTCCATGAGGTTTTTCAGGCAACAATACTGGAGTGGGTTGCCATTTCCTTCTCCAGGTCTCCCTGACCTAGGAATCAAATTCCTGTCTCCTGTATTGACAGGCAGATTCTTTACCACTGGGCCACCTGGGAAAGGACTAAGACAGAATGCAAAGTATATACAACAGATAAGATGAAAGGCTGGCAAAGGAAAATGTTAACATATATCTTTTTCAAGTATCCTTCCAAACCAAGAACAGAAAGCAGGTGCTCAAGCTAACCACTCACTTTTATAAAAGAAGTCCTTTAACTCATGAATTCTCTAATACTAGCTCAATTTTTAGTTTAAGAATTTTCCAAAGTTCTTTTACGACATGACTATCATAATATATGTACATTTGTAGTTTCATTAAACTAACAGAAATACTGCAAACATTATTAGAACACTGTGTTCTCACAAATTTATCCATCAGGTGCCCTCACCTTAACTAGCACCTTTCGTAATTCTTCAAAGTAGACAGGGAAATCGGCTTCGACCTGAAGGTCTTCAATAGCGAAAAACGATGCTATTGACTGGATGATATCACCAGCCAAATCGATATCATCAGTATTTACAGTGATCTATCCACAGGAAAAAAGACAAGTTAGCACCCTCAAATAGCTGGAACAGTACCTGAACTTCCCCATATTCAACACACTTATTGGAACATAAATGTATATGCAATGATAAATAAAAATAAGGTCCAGCCGTCAAGAAAATAACATTATTTCTAGCAACAGGCCAAAAAAAAAGAATCCTTTTGCCTTATAAATGGAACAATAAAATCATTCAAACAATGAAAACCTTTTGTTCTCCTCTGTATTCCTAAACCATCCCAAACTACGTGACAAACAGGTGAAGGGACGTGGAGGAGAGAGGTAGAAAACCCGCTGATCTACATTACACGCCTGTCAGAGGTGATAACACCAACAGTCTAGGTTGAGACACATGGTTTTACGACCTTGAGATTGGTGTCACCAGCCTCACTTAACACTGAGTGTTATAAACGTTTACGTGAGAAATCTGTGTCCATGACAGTAAAAATTACCTCTCCACTAAGTTTTATCTTTATATACAGCTGGCCACCGTTCCGTAGGGATGTGAAACACACTTGAAATGGAGCATTCTGAATGTTAGTATCCTCTGGTAACAGAAAGTTCTGGTTGAGCCACATAACAACCTTAAAGATGAAGAGTGTGAAATGCATTTCCATTTTTTAAGTACAGTCATTAAGAGTTAGCCTTCTTTCTAGTTTTACTACTTGGTTTAAAAAAAAAACCAAACAATTACAACTCTTCCCCCACAAGAAAACACTACTCACACTCATTTTTCCCACCTGATACATGTAATAAATAACATGCACAATTATATCTGGTCCCATAGCATGCATTTTCTACTCAGACATGCATTAAAAAAATTTTTATTTATTTATTTAGTTTTTCTTTTTGGCTGCACTGTGTGGCATCGGGGATCTTAGTTCGTCAACCATGGACTGAACCCGAGCCCCTGCAGTGAAGCGTAGTCTTAACCACTGGATCGCCAGGGAAGTCCCCTACTTAGACATAACCTTATACGCAGTGGAGATACGATTCAAGTATGATGCTAATTCTCTTTAGACGAGAGCTCTTCTGTGGCTCTAGCCTGCTTAAAATCATTCCACTCTATCCTTTAAAACATTTAAATGAAGTTTGCACGCACACCGAGGTAACATCCACACTATAAGAATAAATCTTAATATAAATAATAGTAATACTTTACAGTGGTTTATAACACAGGTTCTACATAAGATCCACTTGTGAGGCATTTTGGAAGGGGCCACCTGTAGAGTTTCAAGTTTCACAGACCAGAAAGGGGCCTGAGAATTTCTATGATTAAAAAGCCTCACTGAGAATTCTAAAGTCCAGTCAAGGTTAAAATCCACAGGTATTACTAGTCCTTTAAACTTTACAAAGTGCTATTATACCAATTATGTAATCCTTAGGGGCCCCCTGTGAGGTAGTACTATCCTCCGTGAGGGGAATTGCGCAAGACCCCTAAGAATTTACTTAGTTAAGGTAGCACTTGAACCCCCACAATATTCCCATTTCCAGGGGCCACTCTCTTTCCATTCTGATGCAGGCTCCTCTTAAAACACTAGATCTGGACAATCCCACTAAGACTAACAAAAAGGAGTTACAAACTGAGAGGAATTCATCTGTGACTAAGGATTGCTTAGGTAAGTAACTGAATTAATGATTCAAAATAAATATTTAATTGATTAGCCAAGATAAATATTTTTAAATAATTTTTTCAAAATGGGAGAAGTTATTTTAGCAACATTTTTGGTACTTGTTGTAAACTATCCAACTCCATCCTAACTCCTTCATGTCATATTTACTGAAACCAAATAACACACTCATGGAATTTCCTCTTTTCTGTGAAATAATGTCAAAGATTCTAAAGTGCAAATGGGCTGCAAAGAGAAAAGCCAGACACTCACCCTCTGGGCCCGTTCTGCTATGATAAAGTTGACATAACTGGGGGGCTCACTGCCAGGGTCTGGGCTGGTGAGCGCATACATGGAGAATCGGGGTAGCTGTCTTGTCAGCTCAAACACGTGAAACTGGGTGCTACAGCCAACCAACGGAATAGAAGAGAACTGTTTGTGTTGAATGTTATTTCAAAGGGAAAGGCCCCCAGATAAACGTAAGGTCGCTACTGAGTCATCAAGCTGTCACTTAAGGGTTTACTAAAGAAACTGTCTATTCTCTTCCCCCAACCCCTGCCTCAAAAAAAACAAAAACAAAAATTGAGGGTTCAAGTCCCACAGTAATGGGGTTTGGGATTTAGAGGTGTGAGTCTGTGTATACATATGCATGTACCCAGGGTTTACAACACCCAAAAAGGAGTGTGAAAAGGTTTCTACCACAAATCTAGTGCTTTTCTTCACTGGCTGAGGTTACATATGGCTGTCATCTAACAGAACCTAAACCCCTGGAGTCTTGGTGGCCAAAACTATCCATTAAGTGTACTTTTGGAATTGCTGTGAATATGAAATCATCTAAAGCCAGAAATAATCATTTCAAACTTACATACTTTTTACTTATTTTTTGGAAAGATTGCAAATTAGAGAAATAAGAAATCATGGGAAACCTTGCCTGGGTGGAAAGAGCCATTAAATGGCTTCTCTGGCCCCGGAGAATCCATGGCAAGAGGGGAAATCTACACATTCTGCTGTCCTCTCAGTGCTGCCTGGACATGACCTGCGACGTGCAAAGAGTCACCTGCTCCTGTAGCCCACGAAGGTTTTCAAGTGCAGGTCCACGGGGATGTCCTTGGGAGGTGTGATGGGGATGCAGACGGAGCTGGAGAGGTGGTGGACACTGGGGTGCACCACATGGCTTTCACCCGCAAAAACGCCCTCCGCAAAAATCAACACTGCTCGGATGATGGTGTCTGCAGGGAAGAGAGAAGACAGCAGTCCAAGAGCTGCTCCCAGATGACACGGGTGCCGACGACCACCAGCCGTGTGTCAGTAACACCTTACCATTAGAGGTGGAAATGCATAGCTCGGCATGGGCGGCCTGCGCCTCGCTCCCCAGGTTGACGGAGAGGGCAGTGTGGAGCTTGGTGTTGGCCGGGATCACACCCCGATGCCCATCAGCCTCGTTCAACGGACTGCTCAGCTCAGCCTGCAAAACACACAACCCCCGCCACTTCCAACTTAGTCTTCGGAATAGTGAATTCATGTCAATTTTAAATACAGCTATTTGGCTTCAGAAGACACATCCCCTGTATCTTATATTCATCTGAGTCTAAACGTCAGAGAAGTCACCTCATCAGTGCTCTTGCTCTAACCTGGCCTTTTCCCAAAGGAAAAGACCCTCATCCCTTCCTGTGGTTAGGGACCACTGCCCCCCAGCACGCCTTTTACATTCTAAAAAAATTATTCACTGGCTATGCTGGGTCTTCGTTGCTGTGTGGGCTTTTTCTCTAGTTGCGGTGCGCGGGTTTCTCATTGCAGTGGCTTCTCTTGCTGCAGAGGGCGGGCTCTAGGGCACTCGGGTTCAGTACTTGCAGCTCCCAGGCTCTACAGCACTGGCTCAGCAGTTGTGGCGCACGGGCTTAAGTGCCCCGAGGCACTAGGATCTTCCAGATGAGGGATCAAACCCATGTCTCCTGCATAGGCAGGCGGAGTCTTACCACTGAGCCACCAGGGAAGCCACCCACCTTTTACATTGTTCGTATTGTTCTGTTTTAAATGACTAAAGGAACTCACTTAGTGTAGCAAATTCAAACAGTTATACATGATGGGACAAATTAAATTCCTACTCCCCAGCTCACCCTCCAGCTAGGAGAAGTACATGTACACACATATACACACACACACACAACAGCAGACCCACAGTCTCTGCAGGTGTCCATGATTATGTTATTTGTGGTTGAAAAAGATACTGTAAACACACTATTGCTTCCCTTCACTCAGTAATACCAGACATCCTTCCACATTAGTCCACGTGTATATACTTCATTCTTTTGAGCTGCTTAATATTCCCCAGCCCACACTCCCTATGACTGACCAAAAGTTACCATCACTCCCAACTGTTCCCTGCTACAAACAGTGCTGCAGGGTGTTTGAACAGTCGTGCAAATATCTCTCTGGCTGAGCTCCCCGGCAGAGGGATTTCTGGGTTAAAGGATACGTGCCCTCTTCATTCTGACACTGGCAGAAAGGCCAGGCCATCTGCCCGCCCACCAGCGGGGAGGGGGAGCCCACGCCCTGCCAGATATGGAGGCCCTCCTTTCCCAACCGCCCAGCCTCCTGGTCACTCTCAGCCTTCCACGTGCCCATCCCATCAGGTCTGACCTTGGCATTTTCCTCATAGTTGCGGAGCTCCAGCAACAGGTTCTGTTTTTTCTGACTCAGCTCTCGGATCAGGTCCTGCTCTACGCTGATGTCCATGAGGTTGCCTCTCATCTCAGCCGTGCCTGGCAGGTAGCCCCGGACTGACAGGAGGGGAAAAAAAAAAAAAACCACAGGACTGAGGGAGGGCCCAGGCACAGCTAGGTCTTACTTTTAAGTCATCAATGACCTAGTCTTAAAACCTAAGTTCTCATTTCCCCAACTCAGGTGAATTTATTAGGACGAAAGGGTATCAACACAAACATTTTATGGTGAATCTCCCGGGATTCTGACCCAATCAGACTGAGAAATCTGACTTCTCAAAGATCTCTCCTATCCGATTTACTTTCTCCATCCACCGAGCAGCAGATTAACTGTTGACAGCCATCCATCCGGTAATCTCCCTCCACCACACCAGCAATTGCAGATGAAAAGTTGTCCTTAAAGATGACCTCCCCAGTCCGGTCACTTCGAGCATCGACCTAAAAATAGAACAAGAACTTGAAAATAGCTTCTGCTACAGATTCTTAAAAAATGACACAAAATTTTCAAGTTCAATCAGCTTTAGTCTAGAAGTTTTTAAGAGGGCTCCATGGAGGGGACTTCCCTGGTGGTCTAGTGGTTAGGAATCCACCTTCCAATGCAGAGGATGAGAGTTTGATCCCTGGTGGGCGAACTAAGATCTTACATGACACTGGGCAACTAAGCCCTCTCGCCACAACTAGAGAGCCTGCACACCGCAGTGAAGGATTCCTCAAGCTGCAACTAAGACCTGATGCAGCCAAATTTTAAAAAAAAAAATTTTTAATGAGTACTCCAAGGGGCCCCCTCTGTGGCTTCTCAATACATACCTTAACCAGGGGGCCAAGGGACCTCACTCAGCTCTGTTTTTTCTTAAAAGCTGTTTTACATACTGGCCTAGTATTTCATTTGGAGAAGGGGGTTGGCTGAGAGACAGTACTTTTAGAAAATATATAACACAGTGTCAAAGTCCAAACTTTCCAAGTTCGAATTATAGCTTTGCCACTCACTACCTGTGGGATCTTGGGCAAACCTCTTTAACCATTCTGGACTTGGATTCCTCATCTGGAGATCAACAATAAGAACATGAGGCAAATAACTGTATCTACACGTCAGGGCTGTAACAAGGTCTAAAAGGGTTAACGTGTGTTAAGCAGGTAGAACAAGGACTGGCACATAGAGGTATACAAGACATATTAGCTCTATATACAAATTTCACCTTTATTATATATAAATATATAAAATACATTACACCTAAAATTTTTATTTATTTGGCTGTGCTGTGTCTTAGCTGTGGCATCAAACTCTTAGCTGCAGCATGGGATCTAGTTCCCTGACCAGGGATCAAACCTGGGCCCCCTGCATTGGGAGTGTGGAGTCTTAATCATTGCTCCACCAGGGAAGTCCCCAGTTATATCTAAAGTTTGAAAAATGCCAAGCAAGCCCGGTCTCCCACCATCCACGCTTCTGGAATAGCCCGGTTTAAGGTCCCTTTGCCACGTGAACTACTGAGATACTGCAGAGAGCCCTACAGTCATCCACATCTCTTCCCAAAGGAGGCAGATAAATAAATCACTGACCCTTCAGAAACGAATGCATCGCAGAACAACAGGGAAGGATAACCACCTAAAATGAGCTTTTGTTCTAAGCAAGAACACATGCATTATTGATAAAAGGCTGCTGCTGGCTGCTGCTAAGTCGCTTCAGTCATGTCCGACTCTGTGCAACCCCACAGACTGCAGCCTACCAGGCTCCTCCATCCATGGGATTTTCCAGGCAAGAGTACTGGAGTGGGTTGCCATTGCCTTCTCCATGATAAAAGGCTACCTGCAGAAAATCTAACAGAGCAAGCATCTCAGTGACCACTATTTTTGTCTTTTCATAAACAGCCTTCTGGGCAAAATTTTGCAGTGAAAAACACACTAATTTAGGTCATAGCTTACTACCAGCTCCAGCTCCATGGCTGGAGAATACCATGATCTTAATAACAACATCAGGTCAGCCTGAAAATTATGGATGCTAAAGCTAGTAAAGCAATGAATGTCCTGTACTGACCAGAGTTCTGCACACATTAACAGAAGCCTCAAACTCAGACTGAACTGAACTTGCTTCATTCTAACTTCTCCATGACCTCCAGCACTGCATTTCCACAATATTTAGCAAGTAAGAGGGTTAACTTGCTAACTGAGAAACAGGGCTACAAATCTGTATTTCTGTGGATTTTCTATTCTTTTGCTTTATCCAACATGAAAGTTTTGCCATGGAAAAGATGTCCAACTCAAAAAATGACCTACTAAAGAAAAAGTTGGCTAGTTGCATTTAAATTAAGTAATTTTGCACCTATGTTCACCGGGTAGATCTATATTCCTTTTAATGTTGTTTCTGTTGAGTGCAGATACCAATTGTTCCACTTATATAATGAACTGTATAGTTTGCTTATCTTTTGTATGGCTTAGAACATACAAATTATGATTATGTAATAGAAATTTCTTAAAATTTTGAAAGCATTTAACTAGACATAACTAGACAGACTTCAAGGTTTAGAGTCAGATCTGAAGGTTACTTTTGATAACTTCTTAAGTAGTTTTCTAATTCTTGGATCAATCATAATAATTCATATTCCCCCCAAATAGGGTCCCCTTTTATGGGTTTTCAAGTTTCTTAATAAGCAACTACACAGTCTTCCTTTGTAATTTTTAACACCTATACCAAAAACAAAACCAAGTGGAGAAGTAGGAACCAACATAACATTTTTTTTAGAATCTGCCAAAGGAAGGTTACAAGACACTGGCCAAAAGTGAAGAAAAATCAAAGAAGAAAAGCTAGAACTAGCTGATCTCCTTCAGGCAGTCAGCACTGACAGATGAAAGAGCTAGGGCAAATGGTATCCATGGAGATCTGGCAGCTCCTTCTGCAGTTTCTAACAAGACAATCCTGACTTGCCGAGAGACTGTACAAAGTTCTGATCTGAAGTTAAAAAAGGAAAGAAGCAAAAAAAAAAATCCTAGTTTGAAGTTATAGATTGGAAAACAATGATAACATAACTCTTCCCACTAATTCTAAGATTTTAGTCAAACTTGAAGATTTACTAGAAAAAAATTCTACATACTCACTGCTGCTGCTGCTAAGTCGCTTCAGTCGTGCGACCCCATAGACAGCAGCCCACCAGGCTCCGCCGCCCCTGGGATTCTCCAAGCAAGAGTACTGGAGTTCATTGCCATTTCCTTCTCCACAGTTCACTACTAGCTTACTAAAATTCCTTTTTTTTTTTAACTTGCCTATGCCTATGATCAACTTGATTAAATTGATTCCCATCCCTTCAAGAAAGGGATTTAGACCTTTCCTGGAGATCTTCCCTCAAATAGGGCTTATAAACCGAGAGGACACTCACTCACTCTGCCGTGTTGATTACCAGAGCAGGAAGAAAAAATCTAGAAAGATCATGAAGTTAAATTTGAAAGCTCAGCCAAGGAACACAAGTGCATATTCTTGTGTTATTGTTTGGAGTCATACAGCCAATATGTCTCAGATAGTTATTACTTTAAATTATACTTGAACACTACTATTTACACTTACCTTCCCATTGGACCAACCAGTTATCAGTTCACACACTCCATCAGAGTTAAGGTCAAAAGCATGAATACTCATGGCATGATTTTTGGACTGAAAAGAATTTCAATAATTAGTATAGAAGTCTCTCAATAAGTATAAAATCCCTAAATATCAAAGGCTGTATCATACGAACTTTAATTCTCCAGTATCGGGCTGTTTTGTCATAAACTCCAACAGTGCCATTGGAAAGGGCATAACCAAATCGACTGCCATACATGGGGCAAAGAGAGGTGATGATCTGCAAAAAATAATGAAAAAGATAAAGTTCATTGAGGCTCAATTTAGTGCAAAGTGACTTTATAAAACTGCATACCTTGCTACAAGTGTGTTAAAATTAGGTTTAAATACACTTCCAATCCACTAGTGGGGAATGTGTTCTTCTCTATGATCCATGTCCTCTGTTTCAGATTTGGATCATGAGAATTAAATTCACAAAGTTTACTGTTTTAGATCAAGCATATGTAGCAAATTTCAACAAATTATTTTTTTAAATAATAAGATTGAGGAATTAAGGAGGAAATAGACTACATACACAAGATCTGGAATATGTAAAATTGATGTTATACACACTAGCTCAAAATATTTTAATGATTATTTCAATTTCCTTAACTTACAATATCCTACAGTCTAAATTTTAAAAGGACTTATAAAATCCACAATTAAGTATCTTTTAAGAGTATACTTTTCTAAGGTATAATTTACTGTTTGCTAGAAGAAAACATAATCCTTTAAAAAGCAAAATCCCAGAATACCATGGATTTGTACATATCTAACAATATACAGGGAGAAGGCAATGGCACCCCACTCCAGTACTCTTGCCTGGAAAATCTCATGGACAGAGGAGCCTGGTGGGCTGCCATCCATTGGGTCACAAAGAGTCAGACACGACTGAGCGACTTCACTTTCACTTTTCACTTTCATGTATTGGAGAAGGAAATGGCAACCCACTCCAGTTTTCTTGCCTGGAGAATCCCAGGGATGGCAGGGCCTGGTGGGCTGCCATCTATGGGGTTGTACAGGGTCGGACATGACTGAAGCGACTTAGCAGCAGCAGCAGCAACAATATACAGAGTGCATATGTTATACTGGAGTATTAACAGGACTGTTAAGAGGATTTAACACACTTAAGAGAATTTACAATTACAATTTACAAAATCTCCAGTTTTAGATACTGAACAAAATTATCCTTAAAAGTTAAAACCAAAGTTTAAAGGTATCTATGACTCTGCAGGTCTACTTTCTAATTCTGACTAATGTAAGAGGTAATAAGAAATAAACTGTATAAAGCAGAGAATAGTTATGTAATCTCTTCTACACCTACAGCTTTTCTATAAAGCCACCCACTTCACTTAACTCTGAATACAAAGTGCCATGTGGGACTCCAGAATTATTTAGCTCAAGGCATTCTTTTGGCAGTACTGTTCATAATTTTGCTGATGCGCAAAAACACATGTGAACTCGGAGCAAAATTAAACCCAGAGAACAAAAAAAAAGGGCCTGAAATGAACAATCTTATAAAGTCCACATTTTCCTAAATTTAGCCCCAGTTTCCCTAGGTCCCTTAGTCCTTTATAAGGTCACTAGTTCCTTCTTTTGTGGACTAGAGGATCAACAGGCACGTCAAATTCCTCACCGTTATTTCATGTTCTCCTGTCTTTTTCTAGGATTTAGGAAAAAAGTGTTTCACAGAATGTACTCCCCTCGCATCTAGTATTGACGATCAACAGAAATCCAACAAAACCTCAGTGGTTCCCCAAATGGGAAAAGATTTACTATGAATTTAAATGAAAGGGAAACAGTAATGCAGAACCCAGCACCTACAGGCAATTCTCAAGCTGGGGATCCCCTTCAACAATCTAATGAAAGCTAAGGACTGTCTCTCTAAAAAGCAGACACGAGACACGTACAGGCACACAAAATCCCAGACGGACACACATCTTCAGCTATGCACTGCTTTGGGCACTCACTTCTCCCCTTCATCTTTCTCTACCACAACTATCAGCTTACAACCATAAAAAATGTGAGTACATAAGAAGTAGTCAGATTAAGTAAAAATCTATAGTAAAAGTGAAGAAGTGAAGTCACTCAGTCATGTCCGACTCTTTGCAACCTCATGGACTGTAGCCTACGACACTCCTCTGTCCATGGGATTTTCCAGGCAAGAGTGCTGGAGTGGGTTGCCATTTCCTTCTCCAGTGGATTTTCCCGACCCAGGGATCAAATCCGGGTCTCCTGCATTGTAGGCAGACGCTTTACCATCTGAGCCACAAGGGAAGTCCATAGTAAGGGTAAACCCTTCAAAATCACTGATAACACTTTATATATCAATATGCATGCTTTGCTTTTTGGTCTCCCTTTTGCAGGCAGGGGAAGAGAAGCCTGATGTTCCTAAACAGCTTTTGTAAGCAAAGAGAACCAAGGATGAGTTCTTATCCCGAGGTGAGCTCTCAGGCTGCTGCCCACAATCTTTTCTGATACAGCCTCCCAAACACCAGCTGATTCAATTCTGCACAATACCACCATTTGGATCTCTAAGACTTCCTTCTGTAGTTTTTCTTTTCTGTCCATTTACAGGGTTCACAAGCCAGTGCTCCTTTATTTCTGTCTCCTTCCTTAATTTAGAATATACTAATTATCTTTTTGGTTTCCATCTTGCCCAATCCTGGAAAACCAGCAGCAAATAAATATCCTAAGAATACCAAACTATAAGGGATAAGGGCAATCTTTAGACACTGTTTTAAAAAAAGATAACTTTTTCAGAAACATTTCAGTTTGAATTACATGAGTAATTCTAATCACAAAGAAACTAGTCAAGTTCTCTGACATCTAGTTTTTAAGTCTACCAACAGAAATGTGCCTAAGTACTTAATTTGAATAAAGAGAAAAACTCTAAAACCCTCACATATACAGTTCATTCAATATTCAATCCCATTTAATACACATGATGAGAAGCAGGAGGAGGACTTGACCATGCCACTTAATAGCCATGACCTTTTGAGAGTAACTTAACAAAGAAATGTAACATGTTCCCTCATCTGTAAAACGAGAACTACTAATTCCTTCATAATTGGGCTGTTGTTGGATTAAATGAGTAGCTCATATAAATAACTTAGAACAGTGTCTGGCATACATCAGGTACACAATAAATGGCTGCCATATTGTTATTATTATGTAATAGCTCACTAAAAGAAATACCTTTTAGTGCTCCATAATTTTTGTCTACTCAGTGTTTTCAAAACATATCTTCCGAATTTTTTTCATTGGAGTACAATTGCTTTATCATGCTGTATTAGTCTCTGCTGTACAACAGTGTGACTGAGCTGTATATATACATATATGCCCTCCCTCTAGAGCCTCCCTCCCACCACCCCATCCCTCTGGGTCATTAGAGAGCACTGAGTCAAAATATATCTCGATAAAGGATATTTAAAGGCTTCTTTCTCTGTAACGTACTGCTCTATTTAATCCCCACAGTCTTTACCATAAAACTGGGTAGTGAGATGTCCCAGCACTCTCATTTTATGCTACATTTAACTATGCTTATCTGTCAAGGTCATCATAATTCTGAGGTGGTACTTACCTCTGTTTCTGACATTTCTGCCACAATCTCATCTTCTTTGAAAACTCGGATATCAAAATCCTCAGATCCAACAAGAAGCTCAAAGGGGAAAAAAAAAATCAGGCATATTTAGTTCAGTAAGTGAAGACAGCAAAACTTCCATAAATACAACAAAAAAAATTGCATGACACTTTGTAGGCTGCTAGAGTCACCCAGGAATTCCAACTTCTTGGTGATGGATGCTCAGAAAGGTTCCTTCCAATGAGAAAGTCACGAGTTGGTCAGTGAAGAAACAGTGGTTACTACAGATCCTGCCACGTGGGCACCTCCCACCAGAACGAATTCTTTCACCAGGCTCCTGAAAATGCTCCCTGGCTCAGCTCCTGTCTGCCCACAGGTGGAAGCCCTGCTTCAAAAGCCAGAGCCCAGTATCTGCAGACAGTTGGAGGGTAAGTCAATGTCCAACACAGTACTTCACTGGCTCCTCAAGAGGTTAATTTCTAGAGAAACCGTTAAAAGTAATTTAAAAAGCTAAAAGCCAATCTCTAAAACGTCCAGATTCCTGAAAAAGTTGGCCAAAACTGAGAAGTAGGTACTAATATGATTTTAAAACATTGGAATCAAGTTATAAGATTGTGAATGAGACTGTGCTCCCAACAACTATTCCGCCCTCTCCCCCATCAGGGGTCTTTGAAATATGGTCTTCATCTCTGTATTTGACAAACCCAAGGGAATTATTGTTCAAAAGAGAGGAGAAAGATAAATGAGGCCAATTAGTTCATCATTCAGGCAACAGAACAGCAAAATCAATCATGAGAAGCTAACACTTCTCCCAACGCTAAGGTCACTGTCCTGGGGAAATGTATGTACTCAGCTGAGACATACACACAAGAGAAGGGTCTCCTCCCCCACATACCTCTTTCTTCCCATCACCATCAAAGTCACACAAGGCCAAGGAGTGAACGTTATCTCCAGTCACCTGAAAATAAAACCCAAGTCATTACTGTGCCATTTCTTTTCACTTAATCCAAACATAGGAGCTACATGAAAGACAGGACGAAATAAACCACGAATTCAAAATTCACAATTCACATTACTCATATCCTTTTTTTTAATGTATAAAATTATAAATACTGTTTTATTTTGTTTCCATTATTCATTACTGTCAGTGGTTAAACAAACAAGCAAATAAGACCTAAAGAACATTAAAAAAGTAAACATGTTTAAGAGTACTAAAGAGAGTATTTCGTTCTTCATACCGTCCAAAAGAGATCATTTCCTTCATGATTGAAACCCTGCAGAGCACAATTTCCACCAATAATTGCAAGAGGAGAGGTAATGTCTCCCAACGTCCCCAGCACAATTGCATTGGCCCCATCTGCTACCTAAGAAGAAAAACAAAAAAGACAAACCCTCAAACACAATGCTGCACAGGCACACTGGAGGTAACATACATCCTTTTTATCTGGAAACTCAAAGGCTTCTGTCATCATTTCTGAGAAGCCACCTGGTCTCCTGAGAGGCAGGCCAGAGCTGTCCATCGAGGGCAGTGTCTGTGGCTAACGTGGCTTATGCAAGGATGAGCACCGACTCAGGATAAACTCTGGCCCTCGGTCTCGCACTAACCTGTGATGATAACCTACGCTAAAACCCCAGGCTCTCTTGGACCAGCGAGTTCTAGAGGCCAAATTCTCAGAGAATCAGACTTATGCCTTTAAAACACCCAAACTTTTGTAATCTATTTTAACCACTTTAGATGGAAATCTAGTAATACTGATTAATTAGCTCTCCTACTACTGCTCGTTTTTAATTGCAAGTACTAAAAACTACAAGCACCTATAGACCCACCATTCTGAACTAGTACATGTCTCAGACTTCTTGAATAAAGTACATAAGCACAATTTGATGAAAATGTTCTAAAACTGACTGTGGTGAAGGTTACACAATTCTCTGAATAAACTAAAAACTGCTGGACTGTATGCTTTAAATAGGTGAACCGTATGGTATGTGAATTATATCTTAATCTGTTATAGAAAAAAAGTAAAAGATTACATGTATAGATCATGATCCCATTTTGTAAATAAAGAATTCACTCACAAATACCAAGTAAAAAGTCAGGATAGATCAATCAAGAGTGAAGTGTTATTTCCAAATGAAGAAATTATGGGTGATTATTTTTACTTTGCTTCTATTTTTATATAATAAATACGGATTATCTGAGTATTAAAGTTGTGGCAGCCTGTAGATGGCAGGCTATGGTAAGTGCTTCTCCTGGAAACTACTATACTAAACTTCAATGCAAAGCCACCAGGAGACCTGTTTGCAGGCTTTCTGGCTACTGGCTGAATTTTTAATGACAAATCTTGACAGATGAAAGTATCAAAAGATAACGCTGTTGTTTTTCAGTCGCGAAGTTGTTTCCAACTCTTTTACAACCCCACGGACTATAACCTGCCAGGATCCTCTGTCCATGGGACTTCCCAGGCAAGAATACTGGGGTGGGTTGCCATGTCCTTCTCCAGAGGATCTTCCCAACCCAGGGATCGAACCCACACCTCCTGCATTGGCAGGTGGGTTCCTTACCACTGAGCCACCAGGGAAGCTATCAACAGATAATACCTCCTGAAAGATAATCTGGAGTGTCACCAAATGATTTCCAACCACGACCAAACAAATAAATGTCAAGGAGATGTAAATGGAAAAACGTGCATTTTTTTAAACTACACTACAAAAGCCACATAATAAACCCAAATCAATGCCTGATCTCTTTCAAGCATTTAAAAAAAACAAAAAACCAGTGGACATTAATGGGAAGTGAGAGTTTTATGGTTATAAAGGGGTATACTTGCCTCTCTGTAGAACAAATCTGAATTATTGTAGACATCATAAGCCAACAGATTGGTCTGTGTTCCCACTAAAAGAGCATCATAGCCAAGTTCAGGGTTCAGTACTCCTGCGGTCAGGCAGCTGACTGTCTGGTTAATGTTAAGAAGTGAAACATCAGACTCCAGGGGGCTCTGGAGGACCCTGGGTGCACCGAGATGCTGGCTCCGTGAATGAGGGTTGTGAATAAAAACCTAAAAGAAAAACAGTTAATTACATCCCCTTAACATTAAAAAGAAAATGCAAAATTAACATATTTTTATTAAAAGGCTCAGGTTGTTAACAGATTACCAACGTTAACAAGAAAGGATTTAATCATCCACTAAACTTAAAAACACCCATACACAGTTCTGTGCATGGCTGGCTTTCAGTCACTTCAAACTGTGAAAATCCAATGGCTCTCAGCCTTGTAAAGACCAAAATAATGGCCAAGATCTAGCTGTCACTTCCCAGGGCAGCTTTACATACAACCAACCAGCAGGATGTTCAAGCACTCTTACAAACCAGCCTTTTCTTGGTCAACCTATAGGAAGTTGCTATCAGTTACAATGAGATTGTGCACGCACACAAAGAGCAGAGAAAACTGAGTAATAAACACTTCATTATCTTTCATCCCAACACCTAACAAATTCACTTCCTAACCCTTAATACTGATCAGTAGTAAATCTGTCTTACAATCCTAAACTGAGTCACACAAAGCAAGCTTCTTGAAGGCTTTCATAGTCTATACAGGTAGACAGAATTAACTCCAAGTTAATTAATCTAGCAGTTTCAACTATCACAAATACAACCATCTGAGGGTCCCTACAAATCTTTAGATTTCCCTGGGCTTCATATGTAAAAGGTTTAGACTAGAAGCATTCTCAAAAGTGGGTAACTGGGTTTGGGGTGGGGAGGATCTTAGACATTAGACCACAGATATACAGTACAGAAATTTCATTAGGGAAATTTTCATTTTCTGGAAAAAGCAATATAAGAGGCAATATTAAAAAAAAAGGTCGGGGGGCGATGAGATCCCTTAAGCCCCCATCTAGTTCTAAAATTTGCTAATTTCATTTTACTGATTTATTTTTGGCTGTGCTGAGTCTTTGTTGCTGCGAGCAGGCTTTTTCTCCAGTTGCAGTGAACAGGGGCTGCTCTCTAGCAGCAGCGTGCAGGCTTCTCCTTGTGGTGGCTTCTCTTGTTGCGGAGCACGGGCACTACGTTTCGTGGGCTTCGGCAGTTGCAGCCCCCAGGCTTCAGAGCACAGGCTCAACAGCTGTGGTTCATGGGCTTAGTTGCGCTGAGAAAATTTTCTAATTTTAAATGAGCATTTCCACCCTTTGGTGTAAATCTGTAACCCAGCGAGGCCGGTTTGGTTGCTCACCACTCAAAAGGCCAATACCCGAAAGACAAGTGTTGGTGGAAAAGGAAATTTTGCTTTATTCAAGAGGCCAGCAACCTGGGAAGAAGGTGGACTAGTATCCTAAGACCATCTTCAAGTTGCAAGATAGGAGAGAAAAGTTTTAAAGGCAGTGTTGAGGGGAGGGGGCCGCAGGACATGCGAGCAGCTTGCACACAACTCTTGGACTGGCTGGCATCAAGGGGAGGTTTTAAGCCTCACCTGTCTTCTGGTTTCAACCCAGTCTGGGGTCTATATGCTCATGATCAGCAGTTTTCAACTGGTAGGGGTCTGCTTCCTGTAAAAACTTAGGAATGTGTGTCAGACCTTCACAGATTTCAGGGAACTGGGAGTTTGGTAGTTCTATTGTCCAAATCATTGCCAGTTTCCCAGCTCAAAAGCTTGTTTCTTCTACACCTTCACATCTTCACATTCCTAAACATTAACACTTGAGCCAGCCTTCTGAGACTCAAGGGAGGCCTGGGAGACTAAAGCTTTTCAACAAACAAGAAGTAGAGGACAAGGCTGGTTGGGAGGGGGCTGTCCCAGGAAGGCCCACTAGGGTCCAGTGGTTACAGTCTCCCCGTTCCTCTGATACTCCTCAAGCCTGAAGGTGTGGAACAAGAAAGGAAATAAGAGTTCTGGATAGAGAAGTTAATCATAAACTCAGTAGAGGAACTCAGTTTTAGGGGACTAGGTTTTACACCCAAGCAGGATTAATTTTAAA
The DNA here is from genome assembly GCA_935064755.1 of Tragelaphus eurycerus. NCBI lineage: Eukaryota > Metazoa > Chordata > Mammalia > Artiodactyla > Bovidae > Tragelaphus > Tragelaphus eurycerus. The sequence goes on from CAKXYN010000057.1 coordinate 13,106,384, forward strand.
TTATTATCTAAACAAGGTAACCTGTTAACAAAAGATAATTTTTACAAGACTTATTAGACTTAGATGTCCACTGACAGATGACTGGATAAAGAAGTCATGGTGCATATATACAATGGAACACTGCTGCTGCTGCTGCATCGCTTCAGTCGTGTCGGACTCTATGCGACCCCAGAGACGACAGCCCACCAGGCTCCCCCGTCCCTGGAATTCTCCAGGCAAGAACACTGGAGTGGGTTGCCATTTCCTGATGGAATACTACTCAGCCGTAAAAAAAGGAATGAATTTTAAGTCAGTTGAACTGAGGTGGATGAACCTAGAGTCTGTCATACGGGGTGAAACAAATCAGAAAGACAAAAACATATATCATATATAAACGCATACATATGGAAACTAGAAAAACGGAACTGATGGACCTATTTGCAGGGCAGGAATAGAGACACAGACATAGAGAACACAGTGGGGGAAGGAGAAGGTGGGATGAATTAAGAGAGTAGCACTGAAACATATACATTACCATATGTAAAACAGACAGCTGGGGGGAAGTCGCTGTGTAACACAGCAAGCTGAACCCGGGGCTCTGTGACAACCTAGAGGGGTGGGATGGGTGAGGTGGGGAGTGGACGGGAGGTTCAAGAGGGAGGGGATATATGTATACATATGGGTGATTCACGTTGTTGTATGGCAGAAACAAACACAACCTTGGAAAGCAATTATCCTCCGATTAAAAATAAATTAAAAAATAAAAAGATTGATGAGAAACCTACAGAAAAGGTGTGTAGCTACTGAATATTGTGTTCACATTCTCATTTGTGTAATACTTTACAACATGCTTTTATAACCGTTACTGCATTTGGTCCTCCAGATATACAGAAGAGGTCAGAGGGGTTATGGCCTTTCCTTTCCCAAGGTCTCACCACCGATAAGCGACAGCAGTGAGACACAAGCCCAGTGTCAGGCTCCCGTCATCTCCAGCCATGTCTTACTTCCTTTCATAATAGTTCTGAGCAAAAGAATTCTTACAGAGTCTTCTAGTAATTAGATAGGCTGAAAAAGAACAGCAAGAAAAATAACCTGCAGACTTCACGTTCATTGTTATTGGGATGAAAGGAGTTTGAGGTTTGCTGCCAGAGTCCTGGAGAAGGCAATGGCACCCCACTCCAGTACTCTTGCCTGGAAAATCCCATGGATGGAGGAGCCTGGTGGGCTGCAGTCCATGGGGTCGCTGAGAGTTGGACATGACCGAGCGACTTCACTCTCACTTTTCACTTTCATGCATTGGAGAAGGAAATGGCAACCCACTCCAGTGTTCTTGCCTGGAGAATCCCAGGGATGGGGGAGCCTGGTGGGCTGCCGTCTATGGGGTCGCTCAGAGTTGGACACGACTGAAGCGACTTAGCAGCAGCAGCAGCAGCCGCCACCAGAGTCCCAGGCGTCTGGTTCTTCCCTAGGCCCCTCCTGCTGTTTTCCACACACAGAAATCAGTGCCCAGGAGACTCATCTGGCCCACAGGCTCAGTCACTCCCAGTGCCTTTATCCAGGGCTTCCCTGGTAGCTCAGGGGTAAAGAACCTGCCTGCCAATACAGGAGATCCAAGAGACTAGAGTTCGATCCCTGGGTCAGGAAGATCTCCTGGAGGAGGAAAGACCAACCCACTCCAGTATTTTTGCCTAGAAAATTCCATGGACACCCAACCCCCTCCAGTATTTTTGCCTAGAAAATTCCATGGACAGGAGTGCTGCTGCAATATATATTCCATGGTGAGAGGAAACATGGCCCCAGATGAACTAATGTTCATCCTGCAAGAAACCTCTTTTCAAAATATCCTTGCTCTGGTGCAGAGACCAGATCCTAATAAGTCAGCCCCACCTTCACAACAGAGTCCCACAGAAAATGACAAAATCCTGTTTCTAAAGACATGGGCCCCCACAGTCAAGGAGGGCGTCAGCCATACTGGAGACATTTGTTTTTAAAGGAATGTATATTTTTGTGTGTTGTTTGGATCATAAAATGGTGCTAATTTTTTTAAGGCTAAAGATCAGGTCAGAACTTCTCAGATCTATTTTTGAAGTTCTGAATATAAAGTATCTGATTAGAGAGAACATAGGAACTTCCATCTCTCCTTTTTTCCCCTGTCTTCAGAAGCAGACCTAGAATAAGGTGTCCCTGTCTCCCTCTCTAGGTCACATTCTAATGAAAGGGTTTCCAGAGAAACCTGCTTCCACTCCCTGCATCTCTGTTGCAGTATCACCCAGTAATCCTTCATCTAAAACATAAACCAAATTCCAATCCCCCACTTTATCAAAAACCAAGGTCTCTGCTGTGGCCTATGAGGCCCTATATGATCCAGCTACTACTGGCCACCTCACTGCCTCCCTCAATCCATTCCAGTCCCAGAAGCTTTCCTGTGTTTCTGGAACACACCAAGTATACCCTCTACCTCAAAGCCTGTGTGTACTTGCTGATACACTTAACTCCACCTATCTGCAGGGGCTTGTTTCATTTCCTTCAAACCTCAGATCCACAGTTATCCTATCAGAAGCCTACCTGATCACCCTGTCTAAAACAGCCATTACCCCTCTGCAGACTGTGTGTATCTGTTAACTGTCTGGCTCCTTCTCTCAAATGTAACCTCCAAGGGAGTGGCTGCTGCTGCTGCTGCTAAGTCGCTTCAGTCGTGTCCGACTCTGTGCGACCCCATAGACGGAAGCTCACCAGGCTCCCCTGTCCCTGGGATTCTCCAGGCAAGAACACTGGAGTGGGTTGCCATTTCCTTCTCCAATGCATGAAAGCGAAAAGTGAAAGTGAAGCCACTCAGTCGTGTCCGACTCTTAGCGACCCCATGGACTGGAGCCTACCAGGCTCCTCCGTCCATGGATTTTCCAGGCAAAAGTACTGGGGTGGGGTGCCACTGCCTTCCCCGACAGAAGTGTAAATCACTCAGTCGTGTCCAACTCTTTGCAGCCCCACGCACCACAGCCGGCCAGGCTCCTTTGTCCATGGGCTTTCCCAGGCAAGAATACTGGAGTGGGTTCCCAATTCCTTCTCCAGTGGCTCTTCCTGACCCAGGAATCGAACCCATGTCTCCTGTGTCTCCTGCACTGGGCAGCGGGTTCTTTATCCCTAGCACCACTGCCTCCTCACATTATTACAGATAACATTATTATGTGCCAGGATCTGTGCTAAGTCCTTTCCTCCATTACACAACTTAAATGAAATGAATCACTACTTTTTAATTGATGTATCCCAAGGTGGAGCAAATGAGAAAACATATATTGGAGGTGGAAGTGTCTTGAAAACTATAAATCATTATATAAATGTCAACTTGTTAAATCCATGCTGGGTCAGAGAACAGGCACTCTAATCTCATTCCTACCGCTTTCCAGTTGAGCAACCTCAAACATTGCTTTGAACCTCTCTAAACCATTATTTCTAATCAGTAAAGTGGGAGTAATAAAAAGAAAATAACAGCTAACAATTAGTGACCGCTGCATATATGCCAAGAGCATGACACATAGTAACTTACTTAATCCTCTTAACAACTCTATGTGGTAGATACTATTAAGCACCTTGCCCAAGGTCATGAAATCAGTAGGTACCAAAGCCAGGATCTACCGCACCTGTGCTATGCTACAGCAGTTGGCAATTTAGCAAGGACGCTGAGATAATTAACGTAATAAGGCTTTGTAACTGTTAGCAGTCATTAAGCTCGGCGTCACTGTATTCCTTGTTTTTTTTGGGGCATTCTTCCATCAGCACATAGTGCCCTGATTTGCCCTGTCTGTTGTCCTTCTGGACCAGAAGCTTTCTGAAAATACGGACTCCAGCTTTATCTCTGAATCCCCAAGATCTAGTACAAAGAAAGTGTTCAGTAAGTCTGGTGAGATGTTGAATGACCGTATCTTTTTCGTCTCCGAGACGCCCACACTTTGCATAGCATCGGGTACACAGTAAGCCCCTAATAGCTACTTAGTGAATAAATTACAGGAAGAGACATAAATGTACGTGGATAAAGATCAAAAGAGCAATTTGAATCATTTAAGTTAGAAGTATCTATAATTTTTTTTTCCCCCTGCCGTAGAGTTGTTTGGCTCTGAGAGGCAGTCTGAGATGGTAGGACGTTCCCAGCGAAGGACAGAGACTCTGGGCTTAAATCCGGGGTCTTCCATTACTGCTAACCCTGACCAAGGCCTTCCCTGCAGGGGACTTCTCTTCGCTATGCTCCCTATCTGTAAAGAGACTCCAACATCATCCGAGTCTAAGCGCCTGAAGACAAGTTTACTGCTCGGAAGGGCCGTTCCGCTTAGTTACTCAGGATTTCTGCGCAGAAAGGAGAGCTGGCTAGACTACCGACCCGTTGCCCGGCAACCCTGGCTGGGGGCGGGGTCTGAGAATGAGCGGCGGGATTGCCAGGACTCGGCCCGCCGAAGTCGTGGGCACTCCAGGGGCCCGGGCCCCGTGTGGGTGGGAACGGTTACCTTGCCCGCTTGGGTAGCGGCCGCCAGGCACGGGTGAGTCCCGTCGTAGCGCCCTACGGCCACCATGCGGGGGCTGATTTTGTGGCGCAGTTTCAGGGTGAACACGGGCTGCAGCATGTTGTCGGTGGTTCAAGAGAAGAGAGCTAGTGGCCCGAGACCGGCGCTGCGGACCCGGCCTCACCGAGGCGTTGAGGCGCGGAGACCGGACTGGACCGGGTCTGGCTACATCAGGCCAGGCTGGAAACTGATGCGAACTTGACTCGGACTCCAGGCCGCAAGCTCTTTCTGCGGCTGCGCAGGCCCGCCCACCGAGTTCTGCAGCTGCGCGGTCGGGCCTCAAGCGCTGCTGAGACTGAATTTGGGTCTCGCGGGTGGGGTCCTGCCATTTTCCTGCTGTAACTTACCAGCATTGGATTCAACTCAACTACGGATCTACAGTGGCGGTGTTTGAGCCATCGCACCCCTGGGGCTTCTCATTCTAGCACCACAACCAAGCTGCCCAACTGTTGGAGCCTACTCATATTCTATCTACCCCACTCCAAGGGCTTATTCAATAAGTATGCCTTGAATGTGTGTGTTAGTCGCTCAGGCGTGTCCGACTCCTTGCGACCCCATGGACTGTAGCCCGCCAAGCTCCTCTGTCCATGAAATTCTCTAGGCAAGAAAAACTGGAGTGGGTAGCCATTCGCTTCTTCAGGGGATCTTTCCCAGCCAGGGATCGAACCCGCGTCCCTTGCATTGCAGGCAAATTACTTCTGAGCCACCAGGGAAGTCCAAGGGGGCGACTAGCATCACCGACTCGATGAACATGAGTTTGAGCAAACTCCGGGAGACAGTGAAGGACAGGCAAGCCTGGCTCACTGCAGTCCTTGGGGTCACAAAGAGTCGGACATGACAGTGATTGAACGACAAAAATGCCTTGAATATCTACTCTTCTTACTTTAGCTGTTATGTCGATGCCCACAGTAATTACTTAATATATCAATCCTCTGGGGAAAAAATCATACTTTAAACTCTCATCTTTAAATAGTTCTTTATCAATTTCTTAGCATTCATTCAGACATTTATTTTTTGAGACTACTGTGTTTACAGTTTGAGCACTCCTTGGCATTGCCTTTCTTTGGGATTGGGATGAAAACTGACCTTTTCCAGTCCTGTGGCCACTGCTGAGTTTTCCAAATTTGCTGGCATATTGAGTGCAGCACTTTCACAGCATCATCTTTCAGGACTTGGAATAGTTCCACTGGAATTCCATCACCTCCACTAGCTTTGTTCGTAGTGATGCTTTCTAAGGCCCATTTGACTTCACATTCCAAGATGTCTGGTTCTAGGTCAGTGATCACATCATCATGATTGTCTAGGTCTTGAAGCTCTTTTTTGTACAGTTCTTCTGTGTATTCTTGCCACCTCTTCTTAATATCTTCTGCTTCTGTTAGGTCCACACCATTTCTGTCCTTTATCGAGCCCATCTTTGCATGAAATGTTCCTTTGGTATCTCTGATTTTCTTGAAGAGATCCCTAGTCTTTCCCATTCTGTTGTTTTCCTCTATTTCTTTGCATTGATCACTGAAGAAGGCTTTCTTATCTCTTCTTGCTATTCTTTGGAACTCTGCATTCAGATGTTTATATCTTTCCTTTTCTCCTTTGCTTTTCGCTTCTCTTCTTTTCACAGCTATTTGTAAGGCCTCCCCAGACAGCCATTTTGCTTATTTGCATTTCTTTTCCATGGGGATGGTCTTGATCCCTGTCTCCTGTACAATGTCACGAACCTCATTCCATAGTTCATCAGGCACTCTATCTATCAAATCTAGGCCCTTAAATCTATTTCTCACTTCCACTGTATAATCATAAGGGATTTGATTTAGGTCATACCTGAATGGTCTAGTGGTTTTCCCTACTTTCTTCAATTTCAGTCTGAATTTGGCAATAAGGAGTTCATGGTCCGAGCCACAGTCAGCTCCTGGTCTTGTTTTTGCTGATTGTATAGAGCTTCTCCATCTTTGGCTGCAAAGAATATAATCGATCTGATTTCGGTGTTGACCATCTGGTGATGTCCATGTATAGAGTCTTCTCTTGTGTTGTTGGAAGAGGGTATTTGCTATGACCAGTGCATTTTCTTGGCAAAACTCTATTAGTCTTTGCCCTGCTTCATTCCGTATTCCAAGGCCAAATTTGCCTGTTACTCCAGGTGTTTCTTGACTTCCTACTTTTGCATTCCAGTCCCCTATAATGAAAAGGACATCTTTTTTGGGTGTTAGTTCTAAAAGGTCTTGTAGGTCTTCATAGAACCTTTCAACTTCAGCTTGTTCGGCATTACTGGTTGGGGCATAGACTTGGAGTACTGTGACATTGAATGGTTTGCCTTGGAAACGAACAAAGATCATTCTCTCATTTTTGAGATTGCATCCAAGTACTCATCTCACACGCTAGTAAAGTAATGCTCAAAATTCTCCAAGCCAGGCTTCAGCAATATGTGAACCGTGAACTTCCTGATGTTCAAGCTGGTTTTAGAAAAGGCAGAGGAACCAGAGACCAAATTGCCAACATCCACTGGATCATGGAAAAAGCAAGAGAGTTCCAGAAAAACATCTATTTCTGCTTTATTGACTATGCCAAAGCCTTTGACTGTGTGGATCACAATAAACTATGGAAAATTCTGAAAGAGATGGGAATACCAGACCACCTGATCTGCCTCTTAAGAAATCTGTATGCAGGTCAGGAAGCAACAGTTAGAACTGGTCATGGAACAACAGACTGGTTCCAAATAGGAAAAGGAGTACGTCAAGGCTGTATATTGTCACCATGTTTATTTAACTTATATGCAGAGTACATCATGAGAAATGCTGGACTGGAAGAAACACAAGTTGGAATCAAGATTGCTGGGAGAAATATCAATAACCTCAGATATGCAGATGACACCACTCTTATGGCAGAAAGTGAAGAGGGGCTAAAAAGCCTCTTGATGAAAGTGAAAGTGGAGAGTGAAAATGTTGGCTTAAAGCTCAACATTCAGAAAACAAAGATCATGGCATCTGGTCCCATCACTGCATGGGAAATAGATGGGGAAACAGTGGAAACAGTGTCAGACTTTGTTTTTCTGGGCTCCAAAATCACTGCAGATGGTGACTGCAGCCATGAAATTAAAAGACGCTTACTCCTTGGAAGGAAAGTTATGACCAACCTAGATAGCATATTCAAAAGCAGAGACATTACTTTGCCAACAAAGGTTCGCCTAGTCAAGGCTATGGTCTTTTCCTGTGGTCATGTATGGATGTGAGAGCTGGACTGTGAAGAAGGCTGAACGCCGAAGAATTGATGCTTTTGAACTGTGGTGTTGGAGAAGACTCTTGAGAGTCCCTTGGACTGCAAGGAGATCCAACCAGTCCATTCTGAAGGAGATCAATCCTGGAATTTCTTTAGAAGGAATGATGCTAAAGCTGAAACTCCAGTATTTTGGCCACCTCATGCGAAGAGTTGACTCATTGGAGAAGACTCTGATGCTGGGAGGGATTGAGGGCAGGAGGAGAAGGGGACGACAGAGGATGAGATGGCTGGATGGCATCACTGACTCGATGGATGCGAGTCTGAGTGACCTCCGGGAGCTGGTGATGGACAGGGAGGCCTGGCGTGCTGCGGTTCATGGGGTCGCAAAGAGTCAGACACGACTGAGCGACTGATCTGATCTGATCTGATCTGATGTTTACAGAGGATGAGATGGTTGGTTGGCATCACCGACTCAATGGACCTGAGTTTGAGTAAACTCTGAGAGTTGGTGGTGGACAGGGAGGCCTGGTGTGCTGCAATCCATGGAGTCGCAAAAAGTTGGACAAGACTGAGCAACTGAACTATGTGTCAGGCCCTATTCTAGTAGTAGAGATATGGCAGTAAACATAAGACAAACCTCTGGTCTCCCGAAGCTGACATACAAGTCAAAGGAGACAAACACTAAGTGAGACATGTGGGAAGTCTTTTGGTGGTAAGTGGTACAGAGGAAAGTGGGATGGAAGTTTGGAGAAAGTGCGATTTTAAAGAAGGTAGTAGGAAGACTTCCCTGGTGGTTTAGTGGTTAAGAATCCGCCTGCCAATGCGGGAACATGGGTTCTATTCCTTGTCCAGGGAGATTCCACATGCCATGGGGCGACTAAGCCTGTGTGCCACAACTACTGAGCCTGCACACCTAGAGCCCATGCTCTGCAACAACAGAAGCCATCAGAATGAGAAGCCTGTGAACTGCAACTAGAGAAGGTGAGGGTTGCTCAGTCATATCCTACTCTTTGTGATCTCGTGGAATGTAGCCTGCCAGCCTCCCATGTCCATGGAGTTCTCCAGGCCAGAATACTGGAGTGGGTAGCCGTTCCCTTCTCCAGGGGTTCTTCCCAACCCAGGTCTCCCTCATCGCAGGTGGGTTCTTCACCATCTGAGCCACCAGGAAAGCAACTAGAGAGTAGCAGAGAGTAACCCACAATCACTGCAACTAGAGAAAGCCCATGCACCACAACAAAGACCCAGCCAGCCAAAATAATTTTAAAAAATATGGTGGTAGGGAAGAGACCTCAGTGAGAAAGTGACATTCAGGCAAGAATCTGAAAGGGAATCAATTTTGAGGAAGTGTGTTTCAGCAGAGGAAATTCAGGTGCAAAGACACTAAGGGATCACTCTGGCTGACTTCTAAAAATAAACGTTTAAGGCTGAGGGGTGAGATGAGTGGGAATCAACAGAGGAGACTGAGAAGGAAACTAAGTGAAGAGAATGTTGCTAGGAGGAGGAAAATCACTGTGTCACATGTTGAAGGTAGATCTTGAAAGATGGGTTCTAGAATAATCTTGATATTTGCATTTTGCAATTACAGCTGTTCAAATGAGCATCTTTTTTCAAGCTTACGGTGGGTATCCATGACTAGTTGTAATCTCTTTCGGAGATAATGTCTAAAGGCTAAATTTGAGGGCCTTGATGGAATGTAGGGCTTTCCTCATAGCTCAGTTGGTAAAGAATCCGCCTGCAATGCAGGAGACCCCGATTCGAGTCCTGGGTCAGGTAGATCCCCTGGAGAAGTGATAGGCTACCCACTCCAGTATTCTTGGGCTTCCCTGGTGGCTAAGCTGGTAAAGAATCCACCTGCAATGCAGGAGACCTGGGTTCAATCAGTGGGTTGGGAGGATCCGCTGGAGAAGGGAACAGCTACTCACTCCAGTATTCTGGCCTGGAGAATTCCATGGCCTATCTATCCATGGGGTCACAAAGAGACAGACATGACTGAGTGACTTTCACTTTCAAGCCCTGAGCCAATGGCTTAGTAAGGCTATTCTGATAGGCTTTGCCTCTGACTTCTCCCAGTCCTTTCTGCCCCACTGTCTCTGCTGTCACTGTCTAGACCCAAGTCCTGTAGCACTTACTCAACCAGCCCCATAATGGAAAATGCCCTGGGTTTGTCCTCCTGCCTTTTATAATCAGAACTTGGTGGGGTATCCCTCCCCTCAGACTTCCCTGGTGGCTCAGACGTTAAAGTGTCTGCCTACAATGCAGGAGACCTGGGTTCAATCCCTGAGTCGGGAAGATGTCCTGGAGAAGGAAATGGCAACCCATTCCAGTACCCTTGCCTGGAAAGTCCCATGGACGGAGGAGCCTGGTAGGCTACAGTCCATGGGATCATAAAGAGTCGGACAAGACTGAACGACTTCACTTTCTTTTCCTTCTTTTCCTCCCCTCAACCCCTAGACTCCGTCTCCAGGAAGGCATCATCTCACTGAATCCACTTTGCTAATAGCTGAGCACAGGCTGACAGGCCATCTCTCCCAGAACAGCTTGAAAAGAATAAATCTCTAATAGAGGTCATCTCACATTTACTGAGGGTCTCCATATGCTAGTCAGTGTTCAATAAATTAGGGACATTAGGGACACTGTGGCAAACCAGAAAGATATACTCTGTGCCCTTATGTTACACCTAGAAGTATATTTGTTTGCTAGTACACTACCATAACAAAATACCGTAAACTGGGTAGCTTCAACAACAAAAATTTGTGTGATCACAGTTCTAAAGGCTGGAAGCCCAAGATGCCAAAACAGGCAATTTCTCCTGGCGCCTCTATCCTCAGCTTGCAAACAGCCACCCTCTTGCTGCCTCTTCCCACAGTACCTCTGTGCATTCACCCTTATTCATGTGCCCAAATTTCCTCTTCTTCTGAGGACAGCAGTCATGTTGGATTGGGGCCCGCCCTAAGGACCTCATTTTAACGTAATCACCTCTTTAAAGGTCCCATCTCCAGATACAGTCACATTCTGCGGTATAGGGGTCAGGACTTCAACAAATAAATTGTGTGTGGGATGGGGGGGGACACAGTTCAGTCTGTAACAAGGGGACAGGGAGGAACAGACATTAAACATGAAAGCAAGTACAATTGCTTTTTCTAGAGATAAAGCTGATACGCCAAGGCTCAGAAAAGGCTTCTCAGAGGAAATGACATTTGAACCAAGAGCTCTGTGACAAGACAGTGACAACCAAGAGAAGATGTGGGGGAAGGTCCTTCCAGACAGAGGGAACAGCTGGGTCCAAGGCCCAGGGATGGGCATGTTTGAAGATCAGAAACACAATAAGGTGGCTGGAGCCTAGTGAGTGAGAAAGAGGCCAGGAGGGGCCACACCAGGAAGCCTGCCTTTTAGTCTTTAGCAGGCAGACAGCAGATATCCATGGCCTGCTGGATATCCATGTAAGGGTGGTCCTAGTCTCTGTCCACCCTGCTGAACCTCGCTCACTCAATACTGCCTGGGTGTACAAGAGTACACCTGGGTATACAAGAGTACAACTCTGCAAGAGTTGCTCTCACTCTTCACTGCAGGACAGTACCAACACCAGCACTGAACCTTTAATAAGCATTTTCTAGGTGCCACTCCAAGTACTTTATATGGGCCTTCCCTGGTGGTCCAGTGGTTAAGAATCTGCCTGCCAATGCAGAAGACACAGGTTCGATCCCTGGTCTGGGAACATTCCACATGCTGTGGGGCAACTAAGCCCATGGGCCACAACTACTGAACCCATGCTCTGCAACAAGAGAAGCCACCATAGTGAGAAGCTGGCGCACCACAACTAGAAAGTAGCCCCTTCTCCCCACAACTGGAGAAAACCCTCATGCAGCAACAAAGACCCAGTGGAGCCAAAAATAAACAAATAAAGCTAATTTTAAAAATTAAGAAAAATAAATGATTTAAAAAATACTTTATATGGATCATCTCTTAATCCTCCAATAACCCTGTAAGGCAGATCCTACTTTTATCCCATTTGACAGATGACAAACCCTTACCAGAGTCACCTCCTCCCTTCATAACTCTTCACTGGCTCCTTATTTTTAGCCAAAGTAAGTTCAAGCTCTTTGAGAGATCACACAAAGACCTTCAAGTTCTGACCACTGTTGGCCTCTGCAGCCTCCTCTTCTACTGCCTCTTGCCACAAACTCATCCCTCCTCACATGCTTTCTTGGCCTCTCTGCCTTTGCTCACACCAGCCCTCTGCTTGAAACATTCTCACCCTCTCCTCATAGGTTGGATGGCACCACTCCAGGGGGTTGCATCTGGTGGTCTCTCTCACAGCGGCTGTCACATTTGGGAGGTACCCACCGTTCCTCTGTGCTTCCATCAGTCCCCCAACGATCGTATCATCCACCATGTTGGGGCTATTTGAGTCTTTGCATCATATCCCTACCCACTCCAGTATTCTTGTCAGGGAAATCCCATGAACAGAGGAGCCTGGCGAGCCTGGCATCCATGGGGTTGCAGAGTTGGACACGACTTAGCAACTAAACAGCAACAACATCACAACCCTAATTAGAAACAGCATGAATCCACAGAAGGGCAGAGAATCCTCATCTAAACCCTGATCAGGGCAGGAGACTTGGAAGCCTTCCGACAAGGGCCAGGAGAGGCTGGCCCACAGTCTTTCTCTACCTCTCACACCCCACTGGGAATCACTGGCTTTTCAGAGAGGGCATATCTTCACATTTCTGAGATCTGAGGCTCCTTCCTGGGGACCCAGGACTTAGAGGGGAGAGGCTGGCTCTAGGTTGGCAGCAGTCCATAGCAGGGAAGCCCACAAGCCTTGACAGCCTGCAGACCTGGGTTCAAATTCCTCCTCAGTCAATCCCTAGCTGAGACTGAGGCCCATCATTTAATCCTCCCACTCACATTTATTGAGGGCCTTCTCTATGCCCGGCACTGGACACACTAGCTCACTGGGTCCTCACAGCCACCCTCTGAGAGAGATTCTGTCATCATCCTGCTTTATAAGAGAGGAAACTGAGCGATGGGAGGTTCCATAACCTCAGCCCAAGGCCACACAGCTGGTAAGTGGCAGAACCAGGGTGGCCAGCCCAGGGGTTCTGAGCTCCAGAGTCTGAGCCGTGAGTCTCCTGCAGTCAACACCCCAAGTACTTGTGTCTCTTCTAGAAAAGAGAAAGATGAATAATAGTACTACTTCTGGAGAATGTTGTTGTGGGAATTAGACCAACTAATATAAATAAAGCATTTAAAGCAATGCCTGGCCCTTAATAAGAGATCCCATAAATGGTTATTATCATTGTTATTATAAAGTTATTATTATTACTTCTAGGTGAAAAGGCTGCTTTTGACCTGTTGCTCAGTTGCTCAGTCGTTTTGACTCCTTGTGACCCCATGGACTGCGGCATGCCAGGCTTCCCGGTCCTTCACCATCTCCTGGAGCTTGCTCAAACTCATGTCCATTGAGTTGGGGGTGCCATCCAACCATCTCATCCTCTGTTGCCCTCTTCTCCTCCTGCCCTCAATCTTTCCCAGCATTATTAAGGTTGCTATTGTAATATTCTGTTCAGTTGCTCAATAGTGGCTGACTTTTTGCGGCCCCATGGACGGAGCACGCCAGGCTTCCCTGTCCATCACCAATTCACGGAGCTTGCTCAAACTCATGCCTTAGTCGGTGATGCCATCCAACTATATTGTAATATAGTTGGTGTCTTTTTTCTCTCTCTCTTTTTTTAAGAGTATGTGGCTTTATTCCCAATATCCTTTCAGCTCTGGGATCAGAAAACCAAACTCACTAGTCAAAGGCTGGTGGGACCAGGTGAGACAGAGAATTTAGAACCTGAGTTACAGGGGCCTTTGGTCACACCTGCTGCTGCCCTCATCTCGCCTATGCAAAGCACCCCCACTAGAGGGTGTGCAGGTGTAAAGAAAGGAGGCTCTCACACATTAGGACTCAGGATTAAAGGCCTAGAGGGAAGCAGGATGGACGGCCCCCAGGACCCAAGGCCTCCACTGGTCCAGTCAACATCGGGATGTAGACTGGGGCAAGGGTCAGCTGGAGATGGATTTCTGCCTTTTTCTTTATGCACTGTGATGATTGCTGTGGTTATAGCAAGCTTGCTTTACTTTTGTGATAAAACACATGTACACGACTTAAAAATAAAGGAGTGTGAGGGTGAGGACTCTCTGTGCCCTTTGGAGATCCACAGACTCTCCCTACCAGTTGCCTCAGAACCTGCCAGTAAAGGCCCCCAGGCTCAAGTAGCATCCCTCCACAACACCTGGAGGGCAGGGGCTGGGGACACTGGGGCAGAGCGCAGCGCGCAGAGCCTGGCTGTGTGAGAATGGTTCACAAGCAGCCTTCTTGGATGCCCAGTCCATCCGTCTTTCATCACGTGACTCCCTGCTGACGGCGGGCTGCTGGGGCCGTGAGGATGAGGCCGTTCACATGGCTCTTCTGTCAGTCCATGTCACTCACAAGGAACAAGTACAAGACTCGTATTCAGAGCATGTCACTGATGCAAAATAGAAACAGCTGCTTTTTGGCCAGCAAACAGGGAAAAGCTACATCATCATCATCATCATAGGAGCTAATATCTGTTGAACACTTACCATGTACCAGACTCTCAATTATTTACTTGTATTTTCACAAGTGCCCAGTGCCCCAGTGCGTTCTCTCGCTCTCACACACAGCATTTCTGCTTTATTTTCTTCATAGTGTTTATCTCTTTCTGAGATGATCTTCCTTAATTCTTTTTTTTAAAAACCACCTATTTATTTTTATTTTGTATTTTGGCTGCGGTGGGTCTTCGTTGCTGCACCAGGGCTTTCTCTAGTTGCGGCGAGCAGGAGCTGCTCTCTAGTTGTGCTGCTTGGGCTTCTCATTGAGGTGGTTTCTCTCATTGCAGAGCACAGGCTCTAGGCATGTGGGCTCTGGAGTTGCAACTCGAAGACCCCAGAGTGCAGACTCCACAGTTGTAATGCACGGGCTTAGTTTCTCTGAGACATGTGGAATCTTCCTGACCAGGGATCAAACTGGGGTCCCTTGGATTGCAAGGTGGATTCTTAATCACTAGACCACCAGGGAAGACCCTCCCCTTTTTTTAAAAAAAGATTTATTTATTTCTATTTTATTTCCTTCTTTCTTTGGCTTTGCCATTCAGCTTGCAGGATCTTAGTTCCCTGACCAGGGGTTGAATCTGTGCCCCTAAAGTGTAAGCTTGGAGTCCTAACCATTGAACCACCAGGGAATTCTCCCATTATTTCTTTTTACTTGTTTTTTTTTTTTGTCTCTCTGAGCTAGAATTCAAGTCTCTTGCCCACTTTTGGTAGGGCAGCCCAGTCCCTAGCCACCCCTACACTGCTGCCTCAGGAGAAATCAGGCAGATGGGGGTCAATGTATTATTTTATCCCTGGTAAGAAATGAAAATGGAGAATGTGACTTCTATATGCCAGAAAATGAGCTGGCTAATCCTGAATGCCAGCATCAGGAGATGTGTTCATCCCTGGAAAGCTACCGGCCATGTCCTAAGGGCAGGCCTCTCTCACCGCACATGCCGGGGTCGGCAGGCCAGCTCTCCGGAGGCAGCTGAGCCGCGCACCCCAGGAGTAAGAGTGGAAGAGCGGGAGCCAAGGACACCAGGACTGTTGTGCAGTGCCCTTGCTCCCTCTGCAAAGAATACTCCAGCCTAATGTCATCCAAGCATCTTCAGCACTTTCTGACAAAAAGTGAATGCACTTTATTATTTTATTATTTCTTTTCTCTGGCCGCACCACACGCCACGTGGGATCCTAGTTCCCCAAATCCCGTGCCGTGGAGGCGCAGCATCCAAACTAATGGACCTCCAGGCAAGTCCGTGACTGCAGTTTAGATATCTGGTCAATGAATGATGGTCTATTCAAACAAGTCAACATTCACATCTTACATAACTCATTGGCAGGACTTACTGCACCGCCTTACAGTTCCCTCCACCCAGAATGCTCAGCTCGCAGGTCATTTCAAGCCTGACTCCCATGTGTCCATCAGATTTCAGCTCAACACTTTCCTTCCCAAATAGGCCTGCCCAGAGCCCTTATCTTTCTCTCTCATGACCCTGCTTCTCTCAACCCCACCCTGTAGGACAGGCCTGCATAATTTCTCCCCACTGAAAAATTCAAAATAGATCCTATGGTTTTATATTACTGAGCATTGAGAAGTGATGCCTCTTTCTTTTTCTTGTTTTTGTGCCATGACACCCACAAGACCATGCTTGACACTGTGGGCATAATCTAAGCATGATTCATGATTCAGGGTGAGCCAGAAGGGAACCAGAGCCAGAAGGTGAAGCACAGAAGGGAACATGGGGGAGTGATTACCGTCTTTGTACATATGAAGTTACTCATTGGTTTTGTTGTTTTAGCTGCTAAGCTGTGTCTGACCCTTTTGCAGCTGCATGGACTGTACTCCTCCAGGCTCCTCTGTCCGTGGCATTTCCTAGGCAAGGATACTGAAGTGCGTTGCCATTTCCTTCTCCAGGGTGTCTTCCTGACCCAAGTATCGAACCTGTGTGCCCTGCACTGGTAGGCGAATTCTTCACCACTGAGTCCCCAGGGAAGCCCACATATGAGGACCAAGAGTTAATTTTCTTTTTATAGAAACAACAATAAAGGAACCACTTTGATGCATCACATTCTCAGTTATTCAACAGCTTAGTAAGTTACATTTAAAGACTCTTTAGGAAAGTAAAGATTTTTGTCTAGCAGGATTCAAATATTATAAAAGCCTTGCCAAACATTTCACTCAAAGATACATATTTTGATCAAGTTTTGTTGATGTTCTAATACTTTCTGGCTTTAAGCATAAGCTTTTGATTTTGAAGTCCTTATGTAATGTACATGAATTATGGTTTTTTTTAATCTAAAAATCTACTCTCTTTAATCTTTTTGTTGTTGTCATTTATAAAAAAAAAAGAAAAAGAAAAAACTCCTTCCACAGTTATCTCCACCTGCCAAGCCCACAGTAGTAAATGGTATTGATTGATGGGAAGGCGTGACCAGAGATGTACTGACAATGACAAGTCAGCTCTGCCAGGGCAACGAAGACCCAAGAGTCTTCAAGTGATTTGAAATTAGAGGAGCCCACACAGGTTAGAGGGCTTCCCGGGTGGCTCAGTGGTAAAGAATGTGCCTGCCATGCAGGAGACACAGGTTTGATCCCTGGGTTGGGAAGATCCCCTGGTGAAGGAAATGGCAACCCACTCCAATATTTTTGCCTGGATAATCCCATAGACAGAGGAGCCTGATGAGCTACAGTCCATGGAGTCAAAAAGAGTTGGACACAACTGAGCAACTAAACAACCAAACAACCCAGGACGGCAGTCGTCCAACATCCAAGGAGCAGAGGAGCTGATTCCTGGCCCAGTCCACCCCCAGGTTCAGATCAAAGCTGATGGCTGGATGGAGTCTGTTCCGGTTTCCAAAAAGTGTGCTTTTTATTGCTCCCTGGAGCCATACATGGGTGTGGGCAGCATGGGACGCTGGCTGAGGCTTGCCTTGGCTTTTGTAACCTCCTACTTGGATGGAAAGTCAACCTCTGGGCACCTGGTCTGGGAAGTTTGAGTTTTCTATCTTTGTAGGAACTCCTGAAAGCAGGGTGTGGCTTTGCAGATCTGAGCACTCTTATCTTCAGGGGACGTAAGTACTAAAGGCAACTCCAAGTTCCATTTGCATAGTCATGTCATTTCCCAGTAGGAAGGGACCAGAGACGTGGCCAACCCAAGCTTCTAACCAAGGCAAGAATCACCATCCAGACCCTGTTTGAATATGTCCCTCAGTTTAAGGGCTTATGAGTCTCATGCAGGCCGTTACATCTGAAGATGATTCTCAGAAAACTCTTCTTATATTGGTCCATATATCAGTCTTTCTGTAAAAACAGACAGAAGGACTTCATTGCTCCTCATGTGGGCTCCTTGGGGGTTTAAAGATGTATCTATCATCTTCCCTCCATGACTTTTTTAGGCTAAATACCCCAAGGTGGATCCTTCACGGGTTTGGGAGTTTGGGAGGATGAAATCTCTAGTTCCCTTACCCACCTGGACACATTTAACTTTTACTTCTTCCTTAAAGAGCCTGCTTTGAAATGAATAGAACTTAAAAAAAAAAAAAAAAATTGTCTTCAGGCTTCGCTGGTGGCTCAGTGGTAAAGAATCTCCCTGCCAATGCAGGAGACACAGGTTTGAGCCCTAGTCCAGAAAGATCCCATATGCCTTGGAGCAACTAAGCCCATGCACCACAGCTACTAAGCCTGTGCTGTAGAGCCAGAGAGCCACAGGTACTGAAGCCCTCAGCCCTGGAGCACGTGTTCCAAAACAAGAAAAGCCACTGCAGTGAGAAGCCCATTCACTGCAACTGGAGAGCGGCCCCAACTGGCTCCAACTAGAGAAAGCCGCATAGCAATGAAGACCCAGCAAAAAATAAATTACTAAAAAACCTTCAGATCAGACCCAAAACATGGATTCTATTATTATCCCCATTTTACAGTTGAGAAAACTGAGCTACGGAGTCCATACTCTGCAACAAGAGAAGCCACTGCATGAGATGTCCTCATACCACAACTAGAGAGTAGCTCACACAGCAACAGAGACCCAGCACGGCCCAAAACAAATAAATAAATAAAATTATTTTTAAAAACTTTTGTCTCACTTTTAAGTTTTTTTTTTTTTTTTAATTGCGGACCATGTTAAAGTCTTTACTGAATTTGTTACAATATTGGTTCTGTTTCATGTTTTGTTTTTTTAGCCAGGAGGCATGTGGGATCCTAGCTCCCCAATCCGGGATCAAACTCACACCCTCTGCATCATAAGGCAAAGTCTTAACTGCTGGACCACCAGGGAAGTCCCTTGAGGAACAGAGCTTTAAAACAGGTATAATGTATTATGAGTCCTCTACTCCTACACACAGAGACGTCCTTATCCTCCACCTGCCTCAAGCTCCCAGGGATAAAGCAGGGGCAATGAACAGGGGTGTCAGGCCGCCGTGAAATTCTCCAACAGTGACACCAGGAGGCAAAGATCAGAGCTATTTTTTGAAAGACAAAAGCAAAGGGCCAGAGTGCTAAAGCTTCATGGGTTTCTGCAAGACAGAGAAGACACGCTCAATGGGCTGATGAAGGTGTGGACAGGACTTGGAAAACCAACATGGGAAAAGGAGGCACCTGTTACGGGCTGAACTGTATCCCCCCATTTCCAAAAAAAAAAAGGGTGATGGATTTCTAACCCCCAATGTCTCAGAATGTGACCTTACTTGGAATCGGGGTCTTTACATAAATGATCAAGTTAAAAGAGGTTGTTGTTTAGTCTCTAAGTCGTGTCTGACTCCTTTGAGACTCCAATGACTGTAGCCCACAGGCTCCTCTGTCCATGAGATTTCCCAGGCAAGAACACTGGAGTGGGGACTTCCCTGGTGGTCCAGTGCTTAAGACTCTGCCTGTCAATGCAGGGGACGTGGATGCGATCCCTGGTCTAGGAAGATCCCACGTGCCTCAGAGCAACCAAGCCTGTGCGCCACAGCTACTGGGGCTGTGCGCCGTAATGAGAGGAACCACTGCAATGAGAAGCCCACACACCACAACTATAGAGAAGCCCCCACTTGCCACAACTAGAGGAAGCCCGGATAACAGTGAACACCCAGTGTAGCCAAAATAAATAAATAATATTATATATATATGTATGTATATAAAAGAATATTGGAGTGGGTTGCCATGTCCTTCTCCAGGGGATCTTCCCGACCCAGGGATCGAACTCGAGTCTCCTGCATTGGCAGGTGGATTCTTTGCCACTGAGCCATCAGGGAAGCAGAGAAGAGGTCATTAGGACATCATAATCCAATATGACTAGGTTCCTTACAACTGGGGAATATTTGGACACAGACATGCACAGAGAGAACCCCACGTGAAGATGAAGGCAGAGATCAGGGTGATGCTTCAACAAGCCAAGGTATGTAAAAAATGGCCAGCAAACCATAAGAAACTAGGAGAGAGACATGGAGCAGATTCTCTCTGTCAGACTTCAGAAGGACTCAATCCTGCTGACGCCTCAGTCCTAGACTTCTAGCCTCCAGAACTATTAGACAATACGTTTCTGTTGTTTAAGTCCTTCGAGTTGTGGTTCTTCATTATGGTGGCCCTATGGAACGAATAAACCACCTCTAGGCCTAAAGTCAACTAAGATCATGGCATCCGGTCCCATCACTTCATGACAAATAGACGGGGAAACAGTGGAAACAGTGTCAGACTTTATTTTTCTTGGCTCCAAAATCACTGCAGATGGTGATTGCAGCCATGAAATTAAAAGACGCTTACTCCTTGGAAAGAAAGGTATGACAAATCTAGATAGCATATTCAAAAGCAGAGACATTACTTTGTCAACAAAGGTCCATCTAGTCAAGGCTATGGTTTTTCCAGTGGTCATGTATGGATGTGAGAGTTGGTCTATAAAGCAAGCTGAGCACCGAAGAATTGATGCTTTTGAACTGTGGTATTGGAGAAGACTCTTGAGAGTCCCTTGGACTGCAAGGAGATCCAACCAGTCCATCCTAAAGGAGATCAGTCCTGAATATTCATTGGAAGGACTGATGCTGAAGCTGAAACTCCAATACTTTGGCCACCTGATGCAAAGAGTTGACTCACTGGAAAAGACCCTGATGCTGGGAGGGACTGGGGGCAGGAGGAGAAGGGGACGACAGAGGATTAGATGGCTGGATGGCACCACTGACTCAATGGACATGGGTTTGGGTGAACTCCAGGAGTTGGTGATGGACAGGGAGGTCTGGTGTGCTGCGATTCATGGGGTCACAAAGAGTCGGACATGACTGAGCGACTGAACAGAACTAAACTGAAGGCCTAAAAACTCAAGGAGAGGAAGCCATGTCTCAGATGCCCAGTGAGGGTGAGCCTGACAGGAGCTGTATTCACTGAGGTGGCAATGTAAGGAGGGAGCCAAGCAATAAAGACCCCCTTGCTTTTCCTTTCACCCTCCAGCCTTTTACAATGTCTCAACCAATAGGAGCCAGCAGGCAAAAGCGATGGGAGACACACACAGAGAAATCTACTGGATTGGCCAAAGAGGTTGTTTGGGTTTTAACATAGCATCTAATAGAAAAGTCACCCCCTGGTGGCTCAGACAGTAAAGAATCTGCCTGCAGTGCAGGAGACCCAGGTTTGATCCTTGGGTTGGGAAGATCCCCTGGAGGAGGAAATGGCAATCCATTCCAGTATTCTTGCCTCAGAGATCAGATCAGTCGCTCAGTCGTGTCCGACTCTTTGCGACCCCATGAACCGCAGCACGCCAGGCCTCCCTGTCCATCACCAGCTCCCGGAGGTCACCCAGACTCACACCCATCAAGTCAGTGATGCCATCCAGCCATCTCATCCTCTGTCTTCCCCTTCTCCTCCTGCCCTCAATCCCTCCCAGCATCAGAGTCTTCTCCAATGAGTCAACTCTTCGCATGAGGTGGCCAAAATACTGGAGTTTCAGCTTTAGCATCATTCCTTCCAAAGAAATTCCAGGATTGATCTCCTTCAGAATGGACTGGTTGGATCTTCTTGCAGTCCAAGGGACTCTCAAGAGTCTTCTCCAACACCACAGTTCAAAAGCATCAATTCCTCGGCACTCAGCCTTCTTCACAGTCCAGCTCTCACATCCATACATGACCACAGGAAAGACCATAGCCTTGACTAGGCGAACCTTTATTGGTAAAGTAATGTCTCTGCTTTTGAATATGCTATCTAGGTTGGTCATAACTTTCCTTCCAAGGAGTAAGCGTCTTTTAATTTCATGGCTGCAGTCACCATCTGCAGTGATTTTGGAGCCCAGAAAAACAAAGTCTGACACTGTTTCCACTGTTTCCCCATCTATTTCCCATGCAGTGATGGGACCAGACGCCATGAACTTCGTTTTCTGAATGTTGAGCTTTAAGCCAACCTTTTCACTCTCCACTTTCACTTTCATCAAGAGGCTTTTTAGCCCCTCTTCACTTTCTGCCATAAGAGTGGTGTCATCTGCATATCTGAGGTTATTGATATTTCTCCCGGCAATCTTGATTCCAACTTGTGTTTCTTCCAGTCCAGCATTTCTCATGATGTACTCTGCATATAAGTTAAATAAACATGGTGACAATATGCAGCCTTGATGTACTCCTTTTCCTATTTGGAACCAGTCTGTTGTTCCATGACCAGTTCTAACTGTTGCTTCCTGACCTGCA
The DNA here is from genome assembly GCA_935064755.1 of Tragelaphus eurycerus. Taxonomy (NCBI): domain Eukaryota; kingdom Metazoa; phylum Chordata; class Mammalia; order Artiodactyla; family Bovidae; genus Tragelaphus; species Tragelaphus eurycerus. The sequence goes on from CAKXYN010000057.1 coordinate 13,128,361, forward strand.
TACAGATTTCTCAAGAGGCAGATCAGGTGGTCTGGTATTCCCATCTCTTTCAGAATTTTCCATAGTTTATTGTGATCCACACAGTCAAAGGCTTTGGCATAGTCAATAAAGCAGAAATAGATGTTTTTCTGGAACTCTTTTGCTTTTTCCATGATCCAGCGGATGTTGGCAATTTGGTCTCTGGTTCCTCTGCCTTTTCTAAAACCAGCTTGAACATCAGGAAGTTCACGGTTCACATATTGCTGAAGCCTGGCTTGGAGAATTTTGAGCATTACTTTACTAGCGTGTGAGATGAGTGCAATTGTTCGGTAGTTTGAGCACTCCTTGGCATTGCCTTTCTTTGGGATTGGGATGAAAACTGACCTTTTCCAATCTTGTGGCCACTGCTGAGTTTTCCAAATTTGCTGGCATATTGAGTGCAGCACTTTCACTGCACCATCATTCAGGACTTGGAATAACCTGGGATGGGCGGGTCATGGTGGAGAGATATGACAGGGTGTGGTCCACTGGAGAAGGGAATGGCAAACCACTTCAGTATTCTTGCCTTGAGAACTCCATGAACAGTATGAAAAGACAAAATGATAGGACACTGAAAGAGAAACTCCCCAGGTCAATAGGGGCCCAATATGCTACTGGAGATCAGTGGAGAAATAACTCCAGAAAGAATGAAGGGATGGAGCCAAAACAAAAAGAATACCCAGCTGTGGATGTGTCTGGTGATAGAAGCAAAGTCCGATGCTGTAAAGAGCAATATTGCATAGGAACCTGGAATGTCAGGTCCATGAATCAAGGCAAATTGGAAGTGGTCAAACAAGAAATGGCAAGAGTGAATGTCGACATTCTAGGAATTAGCGAACTAAAATGGACTGGAATGGGTGAATTTAACTCGGATGACCATTATATGTACTACTGTGGGCAGGAATCCCTCAGAAGAAATGGAGTGGCCATCATGGTCAACAGAAGAGTCCGAAATGCAGTACTTGGATGCAATCTCAAAAATGACAGAATGATCTCTGTTCGTTTCCAAGGCAAACCATTCAATGTCACAGTAATCCAAATCTATGCCCCAACCAGTAACGCCGAAGAAGCTGAAGTTGAAAGGTTCTATGAAGACCTACAAGACCTTTTAGAACTAACACCCAAAAAAGATGTCCTTTTCATTATAGGGGACTGGAATGCAAAAGTAGGAAGTCAAGAAACACCTGGAGTAACAGGCAAATTTGGCCTTGGAATACAGAATGAAGCAGGGCAAAGACTAACAGAGTTTTGCCAAGAAAATGCACTGGTCATAGCAAATACCCTCTTCCAACAACACAAGAGAAGACTCTATACATGGACATCACCAGATGGTCAACACCGAAATCAGATCGATTATATTCTTTGCAGCCAAAGATGGAGAAGCTCTATACAATCAGCAAAAACAAGACCAGGAGCTGACTGTGGCTCGGACCATGAACTCCTTATTGCCAAATTCAGACTGAAATTGAAGAAAGTAGGGAAAACTACTAGACCATTCAGGTATGACCTAAATCAAATCCCTTATGATTATACAGTGGAAGTGAGAAATAGATTTAAGGGCCTAGATCTGATAGATAGAGTGCCTGATGAACTATGGAATGAGGTTCGTGACATTGTACAGGAGACAGGGATCAAGACCATCCCCATGGAAAAGAAATGCAAAAAAGCAAAATGGCTGTCTGGGGAGGCCTTACAAATAGCTGTGAAAAGAAGAGAAGCGAAAAGCAAAGGAGAAAAGGAAAGATATAAACATCTAAATGCAGAGTTCCAAAGAATAGCAAGAAGAGATAAGAAAGCCTTCTTCAGTGATCAATGCAAAGAAATAGAGGAAAACAACAGAATGGGAAAGACTAGAGATCTCTTCAAGAAAATCAGAGATACCAAAGGAACATTTCATGCAAAGATGGGCATGATAAAGGACAGAGATGGTGTGGACCTAACAGAAGCAGAAGATATTAAGAAGAGGTGGCAAGAATACACAGAAGAACTGTACAAAAAAGAGCTTCAAGACCTAGATAATCATGATGATGTGATCACTGACCTAGAGCCAGACATCTTGGAATGTGAAGTCAAATGGGCCTTAGAAAGCATCACTACGAACAAAGCTAGTGGAGGTGATGGAATTCCAGTGGAGCTATTCCAAGTCCTGAATGATGATGCAGTGAAAGTGCTGCACTCAATATTTTTGCCTGGGAAATCCCAATGGACAGAGGAGTCTGGTGGGCTACAGTCTATGGGGTTGCAAAGAGTCGGATATGACTGAGTGACTACACTCATGGAAAAACCCAAACAAATTTTTGGGCCAACCCAATACCTAGAGGGGAGCATTGTCCATACTTTTCTTGAGAACCAATGTGGGATTCTCAGCTGAAAGAGCAGGAAGGAGACTCAGGAGCACCAAATCCAACTCTCTTATCTGACCCCTGAGGAAACCGAATCCCAAAGAGGGGTGTGGCAATGTGGCCAATTAAATGCAAGGGATTCTGGATTCTGAGTCATGACATGCATTCCCTCTGAACATCAGGGCTGTTTTTTGTTTTACTGTTGTTATTGTGCCCTTTGACTCATGCATCCTAACCTCTTTAGCACAATGTCTTTTAAAAATCTTAATTTGAGATTTGAAAAGGTAACACTTTGACAGTATGTCACATTCAGTTCGGTTCAGTTGCTCAATTGTGTCCAACTCTGTGACCCCATGGACTGCAGTACACCAGGCTTCCCTGTCCATTACCAACTCCTAGAGCTTGCTCAAACTCATGTCCATCACGTCAGTGATGCCATCTAACCATCTCATCCTCTGTCGTCCCCTTCTCCTCCTGCCTTCAATCTTTCGCAGCATTAAGGTCTTTTCCAAGGAGTCAGTTCTTTGCATCAGGTGGCCAAAGTACTGAAGTTTCAGCTTAAGCATCAGTCCTTCCAATAAATATTCAGGACTAATTTTCTTTAGGATTGACTGGTTTGATCTCCTTGCAGCCCCAGGGACTGTCAAGACTCTTCTCCAACAGCATATCACATTAAAAGCTATCAATGCATATGCAGAAGGAGGTGGGGAGATTGGAATCCTTGTGCACTGCTGATGGGAATGTAGAATGGTGCAGCCTCTGGGGAAAACAGCGAGATGATTCTTCAAAAACCTAAGCATAGGATTATCATATGACCCAGCAATTCCACCTCTAGGTATAGATCCAAAACGTTTGAAAACATGTACTACTTAAACAGAAACTTGTATACGAATGTTCAAGCAGCATTATTCACAATAGCCAAAAGTGGCAACAAACCATCTGCCCATAGATGAATGGGTAATTAATATGTGAAATATATGGTTATCATTGATAATATATGGCTGAAGAGGGAATTCTCTGGTGGTCCAGTAATTAAGACTCTGCCTTCCAATGCAGGAGTGTGGCTTCAACCGCTGGCTGGGGAACTAAGATTCCACCTGCTGTAGGGTGTGGCCAAAATTTTTAAAAATAAAGCTTGTTTTTAAAAAATATATATGATTAAACATTATTCATTCATATAGAAGAGTAAAGTACCAAAACATGCTATTGTATAGCATGGATGAACCTTGAAGACATTATGCTAAGTAAAATAAGCCAGACACAAAAGGACAAGTATATATGATTCCACTTACATAAGCTACTAGAATAGACAAAGTCATAAAGAGAGAAAATAAAATAAAGGTTACTAGGGGCTGGAGGGGAGAAAAGAGTAGGGAGTTAGTATTAAATGGGTATAGTTTCTCTTTGGGATGATAAAAAAATTCTTAAAATAAATAGTGGTGACAATTACATAACATTGTAAATGTGCTTAATGATACTGAATTACATGCTAAAAATTATAACATTTGTTATGTATATTTCACCATTTTATATATATATATATATATATATATATACTGTGCATAGTTGCTTTGCGACTCCATGGACTACAGCCGGCCAGGCTCCTCTGTCCATGGGGATTCTCCAGTTAAGAATACTGGAGTGGGTTTCCAAGACCTCTTCCAGGGGATCGTCCCAACCCAGGGATCAAACCCAGGTCTCTCACACTGCAGGCGGATTCTTTACCATCTGAGCCACCAAGGAAGCCCAAGAATACCAGAGTGGGTAGCCAATCCCCTCTCCAGGGGATTGTCCTGATCCAGGAATCAAACCAGGGTCTCCTGCATTGTAGGCAGGTTCTTCACCAGCTGAGCTACCAGGGAAGCCCATATATATATGTGTACACACACACACACACACACATGCACACATATATAAAAGTTATAAAGCCCATATATATGTATGTACACACACACACATATATAAAAGAGTTATATTGGGCCTCCAATTAAATAAATTTTTTTAAAAAAGAAAAAAATTATATTGGGTTAGCAGAAAGTTTTTCCATAAGATGTTATGGAAAACCCTAACAAACTTTCTAGCTAAACCAATACAATGAAAAGGAAGTCTCCGTATCACCACAACCCTTGCCACCAAGATCCCTTCCCTGAAGACCCTCTAGACCAATTTCCCAGGTCTCCTGAAAACAATCTGTGACTGCACAGCTAAGCCCTCTCCTCCTACATATACCCTTCTCTCTAACTTTTGTTTCCTCCATAAATGGTAGCATACTAGACACAGGGTTTTATATTTTGCCTTTTGCACTTAACAAAGGTGCTTTGGAAAGCACCTTTATTTTCCTTTTAAGGCCACAGAGGGTATTCTTGCACAAAGCTTTTTACACAGAAAGTGTCTAAGTAACATTTGCAGATGATAACATTCCCATTTTACTAAGGTACAATATCTTTACTCTAGTAAGGTACAATATCTTCACTCTAGAGAGAATGAGAGAATTTCAGGAATCTGCCAAGTATATAATAAAGAAGTGAGGATATAATATTTTTGGTTCAGCTTAACAAGTATTTATGGGGAATTCCCTGGTGGTCCAGTGGTTAGGACTCCATGCTTTCACTTCCAAGGGCCCGTGTTCAATCCCTGGTTGGGGATCTAAGATCCCACACACCACACAGCACAGCCTAAACAGAAAACAAAGATTTATAGAGGCCACATCAGGAAAAAGGTCCTTTGAAAAATGTTGGAATAATCATAGCCAACAGCTACAAAACTCCTACCAGGTGGCAGTTTCTGTCTTACACATATTAACATATTTAATCCTCACAACAACCTTATGATTTGGTGCAATTATCAATTATTTCCATCTTACAGGTCAGGACTCCCAGGCATGACATGGTAAGTGACTGGCCTAAGATTACAGAGCTAACGAATGACAGGAAAGGGACTGTGCCCACAGACTGGGGCTCCAGGACCCCGTTCGTGCTCACTACACCACCATGGTGCTGCCTCTCGAGCACACAAACATTTATGGAATTGCACACCAGGACCTGGGCTTCCTCCCCAGAGAGATAGAATGATGCCTTTGACAAAAGCCTCAAGCTCATGAGTTAACGGACCGCAACAGGCACACAGTTCGCCCTCCTGCAAAACAGAGAACTGATCATGTTAAAAGAGAAGAACAGGACTTCCTTCGTGGTCCGATGGTTAAGGATCCGCGTGCCAATGCAGGGGACATGGGTTCGATCCCTGGTCTGGGAAGATTCCACATGCTGTGGAGTAATGAAGCCCGTGTGTTCACAACTACTGCAGCCTGAGTGCCTGGAGGCCACGAGAACCCACCACAATGAGAAGCCTCCGCACCGTAACTAGAGAGGAGACCTCACTCACCACAACTAGAGAAAGCCCGTGTGCAGCCACGAAGACCCAGTGTAGCCAAAAAGAAGGAAAAAAAAATAAAATAGAGGAATATATGGAATATTCTGGAAGTTAGGGAGGAAAGACAAGGAACCCCAAAATGCCCCGAGGAGGAAGTAGCATCTGAAGATGAAGGGAAGCAATGTTTATGGAGCAGCCATCCCACACCAGCCACTTGACATGTGAACTGTTCCCAACAACCATATTATCACCCGCACTTCACAGATGAAAAAGATGCTCCCAGAGATGCTTTAAAGGGGTGAAGCCAGGATCCGCTCCCAGGCTGGTCTCCAGGGTGGGGCCCGGCCACCGGCCTGGCAGAGTGCTCCCCATGCCAATGACATCAGCTCTCCTCTGTCAAGCTGTGAGATCTTGAGTCAGCTTGGTGTGAATCGTAACCAACTAATAAGCCAAAAGCACTTTGAAGATGACATTGCCCATAAAAAAGGGCTGGTTCCCACAGGTGCAGGCTTTTAAGGCAGGGACAGTTTGCGGGGAGGCTTCAGTGATGACAATGCAGGAACAGGGTCAAGATTCCTGGGCAGAGGAGCCTTGAGCCAGGAGGCTGAGCTTCCAGGCCATTCCAAAAATTTCCTTCCCTGGCCCCAGAAGTGCCCACAATTGACAGCAGAGTTGCCCAAACGTCAGTCTTCTGTGAATACTCGCCTAAATTTTGCCACAACTGCATTCTGCCTGTGTTGTCATTTACCCAGTCTTTTCATTACATTGATTCAGTTAAAAATGGTTCATCCCAAGCACAAACCTTGTGCAATTATAAATGCCATGTGTTAGTTGCATTTCTTTCTAATATGCATTAAAGTCAATTAAAATAACTAAAATAACAATGCTTTTCCATATATCATCTTAAAGCCTCTCCCACTGGGAACCCCAGGCTACAGCACCTGTCTCCCTGGTGAGCAGAGGATTCACTAACCCCACTCTTCCTCTTGCTCAGGACTTTAAGAAAGTCCCTTTTGTTTCTTTGGGCCTCAGTTTCCCCATCTCGAGGTTCCTTACAGCTCTTACATAATGAGGTGATGAAACATACAGATTCAAGTCATTCAGCCTGGGTCAGAATTCCTGCCTTCCCGTTCTTGGCAGTGTGACTCCAGGCCAGTCATGAAACTCACCTCTGCCTCAGCTGCACCATCTGTGAAATGGGGACAACTTCACAGGACTGCCGCAGGCCCTTCTCTACGGAGCCTACCCTGACTGCCCGATTGTACACTCCACGTGTCCCCTGCCCCTGGCAACTTCTGACCCCGCTTTACGCTTCTCTGCTTGTCCTTTACTCCATGGCAGTTATTACCTCCTAACAAACTATATGACTGGTTGCTTGAGTATGTTTATTTTTTTCCCTCCTGTTTTTCTCTAAGAACATAAATTCCATGAAAGCTGGAATATTCACCAGTTTTGTTCACTGATGTATTCCCAAGCACCTAGACACACAGCACCTTTTAAATTAGGGGAGCTCTAGTGGTTATCCTGCAGTTTGGACGTCACCGTCTATGACTGAGCTTGTCTGTTCCCCCACAGCCCACCCACACAGCATATTTCACACTTTGAGATCCCTGCCAATCAGATACATTTTATAAAAATGATATGTAGTTGTAGCTTGAATTTGCATTTCTACTAGTAGAAGTGTAGATGAGTGTCCTATCACTTGACTCTAAGAGCCATTTCTATTATTTATTTCTATCATCTCTCCCTGCATACACATGAATGGTCTAAATTTTCTGCCACAGACACAGCCCTTCCACAGGGAAATCCATGGTGTCCATCTCAGGCTGAGCCCTCTTTGGAGCCCTCTGAGGACTGAAAAGAACAGGGTCCATATCTCTTGGTGCATCCAGATCACAATCATGCCCAATGACTCAAGTCTCATTTTGGGTTTTCTAGCTGTAAATTAAGGGCAATAGTTTATGATAGTTGGACCATAAAGAAGGCTGAGCACTGAAGAATTGATGCTTTCAAATTGTGATGCTGGAGAAGACTCCTGAGAGTCCCTTGGACTGCAAGGAGATCAAACCAGTCAATCCTAAAGGAATTCAACCCTGAATAATCACTGGAAGGACTAATGCTGAAACTGAAGTTCTAATACTTTGGCCACCTGATGCGAAGACCTGACTTACTGGAAAAGACCCTGATGCTGGGAAAGATTGAGGGCAGGAGGAGAAAGGGACGACAGAGGATGAGATGGTTGGATGTCATCACTGACATGAGTTTGAGAAACTTTGGGAGATAGTGAAGGACAGGAAAGCCTAGTGTGCTGCAATTCATGGGGTCTCAAAGAGTCGCACACGACCCAGCAACTGAACGACAAGCAGGAAGGTGACTCAGCCCAGGCCCAGGGGAGCCCCCAGGTCCCCCTGCAGCAGGCTGCAGGGCCTGTCCCACTGCAGGCCTGTCCTTGAACTTTGCAGCGCTCCTGCCTACCCACCCTGAGGAACAGAACTTCTTAGTCCTCTGGGTTTCTATTTTCTCTCCATGTCTTGAAAAAGTTGTGTGCTGGGAACAGAACACTTCATTCAAAGGAAGCCTTGAATGGCCCTTCTGTGCTGCATCAATTCCAGGAACCAGCTCAGTATTCTCTGGAAGAGAAAAACTTGGACAAAAACGGGCATTTAAGATCTCTGGAGGCCAGGTCCTTGTTAATTAGCCCCTGGCATCCTTGCCTCCTCAGTATGTGAACAGAGCTTCTGCTCCTCAAGCTCCCCCGTGACCCAGCTCTGTCTTGATGTTAATTTTAGAGGCAGGTTTTTTTTCTCTCCAGCACTTGGAAGGAGAAAGCCACAGAACAGGGCTTTTTCTACCTGAAAACGTGGCTGAGGATGGTATTTCCAAGGGCCCATCATTATCCTGACCATGCACGCAAGGTGGACAAAGCTCAAGCTTCCAAACAGATACACCATGGCTCAAATCCTTGCTCTGTCCCTTCCTGGCTGGCTGACCTTGGCAGATGACCTCTCTGAGCCAGTGTTTGATCACCATATGGATCCACAATAGCACCTACTTTGCAGGTGAAATGCTGGTGTCTTGAGATAAAGAAAGGATGCAGAAAGGACATTTGGAGAACACAGAAGCTGTATTCGTTGGCCAGGCTTTCTTCTAAGGAGCAACTATTGCGTCCAGAATAATACAAGCAAATCCTAACATTTCTTTTTGGGTTGAAACTCATCAACTTCCTATTACCTTATTACTTTCAAAGCAAAAAAAAAAAAACAGTTGCCCTGGCTCCTAGGACCCACGAAAGTTGGACCTGTACACTCCTAACCACCAAACCACCACGAGGCCTTGGGCTCTAAGGTCCCAGAAGTGTGGGCCTGAATTCAGGTCTAGGAACACTTAAGAGTATACCCACCCCTCTCCGCCTCCACTAGAAGCTCCCTCAACCTGGAATATTCCTCCACTCTCACTAACCCTTGCTCCAATATTCAGCTTTCAACTGAAACATCACTATTTTGGAGTTAGGTGTGGGTTCCTGAAAGTAGGGGTGGATTACTGGCTCCTATGGATCCCCTGCAAGTTCCATCTTGTAACAAGCATTGTTATGTTTGACTCTATGTTTTCCTTGCGAAGCTGCAAGTTCCACAGCAGTGACTTTCTAGAGCCAACGCTGCAACTCCATGTGACTGGCATCTAGAAGGGACCCACTGTGTTGCTGAGCAAAGACAGAAAGGGAACAGAAGGGGAGAGAGGGAAAGGACCAGGGGATCCCTGGAATCTCACAGCATTTCTACCTGGAGAAGACCCCCTGGAGATTGGGGAGAGTGGACATATAACTTGGTGGCACTTTAAGAAGCAACCCCCTTCTGAACTTCGTTGTTTAGCTACTAAGTCGTGTACGACACTTTTGCGACCCCGTGGACTGTAGCTTGCTAGGCTCCTGTGTTCATGGGATTCTCCAGGCAAGAATACTGGAGTGGGTTGCCATGCCCTCCTCCAGGGAATCTTTCCAACCCAGGGATCAAACTGGTGTCTCCCTCTGAACTTTGGTGGGTGCTTTACTCTTGGAAGCTTCAAAGTCATTTACAAACCTTAACTATCCCACATATTAGAGCCCCAGGGAGCCACCAAACTTGGCCTCAACCCTCCCATTTGCAAATTAGAGAAACTGAGTCTTCCAGTTAAAAGCTTGCCTGAAGGTAAAAAAGAAATCAGCCTAAAAGGCTGCCCATTCCTCAGGGTACCACTGGGTGGAGCAAGAACTGGAAGCAGAGAGGACTTGGGGCCTCAGTTTACCTCCCAGGATGAGGGGACACCACCCACTCTATAATTCCTTAAATCTCTACTGTGGATTTACTCAGCTCCGGGGCCTCCAAGAGGCAGCACCAGGGAGGATCAATTCAGTCCTCAAACATGTGTTGTGAAGATCTCAATGTTTTGTTTTGATTTCTTAAAAAAAGATTTTTAAATAAAAATCTAGAATTGATAGTTCTCTTCAAAAAACAAAGGTCTGGCAATACTGGCCAAGATTTCTTTTTCACATGTGCAAGGCTGGCTGGAGCTAAGCAGTGACTGCCTTTTTTTTTTTTAATTAAAATTTTTTTAATTAAAAACATTTTTTTTTTTTTTTGCCACACCACTCAGCATATGGGATCTTAGTTCTCCAACCAGGCACTGAATCAACACCCACTGCAGTGAAGCCTGGAGTCTTAACCACTGGATTGTCAGGGAAGTCTCATGACTGCCTCCTTTACACAGGTGTGTGGTCACCAATTTGCCAGTCTCCACTACTCCCTCTTGTCTCCCATCTGGCTCACTTCTTTCAACCATGGAACCTGCTGAACCCTGTATACATCTGAATCACAGTTCTTGAAGTATCTCCTCCTCTTCAGTCACAGCTGCTAGTTGCCCTGGACTTCTCTGAGTTTTTCAAAAAAGTCAAGCTCTTCCAGCCACAGGGACTTTGCACATGCTATTCTCTCTGCCTGGAGCACATTTCCCTCCACAAGGGTCTGAATTGGGTTCCCCTTAATGTACCTGTAGTTATCTCTCATATCACAAATCACAACTTACAATTATTCATGTGTGTGCTTATTTATTTGTTTTTGTCTCCCCTACTAAAATAGAGATCCAGGGAGGGCAAGGATTGCTTGGTGTTACAGATTGCAGCTTTGCAGTATGCAGCCCAGAACCTGGCCCATCTTAGGAAATTGGTAAGTTTTTGTGATATGAATGAATGCTGGAATGCATAAGTGTGATTCTGCCAGGCTTGGGGGCGTCCATTCAGTGTCCATTCAGGGGCCAATCTTCCCTGTTTACCTGCAGGGTTAGTAAGAGGATATCATTTTCCCAGCCTCTCCATGGGATTCACTCAAGCCCATGTTGAGCAGGCCCATATGTTCCCTTGTTCCAGAAGCTCTGGGATGAGAGGTGAGTGAGAGCACTTAGGGGCATTTGCATTCAAAACCTGGGTACATTTGTCAGGCAAGTAAATGATGACTAAAGGGATCAAAGGGATGATGAGATGACAGAGCTTCAAAGTGAGGCTTCTTTTAGATGGAGAAAAGGAGACTTGAATTAAATCTATAAAATCCCAGAGTGGATGCAGAGGAAGGGATGATGGACACCCAACCTCAACGATTAGGAGAGGCTCCCTCTTTAAGTTTAAAAGAGTTTAAGGCAAAGAAAAGCCACACACACTCCCCAAGCTACTTTTCTCAGAAGGATGTTATGATGGTGGCAGAGCTGAGGCTGGGCTGAGGGACCTTTTACAAACGTGTGGTCAATGTTCAGCCAATTCTGGATGAAAGTGATGACATGAATGTCACAACAGCATTCCTCTCCTGCAAGTGCCCACCAGATGCTGATCAAAGCAAAAGTGCTGTGAGGAATTCCCTGGTTGTCCAGTGGTTTGGACTCTGGGCTTGCATTGCTGAGGGCCCAGATTTAGTTCCTGGTCGGGGAGCTAAGATCCCTCAAGCCACATGGTGTGACCAAAAAAAAAAAAAAAAAGCAAGAGAGCTGGGCTAAATGAATTCAAATAACCCTTTATTAGATGCTTTTAGTATCTCCAAGCTGTACCTGACTTACATTGAAAAAGTTCATCTTCCAGGCTTGGGGGTCAGCCTTTCCTAGAGAGATAGCCACAGGGAGAAGACAGTGACCATGAAGTAATCACGCTGGACTCATGGCATCTCATGCTGGATTCATGGAGTGAGGTCTCAAAAGAGGACAAAGAGATGAGGTGGCAGGAACAGGATTCACCAGGATCTGGTCAATTATCTGCTCCTGAATTCCCAAATCCCAAGAGGAAGCGGTCTTCATCCTTGGCCAATCCCCCATCCCCTCAGCTTCTCCTGCTCTCCTGCTACAGTTCCTCCCTTTTGACCCCAGTAAAACCAGAGAGATGAGCTAGAGCACAAATGTGGGATTTGCAGGTGAAAGCTAGGGGTGCTAGAGAAAGCTGCTTGTGAGAAGAGGTGACTGAGTTCTGCTCACCACAAGATGGACTTTTCTGAAGACTAATGTTTGCAAAAAGGGGGGATGCCTTCTCCAAAGGTAATGAGCTCCCCGTCATCAGAGGAGTACAAGTAAGGCCCCAGAGGCTATTTTCACGGCACTTGTAGATGGAATTCCAGTAGTAAGTACTGCCAATGTTCTTCACTGGGTGGTCTCCAGTGGCCTTCAGAGAGAGGTATTCAGACTGCCTGACACTGTATGCAAAGTTTTTTCTGGATGAGCATCTTCCCCCACCCAGGAAAATGTTCATAACTTTATTCAACTTCTAAAAAGTGTTTATGACTGAAAACTTTTAATCACTAAGAACTGATGAGGTCCACCGTTTCCCAAACCTGGCTGCCTAACTGAACATCTGAAGAGTTAAAAAAAAATAGGAGACCCTCCCCAGATCCCATTCCAAGCCCATTGCATCGGAATCCCTAAATACTTGTGTTTTTTATTAATAAAAATTGTCTCTCTGTAATTCTGATACCCACAACCAGAGACTGGTCTGAAATCTCTAGAAAATGGTAAGCAAAGGTCTTAGTGAATTTTAAGGGACAATGCACTCCTGAAACTTTAGAATTCTACGCCCAAGGTCACAAAATAGGACCCAATAGGCTGCTCTGGCCTATGGATATGTTTGTTCATGAGGAGAGTATCCTAATATAATAAAGAAACAACTTTGATCACTGTTTAAAAATTAGAATATTCACACACATACACAACATCCAGTTTCCCGTTTCTCCTACACAATCAAAAGAGATAGCAAAATTTGACCCTCATTTCCAAATCCTAGTATTCGACAGGAGCTTAGACAACTATCCACAGTCAGAGAAGACTCTTGAGAGTCCCTTGGACTGCAAGGAGATTAAACCAGTCAATCCTAAAGGAAATCAACCCTGAATATTCATTGGAAAGACTGATGCTGAAGTTGAAGCTCCAATACTTTGGCCACCTGATGCGAAGAACTGACTGACTCATTGGAAAAGACCCTGATGCTGGGAAAGATTGAGGGCAGGAGGAGAAAGGGGTGACAGAGGATGAGATGGTTGGTTGGCATCACTGACTGAGTAGATATGAGTTTGATCAAACTCCAGGAGATAGTGAAGGACAGGGAAGCTTGACGTGCTGCAGTTCATGGGGTTGCAGATAGTCGGACATGATTTTAGCAATTGAACAACCACCACCACTGCAGTCTATTACTATAATCAGTTTACTTTGCTCTTATGCATTAAGATCAAAGTCTTACCTTGACTTTCCCCTGAAGTCAAGGTAGTTGGAGGCCCCTGTTTGAGGTTTACCCTGAAATTTACCAGCTTGGGAGATCCTCCGGTGACTTCCCCGTTGGGACAGGGGCCATCCGCTCTCAGCTGGGCTGGGACCTGAAGGACCTCAGGTCCAAACTTCCCCAGCCCCCTGCCTCCCACCCTGCTGACATCTAGGAGTTGTCCTGTCACTCCAGCACCGGGGCCAAGGACTTCAAAGCCAAACAAGATCCAAACTGAACTGGCACTAATCCTCTTCAGTCTCGACCTCTTTTCTTCTGCCAGGCAGAACCTTCTCGTCTCTGTTGGTTTCCTATTAAAATTAACAAGCACTGCAGGCAGGCATCAAAGGCAGAGTTGTGCCTTTAATAGTCCAGGCAGGCCCAGGCTGATCACGGCCCCTCCCCCTCTTCCAACTGAACTAGGGAAAATGGTACAGCTGCAACTGCCAAAATCAGAACAATGGCCATCCCCATCTGTTGGATATGGGCACCATGGAAAATTCCAGGCAAGCGGAACATCTTCACAGCAATTTTCTTCAAAGTGCCCTGCAGAAACTGGCCAATTATTCTTAAGAGGCACCCTTAGAAGAGTGGGTGATTATCCCCATTTTATTGGCAGGGAAACTGAGGTCAAATGGCTTGCCCAAGACCAGACAGAGAAAGACGGAAATAGAGTCAAAGCAGTGGCAACACAAATCTATGTCCATCTGAGGCTCACTCAGACCTGTATCTGGCCCAGCATTCTAGCACACCCAGGTGTTCCTGCCCAGCTGGGCTGTCCTGGCCATCCCTCCTGGTTCTCACGCTGGGTTTCCCAGACCCAAATTTCACAAGACATTAGTAGCCCCGCAGGTGTGGAGGGAGATGACAGGCTCTATCATCAACCCGTTTGCCATGCAGGAAGTGACTACAGTGGATAATTGCTCTCCTCTATACAACCTTCAAACTGTGGTCTTTGTTTTTTCTCCCTGACATTAATTGGAGAGGATCTGATTATTTTCAGAGAACTATGTATTTATCCTGGAGAAATCAGCAAAGTTAATACCTAGTATACCATGGTTCTGAGTTGTTAGTGAAATCACTGCTAGGTGGGGGAGGGCTCTGTGGGTTGAGCCTTGGTTCCTCTCCCTGAAGGGCCTGTTCAAACAGAAGTCCCTAGACCTGAAGGGTTTTGAAACTGGAGAAAATGTCGGTCTGGTGAGTCTTCTATTGGGAGAATATGCCGCTGGGGCTGCAAGGCCTGGGCTGCTGAATTCCCTCCCACATCTTTGGAGGAAAAGCACAGCTACAAGTGCCTGCAGACAATTAACAATTGTTGAAATTTCTCCAAAAAGTGACTTTGATCCCAAAGCTATAAATACAAACTCCTGTGGGTGGGGTTGGGGGGTGGGTGTTGGCAGAGGGGGTTTCCCCTCTAGAAACCTAAGAAACAGGGATCTTCTAAACAAGCTGTCTCAGGACTTCCCTGGCAGTCCAGTGGTTACCAGTCTGAGCTTCCATTGCAAGGGACGCAGGTTCGATCCCTGGTCAGGGATTAAGATCCCACATGCCACATGGCATGGCCAACAAAAAAGCTGTCTGTTTATGCACACCTAGAACAGAGCTGAGAGAGGCCCTAGTGGTCATCTAGCAATGACCACCTCCTCGTTGTTTCAGGTAACCTGTGGCCCAGGGCTGGGAAGTGACCTTGTGAGCGAGCAATCCCAGTGAGTGAGTTTAGAGACACTCAGTTGCCCTGACTTCCTGGCTTCTTGCACTAAGAGAGAAAAACAGAAGAAACAAGAGAAAGGGTGAGATGTGAGAGGACAAATGGGGAGTGAGAGAAGAGGAGAAGGGAAGAAGAGAAAGAAGAAAGGAAACCAGGAGAAGGGATGGAGAGAAAGGAAAGCAGGGGAGACGGAGAGTGAGAGCAGAGGCAGCCTTGTTTATTGCACCATCTGACCATGCTGGCCTGTGAGGCTCACCAGCGGCTTCTCCCCTGGTGCCTCACCTTGCCAATTACACAATAAATCTTCTTTGCACCCTTGGGTGAGGCAGGCAGCACTGTGGGGGTGCCCTCAGAAGTTGCTTACCGCAAGCAGGAGGTTCTGCAAATGGCCTCACTCCATAGACACCTAAGAGATGTCAAAGGCACTGGGGAGTTTCCCTCCTCAATTCATCATCTGGCCCAGCCAATCTGCATTGTGGATGAAATGGTGGCTAGGGCACTTCGCCTTTGGGATCTCAGACTCCCAATCTGTAAATGGGGTTGGGATTGAGACAAAGTCTGGCCCACACGATTGCCCTTACAGCCCTGGCATTCCAGAATGACCTTCACTCCAGGAATTCTTCTGCTTCCTCCTTTTCTCAAGAGCAATTACAGATCAAACCCAAAATGCCTTGCTAAGAATCAATTTCAGCCGGAATGAAGGGTTTCTAAAGTAAGAGGATAAAGTACAAGAGCCTGATATATGAGCTTTGTCAAGGGGGCCTGCAGAGGACTCGAAGGCTGCAGATACAGCTGTGTCAGCCACCCCCACCCCAACTTGAGTCTATCCTTTCTGGGGATACATCAGGATGTTCATCTTCCTCATGAAACAAGGTCATCATGAGCCTCCTGAATGGGGAAATTATTAAAAACCCAGAAATGTGGAAAGACACAGACTTGCCACGTGTCTGAGAAAATAATATGTAGACTGATCCCAAAGCAGGATGGCTCAGCGCCCTGTCCTACCAAGTGATTGTGGAATGCAGCATTTGAGGAGGAAGAGCGGACCACGTAGAGGACACCTGAGGGGCCAAGAGTCTTATGATAGCATGCTCAGCCTCATTAAGGAATTGCAAATCAGCAGCCAAGGAAATGCCATTTCACATCTGTCGGACTGGCAGAAATGAAGTCTGGCAGCACCAAGTATTAACAAAGCCGTGGAGAGTTGGACACCTGAGTACACCGGTCATGGGATTGTAAACCCCTGTGGTGAGCAATTTGGAAAGACCTAGTAAAGCAGAATAAGGCTGTCCCCTTCAATCCTGTAAGTCCTCTCCTAGGTACACCCCCTAGAGAAACCCTGGCATATTTCACATACAGAAACACGTATGCATGGATATTTATTGCAGCAGTGTTTATAACAATGACAAAGTAGACAGAAACATATAAAAGCCCATCAACTGGACAAATTGTGAAGTAGTCATGTAATAATATAAAGCAGTTAAAAACCATAAATCTCAAAACGCTGAGCCAAAAAAAAAAAAAAAAAAATTGTAAAGGGCTACATTGAGAATGATGTCATTTTATTGAAGGTTTATAAACCTGTAAAACAAGGGTATGTAATTTTTATAGATATGTACCTATGTAGTAAAAGCAGAAAAACACGCAGGGGCATGATAAACGCTTCATGAGAATCCCAGAGATGGGAGAGCCGGGTGGGCTGCTGTCTATGGGGTTGCACAGAGTCGGACACGACTGAAGTGACTTAGCAGCAGCAGCAAGAATGAGATATGGAAAATTTACACAGGCAGTTTCTACTCTGATTATTTTGTTCCTTTGAAAATTAAAGTGAACAGAACTTGTTAATATCTGATAACATTGGAAGGTTCTGTATTTAATTTTCTGTTATCTGTTTTTGAAATCATTTCAAATTTGAAGAATAATTTTAAAAAGATAAAACAACACTGTGGAGAACAGTATGGAGGTTCCTTAAAAAACTAAAAACAGAGCCACCATATGACCCAGCGATTCGACTCCTGGTCATGTATCCAAAGAAAACCATAATTCAAAAAGATATACACAGCCCAATGTTCATGACAGCGCTTTTTATAATAGCCAAGACATGGTAGCAGTCTAAATGTCCATCAGCAGGGAATAAAGATGTGGTATATATCAAGATTGAATATTACTCAGTTATAAAGAATGAAATAATGCCATTTGCAGTAATATGATGGACCTAGAGATTATCATACTAAGTGAAACAAGTCAGAGAAAAATAAATATATGATCTATACGTGGAATCTAAAAAAATGATGATACTAATCAACTTATTTTTAAAACAGAAACAGACTCCCAGACTTTGAACACAAACTTATGCTTACCAAAGGGGAAATATTCAGTGGAGGGGGTAGGGATAAATTAGGAGCTTGGGATTAACACATACAGACTGCTATATATATGGGCTTCTCTGGTGGCTCAGCAGTAGAGAACCTATCTGCCAGTGCAGGAGATGTAAGAGTCGCAAGTTCGATCCCTGGGTCAAGAAGAGCCTGTGGACCCCTGGAGAAGGGCATGGCAACCCACTCCAGTATTCTTGCCTTGGAGAATCCCCACGGACAGAGGAACCTTGGCCAGCTACAGTCCATAGGATCGCACAGAGGTGGACACGACTGAAGCACTACTATATATAAAATAGATAATCAATAAGGACCTACTATTAAGCACAGGGAACTCTACTCGATATTCTGTAATAGCCTATATGAGAAAAGAATCTGATACAGAATGGTTACATGTATAACTGAATCAGTTTGCTGTACACTTGCAACTAACACAACATTGTTAATCAACTATAATATAAAAATTTTGAGTGCTGTTTAGATTCACATGTAGTGGATTTATTATTGTTATTTTAAAGAATAAATAAATGTTTTGAAAAAGAAGAAAACAAGAAAGCACATTGGGCCTGAGATCTAATTGGGATTCCAGGGGCATATTTGGAAGGTCCCACTGATCCCTGGGGCAACGCCATTAACCTGGAAGGCCTGGCTCTTGTCACCAGTGATCCAATTGGTTCTAGCTATAACAACTGCCTCCCCCGGTCCTCAGATAAAATCATTATAAGAGGGATGGCGTGGGGGGTGGGATGTCCAAGATAAAATGCATTTTAAAAAGAAAAGCTGCCCTGTTTAAACAGGGGAGGGGGAGACAGGGAAGGGACCTAGAATCCCATCTGCAGCAGCCCCAGCCAGACACCTCCACGAAGCCCTAGGGTTCTGGGCCTCCCAGGCAAACACCTCGGATCCAGCTCCAGTGTTCCATGAGGGACCCAGAGGTCACCTAGATGGGCAGAGATGAAGGACTGAGACCAGGATAAGGCAAGGGAGGCACCTCAGGGGCAACATTTAGGGAAATGTTCACTCCCGGGGTCGTTCCAGCGCCGCCCTGCACTGGTGCGTCCTCACAGAAACCCTGCTCGCCTCTCCCTGGCAGCTACCAACATGCGTGCTGGCCCTCTTGGAAAGCAAGTTCGTGAGGACCAGGCCCTGCGTCTGGTTCCGTGACTCCATCCAGAGGGCGAACCTGAAGCTGAGCACATAGTAGGCCCTGAATATGTTTGCTGAATTACTGATTGAGGGAAGGAAGAGAGGGAGGGGGGATGGAGAGGATAAAATAAGGAAGGATGGACAGAGGAGAGCCTCCTGTGCCCCCTCCAAAGGCCAGCCAACCTGGACCAGCCACTGCGCTGCTGGGGGCTGTGAGCGTGAGTACTTGTCGGCTTTGGCTTTACTCAGCTTCCCTTGGGGCCGTGTGCAAAAGCAGACGGTTTCACTTGCCCAGTGGGTACTGAATTACAGCTGTGGGGCTGGAGTCCTATGTAATTAACCAGCAGCCGCCAGCCCTGGAGAGTCTGTGACGCCTGCCCAGGGCGCAGGTGGTTGGACACCCAGCAAGCTAGCTCCTAATTAGCGGTGGCCTGCTTTTTTACAGTCTGCCGTGCTGGGCCCCACCTCCTCCCAGGCTGGTTTCCCCATGGGCTGTGGGGTTCTGTACTGGGGTTCCATGAGTGCAAATGGGGGCCAGAAAAGCAGAAGAGTGTGTGAGTGTGAGTGTGTGAGTGTGTGTGTGTGTGTGTGTGTGTGTGTTGGTTGTGGGGAGAGCATTTTTCAGAACTATCTTGAGAGAAGACAGCCCCAGCCACTCTTGTCTCAACAGCTTGCTCAGGGTCTCTGTCTGTCTCTCTCCCTTTCTCTCACATGTAACACACATTGTTACCTTAGGTGATCGAACAAATCTTTGGAAAAAACATAAAGGAAATGGGAAGAACCTTCGAGGTTGTCAAAATCTAAAGAAACTCTTCTGCTGCTAAGATCTTTAAAAATGCCCTCAGCACAGTCTTCAGAGCTTGGATCACACGGAGGAAGGCATCTCGTGACCCCAGCAGTAGAGGGGTAATCAGCACATGGAGGGAGGGGCTGCTCAACCAGCCTCCTACCCCGAAGCCCAACCCGCCAGGGTGTGGGGCTCTGTGCGGGGGTTCACCCCTCTGCCAATGCTTCTCCATCTTCTGCAACAAAGATGCTAGCCCTTATATTCTCCATGGCTTCCTACTTCTCCTTTGATCTGTCTACCCTAGAATCTCCTGTCCTGCTGTATCTCCCTCCTAAAGAGGCCAGCCTCATGTTTGGAAAGGTGACAGGCCTTACCAAAGCACTGAGGCTGAACTCCAGGCATATGTGACTCTGATTTAAGCTGCCTATCAATAGATCACTCCACTGTAAATGTGAACTCTTTTTTAAACAATTATTTCTTAAAAAAAAGTTTTTGTTTTTTTTTTTTTTAAATTTGACTGCCCTGGGTCTTAGTTGTAGCATGTGGGATCTAGTTCCCTGACCAGGAATCAAACCCAGGCCCTCTGTATTGGGAGCATGGAACCTCAGCCACTGGACCACCAGGGAAGTCCCATAAGCATGAAATCTTAACAATACCTACCACTCTTCAAGCACATGGTGCGTTAAATGCCTTATCTTCATTTTCTCTTAATCCTCACCACAGTTCCATGAGTAGACCCAGTTATCTCCATTTTGTAGTGGAGGTTCCCAGAGATAAGGGAACTTGCCTGAGGTTGTATGGCAAGCAGATGGAGGAGCCAGAGTTGAAACCATGGGTGAAGGTCAGGAGCTCACTATGCTCTCTCTTGCTAGAGTGAGACAGACTAATGAGGCCTGAAGTCAGTGTGAGGACCACTAGACCAGGCTTTACTTTCTGGATGTTAATGAGCGGTGAAGTTGGGGGGCAGAGACATGCAAGTTATACCTCAGGGAAGGATCACTGCACATCACACTTACCAGATAGGCAAACATTTCAAAGTCTGAATATAGGAAGTACTGAAGGAGGAGGTAGGGAGACAGTGAGTCTCAGAAATTGTTAGAAAGAGTGCAAATTAAGATCTTTGGAGAGCAGTTGCCCCTTATAACCTAGCCATCCTCCTTCTAGGGATGAGTGAGGCTTGTACACTCAGGTACATGACGTGAGTGGAGATATTCCTTGCAGCATCTTTATTTTTTTAATTTTTTAGCCCATACTGTGCAGCATGCAGAAGCTTAGTTCCCTAACCAGAGATTGAATCTGTGCCCTCTGCATTGGGAGTGCAGATTATTAACCACTGAACCACCAGGAATGTCCCATAACAGCACCTTTTTTAAAATAAATATTTTCTTTTTATTTATTTTGGCTCTGCTGTGTGACTTGTGGGACCTTAGTTTCCCAACTAGGTATCAAACCGAGGGCCTGAACAGGGAAAGTGCAGAGTCTTAACCACTGGACAGCCAGGGAATTCCCCAGCAGCATTCTCATAATAAAGAAAATGTGGTAGAAAGGGCCCAAGTCTGATGTGAAAAAGCCAGTCAAGAAATGAGTGCTGAATCTTCATAGGAGATGATGGAGGCAGACAAGACACTTCTCTGGTTGGAGGTGAGGCAAGCAGCAAGAGCTCACTGAGGTGTTAGAGATGCTATTTGATGGCTATGTAGAGATGTCGAGTAGCAGCCAGAAATATGAGCCTGCAGTTCGAAAGAGAGGCCCGGGCTGGGGATGTGAGTGTGGAGTTACCAGCAAGAGGTGGTATTTGAAGCCACAATCCTGTTAATTCTTTATGTCTTACAAGTAAAAGAGCTGAAGCAAATATGACAATGTTGACATCTGTTAATTCTGGGTGGTAGACACGGGGATGTTTGTGGTACTATTCTTTGTACTTTTAGTGTACTTGAACTTTTACAATAAAATTAATTAATAAAGAGTATAGAAAACCACAAGGTTCCAAACTGCTGAACAGTTCTGTCATGCATGCCTCAGACCTCGAGAGTGGGTACTGGTAGTGAGTTAGAGAGCCATGTTTAACTCCGCCCTGCCACCAGCCTAAGCTGGGTGGCCAAGGTTGATCCTGCCACTCCGGGCCTCTGTTTTCCCATTGGGGTAAGAAGCTGGCCCATGACTTCTCAGGGTTCTCCCAGCTCTGACCATGTCGATTCAAGCTGGTGGCCTCTGGGGTCCCTGCTTGCTTTTTGTCCACCCACATCTTATGTCTAGTCCTATACAGGAATCCAGAAATACTCGATAAGTCAGCCTCGTAGGCAGAAGGTCAACTCGGACTCCAAACAGATACAAACTGCTGCCAGGGAAGTCAGAAAAAAAAGATAATGCCCCATGGTCCCCATGCCCTGAGATCCAAAAGGAATTAGTCTGAGTCTAAAAGTTGGGAACGCAGAGACTAAAACTCTCCACAATATTTACTGCTGATGAATGCACCCCACAGAGCCTGAAACAAATGGGTGAGTGGCTGAACCAGTTGTAATAGACACAGGTAAGAATAATAGTAATAGTGAAATAATGATAATACTTGTGTCAGATTCTGAATTAAGGGCTGAATATGCTGCTGCTGCTGCTTCTAAGTCACTTCAGTCGTGTCCGACTCTGTGTGACCCCATAGATGGCAGCCCACCAGACTCCCCTGTCCCTGGGATTCTCCAGGCAAGAACACTGGAGTGGGTTGCCATTTCCTTCTCCGATGCATGAAAGTGAAAAGTGAAAGTGAAGTCGCTCAGTCGTGTCCAACTCTTAGTGACCCCATGGACCGCAGCCCACCAGGCTCCTCCGTCCATAGGATTTTCCAGACAAGAGTACTGGAGTGGGGTGCTATTGCCTGAATATACATTTCCTCATTTCAGTCTTGTAATGAGAGTGCCCTGGGGTTATTTTTTCATTAGCTGCACTTTTGCCAATGAGGGAACTGGAGTTCAGAGAGGTTAAGCAACTTGCCCCAAATCAGGCAGCAGGACTTCCCTGGTGGCACAGTGGATAAGAATTTGCCGGCCGATGCAGGGGGACACCGGTTCGATCCCTGGTCTGGGAAGATCCCACATGCCGAGGAGCATACAAAACCTGTGTACCACAACTTCTGAGCCTGTGCTCCACAAAAGAGAAGCCACCACAATGAGTGGCTGGCACACCTCAATGAAGGGTAGCCCTCACTCACCTCAACTAGCAAAAGCCTGCACAAGGCAACGAAGACCTGGCCCAGCCAAAAATTAAATAAATAAACAAAAATTATTTTTAAAAAATCATACAGCAAAAGAAGAGAACAGGATCAGGGCCCAGGGCCCATCACAAGCTCTGGCCCACTCTCAGTGAGCGACGAGGCCCTTTAAGTCTATTCAACAAGAGCCAGAGAAGACAGCCCACATGTAACTCTATGTATTGAGTCATTTACTCATCATCATCTCATAAATATTTATCAAACACCCACAGCATGGGCAGCACTCAGTGTGCCTGGCCACATGGATGCCGAGATGCATAAGCACAGCATCTGTTCATAAGAAGCCTGTGATCTGGAGAGAGGTCAGTTTATAAACCAACATAATAAAACCTGTAGGTAGCTCCAGGCTGCCCCTGGGGAGATGCCCATGTCCAGAGGGACCCTGTATGGGAGAGCGAGGTGACCTGAGAGGAGTGTGCAGTGACGCCACAGCATCTTCATCGACCATCAGTACCAAGGCTCACCCTCTACTCCCCCAGTTCATGAGTCCCAGAACTTCTGGCCGAGACTGCTGGGTGCAGGACAGCAGGTGTCTAGCTAGGACTTCTCAAGTGGTATTAGTGGTAAAGAACCCACCGGCCAATGCAGGAGATGTAAGAGATGCAAGTTCAATCCCTGGGTGGGGAAGATCCCCTGGAGGAGGAAGTGGCAACCCACTCCAGTATTCTTGCCTGGAGAATCCCATGGACAGAAGAGCCTGGTGGGTTATGATCCATGGGGTCCCAAAGAGTCAGACACGGTGGAGTGTGCCTGGGCACACACAGCTTTGACTTTCATGGAAGGGGGAGAAGATGATAATCCGGCTAACAGGTGGTATGTTAGCTTATTCTGTGGAAAAATCCATTACCTTGTTCTGAGAAAACAACTTTCCCATCCATATGGAGAGCCCAACAGTGGAGGAGGAGATTTTTAGGGCTCAGTGGTGGCCACAGAAGGGCTACTTGGGCAGGCCTGTTTCTTTACAGAGACGTTCTTACCTCAGGATCCCTGGGGGGTGGATTCAGGAGGGATTCAGGAGGGATTCAGGAGATCCACAAATCCTTTGAAACTGCGAGGGAAAATGTATTTGTGCATTTTTAGGGGGCTGAAATTTGTGCTGATTAGAGGGCTTCCCAGGTGGCACTAGTGGTAAAGAACCCACCTGCCAATGCAGGAGATGTGTGAGATGCGGGTTTGATCCCTGAGTTGGTAAGATTCCCTGGAGGAGGGCATGGCTACCCACTCCAGTATTCTTGCCTGGAGAATCCCATGGACAGAGGAGCCTGGTGCGCTATGGCCCATAGGATCACAAAGACTGGGACATGTCTGAAGCGACTAAGCATGCATGCAGGTTCTGGCTAGAACTTTCATTAGACTTTCAAAGGGCCTCTGGAATCCCCGGAAAAGGCTAAAGATCACATCTCTGAAGACATACAGGCATCCCTCAGTATCCCGGTGGGTGCCAAACCCATGGATGGTGAAATCCTGGGGATCCGTGGGAGATGGTGAGTTACATTCTGCCTTCAGCATCCTCAGGTTCCACCACTGTGGGAATGGAGAATGAGTTGTATCTATTTCCTAAGTGCAGATTTAAGATATGCTCTCCAGTCATGCCATGTTCCAGGGGTGGTATGTGTGTGCTTGCTTTCCTGCTGCCCTGCAGAGATCAGGAGCTGAGACCCAGAAGATGGCCCAAAGGGCAGAGGGGCCCCCGGATGTGCATCCCCAGGGCCTAGGGGCCTCCATGTAACAGGAGCTCGACAGCCTAGGTGCAGTCACAGGCACTCTCCTGCCCGATGATACATGTGGTTGTTTCAATCTACACAGCCCAGAAACTGGGAAACTGTCATGCTTGATGACTGGATTTTGATACTTTATCATTCAGCTGGGGCCTTAAGCAACACTGCAGTGTAAGTCATCCAAGGAAGAAGCAACTCCCAGCTCAAGAGTAAGCAGAGAGGAGAGGTGGCTTAGATATGGGGAAGGGAAGTCCTTTCCTTTTTCTGGGTTCACTTACTTGGACCAGACCCTCTAAGGCATTCATATCTGCTACAGGGGACACCCAAGAGTTGGGGGCAGGGGGAGAAGCTGGACCTGTGAGGAGATGGGCAGGGACTGAGCAGGAAATGCAGGCATGAGAAGACAGATCCAGCCTCTGGACTCTAAGAGCAGCCCTGCCCAGTCATGGGTTTCCTGGGATGAGATGCCCTCTGACCTGTGCCGTTAGCTCTGTTTTTACTCGCCCCTGGCTCCACAGTGTCCAGACAGTGCTGGCCCTTGGCAGCTGTTGAATGAATGAATGGGCCTGGATTCCATGCTAGGGGCTGTGAACTCCTTTTGGGCAGGGGCCATCTGGGGATCACTGCAATGTAGCCCCTTCCTACCCATCCCCAGTGCCCCGATGACCATGGGGCTGCTCACTAGCTCTCAGCTCAAATACAGCTCCATGGATCAGACTGTGGCCCCAGCGATCCTTATGGATGAGGAATGGAGACCCCACTAACCTACAAGTAGGAGGAACTACCTTCCCTGGTTGTGGCCAGAACAGCTTTTTTGCCTTTCAGGATGAGGAGAAGGGGGCAAGACCAGAGGAGACTAGTCCTGGGCCCCTTCTAATGTTTAGTGGGGCGGCTCAAGAATATAAGTGGGGGTCCACACACTACCAGGTGAAAACATTCGAAAGGTATACATCAAATACATAAAATACATTCTATTCCCCAATCTTAACAAAGAGCTTCATCGCAACCTAGAAGGCAGGGGTGCCAGGAGATCTGCCCTGTGGCCCCCACCCCCAATCTGTGGCCCACCTCCTTTCTCTCTCCACCCCAGCTCCTTCCCTCCACACCCCTGCAGACACCCAGCCCACACATTCAAACTCTGCCTGTACCCCCAGCAAGCAGCCACCCTTGGCCATCCCTCAGGCTCCAGGGACACACACTGGCTACAGATCTGCCCATGGAATTCTGGGGAGGAGAACTGAGCAAATCCTTAGAAGGAAGCAGGCTTGGGATGATAGAAAATTTCAGAATCCAGGGTGCTCCAGGTGCAGTCTGGAAAGAGAGGTTATAGGCTCTGGGTGGGCACTTGCTCATGACTTTGGGCAGCAGTGAGTAAAAGGGGAGAAGTCTTGAGTGGGACCTTCTAAAGCCAGGGTCCAGGTAGAGACCCCCACCTTCCCATGGTAAGGGATTCTACAGTCAACCACGGGGCAGAGAATAAGACCTGGGCCAGGGTAGGACCAGCCCCTGTGAAAGAAGGAGCAGAAACAGCAGGTAATGGACTTCTCCGGTGGTCCCATGGTATAGAATCTGCCTGCCAATGCAGTGGACATGGGTTCGATCCCAGATCAGGAAGATTCCACATGTCATGGGGCAAATAAGCCCGGGTTCTACAGCCATTGAGCCTGTGCTCGGCCAACAAGAGAACCCACTGCAATGAGAAGCTCCTGCTCCACAACTAGAGAGGAGCCCCTCCTCTCTGCAACAGGAGAAAGTTCACACAGCAATGAAGACCCAGTGCAGCCAAAACTAAAAATAAATAGAATTTTAAAAGAGAAATAGCAAGTAATAGCATGTGAAGGATTTGGAGAAGAGACCTAGGTAACTCTGTATGTGACTGCCATTTGAGCCTGAGTCTGGCTCCCCGACACCCTGGCAGGTGGGCAGGTACCACCTGCCCTCCTTGTGAAAAGCTGCCTAGATGACTACACGGCTCACCTTCTCCTCTGCCAACCCCCAGCCCATGACTGGGCCGTGTGCAGGGCGTCTGGCCCCAGGGAGAGGTGGGGTGAGCCCAGGTCTACACCCACATGGCTATAAATAAGGAGCCTCTGGCGACTGCTCATCAGCCTCCCTTCCCCAGCTGTGACCACGCTGGAGCCTCTCAGCTGCTTGGACCATGGACTCCGGGGAATGCACGTGCATGTCTGGTGAGTAAGGATGCCGCCCTGGGATTCTGCGACCTCTCACCAGTTCCCTACAGAGAGGCTGCAGGACTGGGATCAGTGCTTCCCTTCTTCCAATTAGAACCACCAGTGGCGCTTGTCTCAGACTGGCCACCTCTGGGGCAGCACCCACTCTCTGCTGGATACCAGCTTGATTTACTAGAATGAATAACCTGGTTTAGGAATGACCATGAGGGGACCTCAGGGGCAAGCCTCTGAGGGCAGCCACCGGGGCAGAAGGGAAAGAGCTCTGGCCCAGGGCAATCTGCTTTTGCTTCATTGCTTCCATCCACTCCTGATACTTATTTCCAAGCCTCAGTTTCTTCATCTGAAAACTAGGGTTACTCATTCCCAGCTGCGCACCTTCCAGGTTGGCTGTGAAAGTGCTAAAATCATGAAGCTTTTGCAGACGTCAGGGGAGTTATTAGAAGCATATGTGAACTCCTGAGTCTGAAGACTGCTTAATTCCACGGAGGCATGTTGGCCAGGAGAAGCGAGGTTGGAGTTCAGAGCCACCTTGGGTTTTGTGACCTTCAGAAATGGTATCAAGAAATCTCACAAGCTTCCCTGGTCTGTCTCCAAAATTTGCCCAAAAGTTTACAGAAACTTCCAGTATCTTGATACTCAAAAGCTGTAAGTAAGATGATTTCTTCTAATATAGATGTTTTTATGATATGGAAACTAGTAGTAGCTGTGGCTCTTGCTTTGGGCTTGTTTATAGTCTTTGCTCTTCCTCCTACCCATTTAGGATTTCATCTTGCCTGATATCTTGAAAATGTGAGGATGGTATTAAGGGCTTTGACAGTCCCCAGAGGTCCTTGGACAGTGTTAGTCGCTCAGTTGTGTCCAGCTCTTTGCAACCCCATGGACTGCAGCCTGTCAGGTTCCTCTGTCCATGGGATTCTCCAGGCAGCAATACAGGAGTGGATCACCATTCCCTTCTCCAGGGATCTTCAAAACTTAGGAATCAAACCCAGGTCTCCTGCATTGCAGGCAGATTAATTACCGTCTGAGCCACCAAGGAACCCATTGGCCTAACCTAGTTGTTCTCAAACCTGATGGTACATCAGAATCATCTGGGTTGCTTTTGAAAAATACTGACTCCCTTTCCCCACCCAGACCTATGAATCAGAATGCATCTTAATGAGTACCCCTGGGGATGCTGATGTAGCCTCCCAGTTTCTGACCATAATTGTGACTGGGAACCACTGGATGGTCTTCACCCCTGGGGTGATTCTCAGCAGCATCTTCACACTCTCATCCAGCCTCTGTCCAAGGGCACCCCAGACCCCCCGGCACCATGATGGCCTACAGCAAGCCTGTGTGCCCCCTCCACCTTGACACTCATGTTTGTGGCCCTGCCCTTTCTTCTTAGGAGGAACCTGTGCCTGTGGAGACAACTGCAAATGCACAACTTGTAGCTGTAAAACATGTCGAAAAAGTGAGTCTGGGGCCCATGGGCACTGCTGGCCGGGAGCCAGGAGAGTCTGTTTCTGCCATCCACCACCCTCCAGCCGTGGTGGGATGGAGGGGTTCCTGGGTGCCTTTTTCCCATTTGGGAGAGATCTGAAATGAAAGCTGAGTCCCCTGGACTGCAGCCCACCTGGGACATCCACTCCAGGAGTTTGGAGAGGAAGAGGACTGAGAGAAGTTTCCAGCCAGCCCAGTAGTGAAGGTGAAAGCGTACCTGCCTGGTGTTATGGATCAGCCACGGTCCAATGGTCTCAGGCCAACCCTTTCCCCTCCCTGGCCTCTGATGGACTGTAGGTGACCCCTAAGGTTCCTTCCAGCTCCAAACATCCCACCACTTCCTGTCCCAGTCTTTTTTTGCTCATGTAGATCAGAGCCTGTGTGTGACATGCTCTTATTTTTCTACTTCCTGCTAAGTAGTGCAGGGGGAAGTGGTCAGATAAGGGTGATGACCCAAAGTTCATCTTGTCCCTCTCCTGTCCCTTTCAGGCTGCTGTCCTTGCTGTCCCCCGGGCTGTGCCAAGTGTGCCCGGGGCTGCATCTGCAAAGGGGCGTCGGACAAATGCAGCTGCTGCCCCTGAAATGCATCTGTCGTGCTGGTGATAAGGCCTGGGAAGCATGTATACAGCACATTAGCCAAGGAATTGGAATGATTGTACAATAGGTTGTGCTTTTTATATATTTGCCCACGTTGGGTGTTGGTGACATTCACAGAAAGTGTTTGGAGCAATAAAGTTTTCACTTGTGGTTGTCTGATGGCTCAGAGCAATGTTTTACCCCAACTCAGGAGGACAACGAAGGGCTAGCCCCATGCATATATGGCAGTCACCAGCCTGGACCCATTCAGCAGATGGCTGCTAACCCTGAGATCCTGCCACACTGCCTGAGAGTTTCCTCCTGCAGCATAAGCTTCTGTGATGCATGCACAGGGCAGGCCACCCCTGGTAACAGCCTTCAACCAATCACAAACAGGAGATAGCGGATTAATACCTCCAGCATCTTTACAATTACAATTGGACAAATCTGAGTCATGTTCTATACTGGCCCCCAATAGAAGTCCTCAGCAGCACTGAACTCCAATAGCCCACGGAGGTAACCTGCTCATTAACACCCTCCTTGTTGGCTTTCTTCCTCTCTGCCTCATTTCTCCATTCTCCTGATAGGGTCTCCTGGGGTCCCCATCCAAAGAAACTACTTGTACAGTGTACACCTTGGGGGAAGCCCAATCTTAGCCAGCCTCTCCTGGAATAGTGTTGACCGCAAGTGCTTTGTGCGAATGGAGCTATTTAAGGGACTTTAGCATTGAACCATTGAAGAAGGAAATGGCAACCTACTCTGGTGTTCTTGCCTGGAGAATCCCAGGGACAAGGGAGCCTGGTGGGCTGTCGTCTATGGGGTTGCACAGAGTCAGACACAACTGAAGCGACTTAGCAGCAGCAACATTGAACCAGCAGTGAGCAGGTAAGAAATCTGTGCAGAGCTAAAGGAGATAGATCCCCATGGCCAAAGCACTGAGGGCATTAGCCGTTTAGTTGTCTGGACCCACCTTTAGCACAGGGTGGCTAGGCAGATATGGACATTAATGTTGCGTGATGTTCTTGCATTTCACAGAGGTCAGTGTGAATAGACACTGAGGCTAAATCTCCCCCACCCCCTTCCTAGATTGCTGACACATGTATCAGAGCTTTCACTCCACCAGCACAATCCAATTAAGTTTAATGATAATGAGTCCTACCACTTTGTACACTTAAATGCACCAGCCCCCGTGCTGAGCAGTGCACACACGTGCTCCTCATTTAATCCCTACAATGGCCTTCCACATGGCCTTCCACATTGTGGGTGTGTGGAGGAAATCTTTGATTTTTTTTTTAACACACACACATACACCCACCCACCCCGGGAAACTTGACAAGCGTTTTCTCTTATAAATTCTCTCCCAAGTGCCTCTTTCCATTCAAGAAAGAAAAACAGGTAGATGAAAAAATTAAAAGTTTAAACAACCAAAAAATAAGGTGATAAAAGAAAAACTTGATGAAACAAAAGAGGTTCTAGAAAATATGGGAGACAAAGCAAAAATGTCACACACAACCTCCACCATGGTGGCACTGCTCAAGACAGCCAAGACTCGTGACTACTTCTTTTTCTGACCACTGAGCCTAGCACCGTGCCTGGGACCCCTTAGAGCAGGGGTCAAAAACACCCATAAAAATTCACCAACAGCAATGAACCTTATTCTCCCTAAAAATACTCATATCTGGGTACAACCTCAGACAATCTTATGATGTTAGGGAATTCACAGCCCCTCAAAGCCATCTCTGGACCCCTAGGAGACCCTGATTAAGAATCTATGGTTCATGACAGGGGTGGGGTGGAATGAATAGGGAGACTGGGATGGATGAGTATACACTATGCTATGCTGTGCTAAGTCACTGCAGTCGTGTCCGACTCTGTGTGACCCCATAGACGGTAGCCTACCAGGCTCCCCCATCCCTGGGATTCTCCAGGCAAGAACACTGGAGTGGGTTGCTATTTCCTTCTCCAATGCATGAAAGTGAAAAAGTGAAAGTGAAGTCGCTCAGTCGTGTCCGACTCTTAGCGACCCCATGGACTGCAGCCTACCAGTTTCCTCCGTCCATGGGATTCTCCAGGCAAGAGTACTGGAGTCGGATGCCATTGCCTTCTCCGGAGTATACACTACCAAGTGTAAAATAGAGAGCTAGTGGGAAGCTGCTGGATATCACAGGGAGCTCAGCTCAGCGCTCTGTGATGACCCAGAGGGGTAGGATGGAGTGAGGTGGGAGGAGGTCCAGGAGGGAGGGGGTATATGTATACATACAGCTGCTTCACTTTGTCAGACAGCAAAGACTAACACTTCATTGTAAAGCAACTGTACAATTAAAAAAAAAAAGAATCTATGGTCCATGTGATCTGCTACTTAAAAGAAGGCACTCTAATAACAGATTAAAATACTGAGTCCAGTACCACCTATGCATTACTTCATTTAATCGTCACAACATGATTCCACGAGGTTAGTACTGTTATCAACCCCATTTTATAGATGAGGAAACCAAGGAATACAGAGGTTAACTGACTTGCCCGAGACCCCCTGGCTAGTTTTGTAGAATCGAGATTTGAACCCAGGTCTGACAGACCCCAAAGCCATGTCCTGAGAGCAAATGGAGGTGCAAAAAACAGCTTCTGGGCTGAAGTCCCCACTGCTGGCCCTGGGGAGAAAGTGGGATGAGCTCACACTCAGCCATCTCACCATCCTCGACAGAGAAGGAAACTCATGGTTGGGGAGGATGTTAGTCCATGCTGCCAAGGGCCTGAGACCAGAGCAGCCATCTCCACCACTGGCCTAGGTCAAGGTGACCCAGAAGCAGGAGCAGGAAAGAATGAAGCCTTCTCCAAGGGTGTCCTGTGGGGCCAGGCTCAGCCAGCAAAACAAGGAGCAGGACTTACTGTGTGCTTCCTTGCGCTGGGTGTTTTCACAAGCCACACTGTCATCCTCTCTGTTTGGAAATTATCTGGGGCCTGCCTGGGAAGGCTCCCCCTCCACCCATGAATTGAGCTTTATTTATTTTTTTTAGTTTTTCCTTGATGCGACTTCATATTTTTTCAATATAAATTTATTTTAATTGGAGGCTAATTACTTTAAAATATTGTATTGGTTTTGCCATACATTGACATGAATCCACCATGGGTGTACATGTGTTCCCCATCCCTCTGGGTCATCCCAGTGCACCAGCCCCAAGCATCCTGTATCATGCATCAAACCTGGACTGGCGATTCATTTCACATATGATAATATACATGTTTCAATGCCATTCTCCCAAATCATTCCACCCTCGCCCTCTCCCACAGGGTCCAAAAGACTGTTGAATACATCTGTGTCTCTTTTGCTGTCTCACATACAGGGTTATCGTTACCATCTTTCTAAATTCCATATATATGCGTTAGTATACTGTATTGGAGTTTTTCTTTCAGGCTCACTTCCCTCTGTATAATAGGCTCCAGTTTCATCCACCTCATTAGAACTGATCCAAATGTATTGTTTTTAATGGCTAAGTAATTCTCCATTGTGTATATGTACCACAGCTTTCTTATCCATCTGTCTGCTGATGGACATCTAGGTTGCTTCCATGTCCTGGCTGTTGTAAACAGTGCTGCGATGAACACTGGAGTACACGTGTCTCTTTCAATTCTGGTTTCCTCGGTGTGTATGCCCAGCAGTGGGATTGCTGGGTCATAAGGCAGTTCTGTTTCCAGTTTTTTAAGGAATCTCCATACTGTTCTCCATAGTGGCTGTACTAGTTTGCATTCCCACCAACAATGTAAGAGGGTTCCCTTTTCTCCACACCCTCTCCAGCATTTATTGCTTGTAGACTTTTGGATCGCAGCCATTCTGAATGGCGTGAAATGGTACTTCATTGCGGTTTTGATTTGCATTTCTCTGATAATGAGTGATGTTGAGCATCTTTTCATGTGTTTGTTAGCCGTCTGTATGTCTTCTTTGGAGAAATGTCTGTTTAGTTCTTTGGCCCATTTTTTGATTGGGTCGTTTATTTTTCTTGAATTGAACTGCAGGTGTTGCTTGTATATTTTTGAGATTAATTCTTTGTCAGTTGCTTCATTTGCTATTATTTTCTCCCATTCTGAAGGCTGTCTTTTCACCTTGCTTATAGTTTCCTTTGTTGTACAGAAGCTTTTAAGTTTAATTAGGTCCCATTTGTTTATTTTTGCTTTTATTTCCAATATTCTGGGAGGTGGGTTATAGAGGATCCTGCTGTGATTTATATCTGAGAGTGTTTTGCCTATGTTCTCCTCTAGGAGTTTTATAGTTTCTGGACTTACGTTTAGATCTTTAATTCATTTGGAGTTTATTTTTGTGTATGGTGTTAGAAAGAGTTCTAGTTTCATTCTTTTACAAGTGGTTGACCAGTTTTCCCAGCACCACTTGTTAAAGAGATTGTCTTTTCTCCATTGTATATTCTTGCCTCCTTTGTCAAAGATAAGGTGTCCATAGGTGCAAGGATTTATCTCTGGGTTTTCTACTTTGTTCCACTGATCTATATTTATGTCCTTGTGCCAGTACCATACTGAATTGATGACTGTGGCTTTGTAGTAGAGCCTGAAGTCAGGCAGGTTGATTCCTCCAGTTCCAGTCTTCTTTCTCAAGATTGCTTTGGCTAGTCAAGGATTTTTGTATTTCCATACAAATTGTGAAATTATTTGTTCTAGCTCTGTGAAAAATACCATTGATAGCTTGATAGGGATTGCATTGAATCTATAGATGGCTTTGGGTAGTATATTCATTTTCACTATATTGATTCTTCCAATACATGAACACAGTATATTTCTCCGTCTATTAGTGTCCTCTTTGATTTCTTTCACCAATGTTTTATAGTTTTCTATATATAGGTCTTTTGTTTATTTAGGTAGATATATTCCTAAGTATTTTATTCTTTTCATTGCAATGGTGAATGGAATTATTTCCTTAGTTCCTCTATTTTCTCATTATTAGTGTATAGGAATGCAAGGGATTTCTGTGTGTTGATTTTATATCCTGCAACTTTACTATATTCATTGATTAGCTCTAGTAATTTTCTGGTGGAGTCTTCAGGGTTTTCTATGTAGAGGATCATGTCATCTGCAAACAGTGAGAGTTTTACTTCTTCCTTTTCATTTTGGATTACTTTTATTATTTTTTTTTTTCCTGCTCTGATTGCTGTGGCCCAAACTTCCAAAACTATGTTGAATAGTAGTGGTGAGAGTGGGCACCCTTGTCTTGTTCCTGACTTTAGGGGAAATGCTTTCAATTTTTCACCATTGAGGATAATGTTTGCTGTGGGTTTGTCATACATAGCTTTTATTATGTTGAGGTATGTTCCTTCTATTCCTGCTTTATGGAGGGTTTTTTTTTTTTTTTTAATCATAAATGGATGTTGAATTTTGTCAAAGGCTTTCTCTGCATTCAGACTGAAATTGAAGAAAGTAGGGAAAACCACTAGACCATTCAGGTATGACCTAAATAAAATCCCTTATGATTATACAGTAGAAGTCAGAAATAGATTTAAGGACCTAGATCTGATAGATAGAGTGCCTGATGAACTATGGAATGAGGTTCAAGACATTGTACAGGAGACAGGGATCAAGACCATCCCCATGGAAAAGAAAGCAAAAAAGCAAAATGGCTGTCTGGGGAGGCCTTACAAATAGCTGTGAAAAGGAGAGAAGCGAAAAGCAAAGGAGAAAAGAAAAGATATAAACATCTGAATGCAGAGTTCCAAAGAATAGCAAGAAGAGTTAAGAAAGCTTTCTTCAGCAATCAATGCAAAGAAATAGAGGGAAACAACAGAATGGGAAAGACTAGGGATCTCTTCAAGAAAATCAGAGATACCAAAGGAACATTTCATGCAAAGATGGGCTCGATAAAGGACAGAAATGGTATGGACCTAACAGAAGCAGAAGATATTAAGAAGAGGTGGCAAGAATACACAGAAGAACTATACAAAAAACATTTTCACGACCCAGATAATCAGGATGCTGTGATCACTGACCTAGAGCCAGACATCCTGGAATGTGAAGTCAAGTGGGCCTTAGAAAGCATCACTACGAACAAAGCTAGTGGAGGTGACGGAATTCCAGTGGAGCTATTCCAAATCCTGAAAGATGATGCTGTGAAAGTGCTGCACTCAATATGCCAGCAAATTTGGAAAACTCAGCAGTGGCCACAAGATTGGAAAAGGTCAGTTTTCATCCCAATCCCAAAGAAAGGCAATGCCAAAGAATGCTCAAACTACTGCACAATTGCATTCATCTCACACGCTAGTAAAATAATGCTCCAAATTCTCCAAGCCAGGCTTCAGCAATATGTGAACCGTGAACTTCCTGATGTTCAAGCTGGATTTAGAAAAGGCAGAGGAACCAGAGATCAAATTGCCAACATCCGCTGGATCATGGAAAAAGCAAGAGAGTTCCAGAAAAACATCTATTTCTGCTTTATTGACTATGCCAAAGCCTTTGACTGTGTAGATCACAATAAACTGTGGAAAATTCTGAAAGAGATGGGAATACCAGACCACCTGATCTGCCTCTTGAGAAATCTGTATGCAGGTCAGGAAGCAACAGTTAGAACTGGTCATGGAACAACAGACTGGTTCCAAATAGGAAAAGGAGTACGTCAAGGCTGTATATTGTCACCATGTTTATTTAACTTCTATGCAGAGTACATCATGAGAAATGCTGGACTGGAAGAAACACAAGTTGGAATCAAGATTGCTGGGAGAAATATCAATAACCTCAGATATGCAAATGACACCACCCTTATGGCAGAAAGTGAAGAGGAACTAAAAAGCCTCTTGATGAAAGTGAAAGTGGAGAGTGAAAAGGTTGGCTTAAAGCTCAACATTCAGAAAACGAAGATCATGGCATCTGGTCCCATCACTACATGGAAAATAGATGGAGAAACAGTGGAAACAGTGTCAGACTTTATTTTTCTGGGCTCCAAAATCACTGCAGATGGTGACTGCAGCCATGAAATTAAAAGACGCTTACTCCTTGGAAGGAAAGTTATGACCAACCTAGATAGCATATTCAAAAGCAGAGACATTACTTTGTCAACAAAGGTTCGCCTAGTCAAGGCTATGGTCTTTCCTGTGGTCATGTATGGATGTGAGAGCTGGACTGTGAAGAAGGCTGAGAGCCGAAGAATTGATGCTTTTGAACTGTGGTGTTGGAAAAGACTCTTGAGAGTCCCTTGGACTGCAAGGAGATCCAACCAGTCCATTCTGAAGGAGAACAGCCCTGGGATTTCTTTAGAAGGAATGATGCTAAAGCTGAAACTCCAGTATTTTGGCCACCTCATGTGAAGAGTTGACTCATTGGAGAAGACTCAGATGCTGGGAGGGACTGGGGGCAGGAGGAGAAGGGGACGACAGAGGATGAGATGGCTGGATGGCATCACTGACTCGATGGATGTGAGTCTGAATGACCTCCGAGAGCTGGTGATGGACAGGGAGGCCTGGCGTGCTGCAGTTCATGGGGTCGCAAAGAGTTGGAACGACTGAGCAACTGATCTGATCTCTGATTCAGATAATCATATGGCTTTTATTTTTCAACTTGTTAATGTGGTATATCACATTGATTGATTTGTGGATATTGAAGAATCCTTGCATCCCTGGGATAAAGCCCACTTGGCCATGATATATGATATCTTTAATGTGTTGTTGGATTCTGATTGCTAGAATTTTGTTAAGGATTTTTACATCTATGTTCATTAGTGATATTGGCCTGTAGTTTTCTTTTTTTGTGGCATCTTTGTCAGGTTTTGGTATTAGGGTGATGGTGGCCTCATAGAATGAGTTTGGAAATTCACCTTCCAATGCAATTTTCTGGAAGAGTTAAGTAAGATAGGTGTTAGCTCTTCTCTAAATTTTTGGTAGAATTCAGCTGTGAAGCCGTCTGGACCTGGGCTTTTGTTTGCTGGAAGATTTCTGATTCCAGTTTCAATTTCCATGCTTGTGATAGGCCTGTTAAGATTTTCTATTTCTTCCTGGTTCAGTTTTGGAAAATTGTACTTTTCTAAGAATTTTTCCATCTCTTCTAAGTTGTCCGTTTTACTGGCATATAATTGCTGATAGTAGTCTCTTATGATCCTTTGTATTTCTGTGTTGTCTGTTGTGATCTCTTCATTTTCATTTCTAATTTTGTTGATTTGATTTTTCTTTGTTTCTTGATGAGTCTGGCTAATGGTTTGTCAATTTTATTTATCCTCTCAAAGAACCAGCTTTTGGCTTTGTTGATTTTTGCTATGGTCTCTTTTGTTTCTTTTGCTTTTATTTCTGCCCTAATTTTTAAGATTTCTTTCCTTCTACTAACCCTGGGGTTCTTCATTTCTTCCTTTTCTAGTTGCTTTAGGTGCAGAGTTAGGTTATTTATTTGACTTTTTTCTTGTTTCTTGAGGTATGCCTGCATTGGAATGAACCTTCCCCTTGGCACTGCTTTTACAGTGTCCCACAGGTTTTGGGTTGTTGTGTTTTCATTTTCATTCATTTCTATGAATATTTTGATTTCTTTTTTGATTTCTTCTGTGATTTGTTGGTTATTCAGCAGTGTGTTGTTCAGCCTCCATATGTTTGAATTTTTAATAGTTTTTCTCCAGTAATTGAGATCTAATCTTACTGCATTGTGGTCAGAAAAGATGCTTGGAATGATTTCAATTTTTTTTTTTTAATTTACCAAGGCTAGATTTATGGCCCAGGATATGATCTATCCTGGAGAAGGTTCCATGTGCGCTTGAGAAAAAGGTTAAATTCATTGCTTTGGGGTGAAATGTCCTATAGATATCAATTTGGTCTAACTGGTCTACTGTATCATTTAAAGTTTGTGTTTCCTTGTTAATTTTCTGTTTAGTTGATCTATCCATAGGTGTGTGTGGGGTATTAAAGTCTCCTACTATTATTGTGTTATTGTTAATTTCCCCTTTCATACTTGTTAGCATTTGTCTTACATATTGTGGTGCTCCTATGCTGGGTACATACATATTTATAATTGTTATATCTTCCTCTTGGATTGATCCTTTGATCATTATGTGGTGTCCTTCTTTGTCTCTTTTCACAGCCTTTGTTTTAAAGTCTATTTTATCTGATATGAGTATTGCTACTCCTGCTTTCTTTTGGTCTCTATTTGTGTGGGATATCTTTTTCCAGCCCTTCACTTTCAGTCTGTATGTATCCCTTGTTTCGAGGTAGGTCTCTTGTAGACAACATATATAGGGGTCTTATTTTTGTATCCATTCAGCCAGTCTTTGCCTTTTGGTTGGGACATTCAACCCATTTACATTTAAGGTAATTATTGACAAGTATGATACTATTGCCATCTACTTTATTGTTTTGGGTTCGAGTTTATACATCCTTTCTATGTTTCCTGTCTAGAGAAGATCCTTAGCATTTGTTGGAGAGCTGGTTTGGTGCTGAATTGTCTCAGCTTTTGCTTGTCTGTAAAGCTTTTGATTTCTCCTTCATATTTGAATGAGATCCTTGCTGGGTACAGTAATCTAGGCTATAGGTTCTTTTCTTTCATCACTTTTAGTATGTCCTGCCATTCCTTCCTGGCCTGAAGAGTTTCTGTTGAAAGATCGGCTGCTATCCGTATGGGAATCCCCTTGTGTGTTATTTGTTGTTTTTCTCTTGCTGCTTTTAATATTTGTTCTCTGTATTTGATCTTTGTTAATTTGATTAATATGTGTCTTGGGGTGTTTCACCTTGGGTTTAACCTGTTTGGGACCCTCTGGATTTCTTGGACTTGGGTGATTATTTCCTTCCCCATTTTAGGAAAGTTTTCAACTATTATCTCCTCAAGTATTTTCTTATGGTCTTACTTTTTGTCTTCTTCTTCTGGGACTCCTATGATTCGAATGTTGGGGCATTTAACATTGTCCCAGAGGTCTCTGAGATTGTCATTTCTTTTAATTCGTTTTTCTTTTTTCCTGTTTCATTTATTTCTAGCATTCTATCTTCTACCTCACTTATCCTATCTTCTGCCTCCATTATTCTACTGTTGGTCCCCTCCAGAGTGTTTTTGATCTCATTTATTGCATTATTCATTATATATTGACTTTTTTATTTCTTCTAGGTCCTTGTTAAACCTTTCTTGCATCTTCTCAATCCTTGTCTCCATGCTATTTATCTGTAACTCCATTTTGTTTTCAAGATTTTGGATCATTTTCACTATCATTATTCAGACTTCTTTATCAGGTAGATTCCCTATCTCTTCCTCTTGTTTGGTTTGATGGGCATTTATCCTGTTCCTTTACCTGCTGGGTATTTCTCTGCCTCTTCATCTTATTTATATTGCTGTGTTTGGGGTGGCCTTTCCGTATTCTGGCAGTTTCTTGCTGTTGCTGCTGCTGCTAAGTCACTTCAGTCGTGTCTGACTCTGTGCGACCCCATAGACGGCAGCCCACCAGGCTCCGCTGTCCCCAGGACTCTCCAGACAAGAACACTGGAGTGGGTTGCCATTTCCTTCTCCAATGCATGAAAGTGAAAGTAAAGTCACTCAGTCGTGTCCGACTCTTAGCGACCCCATGGACCGCAGCCTTCCAGGCTCCTCCATTCATGGGATTTTCCAGGCAAGAGTACTGGAGTGGGGTGCCACGGCAGTTTGTTGAGTTCTCTTTATTGTGAAGTTTCCTCACTGTGGGTGGGGTTGGACGGGTGGCTTGTCAAGGTTTCCTGGTTAGGGACGCTTGTGTCAGTGTTCTGGTGGGTGGAGCTGGATTTCTTCTCTCTGGAGTGCAATGAAGTGTCCAGTAATGAGTTATGAGATGTCAGTGGGTTTGAAGTGACTTTGGGCAGCCTATATATTGACGCTCAGGGCTATGTTCCTGTATTGCTGGAGAATTTGCATGGTATGTCTTGCTCTGGTACTTGTTGGCCCTTGGGTGGCGCTTGGTTTCAGTGTAGGTATGGAGGTGTTTGATGAGCTCCTATCGATTAATGTTCCCTGGAGTCAGGAGTTCTCTGGTGTTCTCAGGATTTGGACTTAAGCCTCCTGCCTCTGGTTTTCAGTCTTATTCTTACAGTAAGTAGTCTCATGACTTCTCCATCTACACAGCACCGATGATAAAACATCTAGGTTAGAGATTAAGTTTCTCCACAGTGAGGGACACCCAGAGAGGTTCACAGAGTTACATGGAGAAGAGAAGAGGGAGGAGGGAGATAGAGGTGACCAGGAGGAGAAGAGGGGGAATCAAAAGAGAGGAGAGCAAGTTAGCCAGTAATCACTTCCTTGTGTGTGCTCCACAGTCTGGACTGGTCAGAGATGTTCACAGAGTTACACAGAGAAGAGAAGAGGGAGGAAGGAGACAGAGGTGGCCAGGAGGATAAAGGTGGGAATCAAAAGGAGAGAGACAGATCCAGCCAGTAATCAGTTCCCTAAGTGTTCTCCAAAGTCCGGAACACACAAAGAGATTCACAGAGTTGGGTAGAGAAGAGAAAGGGGAGGGAGGAGATAGAGGCGACCTGGTGGAAAAAAGGGAGAGTCCAAAGGGGGAGAGAGCAGTCAAGCCAGTAATCTCACTCCCAAGTAAAAATGGGTACCGAAGATTGGGTTCTTAAAGGTACAAAATTGATAACAAATACCAAAAAGCAAAGATTAAAAATCTGAAGTAGAGGTTGGATTCTAAAAAATACAATATTAAAGAAAAAAACAAAGTCACAAAAATTATATCATATATATATGAAATTTGATTTAAAAAATAGGGTCTTTTTTTTTTTGCAAGGTAATAGGTTATAAAAATGAAAATTAAAGGAGTAATAGAGGACTTAAAAATTAAATTTTTTTTTAAATTTAAAGAATGATAATAGTAAAAATATATCTAGGACTTTCTCTGGTATTGTTGTGGACAGTGTGGGGTCAGTTCATTTTCAGATAGTTCCTTGATCCAGCTTATACTTCTCAAGATCTATAGGCCCCTTCCTATGTAGTCGGTGCTAGCTGCTGCTGCTGCTGCTAAGTCGCATCAGGGTTTTAATCTATTGCACCTGTCACTTTCAAGGCGGTTCCCTCTGTTTTAGCTTCTTCTGTTTGCTGGTCTCTTCAGTGTCTAATTTCCACCCTGACACAAGGGGGCGGTGGTGGACACTTTTTTAGGCTCACTTGTTCAGTCACGCTGTGGGGAGGAAGCAACACCGCAAACAAATAACACTGGCGTGTGCTCGCAGTATCCCCTGCTCACGGCATGTGCGCTTTCCCTGTCTACACTGCTTAGGCTCTAGGTTGCTCTGCTGGGAACTGTCTGAGGCCGGCCCTGGGTTGTATGCACTTTCCAGGTCTAAGCCGCTCAGGTTCAGGTACTCGGGTAGTCTTCGAAAGCGCAGACTCGGTTGGGCCTGCGTTTTGTGCCCTTCCCATGTCTGAACAGCTCAGGCGACCAGGTGTTTGGCAAGCATGGTCGCTACGACTTATCACCTCCCCCGTCCCTGCTGCTCGGTTTTCTGGGTGTACAACTGGTGCACCTTCTCAGGTGTGCCGTGTGTCTCTTCTGGGGAGCTGATCTCTGGCTGTGACCCTCCCAGTGGATGTCGCCCATCCAGAATCCCAAGAAGTCTTGGTTAGCAATGAAGCCTGCTTGCAGTTTGGTAGATGATGCCTCTCTGGGGCCATGATTGCCCCCTTCTGGGTCTGGCTGCCCTCGCCTGCCTGTCTCTGGCGGGGGATGGGCTGGTCCGCAGCCGGCTAGCTCTGCTCAGTCCTTTGTTCTGTGAGAGGGCCTGGTGGTGTCTTAGGTTAGGGCTTTTTGTGGGGTAGCTATCCCACAATCTGGTTTGCTATCTCAAGTTAGTTCCCTCAGATTGCCTTCGGGGCATTCAGGCCCGGTCCTTACTCTAAGCAATGCAGCCTCCCTGCCCAGCCCCCGCTTGCTAGTGGCTGATGCAGGCATCTGCGCTGCTTGTCTGCTGGGAGTTACCTTTGGGCACGTAATCTGTGGGTTTTAATTATTTATTTTTCCTCCTGGTTATATTGCCCTCTGAGGTTCCAAGGCTCGCCACAGACTCACCAATGAGAGTGTTTCCTGGTGTTTGGAAACTTCTCTCTTTTTAAGACTCCCTTCCCGGGACAGATCTCCATCCCTACCTCTTTTGTCTCTCTTTTTATCTTTTATATCTTTTCCTACTTCCTTTTGAAGACAATGGGCTGCTTTTCTGGGTGCCTGATGTCCTCTGCCAGCATTCAGAAGTTGTTTTGTGGAATTTACTCAGGGTTCAAATGTTCTTTTGGTGAATTTGTGGGGCAAAAAGTCGTTTCCCCGTCCTATTCCTTGGCCATCTTGGGACTACCCCCTGAATTGAGCTTTAGATGCAGCATCGCAGTGCAACAGAAAGACTTGGGAGTCGGACACTCCACCCCCACCCCCCGCTGTGTGACCTTGAACAAGTCACTTACCTCCCGAGACTCAGTTTCCACATATGCAAAGTGTGCCTCCCTTCACAGGGAGAACCCACAGCATAGGGTCAGTGTACACAGTAGGTACTCTCTAAATGGGGATTCATAGGGCTTTCTTAGGCTTCTGTTCATGAGTCTCTGAGAAGGTCCCTGGCAAGTCACTCTCAGTGATGGCAGAGCTCTGGGGCCCCTTGGGAAGGACACGATCCTGGTAACCATAACTTCCAGGGGGCAGAGAGGTTCCCTGTGGCTCCAACAAGCAGGCTGACCGGTCACAGCCTCAGCGCTCCCAAGGGATGCCATTTCATCTCATTCAAATGCTTCATTTGAACAATCTCATTTATTCCTACCACATTCTTGAGCCCTCAGGGTTTCATATTAATAATACCAACAACCAATATTTATTGAGCACGGAGTGCTGAACACTTAACAAGTACCAAGCACTGGGCTAAGCAGTTTATAAACCTCATCTCATGGACCCTGCACCATCAGGACCACTTCAGAGCTGGACAGTCAGGGTCCTGCTATGGACCCCCTGCCTTAGAGGGTCTGTCTCTGGCTCTCCTCCCTACAGGTAAGGAGACTGAGAGTCCATGAAGACACATTCACCCAGAACTCTATTTGTCCCTCTCCCACTTACCCCGGTGAGACAAGGCTTTGAGTACTGGGGACTAACTTCAGGGCCTGTGTGGGCCTCTTCCCCAGGTCAGTCCTGCCTGAGGGTGGACCATGCCAGCAGTCTGTCTGCTCCTTGACCTGAGGGATGGGGGAATTCAAGGAAGGGGGATGTGTGGATAGGAACTGGGCACTAGGGTTTTGATGTCTGTAGAATGGAATGGAGCCAGGGGCGGAAGGAAAGGGATGAACTTACAGGCTAACCTTCCATCTTTCCTTTTGCCCAGATGAGGATGCCAAGATTTGGGAGACTCAATGTGTTGCTCAGAGTCACAAGGCTCATAGGCAGCAGAACTGGGACCTGAATTTGGGGCTGCTGGGCTTAGAGTTCATGCTCGTGCCTTTGGTAGATGGATGGGGCAGAGAGAAGGCTGCAGGTACTCCAGCCCCACACCCAGGAATAAAAGGCCCCCACCCTGGGCCTTGTGCTTTAAACAGCCTACATATCCAAACACTCAAAACACAAATTTATTGAAGAATACATGGGGGCTGCTGTCACTCGCGATCGAGTACTTGTTTGGCACAGTCTGATCAATTAACCCTAAACACTAGCTCTCGTGTCTAACATGGGTCCCTAAGAAAATACTCCTCTACCTCTTGCCCTATGTCCTCAAAATGCCAAAAAGTGAATTGAAGACCTTAACAGACACCTCACCAAAGAAGATCTACACAGATGCCACAGAACCATATGAAAAGATGCTCCACATCATATGTCTTCAGGGAAATGTAAAATAACAATGAGATACTGCTACACACCTCTGAGGACGGACAAAGTCCAGAAGACTGACAACACCAAACGCTGGCGAGGATGGGCAACAGGAACGTTCTTTTGTTGCTGGTGAGTTTGGCTCCTCCTAGACTGGTTACTCCATTTCTTTGGAGAATATCTCACAGTCTCAGCCTGTGGCAACATGGCAGATCCAAACAAGTAGAAGTGAAGGAGGCCATGTTGTGGCTCTCCAGCTTTATCCCCCTTCAGTCACCATCCTGATTGCTGTGCCTCCCTGTTCTTCCCCTCTCCCAGTTTGATTTTCCAACTAAAACAGAATAAAATAGCCACCCCACCCCGTGGACATCTCTACTTCTTGATCTGAGCTGTGGCTTTCTCTCCTTCTATCCACCCATAAATGTGATTTGACCCCTTTTGATATTCCAGAAAAATGTTAAAATCTGATTCATTAATCCAAGTCATCCTCCCCAACACCAAGTCCCTGCTGTCTTCTGAGTTTTTCTTCCCATGGATCTTCAGGAGGAAGGAGAGGTAGAATGCATGTCCTCAGCCTTCCATCTTGAACCAAATACCTGGGCTCAGCTTTGTTTTTTGGCTGCATTAGGTCTCAGTTGCGGCACCAGGACTCTCTAGTTGTGGCACACTGGCTTAGTTGCTCTGCAGCAGGTGGGATCTTAGTTCCCTGACAGGGATCAAACCCATATCCCCTGCATTGCAAGGTGGATTCTTAACCACTGGACCACCAGGGAAGTCCCTGTACTCAGCTTTTTATTGGTATTATTTGAATGCCTGCAA
Source organism: Tragelaphus eurycerus (assembly GCA_935064755.1). NCBI lineage: Eukaryota > Metazoa > Chordata > Mammalia > Artiodactyla > Bovidae > Tragelaphus > Tragelaphus eurycerus. The sequence goes on from CAKXYN010000057.1 coordinate 13,172,660, forward strand.
AAACCTTGCAGGATAGCAACAATTATGTTAATTCTACAGGTAAAGAAACTAGACTCAGAGATGTTGAAGACCTTTTCCCTATTCAGGCAGGAACGGCTGAGAGGAAAGCTTGAAGACCAGGAGGGAAGATGAGCTGGGGCAAAGGCCAAAGTGAAAAAAGGGCAAACTGGTTACATATGGCCCTGGATGGCTAACACCTGAGCAGTCCAAGAAACACCAAGGAAGGTGATTTGAAGTCAGGGGGGAAAAGCTTTCTCATGGCAGAGTTGCCTGGAGCAGGAAGACACCTTGTTAGCAGGCTGACACAATATGGACTGTGCTCCTGTGTTGCCCAAGGGACAGTGGAGACCTCAGAGAGGCTGTGACAGACGCTGGACCTGCTTAGGTCATGCTCCGACTTGGATGGAGATCAGAGCAAGGTTTGGTGGGGAAAGAATGGAGCCCAGGTCACCGGGTGGGAAGTTCCTCATGTAAAATGCAGAGGGCGCTCCAGACCCAGAGGCAGGACCATTCTGAGTCCTCTCTGCGCCTCAGGGAATTGCACAGACTTGTTTCAACCTCAGTCTGGCTGGGTTTGGAGCCCAAGAAATCCCAGAAAGCGGCTAGAATCCTTAGTCACCTCTAGGGGAGGATAAATCAGTTCTCCAAAGGCCTTAACAAGGTGCAAAGCACCTAGATTCACAGGCGTAAGGCTTTTAAAAATCATTTGGTGATAACAAGGACAGAACTGGCAACCCACCCCAGTATTCTTGCCTGGGAAATCCCATGGACAAAGGAGCCTGGTGGGCTACGGTCCATGGGATTGCAAAGTGTTGGACACGACTTAGCGACTTAAAACAACAACAACTGTATACACAGGGAACTCTGCTCAAAATTATGTGGCAGCCTGGAAGAGAGGGGAGTTTGGGGGAGAATGGATACATGTACATGTATTTGCTTTCTACCTGAAGCTATCACAACATTGTTAATCGACTGCACTTCAATGTAAAATTAAAAATTTTTAAAAATTAAAGAATAATTTGGCAATATATTGATATGTCAAAGAACCATAAAATCATTTTACCCATTTGCCCCTGTGGTTTCACTTCTGGAAATCTATTCTAAGAGTTCACTGCAAACTCAGGGGGAAAAAAAGCACAACTTCACTTACTCATAAAAAGTTTCATTTTCACTATTTACAATTATGAAAAACTGGAAATAACTTCAATTCCATGAAGTTGCTCAAGTAAGGCATGGTCTGGGCACACAAGAGGATATAACCCATTAAAAATGCAAAAACACAGGAAATGATTATAGTCACAATCTTAAATATTAGGCTACAATTCATTATGCAGGATTTTTTTTTTGAAAAAGAAAAACATACCAAATATGGAAATGAACTATACTAAAATAAACAGTGGTTGTGTTCAGCTCATAGATGAAATTCTTTACTTTTCCACTTTTCTATTACTCTGAAATTTCCAAAATTTACTGAAATAGCATTTTTTAAACAAATACTGTTTGAAAAGGAAAAAATGTGTACTTTGAGCCAGAAATTCTACTTCAAGGAATGTAGTGTCCTAAGAAAAAAATTATGAATGGACACACTCAAAAGATGCCAAGATGTTTATCACAGTATGAAGTATAACAGTAAAGATTTGAAAACAACAAAAATGTTCCAAACTTGGGGACTGGTTAATAAAATTGTGCTCATCTTACTGTGTGTTAATTTTTTTTTTTAATTAAATACCTCCTCACCCAGAATGTGGGTTCTTGGAGAAGAAAGACACTGTTCTACTTCCTTCGTGTCTGCTCAATAAATATTTGCAATATGAAAGAGTTCACCACTAAATGACTCATTAGGCAAAGGAAAATGCTGGGAACCACAGAATAACTTCAATAATACATACTTAAATCAATCTCTTTTCCTGACCTAGCCTTCAAAGGTGTTCCACAAAAAGAGTGAGTCCAAAGTTGGGCACTCTCAGTTCTCACGTTGATTTATTCACTCAACAGTCAAAGGACATTTCAGGTGTACAGGGAGCTTTGCTAGGCACAGAATCAAGGAGAGAGGAAGGAATCACTTCTTCCAGCTTCAGCCTTCTGGGACTTCAGAGTCCACTGGGGAGACTGTCAGATGACCTTGTACCCTTCTATGGGACAGAAAGTATCCAGACAAACCCCTGGAGAAGTTCTAAAGAGAGAATTACATTTGGTTGTAGACAAGAGTGAAGACTTCCTAAAGGAGGTGGCCCTGAAGGTTACATAGGATTTTAAACAGGTAGAAATCATGGGCAGGAAATTCCAGGAAGTGGCAAAAGTATGAGCAGAAGCATTGAAGCAGAAGAGCTTGGGGCACATTTTTGGGTTAGCATGGACTACATTTGGTTGCCAGGGTAGGTAGGAGGCAGACCATGAAGAGATAGCAGAAGTAGGTGAAAGGGAACTGGCATCCATCATTTGCTAGTTCCAGATCCTGGAAGATTCCTGAACAGAGAAGTGTTCACTGAGCACAAGGAGCCGTGGCTGCGCGGGTGCAGGAGAGCCTAGAGGAGCTATCCCACGCTGAAGGTCAGGAAGGGCGGCAGTGAGGAGATACCCCTCGTCCAAGGTAAGGAGCAATGGCTGCTCTTTGCTGGAGCATGAGATACCATGCCCAAGGTACGAGAAACTCAAGTAAGACGGTAGGTGTTGCAAGAGGGCATCAGAGGGCAGACACACTGAAACCATACTCACAGAAAACTAGTCAATCTAATCACACCAGGACCACAGTCTTGTATAACTCAATGAAATTAAGCCATGCCCGTGGGGCAACCCAGGATGGGCGGGTCATGGTGGAGAAATCTGACAGGATGTGGTCCGCTGGAGAAGGGAATGGCAAACCACTTCAGTATTCTTGCCTTGAGAACCCCATGAACAGTATGAAAAGGCAAAATGATAGGATACTGAAAGAGAAACTCTCCATGTCAGTAGGGGCCCAGTATACTACTGGAGATCAGTGGAGAAATACCTCCAGAAAGAATGAAGGGATGGAGCCAAAGCAAAAACAATACCCAGCTGTGGATGTGACTGGTGATAGAAGCAAGGTCTGATGCTGTAAAGAGCAATATTGCATAGGAACCTGGAATGTCAGGTCCATGAATCAAGGCAAATTGGAAGTGGTCAAACAAGAGATGGCCAGAGTGAATGCCAACATTCTAGGAATCAGCGAACTAAAATGGACTGGAATAGGTGAATTTAACTTACAGGACCATTATATCTACTACTGTGGGCAGGAATCCCTCAGAAGAAATGGAGTGGCCATCATGGTCAACAAAAGAGTCCGAAATGCAGTACTTGGATGCAATCTCAAAAACGACAGAATGATCTCTGTTCATTTCCAAGGCAAACCATTCAATGTCACAGTAATCCAAGTCTATGCCCCAAGACCTTTTAGAACTAACACCCAAAAAAGATGTCCTTTTCATTATAGGGGACTGGAATGCAAAAGTAGGAAGTCAAGAAACACCTGGAGTAACAGGCAATTTGGCCTTGGAATACGGAATGAAGCAGGGCAAAGACTAATAGTGTTTTGCTAAGAAAATGCACTGGTCATAGCAAACACCCTCTTCCAACAACACAAGAGAAGACTCCACACATGGACATCACCAGATGGTCAACACCGAAATCAGATTGATTATATTCTTTGCAGCCAAAGACGGAGAAGCTCTATACAGTCAACAAAAACAAGACCAGGAGCTGACTGTGGCTCAGACCATGAACTCCTTATTGCCAAATTCAGACTTAAATTGAAGAAAGTAGGGAAAACCACTAGACCATTCAGTTATGACCTCAATCAAATCCCTTATGAGTATACAGTGGAAGTGAGAAATAGATTTAAGGGCCTAGATCTGATAGACAGAGTGCCTGATGAACTATGGAATGAGGTTTGTAACACTGTACAGGAGACAGGGATCAAGACCATCCCCATGGAAAAGAAATGCAAAAAGCAAAATGGCTGCTGGGGAGGCCTTACAAATAGCTGTGAAAGGGAGAGAAGCGAAAAGCAAAGGAGAAAAGGAAAGATATAAACATCTGAATGCAGAGTTCCAAAGAAGAGCAAGAAGAGATAAGAAAGCCTTCCTCAGTGATCAATGCAAAGAAATAGAGGAAAACAACAGAATGGGAAAGACTAGAGATCTCTTCAAGAAAATTAGAGATACCAAGGGAACATTTCATGCAAAGATGGGCTCGGTAAGGGACAGAAATGGTATGGACCTAACAGAAGCAGAAGATATTAAGAAGAGGTGGCAAGAATACACAGAAGAACTGTACAAAAAGAGCTTCACAACCCAGATAATCACGATGGTCTGATCACTGACCTAGAGCCAGACATCCTGGAATGTGAAGTCAAGTGGGCCTTAGAAAGCATCACTATGAACAAGGCTAGTGGAGGTGATGGAATTCCAGTGGAGCTATTCCAAATCCTGAAAGATGATGCTGTGAAAGTGCTGTACTCAATATGCCAGCAAATTTGGAAAACTCAGCAGTGGCCACAGGACTGGAAAAGGTCAGTTTTCATCCCAATCCCAAAGAAAGGCAATGCCAAAGAATGCTCAAACTACCACACAATTGCACTCATCTCACACGCGAGTAAAGTAATGCTCCAAATTCTCCAAGCCAGGCTTCAGCAATACATGAACCGTGAACTTCCTGATGTTCAAGCTGGTTTCAGAAAAGGCAGAGGAACCAGAGATCAAATTGCCAACATCTGCTAGATCATGGAAAAAGCAAGAGAGTTCCAGAAAAACATCTATTTTTTCTTTATTGACTATGCCTTTGACTGTGTGGATCACAATAAACTGGAAAAATTCTTCAAGAGATGGGAATACCAGACCACCTGACCTGCCTCTTGAGAAACCTATATGCAGGTCAGGAAGCAACAGTTAGAACTGGACATGGAACAACAGACTGGTTCCAAATAGGAAAAGGAGTACGTCAAGGCTGTATATTGTCACCCTGCTTATTTAACTTATATGCAGAGTACATCATGAGAAACGCTGGACTGGAAGAAACACAAGCTGGAATCAAGATTGCTGGGAGAAATACCAATAACCTCCGATATGCAGATGACACCACCCTTATGGCAGAAAGTGAAGAGGAACTAAAAAGCCTCTTGATGAAGGTGAAAGTGGAGAGTGAAAAAGTTGGCTTAAAGCTCAACATTCAGAAAACGAAGATCATGGCATCTGGTCCCATCACTTCATGGCAAATAGATGGGGAAACAGTGGAAACAGTGTCAGACTTTATTTTTCTGGGCTCCAAAATCACTGTAGATGGTGACTGCACCCATGAAATTAAAAATGCTTACTCCTTGGAAGGAAAGTTATGTCCAACCTAAATAGCATATTCAAAAGCAGAGACATTACTTTGCCAACAAAGGTCTTTCTGGTCAAGGCTATGGTTTTTCCTGTGGTCATGTATGGATGTGAGAGTTGGACTGTGAAAAAGGCTGAGCACCAAAGAATTGATGCTTTTGAACTGTGGTGTTGGAGAAGACTCTTGAGAGTCCCTTGGACTGCAAGGAGATCCAACCGGTCCATTCTGAAGGAGATCAGCCCTGGGATTTCTTTGGGAGGAATGATGCTAAAGCTGAAACTCCAGTACTTTGGCCACCTGATGCGAAGAGTTGACACATTGGAAATACGACTCTGATGCTGGGAGGGATTGGGGGCAGGAGGTGCAGGGGACGACAGAGGATGAGATGGCTGGATGGCATCCCTGATTCGATGGAAGTGAGTCTGAGTGAATTCTAGGTGTTGGTGATGGCCAGGGAGGCTTGGCGTGCTGTGATTCATGGGGTCACAAAGAGTCGGACATGACTGAGCTACTGAACTGAACTGATCATGTGTTAGGTGATCTGCATGAAGAATCTCACTTATTGTGTTGAAGAGGGTGTGGAGAAAAGGGAACTCTCTTATACTATCAGTGGGGGTGCAAATTAGGGCAGCCACCATGGAAAGCAGTATGGAGGTTCCTCAAAAAACCAGAGTCACCATATGATCTAGAAATTCCACACCTGGACATATACCCGGACAAAACCATAATTTGAAAAGATACATTCACCCCCATGTTTATAGAAGCTCTGTTTATAATAGCCAAGACCTAAATGTTCATTAACAGACAGATAAAAAAGATGTGATATATAACACATACACACAATGGAATACTGCTGCTGCTGCTAAGTCATTTCAGTCGTGTCTGACTCTATGAGACCCCAGAGATGGCAGCCCACCAGGCTCCCCCGTCCTTGGGATTCTTCAGGCAAGAACACTGGAGTGGGTTGCCATTTCCTTCTCCAATGCATGAAAATGAAAAATGAAAGTGAAGTCGCTCAGTCGTGTCTGACTCTTCGTGACCCCATGGACTGCAGCCTACCAGGCTTCTCCATCCATGGGATTTTCCAGGCAAGGGTACTGGAGTGGGGTGCCTTCGCCTTCTCCCAATGGAATACTACTCATCCATTAAAAAGAATGCAATAATTCCATTTGCAGCAACATGGATAGACCCAGAGATTATCATAGTAAGTGAAGTAAGTCAGAGAAATGCAAATAACATATCACTTAGATGTGGAATCTAAAATATGACATACAAACGTGTCTATAAAACATGGTACTCAAAATACATAGTAAAGACCCAGCAAATGGTGAACATTATCCATATTAGTCACTAGCAGTTATCTGGTCAAACTATGTGAAAACTGGGGAGAGATTTCCTTGAGTTCAGAAAGCTAGTTTTTGAAAGAGCTGAAACTAGGAACCAGGGGGCTCTTAGGCCAGAGCCCATTCTTCTGCTTCAGCTGCCCCTGTGAACAAAATTACTCTTTTAACAATTACTCTACTAATAAATGTCTAGATCTCTCCAAGAAATGACTTTCTTTGCAAATAAGCATGTTTGCAACCTCTTTGGGGTACACTGCTGTTTACTCAGGCTCCTAAACTCTTGGCCAACTTTCAGTCCCAGGATAATAAATTGGGAAGCTCTTTAAGAGAGCAATGCAACTTAATACTTAATACTGCACTGAACCAATTTCAGCCAGGGGTGGGACTTGCTGGGCTTGTTTCTGAGATCACCTGGGGATTTTCCATCCATTAGTTGGTGTGATCCTAAGTGATCTCCACCCCTCAACCCATCTGATCCTGACTCCTGGCTCCAATCTCATTTAAAAAGATAAGTATCTCCATTCTCTTCTCCCAGGAAGCACTGGGATTAGGTGCAGGGCTCAGGGTAAGGATTGATATCTGTGACTCAGCTGGTCAAAGCCAACGCCTGTAAACCCATGTCAATCAGAGGGAGCTGCCATTCAGGAAGCCCAGAACTGAGGCTAACAATGGAGCTGGGTGTCAGGTAGGAGCTCTAGGGGTCCCAGGCTCCTGCAGAGTCCTCACTGGACCTCATGAGTCTCAGACTTAATTGCAAACAGAAAGAGCCAACATAGTTAGGGCCCTACTCTGAAAGCTTTCCAAGTGCCTCCCAATTTAAGCCACTGAAAAAACTGTTAGTTACCATTTTACCCTTAAGCAACCCAAGACACAGAAATGTTAGCAACTTGCTAGTCACTTGTCACATTACTAGTGTCAGAGTCAGATTGCAACCTGAAACGGGCTGGCACCTGGGACCCTTTGCTGCAGTGCTTGTCCATGGACAAACGTCTTTAAGCAACAAGGTACAAATCAACTATGCTGTTACTGCTGCTGCTAAGTCGCTTCAGTCGTGTCCGACTCTGTGTGACCCCATAGACGGCGGCCCACCAGGCTCCCCCGTTCCTGGGATTCTCCAGGCAAGAACACTGGAGTGGGTTGCCATTTCCTTCTCCAATGCATGAAAGTGAAAAGTGAAAGTGAAGTCGTTCAGTCGTGTCCGATTCTTAGCAACCCCACGGATGGCAGCCCACCAGGCTCCTCCATCCACGGGATTTTCCAGGCAAGAGTACTGGAGTGGGGTGCCATTGCCTTCTCCTCAAATCAACTATAAGAGACTAAAAATAATTGCCTGTGTATGCAATTGGGGCAAATGATGAACAAGATACAAGACGACAAAAAACCCGGGACTTGCCAGGTGGTCCAGTGGTTAAGAGTCGGTTAAGAGTCCACCAGCCAATGAGAGCGACATGGGTTTGATCCTTGCTCTAGGAAGATCCCACATGCCACGAAGGGGCAACTAAGCCCATGAGCCATAATTACTGAAGCTCACACGCCCTACAGCCTGTGTTCTCCAACAAGAGAAGCCACCTCAATGAGAAGTCCACACGCCACAACTAGAGAGTAGACTGCGCTCGTCACAATTAGAGAAAATCAAGGCACAACAATAAAGACCCAGCACAGCCAAAAATTATTAAATAAAAATAAAACAAAGAAAAAAAGACCAAAACCACACACAGCACCATCAAAGGCAGACCACCTAGGCCATCCGTTTGGCACGACATATGGACCCCCTCCTACCCTCACCCCATAGAAGGAACCAGCTTGCCCCCTCTCAGGGAGAAAGCATGGGAATCTCTCACTTGTTTTTGCTCCCCACTGCTACAGCAGGAACCCTAAAAAGCCTTGCCTAAATTCTTTGTCTGGTCTCATCAATTTCTATTGACTAAGGAGGTTAAGAACTTTTCGGTAACAAAGGCAACAGCTTGACTTCAGAGCCACTCATTCATTCATTCAGTAAGTATCTCCTGAATATCTCTGATGTCCAGGACACTATTCTAGGCACTTTATATGTCCATGAACAAAAGAAATGAATTCTTCATCAGATTACAGTGATTAAATTTTAGCAGAGGGAGATAGCAGTAAGCTTTACCAATGAATGATTTAGTTCACTAAAAGGTGTTAAATGCTATGAAAAAAGAAAAGACAGAGCAAAGTATGGGGGACCGAGGTACGTGTTGCCATTTTAAGGGTGATCACAGAGGCAATCAAGATTTGAGCTTCATGGAGGCAGCAAGATTTGAGATTAGAAGAAAGAAGGGAGCGAGCCACGTGGATATCTGGGAAAGGAGCATCACAGGCATAGGGAACACAAACAATAAATTTACACTGAGAATTAACAAGGGGTCAGAGGGAAATGAAGGTGAGGTGATTGGGAACCTTCTGGAGTGAAGCACCTACGTGAAATGCTCTTTGGAGGTCACAGAAGCTGAGAAAGAAGGATGAGAAGCCTGGTTCTGTGAAGAATTGGCGGGTAGGGGTGGGCAGGAGGGTATTTCATAAGAATGTTGTGGCTTTCAGATCTCCCAAAATCCACACCCCTTGGGTGTGGGTGATATATTAAGACTCTACAGAGAAACAGAACCTTAGGCCAGCTACACATACAGAGTGACTCATTTTAGGAATTGACTTACTGGATTATGGAGGCTGAAATGTTCCAACATCTGCCATTTGCATGGTGGAGATCCACCTTTACAGCCAATGGTGAAATTCAAGTCTGGAAGGCTGGGAATGGAGAAGCCTATGGTCCCAGTCCAAGTCCAAAGGCCCGGGAACCAGGAGTCCAAGGGCAGGAGAAAATGGATGTCTGAGATCAGGCAGAGAGCAAATTCACCCTTCCTCTACTTCTTCATTCTACCTAGACCCTCCATAGATTGGATGACATCCACCCACAATGGTAATGATCTTTACTTAGTCTTTTGATTCAAATGCTAATCTCTTCCAGAAACAACATCACAGACAGCTCAGGAATAACATTTAATCAGCTTTCTGGACATCCCTGAGCCCAGTCGGGTTAACAAGATTAGCCCTCAGGGTGAGAGCTGGTTCTCCTAGCCCTGAAACCTCAATTCTGAGGAAATCTGAGCAGTCCAAGGGGAAACGGCAGGCAGACAGCTTGGCTTGAATGTTAGGTTGCACATCTAACCTGGCACTAAACCTTCCAGATAGCGAGACCTTGAGTACTGTCAAGGTTAGGGCCCAGGCCAGAGAAGTCTAAGGCCCATGTGCCCTTAGGCAAAATGAAAACAAACAGCAGTGCTCGAGGTGGTGGAATTGAAATTGCCTGAAGCCACTGTTGAGAAGCCGCCTGGGCTTCACGTGAAATACCTTGGGGTTGTTGTTTGGTCACTAAGTCATGTCCAAATAGGAGATGATAGTGTCTCCTCTTCGGACTTTTTTTTCTTCCTTCTTTTCCCTCTTCCTTCAACTTTATCGAAACTGAAGACTCATGAGCCAACACATGCAAAGCCTGGAGAAAGCTTAGCTCACTCCTTGTCTGAGGCCATTTGGAGACCCCCTGGAAGCTAATATTTTTGAGGGTGCAGAATTTCCAACCAACATTTTCAAGTGCTTGTCCAGCTCTGATTTAGAAGAGGCTCAGCTTTGCCAGCGGGGAGCAGAGTAGGGCCTGGTCTCTCCTGGCAAGTCTCAGTCGCTCCATCTTCCTGAGAAGCAGCCTCAGGACCACCTCCAAAGGGGAGGGCTGCAAATCCTCCACAGGAATGGACACTTTAATCAAGAGAAATTGATAAGAGGCCAGGCAAGTCTTTATTGGGTTCAGGCTGCAGCAAGAGGGAGTGAGAACAAGAAATGGATGTCCTTGCTTGCTCTCCCAGGAGGTGGGCTGGTTCCTTAAATGGATGAAGTTTAGAGAAGGAAATGGCAACCCACTCCAGTGTTCTTGCCTGGAGAATCCCAGGGACGGGGGAGCCTGGTGGGCTTCCGTCTCTGAGGTCGCACGGAGTCGGACATGACTGAAGCGACTTAGCAGCAGCAGCAGCAGCATGGTTGGGCCAGAGGGGTGGCTTAGGGGTGCTGTGTGCAGGGATCATGCGCAGTACCCTGATTTTGCTGTGTGTGGAGTTGTTTCAGTCATGTCTGACTCTTTTTGACTCCATGGACTTTAGCCCGCCAGGCTGCTCTGTCCATGAGATTCTCCAGGCAAGAATACTGGAGTGGGTTAAGCCCTCCTCCAGGGCATCTGCTCTGGGCATCTCCAAAATGGCAGTCAGTTTGTGGCCCTCCTGTATCTCATTGTTCTTAATTGCCCCAACTGTGCATGCACGGTTATTTTAAACTATTTCATACAGTTTCTTTGTAAATGAAGAGACACTTGTCCAGGTTCAAAGGCAAGCACTCTGATAGAGAGTCCCAGGTGCCAGCTTATCCCAGTATTTCTTTTTTTAAAAAGTGGAAGTTGGGTATGAGAGGTGATCAGGTCTCTTTGGGAGAACCTGTGGAGGCACTTCTATTCTTGAGGAGGCAACGGGTTGTTGTGTAGTTGCTAAATCGAGTCCAACTCTTTGCAACACCATGACTACAGCATGCATGGAATGCATGAAAGTGAAAGAGGAGAGTGGAAAAAGTTGGCTTAAAACTCAACATTCAGAAAACTAAGAGCATAGCATCCAGTTCCATCACTTCATGGCAAATAGATGGAAAACGATGGAAACAGTGACAGACTTTATTTTCTTGGGCTCCAAAATTACTGCAGATGGTGACTGCAGCCATGAAATTAAAACATGCTTGCTCCTTGGAAGAAAGCTATGACCAACCTAGATAGCATATTAAAAAGCAGAGACATTATTTTGCCAACAAAGGTCCGTCTACTCAAAGCTATGGTTTTTCCAGTAGTCATGTATGGATGTGAGAGTTGTACTATAAAGAAAGCTGAGCCCAGAAGAATTGATCCTTTTGAACTGTGGTGTTGGAGAAGACTCTTGAGAGTCCCTTGGACTGCAAGGAGATCAAACCAGTCAATCCTAAAGGAAATTAGTTCTGAATCTTTGAATTGGAAGGAGTGATGCTGAACCTGAAACTCCAATACTTTGCCACCTGATGCAAAGAACGGACTCACTGGAAAAGACCCCAATGCTAGGAAAGATTGAAGGCAGGAGAAGAAGGGGATGACAGAGAATGAGATGGTTGGATGGCATCATCAACTCTATGGACATGAGTTTGAGCAAGCTCCAGGAATTGGTGATGGACAGGGAAGCCTGGCGTGCTGTAGTCCATGGGGTTGCAGAGTCTGACACGACTGAGCAACTGAACTGAACTGAACTGACTGCAGCCCAACAGACTGCTCTGCCCATGGGATTTCCCAGGCAAGAATACTGGAGTGGGTTGCCATTTCCTCCTCTAGGGGATCTTCCCAACCTAGGATTGAACCCACGTCTCCTATATTGCAGGCAGATTCTTTAACTGCTGAGCCACCGGAGAAGCCCTCCCCACTCCCCCCCTTAATGCAGGGTTCCTGGGAAAAATTTTATTTTGTTTACTGTCTCTAGATGAGCATTGCCTCTGTGAGGCCCAATACAACCATGTGAAAGGTGCTTACACTACAAGCAGCAGAAGTGAGGCCCCCCCATGTTCGGGGCTGGGGTTGGAGTAGGTCACCATGTGGCTGCCCTTTCTGAAACACCATCAGCAACCCTTTCTCCTCCTCCTTTAACCCTTGGCCAGTTATCTAATGCTGTCCAGTGCGTCTCCATTTCCTAGGGATTAAGTGTCCTGACTTGCTGAGTGAGGACACAGTCTTATAACAAAGGACATGATCTGTTCTGTGTTCAGCTTCTGTGGCTGCTGGCCCCATCCCTTCAGTCTCTGCTCCCATGGTCACATCGCCTTCTCCTCTTCTCATCTCTGTGGACCTTCTAAGGATGCTCATCACTGGATTTAGGGCCTATGTGGATAATCCAGGATGATCTCATCTCAAGATTCTTAATTTAATTACATCTGCAAAGCCCCTTTTTTCCAAATAGAGTAATAACCACAAATTCTAGGATTTGACATTGATATCTCTTGAGCGGCCAGTTTTCAGCCAACCACACGCTCAAGGGATTCTGAGAAACTCAGCAGGAGGAACAGATAAAAGGAGAGAGGCTTCCCTCTGAAGCTGAGATGCAGCCACCTCGCATCACCATCCCTCCCCCCAAAACTCCCTCTAGTCACTCCAGTCCTGTGCTGCAGGGCTCCCAGAGCAGGTCCTTCCCAGAACAGTTTGTGAGGGCCCTTGGGTGGGGGCGGGGTGTGTTCTCTCCCCATCAGACAGGCAGTCCTGGAGCAGCAGAATGGCTCAGCGCACCCTGGGAATCCCAGAATAAGGGATAGCGGCGGTGGAGAGGATGAGAAGCAGGAAAGGGCTGGGAAATAAGAAAGCCTTTTGCTCTCCCTCCGCCTTCAGAGGCGGGAAGTGTGCACTTTCTGCGGGGAGGCGGCTGCAGCGGTGGACAAGGGCGGACAGGCGAGAGTGGAGTGTTTCCTGTGCACACGGTGGGAAGTACGTGACTGTGCGCGCACCCGGCTGTGTACACGGCGGTGGGGTGGGGTGGGGGGAGCGCTCCGGCCATGCACACGGCGGGGGACACATGGCAGGGGTGCGGGGAGCGCTGCCGCAATGCGCGCCTCCGCGCCAGCTTGTGCTCCCGGATGGAGAGAGGAGGGGCGCGCGCTTAGAGGGCTGTGCCAAGGCGCCCCCGCCTGCGGCTATAAAAGCCTCGCCACCTGCTGCCGCCAGTGCGTCCAATTGCCCTAGAAGCCAATTCGCCTCCTTCGGCGGTCGCTCCTCTCCGGCATGGACCCTGAGACCTGCCCCTGCCCTACTGGTGAGCCCCCGCCCCCGCCCTGCGGCACCGCGCGCCCCTTTACTTGCAAAGAACCCTACGCCTTTGCTCAAGGACGTTTGGGGGAAGGGACCCTTATTTCCCATTTTGAATCTCCTGAAGGCTGGGCATGGCTATATCTCAAAGGGCATTGAGGCTGGGTACCCCATCTCCTTTTAGGCCTGGCCACACCCCGAGTTCTAACTCTTCTTGTGCTCCCCACCCCAGGCGGCTCCTGCACCTGCTCCGATTCCTGCAAGTGCGAGGGCTGCACATGCGCCTCCAGCAAGAAGAGTGAGTGCGGGGACCCCTCTGCGCGGCCCCCTACCGGTCCTCCCCGTAGGCACGGAGCGGCCCCTCGGCCGGCTGTAACACTGCGCTGACTCTGACGGGAACAGAACCACCCAGAGGCTTGAAGACTCAGTTGCAGGCCCTCCTTCAGTGATTGTTACCCTGGGCTCAGGCTATAGTTTGTGGATTCCCGGAAGATTTTAATGGGCAGTTAGGATGCAGAACTGCTCTCCTGAGGTCTCCAGACCTCCAGCGCCTGGGGAAACATTGGTGAGGCGGGAGGTTAGCTCTGGAGTTGAGGTCCCTTGGGCCTTCTCAGGCCTTTGTGGATCCCCTCAATTTTACCTCCCCTGAATCTCCCCCAAAGCAGTGCAGTACGCAGGGGAAAGGCGCCCTTGTTTGTGTATTAGACTAGGCATACACCCTAAATGAATCTCCTGACCCCTACACTTGCACCATATCTGCCCCTGCAGGTTTGTCCTTCAAGGTCATTTCCCCTGGATGTTTTCTCCTTAAGGCCTGGTTCCCCCTGGCATCGGGCTCACTCCACCGTCCCCAGGGCTCCAGGGCTCATAGATGGGGCTGTGGGCTAGTTACTGGGTACCCTTCCCCCATGGGAGCCCAGTGTGTAGCTGACACACCAGAGATGCTGAGTCAACCCTGGTGTAAGACCAGGAAGCAGAGGCAGTGACCTCTGACACCCCTCCCTTCCCCCTTCCTTTTGATGGGGACAGATGGGGGAGGACAGGCCATCAGACTGGGTGTTCCCCATTTTATCTGCAGGCTGCTGCTCCTGCTGCCCTGCAGAGTGTGAGAAATGTGCCAAGGATTGTGTGTGCAAAGGTGGAGAGGGGGCTGAAGCTGAGGAGAAGAAGTGTAGCTGCTGCCAGTGAGGACGTACCCCCTGTCCCGTGTGAAACGTGTGTAAATAGTGCTAGGTGGCCCAGTGCCACCTGCCCCGTGGTGAGCCCGGCAGTGTGTCCCCTTCCCTGCAAGGCACTGGCAAGTGACAATAAATCCTATGAATGGCATAAGCTAAGGACTGGTCTCTTCTTAAAGGGGAAGGACACCAGGGCGGGGTGGAGGTGGGGGTGGGGGGTGGAAGGAGCCTCATCAGAAGAGCTGCCCAGTTGGAAGATAAAATCGGGAGACTGGCCACTGGTCTGTTTGGGACTGGGAGGACATCCTCCCACCTTCAGATGGCACATGACCCTCCTGCCAAGTCAAGCTGAACTCTGAGGAAAGAGGGGAGACCAGACTCATATGGGTCTGTTTCTTTTTCTGCTTCTCAGCCTCACAGTCTGCATCTATACAATGGGACTTGCTGCTGTTGCTGTTTTCATTAAGTCGTGTCCAACTCTTTGCAACCCCGTGGACTGTAGCCTGCCAGCCTCCTCTGTCCATGGGATTTTTCCAGGCAAGAATACTGGGGTGGGTTGCCATTTCCCTTTCCACAGGAACTTCCTGACTCAGGGATCAAACCTGCATCTCCTGCTTGGCAGGCAGATTCTTTACCACTGACCCACCTGAGAAATCAATGGGGTTGGGGGAAGTTAAAACCGGACCCCAGCCCCAAAGGCCTGCAAGTTTCTGCAATTTTCTAGCCACTCCTGCAAAGCTGCCTGTTTTCAGAGTCATCAGAGGCGAGGCCAGGAGGCCCTGGGGCCTGCCTTGGCAGACTGTCATCTGTGTTTCCAAGGTCACCACCCTGAATAGCCTGTCTCCCCAAACAGATTGTTTTGCTCCTTTTGAAACCTTCTCATTTGGCAATTTGTGTCCAGCTCCTCCTTTCTTCAGCTCCCCTTTCTTGGGGGAGGTAGGGTACTGAGAGCTTTAATCCACAGTGGTTGTGGCGCAATCCTTGATGAAAGGGAACACTCTGGTCTACCTGGGTTGAATGGAAAAGATAAAGTCCTGGGAAAGAAAAGTATCCCAGCTAAGAGAATGGAATGCTGTAAACATGTCAGTTTTCCTCCACGTTACTTCATAAGGATGGCCCATTCAAAAGTCCACCAGGATTTTTTTTTTTAACCTAATAGGCTGTTTTGAAAAGAAAAACAGTACAAGAAAAGCCAAGCCAGTTTTGAAACAAGAAAAAAGGCCTGCTCTAACCCCGTGGCAAGACTTGTTCTAAAGCTCTTGGAATTGGTGTCAGCTTAGGAATAGATCAATTGGACAGAAAAGATGGTTCAAAAATAGACCCAATGCAGCTGCAAGTAAGAAGTGATTAAATCAGCGGCAAAAAGATACACTAGTTAGTCAAAAATGTTGAAACAACTGCCTACCCCTGTGCCTATCAGATAAATAATTTTCAATCGACCTAAATACCCAGGAGCAAAATCAAAGCTATAAAAGAATTTGGAAGAGGGAAACAGGACCATGCTGAGTACTATGGGGTGGAGATGACGTTCCCCTCGCTGGCCTCACCCCATGGCTTGTGAGATCCTAGTTCCCCATCAAGGATGGAACCCATGTCCCCACAGTAGAAGCACAGAGTTCTAACCACTGGACCACCAGGGAATTCTGGGGATGACTCTCTTAAATAAAACACCAAAAAGATTAATAAATGTGAGATTATCTTGTGCAAAATTCTATTAAGGACACTATCTTACTTGATCCGTACAACTCTAGGAGAATGGTGTGACTATTTTACCCATTTTACAGATGGGCCAATAGGGCTTGGGGTGAAATTTGTATGTGGTCTGTTGAAAGATAAACTGAGGCATATTAACATTTTTAAGAGCTGATTTGAGCAAACACCTATTCAAACTGGGCAGCATTGAATGTAGCAGATAGATTGGAGCTCTGAGGAACTGCACAAAACGGAAGACTTTTATAGGCAGCAAGACACAAGGAAGTTATAACAGGCAGAAAAGCTGGTTGGTTATTGCAGTTACTTTCTTTCAGGGGGTGGCAGGGCTTTCTCATGTAGATTATCTAACTCGTGCTGATCAGGTGATTCCTGAACAGTTAAAGATTCCATTTCTGGAGAGCCAAAGTCTCTGGTGACATGGAGCTTAGCATAAGCAACTCCATTTTGAGCCTGCTGTCCCGTGTTTCAGTTCAGTTCAGTCGCTCAGTCGTGTCCGACTCTTTGCAACTCCATGAATCGCAGCACGCCAGGCCTCCCTGTCCATCACCAACTCCCGGAGTTCACTCAGACTCACGTGAACTCAGTGATGGCATCGAGTCGGTGATGCCATCCAGCCATCTCATCCTCTGTCGTCCCCTTCTCCTCCTGCCCCCAATCCCTCCCAGCATCAGAGTCTTTTCCAATGAGTCAACTCTTCGCATGAGGTGGCCAAAGTACTGGAGTTTCAGCTTTAGCATCATTCACAAAACTACAAGATGGTGGGCTTTCCTGGTGGCTCAGTAGTAAAGAATCTGCTTGCCAAGGCAGGTGATGGGTCCGATTCCTGGGTTGAGAAGATCTCCTGGAGAAGGGAATTCTTGCATTGGAAATCTCACAGACAGAGGAGCCTGGTGGGCTACAGTCCATGGGGTTGCAAAAGAGTTGGACACAACTTAGCAATGAAGCTCAAAGGTGGTAGAGGCAGGATTTGAACCCAGGCTGTCTAAAACCTAATCATGCTTGTTTCCTCTGCTTCTGGTTTGCTTTGTGTTACAAAAAGCATCAAAACAAAGCTAAATCCCTTCACATCCATTAGAAGAGTGTCTGTCCCTTTGGGCTGGTGTAACAAAATGCTATAGACTGGGCAGCTTACAAACAGTAGAAATCTGTTTCTCACAGTTTGAGAGGCTAGAAGCCTGAGCTTAGGGGGCCAGCATGGTTGGGTGCAGCCCCTTTTCTGGGTCAAAGGCTTCTCATCGCATCCTCACATGGTGGAAAGGACTAGGGGCTCTGTGGGGTTTCTTTTATAGAAGCACTAATCCCGTTCATGAGAGCTCCACCCTCATGACCTTAGCACCTCTCAAAGGCTCTAGAGGACACAGACACTCAGACTATGGCAGATGACTACTACTACTACAAAAAAAAAATGAAACTACAGCCACCACCCAGAAAATAGCAACTGTTGACAAGGATGTGGAGAAATTGGAACCCTTGTGCAGCACTGGAGAAAATGTAAGATGAAGGTTCCTCAAAAAAATAAAAATAGAATTATCTTATGATCAGTACTTCCACTTCTGGGTATATACCCAAAAGAATCAAAAGCAGAATCTTGGAGGGTATTTTAACAGTAGTTAGTCAAATTTAAAATGCACATGCCTTCAACCCAGGAAGTTCACTGCCCAGCATTGGTATCCACAGAAGCCTCAAAACAAGCTTCAAGAGGGAAGCATAAGACCGGTCATACGAGCCTTTCATAAAAAGAATGCTCTAAGGCTCTGGGTGCTGCTATGGAAAGACCACCACAACTTATCAATTAGTGGGGGGAAAAAACAAGATGTACATGTAGTATAACGCTAATCACATTAAAAGGGAAATTTAAACTATATATATGTGTGTGCGTGCATATAATATATATATATGTAAGGGTGTCTTTGATAAGCGGGTGTGTGATGGTGGTGACAGAGGTGCCCAGGGCATCGGTGATCTGAAGCAAGACCTTGGAGAGGTAGGCCAGTTCATCACCTCCATAATGTTGACGATCTTCTCACGAGAAATATACTGTTTCTATCCCACCAGCTAATCTGTCAGAACCCACCAGCCTCTGTTCCTACTGCCATGGTGACAGGAAACTATCTCCCCAGGCCATCCCTTCGTCATCACCAGTTCTAATAGCCAGAGAGGCCTTTTCCTGCCCAGAACAGAATCTTTATTTCTGGTTCTGCCCTTGGGACCACAGAGCACAAGTCTAATTTCTTCTTTTCAGTGTGGCATAAACACGTAGTTGTGGAGTCAGAGAGTCCTGGGTTCAAATCCCCACACTGCCACTTCCAGCTGTGTGACCCAGAGCTGGCCACTGTACAGCTCTCCAGTGCCTCGTCTGTAAAATGGAGAGACTAACAGCTGAGGTCTAAGTGAAGTCAACGCAGAGTGTTCTGATGCATAGTAGGTGCTCAAAATTATGCCCCATGACGACTAGGGCAGGTTGGAGATAACTGCAAAAGTTCATTCCTCCCATCAAGACCTGGGGTCTTCATCCCTTCCCCTCAAATCTGTGGCTTCTTGACCAATCAAATGTGGTGAAAGTGACCTGTGCTAGTTTCAGGGCTCAGGGCTTAAGAGACTCACAGATACGGCTCCAGTATCTTGGGACTTTCACCCTCTGCGCCCAGAGCCAAATGTAAGAAACCTAATTGCCCTGTGGCCACATGCTGAAGAGACCACAAGAGGGAGCTCTGGTCTCTAATTCCTGCTGAGTTCAGCCCTCTAGCTCTGTCTGGGAGGGTGCCAGACACGTGAGTGGGCACCAGACCAGCCCGTCCACCAACTGAATGCCACCAAGTGACCTCAGACAATGACACATGAAACAAAAGAATCACCCAAATGAGCCCTTCTCAAATTCCTGACCCACAAAACCATGAAAGAGAATAAATTCAGTTCAGTTCAGTCACTCAGTCGTGTCCGACTCTGTGACCCCATGAATCGCAGCACGCCAGGCCTCCCTGTCCATCACCAACTCCCGGAGTTCACTCAGATTCACGTCCATCGAGTCAGTGATGCCATCCAGCCATCTCATCCTCTGTCGTCCCCTTCTCCTCCTGCCCCCAATCCCTCCCAGCATCAGAGTTTTTTCCAATGAGTCAACTCTTCTCATGAGGTGGCCAAAGTTGGTTCTTGTCTTAACTTTCAAATTTTTGGGTGATTAGTTGCACAAATCAAAGTTACTCACTCAGTCGTGTCCAACTCTTTGCGACTCCATAGACTGTAGCCCACCAGGCGCCTCAGTCCATGGGATTATTCAGGCAAGAATACTAGAGTGTGTTGCTATTACCTTCTCCAGGGGATCTTCCCGACCCAGGGATAGAACCTGGGTATCCTGCACTGCAGGCAGATTCTTTACCCTCTAGGCCACCAAGGTCCACATATCTGAAGGTAACTGTTTTCTTGCAGACTGAAACTACCCACCCTCTCAGCTGTTACTCACATGATGGGGTTTTGAGTCCTAGGATTTTTGTTATTAACTGTCTTCTGGAGTGTTGAAGTCCAGCCATGAACACAGCCCTCAGGGTGGTCTGCCCAACTATGCCAGTTAGGAATTTTATTTCCAGAAGGATTTAAACAAAAAAAAGGAAATTTTGGTACTCACAGTGGCTTCAGTCTTGGCTGGAACCAAGTGCTCCAGTGATATCGTCAGGCTCCATCTCCTTTACAATGAACTTATTCTTGACTCTTTCTCTTGGAGCAAAGGCTTTAGAAACTCAGCTTCACATCCTTCTAGGTTCAAGTCTAGATGGAAAGAATATCTATTATTCTCCCAGCATTTCCAGCAGGAGTTTCATTGATTCTCTCTGGTTCATGACTACGTGACCCAATCAGAGTCAATCACTGTGGCCAGGAAGAGGGAATGTCCTGTGAGCCCACAGATGGGGCCTGCTCCATCCAAATCATAAGGGCTAAGCGTAGGAAAGAGCAATTCTACAAAGGAAGGCTAAGGATGCTGTCATAGGGGAAGGATGAATGGATGACTCAGCAGTAGAAGTACGCTTCATTCTAGATGACGTAGTACTATTAATGCACGCTAAGGCCACACCACTGCCTCACACTGATGACTCACACCAAATCTGCATTTAACACTCCTCGCTTTACACTGCTTGGCTTCATTTTCCTCACTTCCTACCACGTGAGGAGGGCAGGCATCAGAAGGGCAGGCACTCTTCCTCTCCACCCCTGTCCCCCCAACACAATGAGGCTTTCAGGAGAACAGAGATGAGCAAAACTGGGCCTGGGCTGCCCTTCACCTTCGTTGATTGGTCATCCCTTCCCTCACAGGGTCAAAATGACTCAGCGAGATGGCTTCGACCTGAAAACAAATTTTACTGCCAGCACAGATGGCCCAAACCCAGGGCTTGATTGAACATTTTTTGGGCCTAAAACAAGCTTTATTGTCTTCATCATAGAGTTGGACTGTTTCCCCTGAGTGGACAAGTGACCATCTGGCTTATTAGAGATCTGGAAATTTTCATATAATGCACGTGCACATGCAGATAACAACAAAATCTACCCACCATCCAAACAGCGGCCCTTCCATGCTCTTGGTCCATGGGGCTGCCAGACAGCGAGATTTCTGAGACCTCAAATCAGAGCGTGTTTGCATGTAAGCCTCCAATTCTAGTACAATCTAATCATTTGACAGATGAGTAAACTGATGCTCGGGGTGGGGTGTGGGGAGCCCCGGCCTATAGCAGCCCCAAGGTCACTTAGCCTGTGAGTGGTGCAGTGAGCATTAGAATTAAGTCCTTCTGACAGTTCAACATTCCTGCCCTGCTTGGAGTTTCTGAGTGACCACACAGGTCCCAGAGTGGTGAAAAACAGTTTTTTTTTTTTAACTTTCATTTTGTAATCAGCCCTAATGCTGGGGGGAAGAGAGGCTGGGAAGGGAGGACACATGGATGGATTTACCCTCATTAATTGATTTGACAAATATTTAAGTGCCTACCGTAAACCTGACCCTGGGCTGAGTCTCGTAGACACATAATGAGTTCTCTTGGTGTTTTCAGCAGTGCCAAGGGTGGAGGGACACAGATACAGATCCCAGAATCACACATGTTACAACACATTACAGACATGGGAAGTATCAGGAAGGAAAAGAACAGGCTGTTTACCAGCCCGTCCCACAGGCTAGGTCAGCAGCTAGGTCAGCTAGTATGTAGCTGACCTAGGTGCTAGGGTCAGGACAGGCTCCCAGCAGGAAGTGATGTTTGAGCTGAGCTGTGAAGATATTTCCACAGGACTTTACAGTAAATGCTCCGAGGACAGCCTGTCCTCTGCCCACCTCCTCACTGAACTCCCCACTGCAGCAAATAGCATCCTTTAAGCCCGTTAGGAACATTCCAGTAACCTGGTCCTCCGATGACTCACTCTGGGCAGGATGATCTAAGATCCGTTGCTTAGTATTCAGACATGTGCCAGCAAGGGAGCAGGATGTGTCTCTGCAGAGAGGAATTTGGACACCACCTCCCCGCTTCCCCTCTGCATCCACTGGGGAAGAAGTTTCTTGTGGGGTTTTCCCCTTCCCAATGTCCCAAGGCAGTGCCAACTTTCCATCCAGTTGCTTCTTCCAGGCGCTGGCGTACAACTCCTTCCTCCTCCCCTGCCTGGGGAAGACTTTCTCACCCTCAAGCCCAAGGTGCTTGCCCATCTCCCCCCACGTTGGGCTGGGTCTCCCAACTTTGCTCCCCCTTCCCCCATCCTAGCCACGACCCTGGTATTACTTTTCCCCATGCCCCAGTGAGGCTGCCCCCATGACTCTGAGTTTCCTGAGCACAAAGCTTGTGGCTTCTTGATCCTTGGTCTGCCCTCGTGGTGATGTCTACCTTTAGAGGGACTTCAGCATCTGTTGGGCCCACTGATTTGAATCACCAGGCTCTGCCACTCACTAGCTCTGTGACCTTGGGAAAGTTACTTAACCTCTCTGGGCCTCCATACTCTAAAATGTGAATGATGACTAGTCTTTACCTCACAGGGCTGATGGAGGATTAACTGAGAGCCCCTACATAACAGGCTTACTGACTCCCCCATGGCATCTACAGTACAACATTAATAATCATCCCCTGGATTCAGTAGGAGGCTACAAAATTTTTGAGTCTTGACAGGTATAAAAAGTTTTCTGTAATCTGTCCTGAGTTCCAACCTTTTTTTCCACCCTAGCTGGATGGCTTCACTGACTCAATGGACATGAGTTTGAATAAACTCCAGGAGTTGGTGATGGACAGGGAGTCGGACACGACTGTGCGACTGAACTGAACTGAACAGGATCCTCAGGATCAACTCTTTAACTACTCAGGCCCGGCAAGCACAGGGTACAGAGCAGGGGGCAGGGGGAGGGGAGGAGCAGTAGGTGGCGGAAACTCTGCACACTCCGAGCGCTGGGGCAAGGGGCTCAGGGCACGGCCCGGGCCGCCCTGCACGCGGTGTTCCCCGCTCTGCGCCCGGCCCGCCCCTCCATCGCCCTGGCGCACATAGGGCGGCTTCTGGGAACTGATGCCTGGTGGCCCGTGTGCACAGCTCGGTGAGCCGCGCGGCCCGCCAGTGACTCAGCGCGGGGCGGGTGCAGGCAGCTCCCGGCCCCGGAGGGTTTTTGCACTCATCCCAGCTCCTTTCCGCTATAAAGGCAGCCCACCGCCCGCTCCGCTCCAGCACGCCCCTTCGGCATCCTCGCCATCCTTTGCTCAGTCGTCTCCGGACCCCAGCCTCCGCTTCAGCTCGCCATGGATCCCAACTGCTCCTGCACCGCGGGTAAGGACCTCTGGTTTGGGGCTGGGTGTCCATCGCAGAGCTAGAGGAGAGTCTCTGACTCCTCATCACTCACTTTCAGGGCACTGTTTGCCCCTTTCGAAAGGGTTTCCGTGTACCCTCCTCTCCTCTGAGTTCGACTAGGAGACCCCGTTTGACCGATAAGGAGATTCGAGTTCGTGGCTCGCCCAGGTTCCCACGAATTGGTTGTGGAACTGGGACTCCAACTCGGGCTGCTAGCCCGCATGCCCGCGTTCGGTTCTCCAGGGGTCATTCTTGCATCTTTCTCCTGGCAGGTGAATCCTGCACGTGTGCCGGCTCCTGCAAATGCAAAGATTGCAAGTGCGCCTCCTGCAAGAAGAGTAAGTGGGATTTTCTCTGTGTCTACCCCTCACGCGCCCCACTCCCCGCGCCCAGCACCCACCCCCCCCCCCCCCCCACCCCCGCCCTTGCAGGAGGATTCTTTATCGTCTGAGCCACCAGGGAAGCCCCTACACCACTGGAGGGGAATTTAAATAGGGCAGTGGGTGCCCCTTCCCCCGGGAAGGTGGCGCCTCCACCGGAGAGGGCGGGAAACCTTAATCCGCTGTCCCAAGCGCTCATCAGTGCCGCCCCCTTCCCTTCCCCAGGCTGCTGCTCCTGCTGCCCCGTGGGCTGTGCCAAGTGTGCCCAGGGCTGCATCTGCAAAGGGGCCTCGGACAAGTGCAGCTGCTGTGCCTGAAGGCGGGGAGAGCCTGCTCCCCGGTGTAAATAGAACAACGTGTACAAACCTGCATATTTTTTTTAAAATACAACCTGACCCGTTTGTTACATCCCTGTTTTTTTTTTTTTTTTTTGTCCTATAAAATACAAGAATGATAATAAAGGTGGTTGGCTTTATTCTGACTGTTTTCTTTGACTTGACCAGGGCTTTGGTGAGGGATGGGGCTAGAAGTACAGAGACTTGGTTTCTGGATGGAACTGTTAACCCCTGGCAACCTAGTGCCTTGTTTGAGCCACATTTCCGCACCAGCTTCATCTTCTGTAAAATGGAAGTGTCTCACAGCAGATGCTACAAGGGCACTGGGCACATGTGGGGTCCCCTCTGTTTTCAAGTCAAGAGTTAGTGGCATGGAAGCTGCTCAATCTAGAATTTTCATTCTGTATGGTTTCCCTGTTCAGTTTCTGTCCCTTTTTGGGTTTTAGGCTTGAAAGTGACTAAAACCTGCTTGAATATAAATGAGGCTTCTAAAATAAATCCCTGTGGTGAAGGAACATATTTTACTTCCCATCTATCACAGATCTAAACATTGGTAAAAATAATGATTACTATAAAAATACCATAAAGGAACAACACAAAGCCCATATTTTTAGATTCAACACACATCATTTCAATCACTATATGAAGAACAAGCAAAATCAGATTTTAAAATACTGCACAGGGGGACTCCCTGGTCCACTGGCTAAGACTTTGCAATCCCAATGCAGGGGGCTTGGGTTTCATCCCTGGTGGTGTACCTAGATCCCACATGCCATAACTAAGACCATGTGCAGTCAAAAAAAAAAAAAAAAAAAAAAAGGAATGCTGTGCATACTTTCATCAAGTGTCCAGGAGCAACGGGAAACAATTCATAAGATAGCCCCAGGGTGTGGACCCCACACACCTCGCACAGCACTGCCTTCCCACTCCTGGCATCCACACAGGGAACAGACACTTGACTCGCCCAGTGCCACTCACAATAGACCCACTGCCTTGAGAGCTCCCTGCTGGGACTTGGCACTCAGTCTATGGAACCTGTTCTGTTGCTCAGGCTGAAACTGGTCCCTCCAAAATCCAGCCCTTGGCTACCTGAAAACAGCAAAGTAACCAGGGATTCAGAGGGAATTACCAGCCATTTCCCATGAAGAGGGCGGATGCCTGAGAACTGGATCCAGATGAGAGTATTTCATGTCTGCCAGAGCTAGGTGATGGCAGTTCCGAGGGTGTGGTGGTGTTTGTTAGGCAGGACTGAGGTGCCCAGTGACTTGTAATTAATGCCAACGGTTAGCCCCCTTGGCTGCTTGCGGCCAGAATTGCTATTTGATGTCAAATAAAAGGGAAAGGCAAGTCATGTGGCCCAGAAGTCAAGACCATACTTGTTCACAGGTGCCCTAGGTAAAGAGGGGATCCCAGGAGTCAGCCTGTGCTGAGGGCATGGGTGTTGCAGTTAACAGCCTATTTTGGCACAAGTGGTAAGCCCTGGGCAAGTTACTCAACATCTGAGTCTCCATTCTCCCATTAAAAAAATATATATATATATATATATATATATATATATATATAAATCTCGGAGAAGGCAATGGCACCCCACTCCAGTACTCTTGCCTGGAAAATCCCATGGATGGAGGAGCCTGGTGGGCTGCAGTCCATGGGGTCACTAAGAGTCGGACACGACTGAGCGACTTCACGTTCACTTTTTCGCTTTCATGCGTTGGAGAAGGAAATGGCAACCCACTCCAGTTTTCTTGCCTGGAGAATCCCAGGGGCAGGAGAGCCTGGTGGGCTGACGTCTATGGGGTCACGCAGAGTCGGACACGACTGAAGTGACTTAGCAGCAGCAGCATATATATATATACATACATACATACATTTCTTTCTTTTTGGCTGTGCTCTTTGTTGCTGCATGGGTTCTTTAGTGGTGGCGAGCTGGGGCTGCTCTCTAGTGGTGGTGCGCCGTCTTCTCAGTGCAGTGGGTTCTCTTGTTGTGGAGCACAGGCTTGATAGTTGTGGCACATGGGCTTAGCTGCTCCGTGGCCTGTGGGATCTTCCTGGGTCAGGGATCAAACCTGTGGCTCCTGCACTGGCAGGTGGGATTCTTTAGCACTGAGCCACCAAGGAAGCCCCCATTTTCCCATTTGTGAAAAGGAGATTATATCTCTATGTGGGGATTAAATGATAGTGTCCTGGCTTAATAAACAATGGCCATTCTGATCACTATATCCACACTGACATTCACGGAGAGAGAATCCTTTCAGCTCCCAACAAGCTCTTGGGGAAAGACTCAATGGTTTAGAAGTAATACTCTCGGCTGGAGGTTAAGGGTGGGATCGGAAATTCGCTGATCTGGTGCTAAAGGGAGTATGGATGAACTCCAGTGAGCATCCCCAGGACAAGATGCTGCCACAGTGTTTGGACACATTTCCAATCATGTCATCTGATCTGCACAGGAACCAGTGAGACCGTAAATGTGCAGGCTGGACTGAATATGCCAATTTCAGAGAGGTTAAGTAACCTGCCCGAGGACACACAGCTCAGAGGTCAGAGGCCTGAACCTCTACTACAGCTGATCTCACCCCCTGGCCGCAGCTGGTAGATCATGATGTCACTGAATGCTAAACCCTGCCTCTCACTATTCAGAGGTAGGACCTTTCAAAAAAGTCTGAATGTGCGCCTGACTTGACACTTGGGAAACTGAATTGCAGAGAGGTCACAGAGCTGCCTGCTCAGTGCGCTTCCCACTGCTGCCCCTGTGCCAGCTTTCAGCATCCCTGTTGGTCATGTGAGGTTGGGGTGAAGGAGCCTGGGTGGGGGCAGCATGCTGCAGTCAGCCTGCGAGAGTACCAATCCGACCTGCGTCATAGGACATAACCTCTCTGTGGCTCAGTCTCCTCCACTGTTGGAGGGGCAAAATAAAAGCACGTGGCTCAGGGCCTGCCCTGGTGGTCCAGTGGCTAAGACTGCATTCTCAATACAGGGGGCCCAGGTTCAATTCCTGGGGAGGGAACTGAATCCTACATGCGACCACTATGACCTGGCATGGTCAAATAAATAAATATTTTTTAAACAAAAGCATATGGGTCAGGAGATTAAAGAACTAATACATGTGAAAAACTTAGTATGGTACTTGGCATGTGGTGAGTGGTCTATAATGTCAGCTATTTATTATCATCATTATTATTCATAACATCGCGGCTATTCAAGCACCCTCCAGACACAGAAGCAGTGCTGGTGTGCCTACGTGTATGTCCTGTGGTCTTCATCAACCACTTGAGCACGTGACCTGTGGTCCAAAAAGCGTCACTGATGCTCACAAAATTGTGATCAGCACTGGGGGTTTATAATACTGAGCACAACATTCTGTGCCCTTATGGTGCATACAGACAACTGCCTGCGATTTCTGCTACCACACTTGCACCAGTATTTTACTTAACATTTAAATGATTTATATGTTTTAAAATATATTTGTATCAGCATCTCCACAGAAACAGAACCAGTAAGTTGTAGATAGATAGAAAGAGAGAGAGAGTGCCAGATTTAAGAAATTGGCTTATGTAACTGTGGAAACTGGCACGACTGAAATTTGCAGGGCCAGTCAGCAGCCTGGAAATTCCAGTAGGAGTTGATGTTGCTTGCAATTCTGAGTTTAAAGGCCATCTGGAGGCCCAATTCTTTCCAATTCAAAAGACCTTATTTTTTCTCTAAGGCCTCCACTGATTGGATGAGGCCTTCCACATTATGAAGGGTAATCTGCTTTTCTGTATACTGATTTAAATGTTAATCACGTCAAAAAAAATAAAAACCACCTTCACAGCAACATCAGGCTAGCGTGTGTGATCAAGGACTGGATATGATAGCCTAGACATGTTGGCATGTAAAATTAACCATCATAGACCATCACTAGTCACCCATACAACTTCTTCATTTCAGTTCAGTTCAGTCGCTCAGTTATGTCCGGCTCTTTGCGACCCCATGAATCGCAGCACGCCAGGCCTCCCCGTCCATCACCAACTCCTAGAGTTTACTCAAATTCATGTCCATTGAGTCAGTGATGCCATCAGCCATCTGATCCTCTGTCGTCCCCTTCTCCTCCTGCCCCAAATCCCTCCCAGCATCAGGGTCTTTTCCTGATGGAGACCTGATGCAGATGGTGATTGCACTCATGAAATTAAAAGATGCTTACTCCTTAGAAGGAAAGTTATGACCAACCTAGATAGTATATTGCAAAGCAGAAATATTACTCTGCCAACAAAGGTCCATCTAGTCAAGGCTATGGTTTTTCCAGTGGTCATGTATGGATGAGAGAGTTGGACTGTGAAGAAAGCGAAGCGCCAAAGAACTGATGCTTTTGAACTGTGGTGTTGGAGAAGACTCTTGAGAGTCCCTTGGACTGCAAAGAGATCCAACCAGTCATTGGAAGGACTGATGATGAAGCTGAAACTCCAATACTTTGGCCACCTCATGAGAAGAGCTGACTCATTGGAGAAGACTCTGATGCTGGGAGGGATTGGGGGCAGGAGGAGAAGGGGACGACAGAGGATGAGATGGTTGGATGGCATCACAGACTCGATGGACGTGAGTCTGAGTGAACTCTGGGAGTTTGGTGATGGACAGGGAGGCCTGGCGTGCTGCAGTTCATGGGGTCGCAAAGAGTCGGACACAACTGAGCGACTGATCTGATCTGATCATGTAACTTAAATACTGTGATATTAACAACACATAAATACTACAATGTACAGTCAATACATTCTATGTTATATGAGAAGGGAATAAAAGAGGGAAGAAAACAAAGATATTTGCCATATACATATATATTTACACACACACACACACACACACACATATATATATATTACATGTGCTTCCCCGTGGCTCAGGGGTAGAGAATCTGCCTACCAGTGCAGGAGATGCAGGTTCGATCCCTGGATAGGAAAGATCTCCTGAAGAAGGAAATGGCAACCCACTCCAGTATTCTTGCCTGGGAAATTCCCATGGCCAGAGGAGCCTGGTGGGCTATAGTTCATGGGGTCGTGGACACAACTTAGTGACCTAACAACAACAAATATATTACATTATTTACATATTTATCCGAGTCAGACACAACTGAGCGTGATGTTGCGATATATTACATATTTGTAAGAAAATAATGAAGAAGTACTCATAACAGTTACAGTTGTCATTTCTGTTTCTGGAACCAGCTGACATTTATAAATACCTTCTTCTACCTACTCTGTGTTCACTTTGCCCCCTGCACGTACCTCATTTGGTCATGGTTCTTGATCTGGTGACCCTAAACCTTCATTTTTGAAGGGTCTGGGTCTTTATCAGTCCAGTCTTGATTGGGTTGTTATAGTAGTTTTCCACTGACTTTAATCTCAGGGCAGGATAGTACTAATAGATGTCCTAAGGGATCTCCTCTGTTATATAGGCTTTCTTAGCGCCATTGCAGTCTTACCCATTAGCCTAGAGTACTTGCTATGTTTTGCAACTAGCTCCAATCAGCATACCATCAATGTACTGGACCAGTGTGATGTCTTGGAGAAGGAAAAAACAGTCTAGGTCCCTGAAGACAAAATCATGACACAAGCCTGGAGAGTTGATAAGGTTGAGGCCTATCTCTCTTTAAAAGATCTCAAGTGGTACACTGATATCGAAGGCACATCAAAGGAAAACTTGATCCTTGACGCTCTCCTTCCCTTGAGAAGCTGACTGGACTCAGACCCAGTGGCTCTAATTCCTAGCTTTGTGGGCAAGTTACTTAACATCCTTGTGACTTTCTTCCCATCAGCCAAATGGGCTCATAAATAATTGTGTTCCTCTTTAGATTCATTGCGAGGGATGAAAGATAAAAAAAAAAAAAAAAATTAACCAGGTGTGACACATACAAAATGCTGTCAAATAGTAATATTGAAAGGGAAACAATTACAAAATGATATGTAAGGCTAGGTCTGAATATCACCTAAAAAAATCCCTCCTCTGGACGCATCCCACTTTCTGAATATCTTTTCTGGATTGAGGTGGGCTGGCTAGGCTGTATAGATACGCAAAGGACCCAGACAAACGCGCCCATATATCCCTTCAAACTAGAGAGTGCAGGAAGGATGGAAGCAGAGGCCATTTCCGTTTATCCCCAAAGGAGGCTCCCCGGGCGCAGGGTCCGCCTTGAATTGAGACAGAAAAACAGGGCCAAAGGCCTTCTGAGCACTGGGGGGAGGAAATGTTCAGGTTTTTCCACCGCCTCCTTTCAGCAGGGACGTGAGCACAGGCTTGGGTTGCACACGGGCTCCGGAAAGGACGAACTTGAGAACTTGAGTACAAAGGAACGGGCGGCGAGAGAGGTTGGGGTGGCGAAGACGGATGATTGGGTTCTTGGAAGATCCTGAAACAAAGGTGGCATCCTACCTTGGGAAAATTGGGAAGGGGCGGGCAGAGAAGCTGGGACACCGAGAACAACCCGGCACACCTTCCCTCCGCTAGTTCTCGTGACAAAGGGGGCGGTCCGAGCACTGCGCACGGACCGAAGTCTTGCTCACGGAACCTGCGCTCGGCGGGAGCCGCCAGGTGCGCTCAGCCCAGCGGGGCGGAGTGGACCGCGTGGTCCCACCGAGGTGCGCTCAGCCCACCGGGGCAGAGTGGACGGCGTGGACCCACCGAGCGGGGCGGGCGGAGTGCAAGGCCGGGGCGGGGCCTCTGCGCCCGGGCCGCCTCCTCTCAGTATAAACTGAACCGCGCGGTTCTGGATTCCAACACGTCCCCAACCGGCTCAAGTACCTCTTCTTTGCCACTTGCTTTGGACGGCCTCACCTCGTCTCCGAATGGACCCCAACTGCTCCTGCTCCACTGGTAAGGGATCCCTGGCTCTGGGACTTCGGATATCCCCTCCCCAATATCAAGAGGTGTCCCTGGGTTTAGAAGAGGGAGTATTTTGGGTGAGCTTCTGTAGTTAACCCAGCATGTGCCTTCTCCTCAAACTAGCGACTTCATCTTCCATTAGAGCGTTCCCTTCCTCTTAGTCTTCCTTTTCAGAGGCAAGAGGTCTGAGGCTCAAGGCTGCTGGGTCCCACATCATTCAGGTGTCACGGGGCCTCTGGGTCGGCTCCAGTGCTCTGTCCAGGCCTCCGTATTGCCTAGGCTGGGTGGGGAGGAGATATTGCCTCTTCTGGGCTCAGACAGAAAGAAGGTCGGGGCCATCAGACCCAGGCTTCCTGAATGGGCACTGGAGTCTGGGCTCATCCTTGGGGGTAAACACAAGACAGTACCCTTTGTACCGAAGGGCAGAGAAGCGGGGTGGAAGGGGGTGGAGGGGGGGATGAGCCTTCTGTCTGTTTTGTGCTGGACTGGAGCTCCCAGGGCTGGTCCTGACCCAGGAGGAGGGGGAGGGCCCTGCTGATGTCTGCAGTGGCTCATCCTCTCCCCTGCTCACCGCTGGCTTTTCCCTTCCTGGCAGGCGGCTCCTGCAGCTGCGCTGGTTCCTGCACCTGCAAGGCCTGCAGATGTCCCTCCTGCAAGAAGAGTGAGTGCGGGGCCTCCTCTGGGAACCCGGGGAGGGGGTGGGTGAGGAGTGCTGTAGCTAGCGGGAGGGAGGGAACCCAGAGTGGGTTCTGAGTACATGGTTCTGGGGGGCTGGCCCTCGTTTGCTGCTGGGTACCCACCTGTCACTGCTGCTTCTAACTTTCTGCCCTGTCCTGTGCTTAGATGGAGCCAGGCAGCCATTTCCTAGTACAACTCATGCCAAAGGTCCTCCAAGCTGTCTTGGGGCATGTTTTTCTGCACTCAGGGTCCTCTGGGTCTGAGGGTTTTGCCGCAGGGTTGCTGTTGGGCAGAGAGGTGCCTGGGAAATGCATCGCTGACACCCGCTTTCCACCATCTCTCCCCAGGCTGCTGCTCCTGCTGCCCTGTGGGCTGTGCCAAGTGTGCCCAGGGCTGCATCTGCAAAGGGGCCTCGGACAAGTGCAGCTGTTGTGCCTGATGTCGGGGAGACCCTGCTCCCAGACATCAATGGAGGAATGTGGGCCAACCTGCATTTTTGTACAACTCTGACTTGATCACTACATTCCCTTTTTTAGGAAATATGTGGATGATAATAAAGATTGTTGACACTATTCTGATTCAGTTTTCTTTTCCGTGCATTTGGAATAAGGGCTTTTGTAGGAGACTGGATGAGAACTGTAGAGACATGGCGACTAGAACAAAGCGTTAGGCCCCAATAAACTAAGTGTGCTGAGCAGATTCAGGGTCCCCTCCGTTCTCATGTCAAGGGTTGGTGGCTTCATTTTCCATCCTCTGGTTGCCCTGAATAACTTCAGTTCCTCATAGATTTTTAGGCTTGATAGACTCTAAAAAAGTTGAACTCACACCCCTAGTTACCTAAATCCCTACCTAGGACTCTCAAACTCCCTGCACTGAAAGACTAGTGTGAATTTTCTGGCTGTGGTTTCTATTTTCTATCTTCACAAACCTAAATGTTGGCAGAATAAAATTAAGTGAATTACTAATAAAAATTTACAAGGATACAAAATACAAAGTCCAATTATTGATTCAACGAATTTGAATAAATACACAGGGAACAGTGATACAAGAAAAATTTAAAAAGTAAAAACCACGTTTGTTCTTCCCATACTAACAGAATATTGTAAATCAACTATAGTTCAGTTTGAAAAAGAAACAAACTGCACATTTGTCCATCAGAGGTGTGTGCTGAACACTTAAAACACGGTGCTGCACTGTGGGCCCCAGCCATACCTGGAGCAGCCCCTCCCCACATCCCCACAGGGACCATCTATCACACCTGGCCCAGTGCCAGCAACAGGACACCTGCTACCCTTGAGAGCTCCCTGCGTTAAGGTGGCTCTAAGTCTTTGGAAGTTCTTTTAGGTCAGGCTGAACTCTGCTTTTAAAATCCAGCCCTTGGCTACTTGAAACCAGCAAAGTGGCTAGGACTTAGGAGGTAATGCCCAGCCATTTCCCAGCAAGAGGGAGTATACCTGGAAACTGGTTCCTGAGGAAAGACTTCTTGTCTGCAGGCACATTCTGCACAGTGTCACATTCTGCGGTTACGAAACTGCAGCTGTGGATATTTGGAAGGAGAGAGGTGCTGAGTGACTTGTAAACGATGGTCATGGCTAGTCCCCCCTGACAACATTTGGAGTGACTTGCTATCTGATAAAGACAAGTCACATGGTCCAAGTGTCCGAACCACACTTACCTACAGGTATCCTGTGTGAAGAGGGGATTTCTAGACCCAGTGTGCTGGTTTATTTAAGCAGTGGCACTTCCTGCCACATATCCTGAATGAAAGTGACATCGCTCAGTCATATCCGACTCTTTGGGACCCCATGGACTGTAGCCTAACCAGGCTCCTCTGTCCATGTGATTTTCCAGGCAAGAATACTAGAGTGGGTTGTCATTTCCTTCTCCAGGGGATCTTCCTGACCCAGGGATTGAACCTGCATTGCAGACAGACACTTTACTGTCTGAGCCACCAGGGAAGCCCCATATCCTGAATGAGTCTCTCAAATCCTCTAAGTCTCCATTTCTTATAAAAAGGAGGTTATATCTCTACATGGTATTAAGTGAGAGTGGCCTAGCTCCTCACTGTGACTGTTGCTGCTACAGTCACTTCAGTCGTGTCTGACTCTGTGCGACCCCATGGATGGCAGCCCACCAGGCTCCCCCGTCCCTGGGATTCTCCAGGCAAGAACACTGGAGTGGGTTGCCATTTCCTTCTCCAATGCATGAAAGTGAAAAGTCAAAGTGAAGTCGCTCAGTCGTGTTCGATTCCTAGCGACCCCGTGGACTGCAGCCTACCAGGCTCCTCCGTCCATGGGTTTTCCAGGCAAGAGTACTGGAGTGGGTTGCCGTTGCCTTTTCTGTAGCTCCTCACTAGGTCTTAATAAACAATGTCTATTACAATCCTTCAGTTCACAGTGACTTTATTGGGACAGAATCTTGTTGAATCCTAACAAACTCTTGGGGAAAGATAGGAGGTTAAAGTTTGATTGGAAATGTACTAACCCATTGCCAGCAGAAGTGTGGATGCCCTGCGACAGCCCCCCTCAGGTATGACGCTGCCACACCATTTGGACAACCACAAATTCAATGTCCACCCTTCGTATCACCTGATCTACATTGAACCCATTACAGAGTGAACTTGCAGGGGATGGAGGGATGTGCCAATTGCCCAGAGTTTAAGCGACCTGCCCAAGGGCACACAGATCGCAGTCAAGAGGTCTGAATCTATACTACAGCTGTCTCACCTACTTGCCAAAGGTGAATAATTATGAGGTCACATTATGCTGGGCCCTGCCTCTCATTATTCAGAGCTGGCAGGCTCCTTAAAGACAGGCTAGTTGTGCTAATGGCAGAAGAGATGGGAGACTGAAGTCCAAGAGGTCACGGCTATGATCTTCCCTTCCTTGGGGTCATCATGCTTCCGGAACCTCCATCCTGGAATGGGGTGGACTGGCTAGATTCAGGAAAACCCCTGAAAAGTTTAGGGCAAGAGCACCCGGAAAAACGTGCCCATCCATTCATTCAGTCCTGGAGAGCAAAAGGAAGGATGGAAGGCAGAGGCCTGAGTGAGTTGATCCTGGGGCTGTTAGAGAGAAATGTTAAGAGAAACGCTGCCTAGGGCCCTTCGCGGGGACTAGGACAGGGAACGCTGGGGCAAGAGAGAGTTGGGGGCTTGGTGGTGAAGGTCATATCCACCACGGGGCTCTGCACACGACACACAGCTCCAGCCGTTCCTGGGATGTGAGCGTGAGACTAAGGTTGCACACTGGCTCCGGGAAGTGGCGAACGCGAAGAGAACAGCGCGGGGGACGCGGGTGGGGAAGACGGCGAAAACACAGAGGCTGGGTTCCCGGAAAAAGCCGGGAGCAGGGTGGCTGCCGCCCTCGGGAAAATTGGGAGGGGGCGGGCAGGGAGGCTAGGACACGGCGTACCTCTCGGCAAACTGCCCCTCCCCGCGGGCCGGGGCCAAAGGCGGCCCTCCGTGTGCACAGCGGCCGCAAGGGCACAGGGAGACTCTTGCGCTCGGCTCGCGTGGGGCTCACCGCCCGGCCCGGAAGCTGTGGGCGGCGCGGGCGCGGAGCCTCGGGGCGAGTGCAGGCTGGGCGGGCCCTCTGCGCCCGGGCCGCCTCCTCCGGTTACAAACTCAGCGAGCGGGCTCCTCGACTCGACACGCCTCTCACAAGATCAGGTGTCTCCTTTGCCGCGTGCTTTTGCCCCCTGGTCTCAGCTCGGCTCCAAATGGACCCCAACTGCTCCTGCCCGACTAGTAAGCGACCCCTGGCTCTGGGCCTAGGGTGCCGCCTTCCCAGGCACTAGACAGAGGTTCCGTGGGGTTAGACGAAGAAGGATTTTGAATCTGAGCTAAAGTGGACACCCAGGGTTCACCTAGAAGTGCTTTGTTCCTACCCAGGATGGAGAGAGCATTCCTCCCCCACCCCCACCAGTCAAGCGGCTTGTGGGATCTTAGTTCCTCCACCAGGGATTGAACACGGGGCCCTGGTCAGCGAGAGCAGGGGAATCCTAAGCGCTGGACGCGCAGGGAATTCCCAGACTCTAATTTTGAAAGGAGAGTACTGAGGCTCAAGACTGTTCTTGTTGTCCTCACCCAGGGGGTCAGGGGACAGCTAGACCAGCACCCAGTGCTGGGAGGAGACCTTGGAGCTGCGGGGCCTTGATGGCAGGAGGGGACATGGTGCCTCTTGGGGTTCAGGACATAGAGCTGGCCCCCAGTACCAGTCAACCTGGGCTGGGTCTGGAACCTGGGGCCTTCCCTGGGAAGGGAATCTACTTTCCTGGGACCCGAAGAGAGAAGCTGGGGCTTCTCCATCTGCCTGGGTGGAGGGGAGCTCTCCCAGGCCTGGTCCTGACCCAGGAGGAGGGGGAGGGCCCTGCTGATGGCTGCGTGGCTCCTCCTCCCTCCTGCTCACCGCTGGCCTTTCCCTTCCTGGCAGGTGGCTCCTGCAGCTGTGCTGGCTCCTGCACCTGCAAGGCCTGCAGATGCCCCTCCTGCAAGAAGAGTGAGTGTGGGGCCTCCTCTGGGAACCCAGGGTCTGGGCTGAGTCCGAGGAGGGACCCAGAGCTCAGCAGGGAGCAGGACTGACCAGAATTCCCTACATCACCCCCCGCCCCCTGTACCAGCACTGAAACAGAATCTGAGCTGAAAGAGCCAGAGAGATGATTCTGTTCCAACTTCTCATTCTAGAATGGCTAAATAAGTTTGAGAGAGGTCAGCGAATGGGGTCAAGGATGGAAACTAGACCTAGAACCCAGGTCTCTTGTTTCTGATATCACCTTGTGAAACTTCCAGTGCCCTGGGCACTTTAGATTCTTGAACTTGGTGACCAGGTGCAGGGTCTCTGCTCTGGGGGTACAGCCAGCCCTTTGCTGTACAGGCAGCCCAGTCCTTCCCTGACCCCTGGTGAACAGCTGTGGCAGCAGTTTGCCCCTCTCTGAACTTGACCGCTTTCCTTACTTCACGGTATGTTTCTGAGGGGTGTGTGCATGCTTACTTCACTGTATGTTCGCTTCACCCATGTCTCTTTGTGACCCTAATGGGCTATAGCCTTCCAGGCTCCTCTGTCCATGGGATTCTCCATACTGGAGTGGGTTTCCATGCCCTCCTCCAGGGGATCTTCCAAACCCAGGGATCAAACCCACATGTCTTATGTCTCCTGCATTGGCAGGAGGGTTCTTTATCACTAGTGCCACCTGGGAAGCCCTCTGAGGAGTGGCAGCTGCCCTTTCACTGCCCCTAAAGGCCCCACCACAGTCTCTAGGCTTTCTGCCCTGTCCTGAACTCAGAGCAATTTTCAGAGTGTCAGATGAATTTCTTAGGATAGAGCATACTTTCCTAAGGTCAGGGTCCTCAGGGCCTGGGGTCAGCTTGTGCCAGGCCTGGTGTTGGGAAGGGTGGTTTCACGTAATGCTGTCTCTCACTCTCACTCCCCCCAGGCTGCTGCTCTTGCTGCCCTGTGGGCTGTGCCAAGTGTGCCCAGGGCTGCATCTGCAAAGGGGCCTCAGACAAGTGCCGCTGCTGTGCCTGATGTCGGGGAAAGCCCGCCCCAGGTGTCCACAGAGCAACCATGACAAACTTGCATTTAACAATTGTTTCTTACTACCCTGATGCGATACGACATTCCTTTTTCTATAAAATATGTGAATTGTAATAAATCCTGTTGATTCTATTCTGGCTTCTGTTTTTGTTTGTGTGTCTTGAGTGGAAATGCAGACTTGGGTTCTGAACCTAACCAGTTGCCCCTGAGACACTGAGTACCCTAAACAGGTCAGGTTACCTCTCTGAGCTTTGGCTTCTCAGGCAAATCGGACCCATCCTCCAAGTGCCGTGAAGTCACTGAGCACAAACAGGTCCTCACTGCTCTCATTGTTTTAAGTGTTGATGATGGGGAAACTCCTCAATTTCTCATTTTCACCCTCTGGGCTTCCCCTACCAAAGTTCAGGCCTCAGCGTTACTAGGTTTGTAGGCTTCGAAAGTACTCAGACCAGGTGAAATCCGCACCCTAATTGTTTTACTTCTACATAGGGCTTGCTTCTAAAACACTGCTGAAGGACCAGTTTTTATTTTCTAATGCTCACAGATTTAAACTTGGGTAAATGTACTAAAAAAATTTTAGAGGTCACAGTGGAAAAAAAAAACAAACCCATTTTTAGATTCAATACACAGAATTTCATCAATCTATGAAGAACCAATAGGAAAATTTAAGTTTTAAACGCTACACATATGTTCATCGAAGCCGTGGATAAGCCCTCCTGGGAACACTGCCCCAGTGCCCCACCATGTGGACCACGCACAGCTGAAGTAGCTCTTGCCCCCACATACCCGCAGGGAACATCAGCCTTGGCTTGCCCAGGGTCACCGACAGGACAGCCACCACCACTGCCAGCTTCCTGTGGTGAGTTGGCTTAGAATCTTTGGGAGCTCTTCCCTAGGGCAGGCTGAAATCTGTCGCTCTCTCAAAATCCAGCCCTTGGCTACACGAAAGCAGCAAAGTGATTGTGAAAAGTGGAAGGAGTCACCACCCAGCTGTTTCCCAGGAAGAGGGCGTGTACCTGAGAACTGGGTCGAGGTGAAGGACTTCACATCCGCAGGGTGATGGCTATTGCCCAGTTCGGAGGGCGAGGTGGTGTTTATAAGGCTGGAGTGAGGAGCCCAGTGACTTGTTATTTATATCAAAGCTCACTGCCCCTGGCCATTTGCAGAAGGTATTGCCTTTATTATTATTTTTTTAATGCAGGAATCTTTTACCAGTAAAAGGACACAATGTAAGCTGTGTGCGTGCATGTGTGCTCAGGTGGGTCAGGTGGGTCTGACTCTTTGCGATCCCAGGAATTGTTCCCCGCCAGGCTCTCTGGTCCATGGAATTTTCCAGGCAAGAATACTGGAGTAGGTTTCCCCTTACTACTCCAGGGTATTGCTATTTGTTGCACAATAAAAAAAAACAAAAAACAAAAAAACCCATAAAACAAGTCACTTGGCCTAGAAGTCCGAACCACACTTGCCCACAGATATCCTTTGTGAAGAGGGGATGGGTTTTGGTGTCAGGCATCCTGGTTCACAACTACGTAGCCACTATCTGACTTGGGCATGTATTTGATACTGCCTGAGCCTCCATTTTCACATGTGTATAAGGTAGATTCGGAGAAGGCAATGGCACCCCACTCCAGTACTCTTGCCTGGAAAATCCCATGGATGGAGGAGCCTGGTAGGCTGCAGTCCATGGGGTCGCTAAGAGTCAGACATGACTGAGCGACTTCACTTTCTCTTTTCACTTTCATGCATTGGAGAAGGAAATGGCAACCCACTCCAGTGTTCTTGCCTGGAGAATCCCAGGGACGGTGGAGCCTCGTGGGCTGCCGTCTGTGGGGTCACACAGAGTCGGACACGACTGAAGTGACTTAGCATAGCATAGCATAAGGTAGATTACATCTCAATGGCAGGGGCATAAATGGGATAGTGGTGATTCCTAGATATGGCTTTAAGAAGTGGCCATTATAATCACTTTATCCACGAAATTTTGTGGATATGTGGATAATCCATTGAGGCCCAAACAAACTCCTAGAAAATGGCTCATGGGTTTGGGAGGATTCCCCAGGACTGACGCTTGAGAATGGGTTGGAACCTTGCTGACTGAGTGCCAGGGGAGTGGGGATGCCCTCCAATGACACCAAAAGATAAGATGCTACACAGTGTCAGGACAGACTTGGAAGACTTTCCCACCCTTCATGTCATTTGATCTGCACAGGAACCAGTGCCAGAATAAATGTGCAGGGGCTGGGGTCGTTGTGTCACCTTCCAGAGAGGTTAAGCAACCTGCCCGGGACACACAGTCAGAAGTCAGAAGACTGAACTTGTGCTACAGCTGTCTCACCTCCTGGCCACACACTGCTGGTTACGATGCCCCTGGAGGCTGAATCCTGCCTCTCCCTATTCAGAGCTGCAAGGGTCCCCAGAGACGGTCCAGGTATGGTCCTGGCTGGAGAGATGGGAGACTGAGGGCCAGAGAGGTCACAGAGCTATGCAGAGGGTTCTGACTGCCAGCTCAGTGCATTCCCACTGCTCCTTCCACGCCAGGTGTTCCGTGTCCTCACCCGTTGTGAGGTGTCATGGTGCCCAGTAGGGGGTGAGGGCAAGGGAGCTGCAATCAGCCTGCATGAGTGCCAGTCCTGCCTGTGTCCCAGCCACATGACACGACCTCTTTGTGCTTCAGTCTCATCTGCTTTAAAAGGCAAAAGAATAGTATCTTGCTCTTAGGATTAAAGAATTGAATATTTGCAAAGAAATTGGAATGAAACCTGGCACACAGTCAGTAATATAGTAATATTAGCTATTATTATTATCAGTCGAAGCATAGGATATATTTCTCTACATCCAGACCAATAAGCTGGAGCTGGTGTGCTAGCTGAGTGTTCTCTCTTGTTCTCATCAAACATGGGAGCAGATGACTAGTTCCCCTAAGAGGGTTATGCCCCTCTCCCAACAAAAAGGGGCTGGCACTAGGGATATTAAGCCATCAGCAAGACAATCCGAGTTCTCCTAACAAAATACTGAAGGATTCTGCCATTATTGCTGTCACCTGAACCAAGATTTTACTTAACGTTTTATGTACATATAAATTTATTTACATGAAAAGCAAACTCTTTAAGGCTATGAATATGAAGCTCAATTTACTTCTAGACATTGATGGTAGCCACTAAGACATATATGCATTCCTTTCATGCCACTTTGGCACCCATGCTTGAGCTAAGGCAGTAGAGAAGTGCTGAACATATACCTCTGGGCCTCAGGGAAACTTCATCGCTGACTCTCTTCCTTAAGAAGAGACAGGAATAGCATTTGGGGCACCACATCCCAGCACTGTGACCTTGGGTTAGTAGTGTCCTTGTACTGGATGTACTTTTTGCCTTTGGGAAACAGCCTCCCAAGTAGTGTTTCCCTTGAGCTGTTAGAATTCAAAGAGGAAAAGTGATGAAACAAAGCTTGGCACAGACTCCCTGGTATGTAACTGTCAGGACTACTCAAAGGGAAATGTCCACTGTTTTACTTCGTTATTGAATGCCAGGTCTGTCTATCACTTGCTGCTGCTGCTGCTAAGTCGCTTCAGTCATGTCCGACTCTGTGCGACCCTTGAGACGGCAGCCCACCAGGCTCCCCCGTCCCTGGGATTCTCCAGGCAAGAACACTGGAGTGGGTTGCCATTTCCTTCTCCAATGCATGAAAGTGAAAAGTGAAAGTGAAGTCGCTCAGTCCTTTCGGACTCTCAGCGACCCCATGGACTGCAGCCTACCAGGCTCCTCCATCCATGGGATTTTCCAGGCAAGAGTACTGGAGTGGGGTGCCATTGCCTATCACAAGGATGCTTTCCCTAGAGGGCATCGTATAACTAGGGAACCTCCATCCTGGAGCCGGGTGGACTGGCTAGGCAGTGGATTCCCTGGCCCATTCATCTATTCAGTCGTGGAGAATGTAAGGAAGGCTGGGCGACAGAAGGCTGAGTTCCCTACTGGGCTGTTACAGGAAAAACTTTAGAGAAACTCTGTTCAAAGTCCACGGTGGGGGCTGTGGGAAGAAATATTAGGGAAGCGGGGTTCGGGGGATTGGTGGTGAAGCTCACATCCATCACGGGTCTCTGCACACGACACAGGGGCTCCAGCCGAGCCTGGGATGTGAGCACGAGGCTCGGGTTGCGCATGGGCTCTGGGAAAGGGCGAAAGCAAAGACAAGGGTTGCGAGGGCAGGGAAGACTGCGAGGACTCAGGGGCTGGGTTCCCGTAAACACCGATGACTGTCCACATCGTGGAAAGCTGGGAAGGGGCGGGCAGGAAGCCTGGAGCGCTACTTGTCGCTCTGGACAAAGTCCCTCCGCGTTGGGGGCGAGTAGGGGGAGGGAGACGTTTCGGTGCGCACGGAGCCCAGCCGCATTCCGGGAATCTTGCGCTCGGCCGCGCACGGTGCTCACTGCCCGGCCCGGGCGCAGCGGGCGGCGCGGGTGCAGGCGGGGGCAGACCCTCTGCGCCCGGCCCGCCTCCTGTGAGTATAATAGCGCTCGGCTCCTGGGCTCCAACACGCCTCCCACCGGACCAGTGGATCTGCTTTGCCACTTGTTCTGGACCTCGGACCTCGCTTTTCCTCCAAATGGACCCGAACTGCTCCTGCCCTACTGGTAAGGGTCCCCTGGCGTTGAGCCCTAGGATGCGCGCTTCCAGGTATAGGACAGAAGGTCCCAGCAGCTAGAGAAGGGAGGATGTGGAGTTTGTGCTCAAGGGGACTCCTGTCATTGGACCAATGGTTTTTCCTAGTCAGGATTCTGAGAGCGTTTATCTCCCTTTGCCCGTTCCGCCACCCCCCCTCCCCCAGCGCCCCGCCTTTTTCTTGTTTGTTTGTTTTTAGTTTGTCGTCTTGCACGATGTGCTGGATCTTAGTTCCCCGATCAGGGATGGAACCCGTGCCTCCTTGTAGTGGCAGCGGGGAGTTTTAACCACCGGGAAATCCCCGCTAGTTATTGACCTGAATGTACTGTAAGGTTCCAGCTCATCCTTGTCCTCACCCACCTGGTCAGGAACAGCTCGACCGGGACCCAGTGCTGTGGGGAGGCCTTGGAGCTGCTGGGCCTTGATGGGAGGTGGGAACATGGTGCCTCTTGGGCTCCAGGACATAGACCTGGCCCCCACGCCCAGTCACCCTGGGCTGGCTCTAGAGCCTGGGCCTTCCCTGGGGAGTAAATCAGGAGGGGACCTACTTTCCTGGGACCAGAAAAGAGGAGCTGGGGCTTCTCTATCTGCCTGAGTGGACTGGGAGCTCCAGCGCTGGTCCTGACCCAGGAAGATGGGGAGGGGCTCCTCCTCTCCCCTGCTCACCGCTGGCCTTTTCCTTCCTGGCAGGCGGCTCCTGCAGCTGCGCTGGCTCCTGCACCTGTAAGGCCTGCAGATGTCCCTCCTGCAAGAAGAGTGAGTGTGGGCCCTCCTCTGGGAACTTGGGGTCTGGGCTGAGGAGGGACCCAGAGCTCAGCAGGCAGGAGCAGGACACTGACCCCACTTCCTACATGTCCTGTGCCCACCCCCCACCCCCAGCACTGAAACAGATTGAGACCCATACAAACCATAAAGATTGTTCAGCCCCAACCTCTCATTCTCGAAAGGTAAACTGGTAAACTGAGCCCATAGAAGTCACATAATAGTGTCAACAATGGATGGGACTAGAATCCAGGTCTCCTTTCTCTGATGCCACTTTGTGACCCCTCCAGAGTCCTGAGTACTTCATACTGAACTTGGTGACCATGTGTAGCTTCTCTGAACCACGTCCTTTGCTGCAGATGCAGCCCAGGGCACACCTGGTCTTCCTGGGACCCGCTCTGTAACTAGTCTGCCTTCTCTCTGACCCTGAAGACTCTCTCACTCCACTGGATGCTTCTGGGGGTGGCCTTCCCTTGGTCCTGAGGCTCTGTCACTGTCTCTCCAAGGCCCTCTGACTATTCTGTACTCACATGGGGCTGTCAGCCTTTTCCTTTTGTCACAGAGCAAATTTCTTAAGATAGCTCTCTATCCTGAAGTCAGAGTCCTCTAGGCCTGGAGGAAGAGCCTGTGGCAGGTCTGCTGTCGGGAAAGGTGTTTTCGTGTAATATTATCTCTGACTTTCACTCTCTCCTTTCTTCCTCAGGCTGCTGCTCCTGCTGCCCTGTGGGCTGTGCCAAGTGTGCCCAGGGCTGTGTCTGCAAAGGGGCCTCGGACAAGTGCAGCTGCTGCGCCTGATGTCGGGGAGAACCTGCCCTAGTTGTCAATAGAGCAACCATGACAAATTTATATATATTATTTTTTCATACAATCTGACCTGGTGCTACATTACCTTTTTCTATGAGACATGTGATTTCTAGTAAAGTTGTTGACTTTATTCTGGCTCTGTCTTCCTTTGTTTGTCTTGGACAAAGACACTTCATGCCTACGAGGACTGGGGGTGGAGGTGGGGAATGGACTAGAAGTGCAGAGATCTGGGCTTGGGACCAAATATTAGCCCCTAACACACTGAGGGTCTTAGCAGGTCAGGCTACCTCTCAGAGCTTCGGTTTCTCAGTTCAAAAGGAAAACGCTGTCCACATGACACAACGATATTGGGCAGGTACGGGTTCCCCTCTATTCTCACTGTGAGTATTGATGGCTCAGAAACTTCAGTTTTTATTAAATTCTGTGGGGATTTGTGACAACCTCAGTCCTCGGTGATGTGAATCTTCAAAAGTACTCACAGGGGACGCTATTTAACGCTACTCTCGTTTGATTTCCATGTTTTAGCTTGCTTCTAAAACACTAAAATGACCTGTTTTTATTTTCTACCACACTTTTATTTTGAAAAATAAAAAATGAATTACTAAAAAATTGTTAAAATCTACAGTATGTAAAACTTACTTTAGGATTCAAAACATAATAAGCAACATTAATATATGAAGATGATAACTTTTAAAAGTTTGTGATTTTTATGTTCATTGAAGACGTTCATGAGCCCTAGAAACACTTTACAAATGCCCCCACTGTGTGAGCAAACACACCTGAGATGCTGGGCTTGGCATCCTCAGAGGGAACATCAGTCTTGGCTTGGCCAGTTCCAGTGACAAGACACCTGTTTTTCCTGAGAGCTCCCTGTGCTGACCTGGCTCTGAATCTTTGAAAATTCCTCCCTAAGTCAGGCTGAAATCCACCCTTCCTTGAAATTTAGCCCTTTGCTACTGGAAAGAGTGTCCCTGATACTTGGTACCAGATGGAGGACTTCTATGTCTTCCTCGGCACGTGATGGCTATTCTACAGTCTGAAGGGCCCCGTGGTGTTTATCAGGGAGCAGTGTGTGCTGCCATGCGTGCGCGCTATGTCGTTTCAGTCCTGTCTGACTCTGCCATCCGATGGACCAGCCTGCCAGGCTCCCATGTGCTGAGTGAATGGTAATCCATTCCAGGTGTCTCACCCCCTGGCGGTCGCTGGAGGGAATTACTATTTGATGTTCAAGAGAAAGGGGAGTCTTGTGATTCAGAACTCAGGATGTAGATTGCCTACATGTGCCCAGTGTGAAGAGCCAGCCCGTGCTGAGTGCATGGGTATGGGGGGGCGGGTGTCAGGCATCCTTGCAAACAGTCACTTTGCCACTTCCTGACAGAGGCAAGTTATTGATACTCTGGGATTCCGTTTCCTCCTTCCTATAAAAAAGATTAAAGGACTCCCCTGGTGGTTCAGGGGTAAAGAATCCACTGCCAATCCAGAAGACACAGGTTGGATCATTAATCCGGGAAGATCCCACATGCCACGGAGCATGTAAGCCTCCTG
Organism: Tragelaphus eurycerus; assembly: GCA_935064755.1. Taxonomy (NCBI): domain Eukaryota; kingdom Metazoa; phylum Chordata; class Mammalia; order Artiodactyla; family Bovidae; genus Tragelaphus; species Tragelaphus eurycerus. Next base: position 13,217,418 of record CAKXYN010000057.1, read on the forward strand.
ACCAGCTGACAACTGATGAGCATGTGCGCTAAGCCTGTGGTCCCCAGCGAGGAGCCACTGCAACGAGGAGTCCACGAACTGCAACTAGAGAAAGCCTGAGCACAGCAAGGAGACCCAGCACAGCCAAATATAAATAATTAACTTAAAAGATGCTATTTCAATGTGGGGGAATAAATGAGACAGTGGCTTGGTTCTAAGCACAGGCTTCGTGAGTGGTGTCCATTATGATATCCATATCCACACTGACATTAATCCAGCTCCCAATAGGCACCTGGAGAAAGGCTCATTGTTTTGCAACCATGCTCAGGGTGAGGCCACAGGCGGATAGGAACCTTGCTTATCCAGTGCCCCTAGGGCCTGTGCATGTCCTTCAGTAAGCCCCACAGAGTAAGTCACTGTCCCACCATTTGAACAAACTCAGTGGACCTGCAAGGTCTGCAGTGACTGCTAGTTACAAAGAGGTAAAAGAACTTGCCTAAAGTCACACAGTCCACAGTCAGAAGATTGAACCTAAACTACCGTCTCACCTCCTGGCCTGGCCATGCTGTGTTGATGATGATGCCACTGGATGCTGACCCTGCCTCTCCTTATTCAGAGCTGCAAGGGTGCTCAGAGACAGTCCAGTTGTGCTCCTGGCTGGAGAGACGGGAAGATGAAGCCAGAGAGCTCACCGAGTATGCAGAGGGTTCTGACTGCCACCTCAGTGCTCCCCCCCAGGTGCTCATGTCCTCACCTGTCCGGGGATGGCATGGTGCCTGGTGCGGGGTGAGGATGCCTGGTGCGGGGTGAGGAGAGGAGGCTGCGGTCAGCCTGCGAGAGTGTCAGTCCAACCTGTGTCACTTGGTGTCAGGTAACCGCTCTGGGCCTCAGCCTCCTCTACTCTAAAGCGCAAAATAATAGTGTCTGGCTCTCAGGATGAAAGAATGTAATACATGGGCAGACTGTCAAAGTATGTTTGGCACTTAGTGAGTATCTATAATATCACCTAGTTATTTATTATGATTATTAGCATAAGAACCATTTTCCTCTTTCCAGAGAATCAAGCAAGGACAGGAGGCTTAGCTCTGGGTTCTGTGTCATCCTCATCAACCCTGTGAGCATGTGACCAGTTCCCCTGAGAGGGTTGCCCTCCATTCAGGAAAAGAGGAATTGACCCTAGAGATAGAAGGCCATGAAGAAGACAGTGTGGTTCCTCCTAACAGATACTGAAGGATCCTGCCCTTTCTGCTGTCACCTGCCTCAGGATTTCCTTATCATTTTCTTTTCAATGATTCATATTTTCTTGGGTATATCATATGAAATAGAGTTATATGAAAATTTCATTATATGAAAAATGACCACTATTGGAAAGGAGAGTAAGGGCATAGCCAGAAAATCATATGTACATTCCTTTCCTTTCTCATGTATCACTCCCAGGATTGAGCCTTACACAGTGAGAAGTGCTGAACACAGTTCTGGCTCAAAGGGAGGCTTTCTCACTGACTTTCTCTTTCAATTGGGAAGTGACAAAAAAACCAGAAAGGACTAACTCCCCAGCACTGGGAGCCTGCCTGAGTAGCCTCCTTGTACTGTGTGCGGTTTTGCCTTTGAGAAAGGCAGTTGTAACTAGTATTTCCCTTTGGGGTTACTGTGAGAATTCAAAGAGCAAAAGTAATTAACAAGGCTTGGCACAGTCTCCAAGGTGTGTAATTACCAGGAGATTGTCAGCAATACTAACAGGGTAATACCCACTGGTCTTTCCTACTGAATGCCAGGTCTGCCTATCTCCAGGGGGGCGGGGGTGCGGGGGACGTCCTATGATTAGGGAACCTCCATCCTGGAGTACAGAGGCCCCGTTACAGTTGAGGGAAGCCGCTGGAAAACTGAGGCAAAGGGGCGCCTGAAGGCAAAGAAACGCGCCATTGTCTCTTCAGGAAAGGAAAATGGAAGTGAGGACCAGAGGCCTAAGGAAATGCGGGTTGTGGGGCTGTTACAGGAGACGCTACAGGAAACCTGCAGCGAAAAGACCAGGGTGGGGACCGAGACAGGCCATGCCTGGGGACCCTGGGGAAGGGGAAATGGTGGCAAGGGTAACGTCCACCTTGGGTCTGGGGCACCCACTCCCCGGCCGCAGCCAAGCGGGACAGGAGGGAGCGGGAGGCGGGGGTGGTTCACTGGCTCCAGGCAGGGGCGACCGGGGTCTGTGGCGGGGAAGCCGCGAGGACACAGGATCCTTGTTCCTAGACGCCGGGGAACAGGTGGCTGCTCACGTGGCGAACACGGGGACGGGCGGCCGGGGAGGCTGGGACACCGCTTACTGCTGGGCACAGGGGCCCCTGGCTCCAGTCGGCACCCAAGTGGAGCCGCGGGCTCTGCCCCGGCGCTGCGGGCGGGGCGGGCGCAGGGGGGAGAGGCCTCTGCGGCGGGCCCCTGGTCTCCGAACGCGGGACTGGCTCTGGGCTCCAAGGCCTCCCACCGACCAGTGGGTCTGCTTCACCACTGCTTCGGACATTGGACCTCGCCTTTCCTCCTGATGGAACCCAAGTGCTCCTGCCCCACTGGTGAGGGACCCTTGGATTTGAGCCCTACTGATGCCTGCTTCCCAGTAACTGGACGGCGGGTCCCTAGGGTTGCAGAAAGGAGTGTGTGGAGTTTGATCACAGGGGGACCTTGTTACTTACTGGTCTAGGAATGTCTTCCCAGCCAGGTTCCTGAGAGTATTTCGGGCGCCCTTGGCATCTATTCTAAATGTGAGGGCACCGAGGCACCACACTGTCCTTCTTCCCCTCACCCAAGGGTTCAGGGACAGCAAGACCAGGACCCAGTCCTACGTGAAAGGCTTGGAGCTACTAGGCTTTGATGGCCGGAGGGGACATGGTGCCTCTTGGGGTTCAGGACATAGACCTGGCCCCCAGCCCCCATCAGCCTGGGCTGAGTCTGGAGCCTGGGGCCTTCCCTGGGAAGGGGATCTTCTTTCCTGGGACCCAAAGAGGGGAGCTGGGGCTTCTCCATCTGCCCGAGTGGAGGGGAACTCTCCCAGGGCTGGTCCTGACCCAGCAGGAGGGCCCTGCTGATGGCTGCGTGGCTCCTCCTCCCCCCTGCTCACTGCTGGCCTTTCCCTTCCTGTCTGGCGCCTCCTGCAGCTGCACTGGTTCCTGCTCCTGCAAGGCCTGCAGATGCCCCTCCTGCAAGAAGAGAAGAGTGCAGGGCCTCCTCTGGAAACTTGGGGGCTGAGCTGAGTCCTAGGAGGGACCCAGAGCTCAGCAGGCGGGAGCAGGACACTGACCGCATTTCCTGGAACCTGCCTCAACGGGAACTGATTCTGAATCACCTGGAATCACCTTGGAGATGACTGAGCATCAAGCTCTCACTAGGAATGGGGAAACGGAGGCATGGACGGTCCCAACCAAACAGACTCAGACTCATCACTAGACCTAGTTCTGCTTCCTCCTGATTCAGGTTTCTGAATCCTCTCATGGGGTGAAGCACCTTAGGGACATGAGCTAGTGATCATGTGTGGCTTCTCTGACCTGGTTCTGCCCTTTCCTGTAGAAGCAGCTCAGACCATCCCTATTCCCACTGGGAGGTGCTCTGTGAAGGTCATGGCCTCCACCTTGACCTGGAGGACATTCTTTCTTAAGTGATGGCTCTGGGAGCTGGCTTTCTTTTGTCCCCAGAGGCCCTGGTCACTGTGTCTCTGAGGCCCTGTGCCCTGTCCTGGGCAAACATGGGGCAGGAAAGCTTAACCTGGTAACTGACAGCAATGATGTCGGGACAGCGGACTCCATGAAACTCAGGATCTGGGCGTCAGGGCAGCTTGTGTCAGGCCTGCTGGTGGGAAGGGTGTTGCTGGGTAACGTGTGCTCTGACGTTACCTTGCCATTGCCTCTCCAGGCTGCTGCTCCTGCAGACCTGTGGGCTGTGCCAAGTGTGCCAGGGCTATATCTGCAAAGGGGCCTCGGGCAAGTGCAGCTGCTGTGCCTGACGTAGAGGAGACCCTGCCCCACGTGTCCACAGAGCAACCAGGACAAACCTGCAGTTTATTCTTTTTCATACAACCTGACTTGACACCACGTTCCTGTTCCTATGAAGTTCCTGAGTGGAAATAAAATTGTTGACTTTATTCTGGCCCTGTTTTCCTTTGTTTGTCTTGGACACAGAAACTTCATGACCATGAGGACTGGGGTGACGAACTGGAGTGGAAGCCCAGAGACCTGGGTTCTGGACCAGATAGTAGCCCCCTCATACCCCTATTCATTGTGGTCACCTCTCATATCTTCAGCTTCTCAGCTCAAAATGAAAGCATCGTCCAGATGATTAGGGCATCAATGGCAGGATTCATTCTATTGGTGTTAAGAGTATGGTTTACAGAGAAAGTTTTCAATTCCTCATTTTCCTTTTCTGGGAATCCTTGCAAACTCAGTTTTGGTGAGAGTCTGGAAAACTACTTGGAGGTGATGAAATCCAACACACCTCTTGCTTGACATCTACACAGGGCTGGGCTTCTAAAACACCATGCTATGCTATGCTATGCTAAGTCACTTCAGTCGTGTCCGACTCTGTGTGACCCCATAGACAGCAGCCCACCAGGCTTCCCCATCCCTGGGATTCTCCAGGCAAGAACACTGGAGTGGGTTGCCATTTCCTTCTCCAATGCATGAAAGTGAAAAGAGAAAGTGAAGTCGCTCAGTCACGTCCAACTCTTAGCGACCCCATGGACTGCAGCCTACCAGGCTCCTCCATCTGTGGCATTTTCCAGGCAAGAGTACTGGACTGGGGTGCCATTGCCTTCTCCGAAAACACCATGGGGGAAAAAAAATCTATTTTTTTTAACACCACAGTTTTAAACTTAGGTCAATAAAAGGATTTCTAAAAATTTTTTTGAAACAAAATATATCAAACCCATTTTTCCTTCAACAGATACATTCACCTAAATATGTGAAGAACAAATTACTAGCATTAAAAATGTTTATAAGCTGCACGTATATTCACTGAAGGTGTGCACCTGTTCTGGATACACTTCAGCAAAGCCCCCTGTATGGATTACACGTGCCTGGTGGGGCTCTCCTCCCCTCCTCCTCATAGGGAACAGAAGTTTTGGCTTTCCTGGTGCTGCTGACAGAACCCCTGACAAGTCCTTGCAGTGGCCTGACTGAATCTTTGCAAATTCCTCCCTAGGTCAGGCTGAAAGCTGCCCTTCCCTCAGAGCTAGTGGAAATCCACATACTGACTTGAATTTGAAGGGAATTTGCTAGCCATTGTCAAGGAAGGGTGAGTGTGACTTGGTTACAAAGGAAGGATTTCATGTTTTCCTCTGTTTGCTGTTGTTTATTCAGCGGTAGGAGAGCTTGGCAGAGAAGGCGATGGCACCCCACTCCAGTACTCTTGCCTGGAAAATCCCATGGACGGAGGAGCTTGGTGGGCTGCCGTCCATGGGGTCGGGAAGAGTCGGACACGACTGAGTGACTTCACTTTGACTTTTCACTTTCATGCATTGGAGAAGGAAATGGCAACCTACTCCAGTATTCTTGCCGGGAGAATCCCAGGGACGGGGAAGCCTGGTGGGCTGCCGTCTCTGGGGTTGCACAGAGTCAGACATGACTGAAGCGACTTAGTAGCAGCAGCAGTAGCAGCCGTGGGAGAGCCTGGTGGTGTTTACTAAGGAGCAAGATTTGCCAAGTGAATATAATCGATTCCAGGTGTTCCGCCCCCTGGTGTTTGCTGGAGGGAATTGCTACTTGATGTTCTAACCAAGAGAAAGGGATTCTGCAGTGGCTGAGGGGTAAAGAACCTGCCTGTCGATGCAGGAGACGTGTGTTCGATCCCTGGGTTGGGAAGCTCCTCTGGAGAATGAAATGGCAACCCACTCCAGTAGTCTTTCCTGGAGAATCCCATGAACAAAGAAGCCTAACCGTTTATAGTCCATGGTTGAGAAGAGTTGGACATGACTTAGTCACATAAGAATAACAAGTACTACCTGTTAACAGCATTTCTCACGGGTCCCTTATTGGGGTCCAGGGAGAAGGGCCTGCAATGAGTGTAAACCTCCCTATGGGTCCGTGCTCCTGAGGACTGTATACTCCCATACTTGGCCACCATCAGCCTTCAGCAAGTGATTCACATTTTAGACTCATTCTACTCACACGTGCAGTGACTCCATCTTCCACCTGTTGGCAGATGGTCAGCCAATTTTCACGTCCCATCTTTCCTCCACAGAGCCCATTTTCCTGACACTTCAGGGTAATGGTTTTCCTTATAGCCTCTCTGAAACAGTCAGAAAAGGTCATGACTTTAAGGATAATATAATTTTTTATGTTAAGGTGGGAGTGGCATTTCTTAGAGATTTCTACAGCCCAGGAGAAGCCAGAAATCACCCCAGGCATTCTGAGAGACAGTTTTCAGGTGACACTTCAGGGACTCACTCCAAGGTGGTCACTGCTTGGCCCTGACGTGGTCCAGGCCGCAGAGAGGGTTCATATGAGTTGTTGGAAGAGATGGCCCAGGGAGGGGCCTGGAAGGATAACACGTAAGTTGAAGAAAGCATTGTAGACCTGTGGGAGGGCCAGTAAGGGACAGGCAGCCATGCCACATGTCGCCATGCCCCGTTCCCCTCTTTCCCAGCCCAGGACACCCTGTCTGTGTCGCCTCCATCTCTACAGGCAGCTCCGCATGGAGGAGGGGGACACGACACTCTGGTCCCCCACACCCTCTCACTGGCGCTGTGGATGGCCCTAAGACATGGAGCGATGCAGCGGCCCCCTCAGCACCTCCCAGGGCCCAGCCCGCTCCACTCTGCACGTCCAGAGGTCAAGCCAGAACGGCCAGAGCACCTTCCTGCCAATGGTGCCCACTGCCTTCATCCTTCTCTCACTGAGGAGGATGACTTTATTCCAGTCCAAGACAAAGACATTGACTTGGTCTCCAAAAGAACATTTATTTCCAAATTGAGGCCACAGAAATAGAAACTCCCCCTCTTTGACCTCTGCCACTCCCATTGGATAATTCCTCAGACTCCATAATAAGATGCCTCTTTGGCACATAAACACTTCTAGAGAAACCTCCATCTGGGGACCCAGTCGAGCCTCCTGCTCACAGCTCAACATGTTTTAAGTGTGGTGCCTTCTTTGCCTCCTCCCTGGAAAGAAGCTCGTTCCAGAAAGCCACTTCCTTGTCTTTCAGCTTCTCGGCCCCCCGAGTGTTGACGCCAATCTGAAGGTACCCTTCTTTATGATCATATACCGGCCAATGGGGAAGCCCCTCCCCATTGGGGTTCCTGAAACAAATCAATAGAAATTCACCAAAGCAACAATGTGGTCCCAACAGCCCTCTGAGATGGTCAGGGACCTCGTGGCTTCATTTCTGGCAAAGGCTCATATTCTGCCAGAGACAGGAGGCTGACCATGTCCTGGGCAGCCAGTCCATCACAGGGAGCTCTCATGTCAGAGGTCACATGGCCGGGCTTTTGACCATCACATGTTGGAAGCTCCCCCACCCAACAGACATGCCCTGTTCCTTCCCAACCCCGCTCCATGTCTGCCAGAAGCTCACCCATTCCTAGCAAAGTTGGCCCAGAATTTCATCACCATCTTGCTGAGATTGATCTCCTCTTCTGAGGCACCATCTGTGAGGAGGAGACAAAGCCATTGCTACTTGAAGTGTGGTTCGTGGGCAATAGCAGCCCTTGAGAACTTGCTAGAAATTCAGAAAAGGGGCCCTTACTCCAGACCTACTGAGTCAAAACCTGCATTTTAAGAAGATCTTGGGTTATTCAAACACACTTTAAGCTTGACTGTCACCTTCTGACACTGGACTCAGTGCAAACGGGTTCTGCTAGACTAACCCCATCTCCCAGGATGCTCTCCTTTGGGTCTTTTCTCAGCTTCCTTGACCCACACACGTTTTTACAGAATCTGAAAAATAACCAAGCTGCAAGACCCCCAAATAGTCATCCATCAGGAAGTGTGCAGAGGCACAGCCCTGGGTGTGTCACACACAAGTTGTCTATAACTGCTGATGGTGAAGACATTAAAGACTTAAGGACACTTGTGAGTGGTATTCCTTAAAATATTATAATTTAAATTATATTTATTTTTAAAAGATATGAGCTTTAGATGGATGGTTGGATATACAGGCACACACACTTAGTCCTTGTTCAAGGTTAACAGCAGTTCTAACCTTACTCTCACTCACATTCTCATATGCTCTTACGAGTGTGGAGTGAGTGGTGGCCTTCTAGTCCTGAGCACGGCCCTGTGGGTGACCCTGCATTTAAGAAGATCTTGGGTTATTCAGGCACACTTTAAGCTTGACTTGCTGATGCCCAGGTTTGGATTTTTAGAGCGACCATGTGTGAAGGCCCAAGGATATTCATTCTCTATCACATACATTAGAGCCAGAAAAAGGCTGGGAGTCTTTGTCCTTCAATGCTGTTTTGGTGAAAGTAAGACCTGGAGAGAAGGAGGAACTGTCCAAGGTCACCAAATCAAAACTTGAACCCCAATCTTCTAACTCCAAGCTTATAGTCATCAAAGGGCCATCACCTTTCAGAAAGGGAGCCCCGAAGACAGAGAAGAGCTCATCCCCGTGGTCTCCTATCACCGTCTTTGGTTTCAACTTTGCCAAGAAGCTTGGGCGATAATGAAACTCATACATGTAGGTTGGGGCTCCAGCATCTGTAAGACATGGATTCATACACAGTTCATTTCAGCAGATGCACACCTGCCTGGTATTGAGGTCTTGAGAGGGCGTGAGCAATCAGGAAATTGATGGCACACCTGGTTCTGAGTGACAACAACAATAGTGTCAGCAGCTGCCCACTGTGAGAACCAACTGTGTGCCGGATGCTGTGTGTCCCTGCAGGAAGCCCCTGGTTATTAGCACAGTAGAGAAAGAGTTTGGGAAAAATTCTATGACTTAAGGGTGTATTAGTGGTGGAGGTAGAACTAGATGGAGCCAAGTGTTTATTGAATGAATGAATAAATGTTGAAACTCTGAGGAAATTGATTCAAAATAACTATCATTATAGAGGCCTTGGGTCAATACGTGTAAACGTCTCTGCCTGCCCATGCACCGACACACTAGAATGTCTAGATACATACAGTTTATGTACACAGAAATACTACTACATTTCACTGATACGAGTGTGCTAAGGTATTTCAGTCTTGTCTGACTCTTTGCCACTCTATGGACTATAGCCCCCCAGGCTTCTCTGTCCGTGGGACTCTCTAGGCAATAATACTGGAGTGGGTTGCCATGCCCTTCTCCAGGGGATCTTCCCAACCCAGGGGATCTTCCCAACCCAGGGATCAAACCAGCATCTCTTATGTCTCTTGATTCTTTACCATTAGCGCCACTTGGGAAGTCCACATTTCTTTGAGAGCGGGTTACTTTTCATTCCTGTGGAGAATACCTGCAGCAAAACAGGTGCCTTCGATTCTGCCTATTTTTGAGCGTTTCCAGTGTTTTTCTCCAGAGAAGGCAATGGCATCCCACTCCAGTACTCTTGCCTGGAAAATCCCAGGGGCAGGGGAGCCTGGTGGGCTGCAGTTCATGGGGTCGCTAAGAGTCGGACATGACTGAGCTGACTTCACTTCCACTTTTCACTTTCATGCATTGGAGAAGGAAATGGCAACCCACTCCAGTGTCCTTGCCTGGAGAATCCCAGGGGCGGGGGAGCCTGGTGGGCTGCAGTCTATGGGGTCGCACAGAGTCGGACATGACTGAAGTGACTTAGCAGCAGCAGCAGCAGTGTTTTTCTCACCTACTAAGAGTGAAGCAAATTCAAGGAAATTCAAGTTGCTAGCCTGAAAGTGCAGATTTAAATACAAACCTATTCAGAAGAGGACAATTTACTCCCTGTGTCCCAGGAAACCTCAACCCAGTATTTCCTTTTTGTCCATCCTCTCACATGTCTTGCTTCCTGCGTGGCTCAGGGAGTGTGCAGCAGTGGCAGAAGGGAGAAGGGGCTGAGGAAGGGGACAGTCCCTCTCTCCTGGCCTCTCTCCTCGCTTCCCCTCTCCCCTCTCTCCACCCTCTCTTGAAGCCCAAAGAAGATGTTACTTTTTCTGCTGATGCTTCAGCAGAGATGCTGATCTTGCTCCTTCAGGGCTAACTCGTGGGCCCCCCACCTGGGGAGCTCTGTGCTTTGCATTGATCATTATGCCACAGCCGGTGACTGTAATGGGGAAGGGTCAGGCTCCAAGGCAGACTGGTGTGGAATATCATAATCTCTCCCTGCTTTTTGACACTATCACATTTGGAAAATGCAGAAAAAAGGAAAACAAACAAAACGATCACTTATAATCGCACCACTCAGAGAAACCTCTGCTGATATTTTAGCACTTATATATAAAATATAAGGGTATTACTGGATATGTAGTTTTGTAATGACTATAATAATTTCTTTATATTATTAAATATTTGTCCACTCTATGGTGTAACAATCCTGGCAGGAGGATGTAGAATAATTTAGTTGCCCCCTTTTTCCACCCCAACATGTCACCCTTAGTTTAGCAAGAGGTGTTGTTTGGAAGAAACACTCCTTCCATGGTTCCATAATCCACAAGCTAAACAGGTGCTTCAGGGTCAAGCAGAAACTGTTGTGACAAGGGTATTTACTCTCGCCTCTGCCACTCAGAAGTGTCAGAGGACGTCACTGGAGGTCAAGTGGTTAAGATTCCACACTTCAACGGCAGGGGGCGCAGGTTAAGTGCTGCGTTAAAGGCATTAAAATGCTCCTACAGCCCAGCTTAATAGTTTCACTTCTAAAAAACCAACGCCAAGAAATTGATTTGAGACTTGGCTAAAGATATGCACACGAGGCTCAGTACAATGCTGTGTATAGTATTAAAATGAGCAGCTTGGCTAAATATCCACTAGGACAGGGACACTGAAGGAAATTTAATCCTTCATGCCATGAAATATGGCACCCCACCCCAGTACTTTTGCCTAGAAAATCCCATGGACGAAGGAGCCTGGTAGGCTCCAGTCCATGGGGTCGCTAACAGTCGGACACGACTAAGCGACTTCACTTTCACTTTTCCCTTTCATGCATTGGAGAAGGAAATGGCAACCCACTCCAGTGTTCTTGCCTGGAGAATCCCAGGGGTGGGGGAGCCTGGTGAGCTTCCGTCTATGGGGTCACACAGAGTCGGACACGACTGAAGTGACTTAGCAGCAGCAGCAGCAGCCATGAAATAATTGAGATTTTCCAAATTGAGGAAATGACAACACAGTGTTCCGTGAACAATATAATAATTAATTTTAAAATTATACATAAGATATGGAAAGATTAATCAAAGAAAATATGTCAAAACTTTATAGCTGATACTTTAGGTGAAGGAATTATGAGTGATGCATAGTTGCATCTGCATATGTTCCCTTATTTTCAAAAAATTCTACAACGGTAAGATTGAACTTCCTGATGTTCAAGCTGGTTTTAGAAAAGGCAGAGGAACCAGAGATCAAATTGCCAACATCCGCTGGATCATGGAAAAAGCAAGAGAGTTCCAGAAAAACATCTATTTCTGCTTTATTGACTATGCCAAAGCCTTTGACTGTGTAGATCACAATAAACTGTGGAAAATTCTGAAAGAGATGGGAATACCAGACCACCTGATCTGCCTCTTGAGAAATCTGTATGCAGGTCAGGAAGCAACAGTTAGAACTGGTCATGGAACAACAGACTGGTTCCAAATAGGAAAAGGAGTACGTCAAGGCTGTATATTGTCACCATGTTTATTTAACTTCTATGCAGAGTACATCATGAGAAATGCTGGACTGGAAGAAACACAAGCTGGAATCAAGATTGCTGGGAGAAATATCAATAACCTCAGATATGCAGATGATACCACCCTTATGGCAGAAAGTGAAGAGGAACTAAAAAGCCTCTTGACGAAAGTGAGAGTGGAGAGTGAAAAGATTGGCTTAAAGCTCAACATTCAGAAAACGAAGATCATGGCATCTGGTCCCATCACTACATGGGAAATAGATGGGGAAACAGTGGAAACAGTGTCAGACTTTATTTTTCTGGGCTCCAAAATCACTGCAGATGGTGACTGCAGCCATGAAATTAAAAGACGCTTACTCCTTGGAAGGAAGGTTATGACCAACCTAGATAGCATATTCAAAAGCAGAGACATCACTTTGCCAACAAAGGTTCGCCTAGTCAAGGCTATGGTCTTTCCTGTGGTCATGTATTGATGTGAGAGCTGGACTGTGAAGAAGGCTGAGCGCCGAAGAATTGATGCTTTTGAACTGTGGTGTTGGAGAAGACTCTTGAGAGTCCCTTTGACTGCAAGGAGATCCAACCAGTCCATTCTGAAGGAGATCAGCCCTGGGATTTCTTTGGAAGGAATGATGCTAAAGCTGAAACTCCTGTACTTTGGCCACCTCATGTGAAGAGTTGACTCATTGGAGAAGACTCTGATGCTGGGAGGGATTGGGGGCAGGAGGAGAAGGGGACGACAGAGGATGAGATGGCTGGATGGCATCACTGACTCGATGGATGTGAGTCTGAGTGACCTCCGGGAGTTGGTGATGGACAGGGAGGCCTGGCGTGCTGCGGTTCATGGGGTCTCGAAGAGTTGGACACGACTGAGCGACTGATCTGATCTGAAGATTAATTAATATTCAGAAAATGCTTTTTTCTTTTAGAGTAACACGTTTTTAATCAAAAAGAGATTGAGGGAAATACAACAATGAAAACATAACATTGATAAACTCCAAGAAGTGCTGGCAATAAGACCCTGAATTCAAAGTCGTGAAATGTCAGGTACATATATGACTGAGTCTCTCTGCTGTCCATCTGAAATGATCACAGGATGGGTAACCGGGTACACTCCAAAATAAAATCAAAAGTGTAAAAAACAGAATAAAAAAAAAAAAAGTCATGAGAAGTCAGATAAAAGAAAACTCAAGCCTAGCATGGCTGGAGCGGCACAGATACAGACAGCGATAACTAATATCAGACACACAGCAAGAGGCAAGACCAAGTACATGAAATATTTGACTCCAGGCAGCCCCTGGCTGGTCATCAGGACCTTAGGAAGGAGAAAGTGGTAGCTAGAACCTCCAAATTAGTGAATGTTTGGGGACAGAATATGTCAGCTGTAGCTACATCGTATTTGTTTATAAAGTCTCCAAGTTTAAAACCCTCTTAGCATGGTTATTCAGAGAGGTCTGGATCAAAGCGCCATCTCCTGGCTTGTGGACTAGGTGAGTGAGGGCTCCAGGAAAGGAAGGGTCCTGTGAGGAACTCAAAAGGTACCCAAAAGGATCACCTCTTCTCCAGGTGGGCTCATCATCCCTGATCTCACACCCCACACACAGACTCGGGTCAGCATTGGAAGGTCCTGTGGTAGACACAGTACACACTGGCATAAACTTAAGTTGGCCGCAGACATTGACATTTACCAGATCACCTGCTCCTACTCTTCCGGTGCTCAGTCCTTTGCACTTTCTTGGTCCCAGACAACACTCCTTTTATACGGCTGCAGCCCACAGCATGCAGGATATAAGTTCCCTGATCAAGGCTTGAACCCCTGCCCTCTGCCTTGGAAGCACAGAGTCTTAACCACAGATCATCAGTGAAGTCCCCCAGACAACACTCCTGATCCTATGCTTGGCCTCATGCTATCCCCAGCTCCACTGGCTAACAAACTAGTTTGCAGCTAGCTCTGACCTTGGAAGGCTTCTAAGACAAAACCTCAAATATGTGCCCTGTGGCCCCACAGACTACTGTAATTCAGGTGAGGGGCCCCTGGGCAGAGGCTATCGGTGCTTCCCCATGTTCTCTGCTCCCCGGCACACTGGCCTGAGTTCTACCTCCCATATCTGCAGCTCTTTGCCTGAGGTCTTCGGTAGCCAGAGACTGCTCTGCCCACGTGTGCAGAAGGTCAAAGCACCAGGGAATTAACTGCCCTTGGGAATAGCCTTCAACCGATGACTCATGGAATTTGGAGGATAAATAGCCCAACTCTCTTGTCACTGACTGGGGAAAACCCTGAGCCATGTCTTCTGCTGGTTTCCCAGAGCTCCGGGTGTCCATGGTGGATACTCGCTTGACAGCACAGTGTAGACTGACTTTCTTCTCTGTTCATGTCACTTCTCCACTCCTCTATCAGTGTTACCTGGGATCACCCCCTAAATACACTACCTGCATTTAGATCCTTTCTCAGAGTCTGCTTCTGGTGGAAACCAATATAGGACAGTGCCCCAGATGCAATCAGTTTTGGATGGATGACCCTCAGCAGGTTCCACCTGTGTGCTTGTGCCGAGGTCCAGGCAGGAGTCAGTGATGGTGGCGTGGCGGGGACCTCTTCTTGTTCAGTGTGCGAGACTCACCTCTGTGGCGACGGGCCACGTTCACAGACGGGACACCAAACATCACATCTCCTATCAAGTCCAGGAACAGGCCTTTCTTTTTGACAGGGTCGTCTGTCCCTCCTAAATACTTGTCAGTGGCCACTGGAGCCAGTTCCTCAGGAATGCTCTGAAATAGATCGAGTGAAAGTAACCACTGTTAAAATTAAATACACAATGGAGGCCAGACTTGTCAATTATCTGTGCAGACAAAACCATTTATGCCATAGAAACAAAACTGTAGCTTTTCATGCACATAAGCAAAATCTAATTTAGGTTATTTTTTTTGTAAAACTCTCTGACAGTCACAAAATAAACAAGTCATCTCCCTAAAATGGCATGAGATAACCACTTTTAATCAGCCCTTTGCTACCTGAAAATCACTGAAAAAGTGAACAACTTCCTTATTTTCACTTTAGAAGCCATGCTGTAACTTCACACCCCTGAGTTCCTGTGATTCCTGGCCTCTTACCAGGATGGGGTAGGAATGCCACACGAGCGATGTGGCCGTCTTCTGGTCCAGCTTGTCTTCAGAGAGTGGATATCTCATGATCTATTAAAACAAAGGTTAAGCAATTGTGAAATCATAGGTAACGGCAGGAAAAACCAAAGTGACCAAGAGAGCATCTAATGCAGGCTGAAGGTCACTTTGTCATGTCTTGATGGCTTGGGTCTTTCTTTGATAAGTTGGGTAAAATCAATGAATCAAATGAACTTTCATACCCAGAGATCAAGGAGTGCAAAGAGAATAATGTAAGAATAATGTAATTGTTAACAGAAGCTGTCCAGTCTTTGTGTGTATGTTCACACACACACAAGCAGATACACGTGTGCATGCTCAGTCTCTAGGTCGTGTCTGACTCTTTGTGACCCCCTGGACATTCCAGTCTCTTCTGTCCATGAGATTTTCCAGAATACTGAAGTGGGTTGCCATTTCCTATTCTAGGGGGATCTTTCTGACCCAGGGATCAAACCCACATCTCATCTGGCAGACAGATTGTTTATTACTGAGCCACCAGGGAAGCATATACATACATACATATGTACACATGCACACACAGACATATATATATATATGTACACACACACACAGAGTTAGACCACACAGAGTCCCACAGTGGTCATCAAGACAGAAAGGGAAGGTTTCAGCCAGCCTAGTGTTAAAGTGGAAGGCTCTGGGGCAGAGGACACAGCTCCACAAATACCCTTCCATGTCAGATAACTAAGAAAGCCCCAAGTACTGCCATTATGATTTTGGTCCTTCCGTAAAACTTCTGAAAATGTGCTGAAGAACCACAGAACTCTGCACATAACGACTCCATCAAAACTCTGTCCTAAGAGACTTGACCAAACTCCAGGACAGCTACAGGAAGCTTAAGGCCATGTCCCCAGGATGGCTGCAGGCCCCCTTAAAGAGCTCTGGGCTGCCAGGAGATTTTACTGTTTGTTCCAGCCAACACCGTGAAACCCATCTTAGAGCAGTTACTTTAGAAACCTTGTAATTTTAAATCTAATCTTTGCCCCTTTAGATGTAACTTTTCCACCCCAAGCTGTTTGATCAAGGATCTGAGAGCCATCTCTATGAAAAACAAACATGCAGGGGATAATTTTTGCTCTCTCCTCCAGTCCCTGTGAGATGATAAAGCCTAACTTCAGTGGGGGCCTTGATTCTACTTACACCACTGCCTCCTGTCATAAAGACAGAAGTTTGTTTCTTCTCCAGATAAATGCCAGCTAACAAATCCAGGTGGTCCAGTCACATGGACAATCCACCCCACCCCACCCCACTCCCACCCACTCCTTAAATAAGCTCCAGGCTTTCATTTCAGGGATTGGATTCAGTTCACGATGTATCTTTTCCCTAGAGCAGGGGTGTAACTGAATCAAATCTGTTACCACGTCACTTAGTGTCTGGCTTTGTTTATCTTTGGCAGAAGGGAAAGTACTTCCTAACTTTTGAAGTCAATTTTGACCCAGGAAGATGCAGTTTCCTCTGACTCTTTCCGTGAGATGACTGAGAGCATGTGTGCAGGAGTGGGGCGGATTAGTGGAGAAAGCATGAAAACAGCAAGCCCGAGGGGAGAGGCTGCAGGTCCCAGGCCTCACTTTCCAGAACTCCCGAGCCCCTGGCCCCGTCCAGGTCTTGGGTTTTTCATCTGCCCAGTGATGATCTCCACCAGCCCTCCCGGAACCAACATTTCAGGATCCATGGATGGGAGGACAATCACAGAGTGTGTCGGGATGTGGGTCCCCAGGGCTACATCTCCCAGATGACAGTGTGGACCATCGGAGATGGTTTCCATGGAAATGTCAACTTTTGTATGACGGAGACAGCTGGCCTGGTCCCAGAGAGGGGTCTGCAGAAAGAAGGGTCCTGTGACCAGAGATATGAGGGGTGATGAGGCCACAGATGGGAGGGGTGATATGATGGGCAGGGGAGACAAGTCTATGAGGCCTGCGCTTCCTCACCAAAGGCAGAAGCCAGCCAAACTCTTGCTTGTTGATTCCGATGATGTAGGGAATGGTGTTGAAGTTCTTTTCAGCCAGCATCTCTTCTGGCATCTTTGGCAGCAGCACTCCGTCAACCACGGTGGGCAGGAAAGGATGGTTCTGGGGAAGAGGGCAGAGTACTGTCTGTGCTTCCCCTTCCAGGTCACACCCTCATCCCTGTCTCCACCTGCTGGAGCTCACAACCAGCACGTGGTTGTGGCTGGTGGCTACACGCTCAGGGCTAAGTCTATGGACCCCAGACAGCAGAACTTGACCAGGAGACAGCAATAGTCAGGTTATGGGGGTAAATCTTCACTCAAATTGGTATAAAAGTATGTAATATAATGGGTATTTAATTTGAAAAGCATAATTAATATATCCCTATGCAAGTCTCCATCTACAGTCAGTTCTTGCAAGCACCTCTTTAGGAAACCACCCTCACCAGAAAGCCCCCCATTTTGGGGTCACTTTAGAAAAGCTATAGCGTAACTAACCTTTGAACCAGGCCCCCCGATGCTCTACTCATCTTCAGCCCAAGCACACCTGTAAGATCTTTTAATCACCCAATGCCCTGCCCAGCTTGTTGGTTGTCCCCATAGATCAAAGAAGCAGAAATGAAGAATAAGAAATTCACAGATGATCGGATCTCTGCCCTAGCCAACACATTTGGAATCTCCCCAATATAAGAGCAAGGTAACATCTAGAGGAAGACCAGGAGGTGTCTACAAGCTGCACACCTGCCTGCAGGCGAACAGGGCCGGCGACCACTCTGGACCCCTCATCTCAGGGATGAACTGAGGTGACTTCTCAGTTGCTCCTTAAAAGGTTTCATGGCCAAACAGAAACTTGGTGGTTTTTGGGAGGACACTGAGCCCACCGTCTCCCCAGATTGTGAGCATTCTGATTAAAGGTTGTAATTGGCCAGCAGCAGGAACCCCTCTTGACTTGGTAACATTCTCATTATTCATGATATTTAAGTTCTATAAAGTCACCATGACTCTGATATAGCGAATGCTGAGCCGCTGTGCCAGCAAAATAAGGAATCAGGTTCCTGAGAGCCTCTGGTAACATTTTTTCAACCTTGTTCTGTAAATGTTTCTGTTTAAAGATATCTTATGTAATATATTTATTTCTTATAGATAGTTATATGTAATATTTATTGATAATGAAACACCAGTCAACAAGGGCTCGATGTTTTTCGTCTCAGGGAGGCTGCTGTTGGAGTTTCCTGTGAGACTGGGAGGGGCGTGGTGTCCTGAGGACTGAGATTCCTGGCTCCTTTCCCCACAGATCTGGAAACAGTGCAACTTGCACAGTGAATCAACCCTGCAGGCCCCCAGGAGACGATCCGGGCTCCTCCTGAAGGCTTCTGAAGAGCCCTTTACCCAGTCATCTCCAGTCCCTGCGGTGGAGGTTTCTCATCCACCTTCTCCAAACAGGGCGTTTTAAGGAATGCACACAAGACTAGGGGCTGCCTGGAGACAGGGACTAGAGTTGATGGCAGAGAGCACTAGCCTGGGGGCCGGGGCACAGGTTCTGATCCCATTATATGGTCATCCTAGCTGTGAGACCCAGGAGGTCACAGCCCCTCTCTTGGTGTCAGCACTTAAGACTCCATACAAAGAATTCTTTCATTCTTTTCTAATCATTAACTGAAGCTTAAGGTGATAAGACTTAAAATGTGTAATCAAGAAACCAAAAGTCCTCACCTCTGTAGGGTCTCCATATAAAACAAGAGTGAAAAATTCTGTGAAGACAAAGACAGAGATTGTGGTGAGGAGGCTTCCTGGGAGGAACGCTGACTTCTGTGAGCTGTGCTGAAAGGTATCAAGTGCTCTCTCCTGGCGCCTCCGTGGCTGGGCGGAAAGGAAGTGGGCAGGACACCCTACACCCCTCCCCGCCCCCCACCCTGGGCACCAGCACAGGGAGATTGTGTGGGATGGGGGAGGGGGAGCTCCGCAGAGGACTGTTGTTGGCACCTGCCCTGCCCTCCACCCATTTCCCCTTCTTCTTCCTCCAGGCAACAACACCCCTATTTTCCTTTGGGGAACCCCCTCTTCCCCACTCTCACTCCATGATTGCAGACATCTCTATGTGATCTCAGGTGCACCAAAATCCC
This sequence comes from Tragelaphus eurycerus, assembly GCA_935064755.1. Taxonomy (NCBI): domain Eukaryota; kingdom Metazoa; phylum Chordata; class Mammalia; order Artiodactyla; family Bovidae; genus Tragelaphus; species Tragelaphus eurycerus. The sequence continues at coordinate 13,236,367 of CAKXYN010000057.1, forward strand.
TGAATACAGGGACTACTTCAGGGGTGGACATGTGCCCATGTCAGTTCAGTAGAGTTTATCCAAATTTTTGCTGCAATTGTTGGGAAATAGAGTTTCTAAACAGATAATATGTAAGACTAGAGTACTATTGCTGTCTTTAACCTCCCCAGGGGACAAATCTGAGAATGATGCCAACACTGAAAGGTAAAAGCTGAGGGATAGAGACAGTTTCTTAATAATATTATATGTGCATCTGGATCCAGCCCTGCCTGAAGCCATCGACTCCTAGACTTGTCAGTGAGTTACCTAAAGATTCTCTTACAACATATTCCTTTCTCAAGGCACTTTGAAATGAGTTTTCTTATCTTGCTTTAGAAAATCCTGACTCATACAAGCTGACTGAAATTCAGCCCAGCCCACACTTCTCTTTGTTGTGAGCTTATCAAGACTGTACTAGTTCTATTGTGATGCTGAAGCTAACAAGCATGATCCTGTAAGGGGAAATCCCATTAAGGATTCCCTCCATTATGTGTTGTAGGTCCACAGTCCAGGTGTGTGTGTGTATGTGTGTGTGTGTGTGTGTGTGTGTGTGTGTGTGTGTGTGTGTAATGCGGAGAGAAGATAATCCTGGAAACACTTCCACATGATCTCAGATCTCAGAAGAATAACATGGACTCTTAGGACCTCTGGGTTTTCCCAAAGTCACCAACTCTCCCCCTAAATAAGGTGGATCTCTTGTGCCACATGGAGTTTTAGAAAGAAATTTATACCAGAAAACAGTTGTGTGTTTATCTTTGAGCACAGTGGTCACCTTATTTGAGCCTGAGAAACCAAGATTCAAGGATACTTTGGGCTTAAACCATGGAAATAGAGCAGAGTCCAGTGCTGGAATCTAGCCCCTGGGAGTCCAGGAGTATTCTCAGGATTCCAGAGTCCAGACAGAGAATCCAGGTGCTCTGGCTACTCCAACAGTTCCCATTGGCTCTTAATGTGGTGTTCTCTGGGTATCTGTCATGCTGTAACTTCCTGTGATGACCCACCATCATAGCCATCAATCCTGAATGTCACCTTCTCTGTGAAGCAGCCCTGCTTGTTATAATGAATGCTTCCCCTCTCTGTACTCCCACCACACTTAATCCACTAAGTTTATATGTGTCTTTCTCTTTGAATAGTTCCTTGTAAACAGGGACTATATCCAATTATGTTTGCATCACCCACTCTGTTACCTCCACCCATACACCTAGCAGAGGTGGATGGATGGATGGATGGGTGGATGGATAAATGGATGCATGGATTGATGAAATTGATCACTATGTGGAGTATGAATGAACTGGGGGGATTACTGGGCAGATGGATTATACCCAGCAGATTAGCTGATGGATGGTTCACTGATTTTACAGAGATGGGTGATAAAATAGATATATAGATGATTGGTAACAGATGAATGAATGTTATAGATGAATTGATATTGGACTGATGAAAAGATACTGATGAATTCTAATTCATTGATAGATGGACAGATGTATAATAAGATGATGAACCAACAGATGAATGAACAGGTGGATGGATGAATGGGTAAACAGTTATGACAGAACAATGATTGAGGCAGACATGCAGAAAACCTAGAAAACTGGGCTACCACTGGGTCGTAACTGAGGTGGTCTTGAGACAAGGTGTGGCAAGCTTTCTGAAATTATTTGTTCTACATAACCCCATTCCTAAAATTCAAGGTGATAACTATCTCTGAGCATATGTAATGTTTAATTTCTTAAAAGTATATCAGAAAGCAAGATTGGAAAAGGTAAGTTTCAATAAATATGAGGGGTCATTATTCAGTTGTTCATTTTGTTATTCACTGTCTTTGGTAACATCTGAGATACTCAAAAAAAAAAAGAAAGAAGGAACAGTCGCATTGAGATCCAGAGGCTGACACTGCTCCTGGGAGCTGAGAAACTGTCCCAGGTAGTTTTTCCAGGGCAAGAGGCCTGAAGCTGAAATGATGAAGTCTGGGGCCATGTTCCCAGGGTGGGCAGCTCATTTTTCCAAGACAGTGGATGAACTTACCATCTTTTGTGTTACCTCCAAGAGCTCATCCTCTGTCTTCTGGCGCAGGCAGTGAACCAGGACAGCTGAGGTGATGGTTTTGCACCCAGCAAAGGCAGCAATTTGCTGTAGAGATCACAGGTGACAGCAGAATTCAAGAGTCATGCCTCTTCCCTCCATCAGTACCCAAGTGTTCTGTCCCAACATCCCTTTCTATAGGCAGTCCGTGGTAGCAGTAAACACCCTAGACCAGTAGGTCCTGGGTCCAAGCTATGCCAGTTATACTCCTCAGCATCTGCTGCTTTATCTCTGTTAAACAAAGTGGGCATAATGATCTCAAAGCTGAACATCTAACTAGAAGCAGCACCGAGGGGCTGCTTAAGAGCATGGAATCCAGAATCCCACTTTCTAATTTCAAATCTTGACTCATCCAATTAATAGCCATTTGACCTCAGGCCAGTCAGTTGCAAGTTGCAGCCAGAGGGGAAGATGCAGAAGAGAAGTCAGGCGCCACAATGACGGGGCCCTGGAGAGTGTGCACGGGCTGCCCAGAGCCTGGTCCAGTGTCTGACATACATCAGTGCTCAGTATGTATTTGGTGGAAAAATTAAAAGGCACAGGAAGAAGTAGAGGAGAGAAAAACAGTGAGAATGCAAAATAAGAGTCTCAGATTCTCCATTCTTTGATTTCTTGTCTTGTTTGATAGCAAAATCCAGTCCCATCTCTGAGACCTTTCGTTCCTTTAAATGAGCTCCCCCTTTTGGACCTAAGCCTGATTAATGGGCATCTGCGGGGAAGGCAATGGCACCCCACCCCAGCACTCTTGCCTGGAAAATCCCATGGACAGAGGTCCCTGGTGGGCCGCTGTCCATGGGGTCGCTAAGAGTCAGACATGACTGAGTGACTTCACTTTCACTTTTCACTTTTATGCATTGGAGAAGGAAATGGCAACCCACTCCAGTGTTCTTGCCTGGAGAATCCCAGGAATGGGGGAGCCTGGTGGGCTGCCATCTATGGGGTCGCACAGAGTCAGACACAACTGAAGCGACTTAGCAGCAGCAGCAGCAGGTGTTAATATCCTAAAATTCTGAAAACATTCTCAAAAATTTTAAAAATTCATGGGTCCCCTTCTCTCCCTTTTCTATTTACCAGTCCCTTCAGTCAGTGCTGCCCTGCTACTGCTACTGCTAAGTCACTTCAGCTGTGTCCGACTCTGTGCGACCCCACAGACAGAAGCCCACCAGGCTCCCCTGTCCCTGGGATTCTCTAGGCAAGAATACTGGAGTGGGTTGCCATTTCCTTCTCCAACGTATGAAAGTGAAAAGCGACAGTGAAGTCGCTCAATCATGTCCGACTCTTAGCGACCCCATGGACTGGAGCCTACCAGGCTCCTCCGTCCATGGGATTTTCCAGGCAAAAGTACTGGGGTGGGGTGCCATTGCCTTCCCCGAGTGCTGCCCCAGCGCTCTCCAAATCAGCTCTCGCAGCCTGATCAAAAGACTCTGTGTCACTGACTCCAAGGCACACTTCTCAGCAGAGCCTCTGTGTTGCTCACCCTTCCTAGTCTTCCTAACACTCACCAAATAAAGCCACAGTCCTCACCAGGTCCTATGCGCTATGGCCGTGCCATGGGCCCATGCTCAGCTCTCTCCAGGTTTCCTCTGAAATTTCTGCTCTGCCCACCTCAGCCTTCTTCAGTCTCTCAAGACATTTGCTCCTGCCACGGGACATTTGCGCAGACTGTTTCTGTTTCCTGGGTATTCTTTGCTTGCCAAGTAATTTACTGCTTACCCCTCTCATCTCAACTCATTGATCATTTCTTTTTTTTTCAGGAAGCCTTTCCTGATAACCTCCCCTGTACCGTGGATGAAGTGCTCCTTTTGGGTTCTGTTATGACCTCGGATTGGAGAAGGCAATGGCAACCCACTCCAGTACTCTTGCCTGGAAAATCCCATGGACCGGAGAGCCTGGTGGGCTACCACCTATGGGGTCGCATAGAGTCGGACACGACTGAAGCGACTTAGCAGCAACAGAGAATTAGGGCTTCCCTAGTGGACAGATGTTTATTTAACTTATATGCAGAGTACATCATGAGAAATGCTGGACTGGAAGAAACACATTCAAACACATTCAAACACAAGTTGGAATCAAGATTGCTGGGAGAAATATCAATAACCTCAGATATGCAGATGACACCACTCTTATGGCAGAAAGTGAAGAGGAACTCAAAAGCCTCTTGATGAAAGTGAAAGTGGAGAGTGAAAAGGTTGGCTTAAAGCTCAACATTCAGAAAATGAAGATCATGGCATCTGGTCCCATCACTGCATGGGAAATAGATGGAGAAACAGTGGAAACAGTGTCAGACTTTATTTTTCTGGGCTCCAAAATCACTGCAGATGGTGACTGCAGCCATGAAATTAAAAGACGCTTACTCCTTGGAAGGAAATTTATGGCCAACCTAGATAGCATATTCAAAAGCAGAGACATCACTTTGCCAACAAAGGTTCGCCTAGTCAAGGCTATGGTCTTTCCTGTGGTCATGTATGGATGTGAGAGCTGGACTGTGAAGAAGGCTGAGCGCCGAAGAATTGATGCTTTTGAACTGTGGTGTTGGAGAAGACTCTTGAGAGTCCCTTGGACTGCAAGGAGATCCAACCAGTCCATTCTGAAGGAGATCAGCCCTGGGATTTCTTTGGAAGGAATGATGCTAAAGCTGAAACTCCAGTATTTTGGCCACTTCATGCGAAGAGTTGACTCATTGGAGAAGACTCTAATGCTGGGAGGGATTGGGGGCCGGAGGAGAAGGGGACGACAGGATGAGATGGCTGGATGGCATCACTGACTAGATGGATGTGAGTCTGAGTGACCTCCGAGAGCTGGTGATGGACAGGGAGGCCTGGTGTGCTGCAGTTCATGGGGTCGCAAAGAGTCGGACATGACTGAGCGACTGATCTGATCTGAGTGGACAGAGGAGCCTGGTAGGCTCCAGTCCATGGGGTCGCTAGGAGTCGGGCACGACTGAGCAACCTCACTTTCACTTTTCACTTTCATGCACTGGAGAAGGAAATGGCAACCCACTCCAGTGTTTTTGCCTGGAGAATCCCAGGGATGGCGGAGCCTGGTGGGCTGCCGTCTATGGGGTCGCACAGAGTTGGACACGACTGAAGCGACTTAGCAGCAGCATGACCTCGGATACCTTCCTTTATTGCTCTAGGTACAATTGACATTTTATAACTGGTAAAATTATGTAATCATCAATCTCCCTCCTCCTTGAGCATAGAATCTAGGTATGAGGTTACCCCCAAACTATCTGTTGCGTAAATCAATGAAGCCATGAAGACTTCTCAGGCACCCGCCTTGTCACAAAGTTCCCAGGGAGAAGCCACTCCAGGCCACCATAGTGTAAACGAGTTCACTTGATCTCAGACCTCGAGTGAAATAATACACAATGGCACACATTCGGGGCAGCACCCACCTGGCACACTTTGGGATGTGTGTTCAGTGGAAAGTGCATGGGGCTGGCAGACCAGAGTCATAAGCCTGAGTCCAGCCCTGCTCTCCTCACTCACTGACCTTGGCTACGCTCTTGTACTTCAGCTCTCTGCCCCAGTTTGCTCAGTGGTAGAACTGGGAGGTGGGCTGAGGTGTGTCCTTGCCCTCCTGTTCAGCCATTTCTCACATCTATGCTTTTCTGAGGATGTCAGCGAGACTGCACTCTAAGAAAGGGCCCGGACACTCCAGGAGGGCAGTGCGTGGTGTGCGGGCAGTCCAGTGTGAGACCTACCTCAGCTGCAGCCTTCGAGTCCCTCTTGACCAGGGCAGAAGTGAGGGCCACGCCGCTCTCAGAGATGGCCCGGTGGAAGAGATTCCTGGCCAGGGGGGATAACACCTGCAGGACCGTGTTGAGAAGGGAGTTTATGCTCACGGGAGGAAGGGAGTTTGTTCTTGAAGAGCCACACCCATCCACACCCCTGTCCTGGACTGCTCCCTTGGAGGGCTAGGCCTGGTTCTGTGAGAAAACCTCAGCTGGAGGGAGGCAGGAGCAGAGTGAGGGACAGAACAGGTGGTGAGTGGCGCCCACTAACTGTAGCAATCAACAGTATCTGAGGGCAGCTTAGCAACTCCTAGCAACACTTTAGCGGCACAATTCTCATGGCAACTATACTCAAGTAAGAATTAATTAAAAAAATAAAGGTGAATAAAAATTTTTAAATGGCTGGGGAAATATAAAATAAATAAAGGCACAATTCTGACTTCCCGTTTCCATTACTCAGAATTTATCCTAAGGAAAATGAGCATGGAGGTATACAACAATTTTTAATAATGCTCATGTTGTTTATGATAGTAAAAATTGGAAACAACCCAAGGTTTCAATATTATGAGACTGGATAAACAACATATTTTTCATTCTTACAATGAAATAACTTGATTATACATACAAAAAATGAAAGACTGTTTAGTGCTCAGGGAAATACTTATGTCACTTCATAATGCGAGGGAAAGTTTGTCTTAAAAATTTCTAACTAGGGCCTCCCGTGTGGTCCAGTGGTTAAGAATCCATCTTCTAATGCAGGAGATACGGGTACAATCCCTAGTCTGGGAAGATCTCACATGCCATGGAGCATCTAAGCCCGTATGCCACACCTACTGAAGCCCTTGCACCTAGAACTGAGCTCCGCAACGAGGCATGGCGCTGAGACGCCCCCACACTCAAGCAAAGAGTGTGCAGCGATGAAGACCCAGCACAGCCAAATATTTCAAAAAGAAACTGTAAAAGTTCTGGTTATATTCATAGATGGATAGACAGGAAAACAGGGTGAATTATGGAGGAGAACTAGAAAAATACAGCTCAACATGAGTATTCAAGGATAATGGAATTGCGAATGATTTTTCTTCTTTGAGATTTTCTGTACTTTTTGTTTTTTCCACTTCATGAAGCATCAAAACATTTTCCTCTGAATGTTCAACTGTGAAATCAATATAAGTTTTTAAAATGCAGTAATAGGAACTTTCCTGGTGATCCAATGGTTAAGATTCCAAGCTCCCAATGCAGGGGGCTCAAGTTTGATCCCTGACTGGAGAACTAAGATCCCACATGCAAATCAGCCAAAAAAAAAGGCACTAATAGCGCTAACCCTCTGCTCAAATGTGAGGTAGTTGGAGTGTTTCCCACAGCTCCCAGCACCTTCTAATCTGGCTTTCCAGCTTTTGCTTCCCTTGGTGTCTCCCCCATTCCCATTCCCCACACCACACTTCCAGGTCCTGTGTCCCTTGTCACCTGTCCCATCCCCCATCCCTCCTCTTTTTCTCCTTCTCCCCAGCCCAGCTCCATCCCTCAGCCCCAGAGATTGCTGCCCCCCTCCTGGGCATGGACAAGCCCCCAGAGCCCTCAGAGGGGCCCCCCCAACCTGTTCCTAGTGCTTGTGTCTCCCTGAACTGTAGGCCTGGCTTCAGTCAGACAAGGACACCCAGACCAACCTCATGGTCGGCTCCTCTGATTAATCACTTACACACACCCCTAATCTCAAGAGAAGTGAGGCAAGTCCTAACGTTAAAGTGATTAAGAAGGAGAGGATGAGCTCAACCAACACAGGACAGAAAGAGAGTGTCTGTTCAGCTGTGGCTGCAGCTACAGCCCCGGAGGCTGAGCTGAACCCTGAGCTTCCTGGGGGCCAAGGGGAGTCTGGCCATTAACTCTCCACCATCTGATGCTGCACAGAGTCAGGTCAACCTTGAATCCAGGTCTTGGAAGTAAAGGCCCCAGGACTAGATTGGCTGATCTGCAAGGGGTCCCATCAGCAGCCACATCAGGGCCAGGAAGACTTACAAGAATGGAGACACTTTCCCCTCCTGCTGACTCTCCAAAGATGGTCACAGAGCCTGGATCCCCTCCAAAGTTGGCAATGTTCTCCTGGACCCAGTGCAGCGCGGCCACCTGGTCCAAGTGACCCCAGTTCCCCCGGCTGTGCTCGTCCCCTGTGCTGTGAGTAAGAGAAGAGGGTGGGGTTGGGAGCAGAGATGTCCCGGCAGGGCCCTGAGGACCAGAGATGGGGCTGGGAGTCCAGGGCAGTCTTCTGGAAAGGACTGGGCTTCCACAGCCCTGACACGGGGTCTTCACTTTCCTGCTGTCCTGCTCTGCTACAGGGCTCTACAGAGCCATCCTTCATCTATTGATTGAGCATTTGCTATGGTCGGGGTGAAACCCTGACTCACATGGTAGAGGAGAGGCCGGGGGGAGAGGAAGTGGGGCGAGTACGCCCAGTTACACTGTCCCTGGGAGCAGACACGGGCCATGGGGGGAAGAGCTGAGGGGTCTCCATGAAGGGGACACATCCTGGGACACGACTTCCCTGGGACAACCCTTCCCAGCCCACAGGTCTTTCCAGGGAGGTGACCACCCCCTCCCCCCGGCCCACCCCCCAACATCTCAGGGTAAGAGGTCCTGGTGCCAGTGCATTTGGGAAAAGCTCAGTAACTGCCTGCTGGAAACCTGGTTCCTGTCCCCAGAGAATCCACGCAGGAGACTCAAGCCTTCACTCACGCATGTGCCAAATTCCAGAAGGAAATGGGGTGAGTGGGCCAACACTCCTCCCAGCAGATGTACCCCTGGAGTCAGATGCTCCTTACGACCTCCCAGTTCCAGGCACTCATTCCTTCACCTACAAGACTTCATGGAGCTCCCACATGAGTCTACCCCTTCATTACTTCCCAGGAGGAAAGATGTGTGAGCCTCTAAGTGCTGTGCTGCATGGTAACTGTCATCTTAAAGAGACTGCAACATGCCAGGCAGCACAGTGAAAACGAGGTCAGCAGTTCAGATGAGATAACATCTGGGTTGGGCTTGGTAGGAATAACAGGAGTGTGTCAGGGAGATTAGGTGTTTTATGTGTAAGAGCTCAGAAGTAAGTGCACCAGGGTGGCTGGGGAATGAGAAGGTAGGTGGAGCCCAATTAGGAGGGGACTCAGATGTCTTAGTAGGGAGCCTAGCAAGGAGCCCCTTGAGGGCTTGCATGACCAGAGTGGGGTCCTAGCACCCCCTCCCTGGGGGCAATGTGCCACCAGGAGAGTCCAGGGTCTTACCTGAAGAATCCCCAGATGCCCAGGCGGTACTGAATGGTCACCACCACCACGTTTTCATGGGCAGAGAGGGCCAGCCCATCATAGGTTGATGCCCCGCCCACCATGAGACCTCCTCCGTGGATCCACACCATCACCTGGACAGGGAGGATGCAACCACAGGGTTACAGGAAGCAGAGCTGGGGAAGACCTCAGAGACAGGTTTGGTCACCTACTCGTTCTCCAGCTGCAGCCCAGGCCACCACCCCACTCAGGGCACCCTGGCTGCCCCTGCCTGTCTCCCCTGGCCCAGTGCCACCTGCACTCAGCACTCTTCATGCTGAGAACATCATCATGGGAACAGCCAAGGCTCGAGCATCATCCCCTCCCCAGCACTCCCACTACCCTCACTCCTGGGCTCATCATACAGCTCAGTCCACGCTGCATGAAGCCCTTGGTTAGAAGCTTGTTTCAGCTTCATCTTAGTTACTTTTGTGTGGTGAATTCAACTTCTCAAGTAAATGCATGCGAGTGTTACGAAGCACACACCGAGGCTGGTACCTCTTCTTAATATGACTTCCTGCTATTCTACTTCCTCCTCCTCTCCCCATATCTGACCCATCCTCCAAAGCCCAGCCTAAAACCACCTCCTCCAAAAAGCCTTCAACCATTTGATGAATATGATCTGAAAACCTACTAGGTGCCAGGGACTTTGGGAAAAATTGAAGATGAGAGAGGACACAATAATTCATAAAACACTGCCCTGGATTTAAGGCATTCACATAACAAGAAAGTGAGAATGACTAAAATTATATTATAAAAATTTGGTTAATAAAAAACAAAATAACTCATTTACAAATTATATGCTAAGAATGGTTGTATGCAATAAAAATAAATCATCTATTTGAGAGGGACTCTTAATTGTCCCATTTAATAGACAGGTAACCGACTTGAACCCAAGCAGTCTGGCTCCAGAGTCCACATGTTGAGCCACTCAGCACACAGGAACCAATGGCCATGGCACAGCAGGGTGGCTGTTAGGGCAGAAGAATTCCTTCCTTACAACTCTAACTAATGCATCAGGATGATTTGCCTCATGTTCTGACCCAGACACTGCCATAAACTTGATATTTGTTACTGAAACCTCATGTGTGATTATCCCCGATTTGAGGAAACACCTAGTAAAAGGCAGAACAAAGATTTACACCCAGACCCTATAGGTCCAGAGCCTGTGTCCACACTAGAGGTTCTCCAGCTCAGGTTCCCAGAGCCCCTACTCCTCCAACACCTCTGATTCCTGCCTGCCTCTGGGTGGAGGGACTGAATTTGCAGTCATCTCTGAGTCCAGGCTGAGCCAGGGGCTGGTCAGCAGTGATTTGCTGAAGAGGCCAGTCCAGCTAGGTGCAGATCCTCCAAGCCAGGGCTATGTGGTCATAGTTTTCCCTTCCCTCTTCTCCTAACCCCCACTTCTAGCTATGTGTATGGGTACACCCAGTATGTAATAGTGGAAATGAATGAATGAACAATCGTCCCCACCTCTTTGAGCTTCTAGTCACAAGTCCACAGATACCCTTCTCTACATCTGGGCACCATGGCAGGGGTGTTCCTGGGCGATGGCTGGGTGTGCCCAGCCCTGTTTCTACCCCCAGTGACCGTTCCTTTTCCAGAAGACCTGCCCCAATGTCCAGCCTGAGTCTAGAAGTCGGTCATCTCTCTGGGCTCCATGTATTCTGGAAATGCTGACTCACTGGGTCATCAATTTGGGCCAAAGACAATCAGGAAGTGAATTTAGCTACAAGAAAATCTTGATAGTTGGCATAGGCAAAGGAAAATACATCTTTGTTGCTCTAGGCTCTGTCCCCCAAGCTGTGACACAGAAATCTGTCAGAGAGGGTCTCTGTGTGCTAAGGAAAGGCCACACACGGGCCCGTGCTAGAGCATGTCAGAGTGCTCCCGGCTGTTCCAGGAGCCCCGTGCTCCAGTCCTGCCACCCTACTCTGTGACCGCACCGTCCCCTCACTGGGCCTCAGTTTCTCAGTCTGTAAAGGAAGGGTTGATTTGTTGGCTTATCTCCGAGATTGCTTCCACCTCTAACTTTATGGAAATGACGTTTTACCCTCTCTGGGTATCAGATTCCTAATCTAGCAATTAAGAGTCATCCTTCTTGTCCATCTATTAGTATGAGAGACATCAGAAAAATTAAATGGGCATTACAGATGTGCAGCATCTCCCCCAGGGGCCCTACTCTGGCCGAGGGGAAACAGAGGTGTGGGCAACCTGCGCTCCCTGATGTCAGGTTTGGCTGTTGTGCACAAGAAAGCCCTGGGGCCCCAGAAGACCCTTGGTCCAAGACGCCCCCACCCAACACTGCCTTCATCCCCTTCCAGTCTACACCAGCCTTGCCCAGTGGTTCCCATCACTTACCGGCAACCTGCTTCTCTTAGTCAAGTCAGCAGGGGTGTATATATTTAGATAAAGACAGTCTTCGGAAAACGTGAGACTAATGTTTTCCTTTTTGTTGGTAATGAGATCCGAGAGCAACTGTGCCCCCACTGGGTCTTGGGAGCACCTGCGAGGGGTAAGGAAAGAGAAGAATTCTTGAGGTTCAATCAGAGCTGACCAAGGAGATGTCTCCTGTGGTCATCAAAGGCCTTGGGCTGGCAGCTTCAGGCCAGTAAATAGAGTTGTTCTTACTTGACCCTCTTCCCTCCCTAGACCTCTGGAATGCTCTGGATCAAGGAAGGAGGCTGCCCTATGTGCTGATGGGCGTGTTCAGTTCTGTTTAGTCACTTAGTCGTGTCCGACTCTTTGCGACCCCATGAACTGCAGCACGCCAGGCCTCCCTGCTGCTGCTGCTAAGTCGCTTCAGTCATGTCTGACTCTGTGCAACCCCATAGACGGCAGCCCATCAGGCTCCCCCATTCCTGGGATTCTCCAGTCAAGAACACTGGAGTGGGTTGCCATTTCCTTCTCCAGTGCATGAAAGTGAAAAGTGAAAATGAAGTCACTCTGTCATGTTCGACACTTAGCGACCCCATGGACTGCAGCCTACCAGGCTCCTCTGCCCATGGGATTTTCCAGGCAAAAGTACTGGAGTACGTTGCCATTGACTTCTTGCCAGGCCTCCCTGTCCATCACCAACTCCCAGAGTCTACTGAAACTTATGTCCATTGAGTCGGTGATGCCATCCAACCATCTCATCCTCTGTTGTCCCCTTCTCTGCCTGCCCTCTATCTTTCTCAGCATCAGGGTCTTTTCAAATGAGTCAGTTCTTTGCATCAAGTGGCCAAAATATTGGAGTTTCAGCTTCACCATCAGTCCTTTCAATGAACACCCAGGGCTTATCTCCTTTAGGATGGACTGGTTGGATCTCCTTGCAGTCCAAGGGACTCTCAAGAGTCTTCTCCAACACCATAGTTCAAAAGCATCAGATTTTTGGTGCTCAGCTTTCCTTAGAGTCCATCTCTCACATGCATACATGACCACTGGAAAAACCATAGCCTTGACTAGACAGACCTTAGTTGGCAAAGTAATGTCTCTGCTTTTGAATATGCTGTCTAGGTTTGTCATAACATTCCTTCCAAGGAGTAAGCGTCTTTTAATTTCATGGCTGCAGTCACCATTTGCAGTGATTTAGGAGCCCCAAAAATAAATCAGCCACTGTTTCCAGTTTCCCCATCTACTTGCCATGAAGTGATGGGGTTGGATGCCATGATCTTAGTTTTCTGAAAGTTGAGCTTTAAGCCAAATTTTTCATTCTCCTCTTTCACTTTCTTCAAGAGGTTCTTTAGTTCCTCTTCACTTTCTGCCAAAGGGTGGTGTCATCTGCATATCTGAGGTTATTGATATTTCTCCCAGCAATCTTTATTCCAGCTTGTGCTTCATCCAGCCCAGCGTTTCTCATGATGTACTCTGCATATAAGTTAAATAAGCAGGGTGACAATATATAGCCTTGACGTACTCCTTTTCCTATTTGGAACCAGTCTGTTGTTCCATGTCCAGTTCCAACTGTTGCTTCCTGACCTGCATACAGATTTCTCAAGACACAGTCAGGTGGTCTGGTATTCCCATCTCTTTCAGAATTTTCCACAGTTTATTGTGATCCACACAGTCAAAGGTTTTGGCATAGTCAATAAAGCAGAAAATGATGTTTTTCTGGAACTGTCTTGCTTTTGAGATGATCTAGCAGATGCTGGCAATTTGATCTCTGGTTCCTCTGCCTTTTCTAAAATGAGCTTGAACGTCTGGAAGTTCACGGTTCATGTATTGCTGAAGCCTGGCTTGGAGAATTTTGAGGATTACTTTGCTAGCGTGTGAGATGAGTGCAATTGTGTGGTAGTTTGAGCTTTCTTTGGCATTGCCTATTTTTGGGATTGGAATGAAAACTGACCTTAGCCAGTCTTATGGCCTCTGCTGAATTTTTCAAATTTGCTGGCATATTGAGTATAGCACTTTCATAGCATCATCTTTTAGGATTTGAAATAGGTCAACTGTAATTTCATCACCTCCACTAAATTTGTTTGTAGTGAGGCTTCCTAAGGCCCACTTGACTTCACATTCCAGGATGTCTGGCTCTAGGTGAGTGATCACACCTTCGTGATTATCTGGGTCATGAAGATCTTTTTTGTACAGTTCTTCTGTGTATCCTTGCCACCTCTTCTTAATATCTTCTGCTTCTGTTAGGTCCATACCAATTCTGTCCTATACTGAGCCCTTCTTTGCATGAAATATTCCCTTGGTATCTCTGATTTTCTTGAAGAGATCTCTAGTCTTTCCCCTTCTACTATTTTCCTCTATTTCTTTGCACTGATCACTGAGGAAGGTTTCTTATCTCTCCTTGCTATCCTTTGGAACTCTGCATTCAAATGGGTTTATCTTTACTTTTCTCTTTTGCTTTTCACTTCTCTCCTTTTCACAGTTATTTGTAAGGTCTCCTCAGACAGCCATTTTACTTTTTTGCATTTCTTTTTCATTTTTTTTTTTTTTTTTTTTTTTTGTACCCCAAGGTCAGGAGCGGTGGCCATGAGGAGATTCCCCACCTCCAAGGTAAGAGAAACCCCAGTAAGACAGTAGGCGTTGAGAGAAGGCAGACAGACTGAAACCACAATCACAGAAAACTATCCAATCTGATCACATGGACCACCACCTTGTCTAACTTGATGAAACTAAGCCATTCCATGTCAGGTCTCCCCAGATGGATGAGTCATGGTGGAGAGTTCTGACAAAATGAGGTCCACTGGAGATGGGAATGGCAAACTACTTCAGTATTCTTGCCTTGAGAAGCCCATGAACAGTATGAAAAGGCAAAAAAAATTGGACACTGAAAGACGAACTCCCCAGGTCAGTAGGTGCCCAATATGCTGCTGGAGATCAGTGAAGTAACTCCAGAAATAATGAAGGGACAGAGCCAAAGCAAAACAACACCCAGTTGTGGATGTGACTGGTGATAGAAGCAAGGTCCAGTGCTGTAAAGAGCAATAGTGCATAGGCACCTGGAATGTTAGGTCCATGAATCAAGGCAAATTGGAAGTGGTCAAATAGGAGATGGCAAGAATGAACATTAACATTCTAGAAATCAGTAAACTAAAATGAACTGAAATGGGTGAATTTAACTCAGATGACCATTATATCTGCTACCGTGGGCAGCAATCCTTTAGTAGAAATAGAGTAGCTATCATAGTCAACAAAAGAGTCCAAAATGCAGTACTTGGATGCAATCTCAAAAACAACAGAATGATCTCTTTGTTTCCAAGGCAAATCATTCAATATGACAGTAATCCAAGTCTATGCCCCGATTAGTAACGCTGAAGAAGCTGAAGTTGAACAGTTCTACGAAGATCTACAAGACCTTGGCGGATCCATCTCGATGTATAGTAAAAGTAATACAATATTGTAAAAAAAAAAAAAAAAAAAAGAACTAACACTCAAAAAAGATGTCCTTTTCATTATAGAGGACTGGAATGCAACAGTTGGAAGTCAAGAAACACCTGGAATAACAGGCAAATTTGGCCTTGGAGTACAGAATTAAGCAGGGCAAAGGCTAATAGAGTTTTGCCAAGAGAACGCACTGATCATAGCAAATACCCTCTTCCAACAACACAAGAGAAGACTCTACACATGGACGTCACCAGATGGTCAACACTGAAATCATATTGATTATATTCTTTGCAGTCAAAGATGGAGAAGCTCTATATAGTCAGCAAAAACAAGACTGGGAGCTGACTGTGGCTCAGATCATGTACTTCTTATTGCCAAATTCAAATTTAAATTGAAGAAAGTGGGGAAAACCAATAGACCATTCAGGTATGACCTAAATCAAATCCTTTATGATTATACAGTGGAAGTAAGAAATAGATTTAAGAGACTAGATCTGATAGAGTGCCTGATGAACTATGGATGGATGTTTGTGACATTGTACAGGAGACAGGGATCAAGACCATCCCCAAGAAAAAGAAATGCAAAAAGGCAAAATGGCAGTCTGGGGAGGCCTTACAAATAGCTGTGAAAAGAGACGTGAAAAGCAAAGGAGAAAAGATGGGCGTAAGAAAGGACCATTTCCTGCATCTCTGGGTCCACACAAGTGCTATATGATGCCCGCTGTAGAATGCCTATATTCTGTCTACAGGGAAACAGGAGACTTCCAGAAACCAGGACAAATCAATCAAATGGCAGATATTTAGGGTCTACAACAGATCAGGGGTCAAATATTTGTGGGGGAGCATTAGAACTGCATCCTAGCCCTGCGTCTTCCTGATATGCTGTGTTTCCTTGGGCAAATGCCTTGCCTGCTCTGGACCCGAATCCCTCTGGTGTAAGTGAGGGGAGGATTTCTGTAAGGATTTTGCAGCAGGGACATGCTAAAATTCTGTCAGCAACTCATCATAGGCTGGAGCTACAGGTTGCTGCCACAGGATATCTAAAATATGCAACATGTGGCTTCCCTGGTGGTCCAGTGATTAAGAATCTGCCTGCCAATGCAGGGGACATGAATTCGATCCCTAATTGGGGAACTAATTACAGCTGTCAAGTGGCAGAGTCAGAGCTCCAAAGAGAACCTCCTGATTTACATCCTGGGGGAGCTTTCCCCATATGACCAAGACAAGGGGGTATAGTATTCATAAAAGAAGAAATTCAACATTTAATATAGGGAAACAGAGTCAATCTCACTAATATTCAAATCAATGCAGAATAAAAAAGATAATTTTATAATGACTGTTCAGTATCCAAAAGCCATTTTTAATTGCCCCAAGCATTGCCAAAAATTCAGCTAATGGAGGTTTTCATGTATTAGTTAAATGGGTGCAGTTGGAATATTTCTGAAGGGAAATTTTAAAAAATACTCCAACTCCAAAATATCATATCTTGAAACTTAATCCAAAAATACTTATGAACATGCAGGAAGATTTAGCTACAAGATGTTCAACAGAGTGCTACTTATATTATCAAAAACATCAACAACAATGAAGAATCTCAAATATGAGATGAGGTAAAGAAATTGTGATTCAATGCCAAATGTGTGACCAAAAATCACATTGTGATATTTAATGATACAGAATGATGTTCATGATATACTTGCATGAACAAAACAGGCATCTAAGTTATCTGTATGGTGTAATATGATACTGTGATATAAGAAGAAACATGCATTTGATCTTCAGCCAGCTTCACTGAATAAAAACCCTTCACTAAAACCCTTGTATCAGTAATTTCCTGAGTGGTGTATACTATTGGGTGAATGAGGTGATTTGTGGACCACACCTAAGAGCAGGAACTGGTTGCCAGAGAAATAATCACATAATTAGAGGATAGGAACCTTCTATCACAATCTTCTGAACTCTGGAAAGGGGAGAGGGAATGGAGGGGAATGGATTACCAATTATTTCAATCACTATGCCCATATAATTAAGACTCCTTGATAACTCAAAAAGACAGGTTCAGAGATTGTCCTGGCAAAACAGAAGGCTTTTTTTCTGTATCGTGTGGCATGTGAGATCTTACTTCCCTGACCAGGGATTGAATCTGTTGCAGTAGAAGGGCAGATTCTTAACCTCTGGACAACCAGGGAGGTGGCCACCGTGCTGGGTCCTCTGTCGGGGACCTCACCTTATGGATCTCTTCATTTGCCTTGTGGTTTGTATCCTACAATATCCTTCATAATGAACTGGTAATCTAGTGGGGAAACTAATTTGTTGAGTTCTGTGAGCTGCTCTGGTAAATCACTAGAACCCAGGAAGGGGGTCACAGGAACTTTTGAGTTATAGCCAGTTGGTCAGACACACAGGGGACAACTTGGGATTGGCATTTGAAGTAGAGGGAGGTTATGTGGGACTGAGCCCTTCACGGATGGAGTCTGATGCTATCTCTGGCAAAAACCCCGACAGAATTAGTCGAATTGTTGTGCACCATATGGTGTGCAAGAATTGCTTTTTGATGTGGGAAACACACACACACACTAGAAATGGGTAGGGAAAATTATGTGATTCCATTTTAAGGGAGAAAGTGTGCAACAGGTAAAAGACGGGAAAAATAGAATCTAAACTATGAATAGCAGTTCTTGCTAGGTGGTGGGACTGTGTGGTTTTCATTTTCTCAACTTTACTCACCTGTACTTCCACACTTTAAAAACATTACTTAATTTTATTTATTAATATTTGGCTGCACCAGGTCTTTGTTGTGGCACGTGGGATTTTTCAGTTGTAGCACGGGAACTCATAGCTGCGGCACTTGGAATCTAGTTCCCGGACCACGGACTGAGCCCACACCCTCTACATTGGGAGCATGCAGTCTTAGCCACTGGACCACCGGGGAGGTTCCCTCACTTTTATGTATTAAGTATGTACCACTTATTACTTGTAATCAGGAAAGAAAAAGAATGAACATTTTTTAAAAGAAAGGGAAGATGGAAGGGAGTAAGGACAGTAGAGAAGAGAAGAAAGGAAAAGAATGTAGCAAGACACAGGACCCTGGAAATAATTAGAAATCTCTTGCTGAGATAAATAATATGTGACTCAAAGCTTGCAGACATCCAAGATGCCTTGGGAAGCAGCTGAGCATCTTCTTTGCCCAACTTGGCCAGCTAGCCAGAAAACATCAACAATGGTTCTGCTTATGCTGAGGGAGCAAGACACACTTGGGAGCTGAGAACTTGTGCAATCAACACCCCAAAGCACTACCACACATCTCCTGGCCCACCTTACTCCTTACTATGGTGAAGTTCAAGAAGGAAAATAAATAGAAGTGTGAAAATTAATAAAGGGAAACCTCACTAAAATAAAATCAGGAGGGGCAGTTCTCAGGAACATACCACTTCACCTCAATATAGATTTCATTAGGTAGAGACAGACTTTGCACCTCTGGCTGGAAGTGACAGGACTTTACTATGAGAAAGATTAACTTGGAAAGATTAACTATGAGAAAGATTTCTCCCTTGGCAGCAGCTCAGCCAATGAGAGATTGTTGTTCCTCAGCCAATTAAAAGCCACTACATAACAAACTCCCAGTTTCCTCCAGTGGACTTTTGTTTGTAACAGTGCCTCCTACCTTCCCGCTGGCCTCTATAAGAGAAAATCCTTTGTTTTACTTGACTTGCACATGGTTTACCATAGTTGCATATCCACGATGGCAGTTCTTTGCAGCTCTCAAATAAACCCCTGGTTCTGCTGGAAAAAATCTGGTTGTTTTCTTGTTTTAGGTTAACAGAATCTTACTTTTGAAACCTTTCACCTGCTCCACTATTTTTTCCCACAGCACTTATCATATTCCGATACATTACATAATCTATGTATCATACATTACATAATCTATGTTTCAATTTGCATGCTTCTTACTATCTGTCTGCCCCAGCTACAGTGCAAGCTCCATGAAGGTGGGATCCTTGTTCTGGTCACTAATGGATTCCAGGAAACTAGAAGATACCTGGGAAAGTTGCTCAATAAATATTAGTTGAATAAAGGGCTCTAGAAAGCTATGAGAGTTCTGGAAGGTTGATAAGGATCTGCAATATCTTGAAGATTCCAGGACGAAGTATGAGCTACTCACAGGACCGCCTTGGCTCCTTCCTGCATCCCTTTGAGACTAACATCCCCACTGAGAGATGCCAAAACCACAGCCCCAACTTACATGGGAGGGTGAGAGGTGGTATTCTTCACGAAGGTCCATGGTTCTGCAGGCTGCGGCGGAGCGAACCTCAAGGATCCAAGAGGAGGCTTGGCAAAGGGGACTCCCAGGAAAACGGCCACAGGCTGAGCAAATCCTTTTAAGCTGACATGTTTCCCCAGGACTCTGCCCTGAGCAGTGTCCACGACAGGCGATGAAGGTGGCAGCCCTGTTGGACATCGGGAGGAAGTGAGGACTCATCAGTGGTGACGGTGAACTGGAGTCTGCGTGGATTTTGTTACCTTTATCACGTGATCTTTAATGTCCTCTCAACTCTCTAAGCCTCAGTTTCTTCTTATGTAAGAGAGGGTGAAGCTAACTGTCCTTCCTAACTCACAGGGATATCTGAAGGAATGAATTGCAATTGGAGGTGTAACAGCATCACATCAGACATAAACGCATGAAGAAGAGCTGCTGGGAATGAAGATGGCACTCAGTCTGCACACTTAGGAGCCTCTGGAATCAACCACCCACTGGATCCCGGCCGTGAGCTGCACGCTGGATGAGAGGATGAGCAAGAGGTGGCTGCTCTTCTCAGACATCTGACCTTACGTGGAGAATGAGCACACGCATACCTGACCCTCCTGTGGGGACAAGTGGTCCCTGTCCTGGGACAATCACCAAGTAAGATCCCATAGGAGACAGAAGAGGGAGCGAGGCCCTCTGACCGCTGGCTTCATGGAAGCAGTGACCTCGCATTTGGGACTTGCAGTAGTGGAAGAGTGACACCGGGAGGTGGAAGAAAGGGTATAAAGGTATAAAGAGAGACGAGATTGTGCAGAGGGGATGCTCTGAGACAGCAAAGCACAAGGCCTGCCTGAGGAAGAGCGATGGGTCTTCCTCATGACTCCAGGAAGAGTCATGGGGGTGGAGCATAATCCTGGAAGATTCAAGGCTGGGAGAGTCCCAAATACCAGGCCAACCATTCTGGCTTTATTTAGGGGGTAAGAGCAACAGAACTGTCCTGGAGTAAGAGAGAGACAAACAGCTTGAAGAGGCTCCTTCCGATGACTCTGAGCAGGGTCATCACAGGGAGTGAGACTGGGGGTCACATTCGGTCTGTCCCATTCCTGCGAGCAGGCGGTTTTTTTCTCACTGAGCTCAAATGTGTCTCCTGCACTTGCCAGGTCAGGCCTGGTCCTCCCTGCTTGGGGACATCCTGCACCTTCATGAGGCAGGTGGTCTTAGTATGACCCCTGTTCATGCTTGTCCCTCAAGTCCTCTCTTGTCCATCTTCAACTCCTGCATCCTAACAGGAAATGATTTCCAGGCTCTCTCCCTCCCAATTGCTCCCCTTTAGATACAGACAAAAGGCCAATCTCTCTCTCAAAGTGTGTGGCCAGAACAGAGAAGAATAACCCAGATCTGGTCTTATGGACACATCCAAAGACAGCCTTCAAGAGAGATGAAGTGGATAGACGCCCGACTGACAAGAGTGAAAATGTGGGTGTTGGGTTGAGAGGCACAGACAATGATGGTGATGGCAGAGGTTGACACTTGCGTTACGTGTTTGTGTGTAGAGCACTTACTATGTACCACGTGGGGACTCTAGTCAGAAAAACCTGGCTAGGGAGACACCATTATGTCCATTTTAGAGATGAGGTAACCGAGGAAATGGAGGAACCAGTACGGAATTTCTAAAGGTGGTAATAGCATGGACCTGCCCAGGTAAACCGGAAGTAAGGGGATAATCAGCTTCTGCTGCTGCTGCTGCTAAGTCGCTTCAGTCGTGTCCGACTCTGTGCGACCCCATAGACGGCAGCCCACCAGCCTCTGCCGTCCCTGGGACTCTCTAGGCAAGAACACTGGAGTGGGCTGCCATTTCCTTCTCCAATGCATGAAAGTGAAAAGTGAAAGTGAAGTCATGTCCGAGTCTTCATGATCCCATGGACTGCAGCCTACCAGGCTCCTTCGTCCATGGGATTTCCCAGGCAAGAGTACTGGAAATCAGTACTCTTCTAATGTGCTTCTTATTCAGTGCTTTCCCTCGGTTCTGGGCCTCTCACAGTGTCACAGAGCCAGGAGGAAGACAAAACCCAGTGGAGGCTGGGCTGTCAGAGCACTGATGGCCAGAGCACTGGCTCTGGACTCAGGAGACAGAGAGAATTCACAATGTGATTTTCCAGCTGACCTTGGCATGTACATTTCCCTCCCTGAGCCTCAGTTTTTCCATCTGTAAAATGGTGCAGATGCATCTGAGGTCCCTTGCTACATTCTTGTCTTAACCATGTCCTCTATGTTCTATATTCTTATGCTTTGACACCGGCAACCTTGCTGATTCTGGGGGGACTGCCCTTCCCAGAGTTAACCAATCCCTGGAGATAGGAACGAACTTCCACTTCCAGCCTGCTGTAGCCTGAACCCCAATCCCCTTCTTAGTTAGGCCCTCTATTGAGTCACTATCACCCTGCCCCAATCACTCCATTGAAAAATACCCGAAACTGTGCACACCCCCTAACCTGCTGATATTTCTACCTTGGAACTCCCAAACCTGCTTATCTTGTCTCACCTCTTTCTTTGCCATCAGTGACCAAGATAAAGGCCTTAATCCCAATTTCTTTTTATAGCCTCTGCCTAGAGACCCACCCCTGTCTTCAAAACCTGCACCACCATGGTAAGGCCATGCCCTCTTCTTCAGGGAAATGTGTCTTAATCATCTTTTCAATGGCAGTTGGTTCCTTACCCTGCTGCTGCTGCTGCTAAGTCGCTTCAGTCGTGTCCGACTCTGTGTGACCCCATAGACTGCAGCCCACCAGGCTCTCCCATCCCTGGGATTCTCCAGGCAAGAACACTGGAGTAGGTTGCCATTTCCTTCTCCAATGCATGAAAGTGAAAGTGAAGTCGCTCAGTCGTGTCCGACTCTTAGCGACCCCATGGACTGCAGCCCACCAAGCTCCTTTGTCCATGGGATTTTCCAGGCAAGAGTACTGGAGTGGGGTGCCATTGCCTCCTCCAGCTCCTTACCTTACTTGCCAATATAGGTAGATGTAAGAGAGACGTGGGTTCAACCCCTTGGTTGGGAAGATCCCCTGGAGTAGGAAATGGCAACCCACTCCAGAATTCTTGCCTGGAGAATCCCATGAACGGAGGAGCTGGGAGGGCTACAGTCCATAGCCTTTCACAGAGTCTGACACGACTGAAGGGACTTAGACACACACTCCTGATCTGTGGGCCCCAGGATACCCCAAACTTTCTGTTAATACACTATCTTTGAAAACAACTCCTTTATCTCTTTTTTCTCTTTCTCTATTTCAGGCACCCTTTAGAAGCAACAGCCCATTTCCAAATCACAATAGCCCACTGAGGTAGATACAGTTGTCACCCCCATTTTCGAAATGCAAAACCAAGGCCCAAAAAAGGGACATAACTTGTCTAAGAACACACAGCTACTAAGTGCTGAGCCGCGATGGCAACCCACACCGCTGTCTGCAGAGCCGGTATTAATATTCTTGTAAAGGCTTCCTGGGTGGCTCAGTGGAAAGATTCCACCTGCAGTGCAGGAGACGTGGGGTCCATCCCTGGGTGCAGAAGATCCCCTGAAGAAGGAAACGGCAAAGCATTCCAATATTCTTCCCTCGGAAATCCCATAGAGAGATGAGCCTGGCGGGCTCAATGGGGTCGCAAAAGAGTCAGACAGGACTTAGCCAAAAAAAAACACAAAGACCCCTTCCAGGATTCTGGTAAGGACCTGCTCCATATCTGTATTAACAATCAAGGGGGAAAGACCTGGAGGAGCTCGCCAAAGTCCTCGGAGGGATTTGGGAGGTGAGCTTGTTGTCCTCCTCTGGAGTGGTGGCCCGCAGCCGAGTCTAGGGTGTGCTCGGTCCCCTGTGTTTCCTGCTGCGAAACACGGGCTGGACTACACCTTCCAAGTTCACAGAGCCCGTGCTGCTGCAGAGCCTGGCCTGTCACTACTTTGTCCCATGCACATCTCCTCCCCCATGTTCCCCAAAAGGATTTCCAGAGAAGCCCCGGCTATCTGCATTCAGGAGGACTCACCCCAAGCTGTGAAAGTAGAGATGGAGGTCAGAACCAGCGCAAAGAGCCACATCGTGGAAAGACAGCTGCTCCTGTGTCCACAGGTCTCTGCCCTGCTCAGAGGGCTGTTTCACTCTGGGACCAAAGCTCACTCCGCAAGCTCCCACCCCAGCAGCTCAATAACAGAAAAACTGGCCTCCTTTCCTTGAGGGTGGTTGGGGCGTGTAAGCCACGCCCACCAAGATTTCACCCAATCTTTTAAATCAGGAACCCGGACCTAACTCTCCAATTACAGGTAGCCACAGACACTTCAATTTGTTTCCTAAGTGCATCTCCCTTCCTGGACTCTAGTGCTCTGTGAGATTCCTAGGGCAGGAACAAGCAGACAGAGGCATTCAGACAAGGGGAGCCTTTGGTCTGGGGCCCTCAGAACAAGTGGATAACTTGTAGAGCAACTCCCAACCCCATAGTTGCCCAGCTAGAGAATTAAGGGGCTTACTTCAGAGTTCCATGTTCTTATTTTGGAAGCATCTTGAATTTTATCCAGTCACCTTTCTGATGCCTAGATTAAGTTTACAGTGTTCCTGCCAAGTGACTCAGCCTCCTGCTGCACAGCTCCAGCGATCTTTGGAGAGAATGTTATTATAGTAAAGGGACTCCACCTCTCCATCATCTTGGGCTCTAATTATTCATTCATCCATCCATCCCTTCACTCTTCCTTCCATTTATTCATTATTTCATTTATGCATTCATTCTCCAAACATTTACCAAATGTCTGGCTCTATGCTAAGTGTTTTTCATCTTTCCAGGTGGTGCTAGTGGCAAAGAACCCACCTGCTAGAGAGGGAGATGCCAGTTTGATCACTGGGTTGGGAAATCCCCTGGAGGAGGGCATGGCCACTGACTCCAGTATTCTGGCATGGAGAGTCCCATGAACAGAGGAGCCTTGGCAGGCTACAGTCCATAAGGTCTCAAAGAGTCGGACACGACTGAAGCGACTTACCATGCATGCCAAGTATTATGGGGACAAAGATAAATCTAAGACATGATCCATCTCCTGGAGGACTCACCGTATAATAGATAAGACAGAGGCAGGGAGAAGTGATAGGTGGGTTGCAATGCAATGTGGAAGCACCAAAGTAGAGGGATGCAGAGTGCTCTGAGTACACCCATGACTGTGCTCTTATCTTCTAGGGGAAAGAGGAAGATGCCCAAAGCCCATCTAATAGAATCACTATATGTCCAGTAAATGGGACATTCTGTAAGTACACACTGGTACAGCTGGCTAAGGCAACACTGTTCTTTAACTCAATCTAGTGATGCACACCTCTGTTTCTTAACAGGGAAAGGCAGTCATGATCTATTGTTTAGGGGAAAAACACCTATAATATAGTCATGATTGCATTAGGATACTGTTTGGTAGTTCCTCAAAAATCACGCACAGGGACTTCCCTGCTGTCCAGTGGTTAAGATTCCACTGCAGGTGGAATGGGTTTGATCCTTGGTCATGGAACTAAGATCCTGTATGCCATGTGGTATGGCAAAATTTTTTTTCTAAAATATTGAACACAGAGTCATCATATTATCCAGCAATTCCACTCCTAGATATATACCAACAATAGCTGAAAATATGTCCCAGAAAAAACATGTACACAAGTAGCAGTGATTTATAATGGCCAAAGTAGAAAAAAACAAATGTCCAGGAACTGATGAGTGGACAAATGAAATAATATCTGTCTGTACACTGCAGTATTATTATTTTTTTACTTCATAAAAAAAATGAAGTACTGGTACATGCTAAAGAGGGATGCACCTTGAAAATATTGCATATTGTGCTAATGAAAGAAACCAGATATGAAAGGACAGATATTGTATGATTCTACTTATATGAAATATCCAGATTAAGCAAATTCATAGAGGAAGAAAGTAGTACAAAGGTTGCTGAATGCCTGGGGTTTGGGGAGGGGGGCAGGGAATGAGGTGTGAGTGCTACTGGGTAGAGGCTTCTCTTTGAGGTGATGTTCTGGGATTATATAGTGGTGATGGTTGCACAACTCTGAATATACTGAAAAACCGCTGAACTGTAAGCCTTAAAAAGGTGAATTTTGAACTTCCCTGGAGGTGCAATAGTTAAGGCTCCATGCTTGCTATGCAGCGGGTGTGGGTTCAATTGCTGGTGGGAGAATTAAGATCTCACATGTCACATGGTGTGGCCAAAAATGAATAAAACAAAATTTTAAAGAGATGAATTTTCTGGTGTGTGGATTATCTTTCATTAATGAGATATTTTAATAATCTAGTCTTCCTGAAGGCTTAGTGGGTAAGAACCCTTCTGCAATACAAAAGACACAGGAGACACGGATATGATCTCTGGTTCCGGAAGATCCCCTGGAGGAGGAAATGGCAACCCACTCCAGTATTCTTGCCTGAGAAATCTGTGGACAGAGGAGCCTGGTGGGAAACACTTTACAAATGCCTCACCGTGAGACCAAACATGCCTAAGATGCTGCGCTTGGCATCCCCAGAGGGAACATTAGTCTTGGCTTGGCCAGTTCCAGTGACAATACACCCGTTTTCCCTGAGAGCTCCCTGTGCTAACTTGGCTCTGAATCTTTGAAAGTTCCTCCCTAAGTCAGGCTGAAGTCCATCCTTCCTTGAAAATTCAGCCCTTTGCTACCTGAAAGTCACAAAGTGATTTAGATTTGGAGGGACATTCCAGTCTCTTTTCTAGCAAAAGCAAGTGTACCTGAGACTTGGTTCCAGATAGAGAACTTCATATCTTCCTCTGCAGGGTGATGGATTTTCTGTAGTTTGAAGGGCCTGGTGCTTGTGTGCTAAGTGGCTTCAGTCCTGCAACTCTGTGGACTGTAGCTGTTGGGATCAGATCAGATCAGATCAGTTGCTCAGTCGTGTCCGACTCTTTGCGACCCCATGAACTGCAGCACGCCAGGCCTCCCTGTCCATCACCAGCTCCCGGAGGTCACTCAGACTCACATCCATCGAGTCAGTGATGCCATCCAGCCATCTCATCCTCTGTCGCCCCCTTCTCCTCCTGTCCCCAAGCCCTCCCAGCATCAGAGTCTTCTCCAATGAGTCAACTCTTCGCATGAGGTGGCCAAAGTACTGGAGTTTCAGCTTTAGCATCATTCCTTCCAAAGAAATCCCAGGGCTGACCTCCTTCAGAATGGACTGGTTGGATCTCCTTGCAGTCCAAGGGACTCTCAAGAGTCTTCTCCAACACCACAGTTCCAAAGCATCATTCTTCCGCACTCAGCCTTCTTCACAGTCCAGCTCTCACATCCATACATGACCACAGGAAGCCCAGTACAAAATAGCCGGTTAAAGGAAGTCCTTGGGAAAATGGCGAAGGGCCAGAAATATCCTGGCTTGATGTACTCGGGCAGAAAAACATCTCCTGCCTTTGGTTATGCCTGGCGCCAAGATTTAATAATAAATATTAAGGATGTTGCTTGAGAAAACGGGTTATGGGATAAGCTCATGGGTCACTTAGAGCGCACTTTCCTTGAAATATTTTTACTGATTAGGTGTTAACCCCGTATGCGCTCTGTGGGCTGTATACTCTAAGCTCTTTATTCCTACTTCTATAAACAGGCTTGACTGCAGAAATAAACTTGTCAGTCCTTGCAAGAGACTGTCCGAGTGTCCTTCTTTCAGATTCGTCGCTTCCAAGTCCTGGGGAGAAAATCCCCAACAAGTGGCGTCATGAACATGGACTTGAAAGGAAGGCTGAACAAAGCGACGAGCCCCTGCAGAAAGAGGTAAGCAGGATGGGACAACATAGCAGTAAAATTCCTTTCATTTCTATAATGCATCATTTTTTGAAACAAAATGGTGTTAATATTTCAAGAGATCAGTTGAATCACTGCTATCATATTTTACTGGAACAATTCATGGTTCCCAGACGAGGGGACACTCAATCTAGACATATAGAAAAGGGTTAAAAATAATGTTTTGCAAGCATATCGGCAAGGGTTACCTGGTCACTCATACGGCTGTCGTAGAACAAACTGAAGGGCATAACGTTTGGAAGTAAAAACTATTCAATCTTTACATGAATATTGCGACCGGCGCACTAAATGCCTCGGCGGCTGCGACCGGCCCACTAAGCGCGGCCGAGGGGAGCTACCCCACGACCGAGGTCAGGAAGGGCGGCGGTGAGGAGATACCTCTCCTCCAAGGTCAGGAAGGGCGGTGGTGAGGAGAGACCCCTCGTCCAAGGTAAGGTGCAATGGCTGTGCTTTGCTGGAGCAGCCGGGAAGAGATACCCCACGCCCAAGGTAAGAGGAACCCAAGTAAGACGGTAGGTGTTGCAAGAGGGCATCAGAGGGCAAACACACTGAAACCATACTCACAGAAAACTAGTCAATCTAATCACACCAAGACCACAGCCTTGTCTAACTCAATGAAACTAAGCCATGCCCGTGGGGCAACCCAGGATGGGTGGGTCATGGTGGAGAGATCTGACAGGATGTGGTCCGCTGGAGAAGGGAATGGCAAACCACTTCAGTATTCTTGCCTTGAGAACCCCATGAACAGTATGAAAAGGCAAAATGATAGGATACTGAAAGAGAAACTCTCCAGGTCAGTAGGGGCCCAATATGCTACTGGAGATCAGTGGAGAAATACCTCCAGAAAGAATGAAGGGATGGAGCCAAAGCAAAAAGAATACCCAGCTGTGGATGTATCTGGTGATAGAAGCAAAGTTCGATGCTGTAAAGAGCAATATTGCATAGGAACCTGGAATGTCAGGTCCATGAGTCAAGGCAAATTGGAAGTGGTCAAACAAGAGATGGCAAGAGTGAATGTCGACATTCTAGGAATCAGCAAACTAAAATGGACTGGAATGGGTGAATTTAACTCAGAGGACCATTATATCTACTACTGCGGGCAGGAATCCCTCAGAAGAAATGGAGTGGCCATCATGGTCAACAAAAGAGTCTGAAATGCAGTACTTGGATGCAATCTCAAAAACGACAGAATGATCTCTGTTCGTTTCCAAGGCAAACCATTCAGTGTCACAGTAATCCAAGTCTATGCCCCAACCAGTAACGCTGAAGAAGCTGAAGTTGAACGGTTCTATGAAGACCTACAAGACCTTTTAGAACTAACACCCAAAAAAGATGTCTTTTTCATAATAGGGAACTGGAATGCAAAAGTAGGAAGTCAAGAAACACCTGGAGTAACAGACAAATTTGGCCTTGGAATACGGAATGAAGCAGGGCAAAGACTAATAGAGTTTTGCCAAGAAAATGCACTGGTCATAGCAAATACCCTCTTCCAACAACACAAGAGAAGACTCTATACATGGACATCACCAGATGGTCAACACCGAAATCAGATCAATTATATTCTTTGCAGCCAAAGATGGAGAAGCTCTATACAGTCAGCAAAAACAAGACCAGGAGCTGACTGTGGCTCAGACCATGAACTCCTTATTGCCAAATTCAGACTGAAATTGAAGAAAGTAGGGAAAACCACTAGACCATTCAGGTATGACCTAAATCAAATCCCTTATGATTATACAGTGGAAGTGAGAAATAGATTTAAGGGCCTAGATCTGATAGATAGAGTGCCTGATGAACTATGGAATGAGGTTCGTGACATTGTACAGGAGACAGGGATCAAGACCATCCCCATGGAAAAGAAATGCAAAAAAGCAAAATGGCTGTCTGGGGAGGCCTTACAAATAGCTGTGAAAAGGAGAGAAGCGAAAAGCAAAGGAGAAAAGGAAAGATATAAACATCTGAATGCAGAGTTCCAAAGAATAGTAAGAAGAGATAAGAAAGCCTTCTTCAGCGATCAATGCAAAGAAATAGAGGAAAACAACAGAATGGGAAAGACTAGGGATCTCTTCAAGAAAATCAGAGATACCAAAGGAACATTTCATGCAAAGATGGATTCGGTAAAGGACAGAAATGGTATGGACCTAACAGAAGCAGAAGATATTAAGAAGAGGTGGCAAGAATACACAGAAGAATTGTACAAAAAAGAGCTTCATGACACAGATAATCATGATGATGTGATCACTGACCTAGAGCCAGACATCCTGGAATGTGAAGTCAAGTGGGACTTAGAAAGCATCACTATGAACAAAGCTAGTGGAGGTGATGGAATTCCGGTGGAGCTATTCCGAATCCTGAAAGATGATGCTGTGAAAGTGCTGCACTCAGTATGCTAGCAAATTTGGAAAACTCAGCAGTGGCCACAAGATTGGAAAAGGTCAGTTTTTATTCCAATCCCAAAGAAAGGCAATGTCAAAGAATGTTCAAACTACAGCACAATTGCACTCATCTCCCACCCCAGTACTTTTGCCTGGAAAATCCCATGGATGGAGAATCCTGGTAGGCTCCAGTCCATGGGGTCGCTAAGAGTTGGACACGACTGAGCGACTTCACTTTCACTTTTCACTTTCATGCATTGGAGAAGGAAATGGCAACCCACTCCAGTGTTCTTGCCTGGAGAATCCCAGGGACTGGGGAGCCTGGTGAGTTTCCGTCTATGGGGTCGCACAGAGTCGGACACGACTGAAGCGACTTAGCAGCAGCAGCAGCACACACTAGTAAAGTAATGCTCAAAATTCTCCAAGCCAGGCTTCAGCAATATGTGAACCGTGAACTTCCAGATGTTCAAGCTAGTTTTAGAAAAGGCAGAGGAACCAGAGATCAAATTGCCAACGTCCGCTGGATCATGGAAAAAGCAAGAGAGTTCCAGAAAGACATCTATTTCTGCTTTATTGACTATGCCAAAGCCTTTGACTGTGTGGATCACAATAAACTGTGGAAAATTCTGAAAGAGATGGGAATACCAGACCACCTTATCTGCCTCTTGAGAAATTTGTATGCAGGTCAGGAAGCAACAGTTAGAACTGGACATGGAACAACAGATTGGTTCCAAATAGGAAAAGGAGTACGTCAAGGCTGTATATTGTCACCCTGTTTATTTGACTTATATGCAGAGTACATCATGAGAAACGCTGGACTGGAAGAAACACAAGTTGGAATCAAGATTGCTGGGAGAAATATCAATAACCTCAGATATGCAGATGACACCACCCTTATGGCAGAAAGTGAAGAGGAACTCAAAAGCCTCTTGATGAAAGTGAAAGTGGAGAGTGAAAAGGTTGGCTTAAAGCTCAACATTCAGAAAACGAAGATCATGGCATCTGGTCCCATCACTACATGGGAAATAGATGGGGAAACAGTGGAACAGTGTCAGACTTTATTTTTCTGGGCTCCAAAATCACTACAGATGGTGACTACAGCCATGAAATTAAAAGACGCTTCCTCCTTGGAAGGAAAGTTATGACCAACCTAGATAGCATATTCAAAAGCAGAGACATTACTTTGCCATCAAAGGTTCGCCTAGTCAAGGCTATGGTCTTTTCCTGTGGTCATGTATGGATGTGAGAGCTGGACTGTGAAGAAGGCTGAGTGCGGAAGAATTGATGCTTTTGAACTGTGGTGTTGGAGAAGACTCTTGAGAGTCCCTTTGACTGCAAGGAGATCCAACCAGTCCATTCTGAAGGAGATCAGCCCTGGGATTTCTTTGGAAGGAATGATGCTAAAGCTGAAACTCCAATATTTTGGCCACCTCATGCGAAGAATTGATTCATTGGAGAAGACTCTGATGCTGGGAGGGCTTGGGGGCAGGAGGAGAAGGGGGCGACAGAGGATGAGATGGCTGGATGGCATCAGTGACTCGATGGATGTGAGTCTGAGTGACCTCCGGGAGCTGGTGATGGACAGGGAGGCCTGGCGTGCTGCAGTTCATGGGGTCGCAAAGAGTCGGACACGACTGAGCGACTGATCTGATCTGATCTGATCTGTGGATGAAGATCATGAAGGGGAAATACATGTTATGGTAAATGTTGTGAAAATGGGAAATGTATACTTACAAAAAAGGGAACATTTTGCACAATTATTACTTTTGCCATATGTCAAACCAATGAAGGCATCTGATAAAGTTCATCAGGGAGGCTTTGGCAGTACCAACCTTACTGCTGCACTATCCACCTTATTAAAGGAACATCAGAAACCCATGCTTGCTTTACACATATGGGGAAAAAATTTCACAGACATGTTAGATACTGGAGCTGACATTTCAATCATTAGAGCTGCAGAATGACCCCTTGATTAGGGTAAGGTTGTGGCTCCTTCTAGACTATTAGGAGTGGGTGAAGCTGATGCCACACAAACTTTTGTCAGTGCATCCTATTTACAAGTGTATGGCCCTGATCAAATTGTAGCTTATCTTAAACCATATATTACTAATACCCCTATCAATTTATGGGGACGGGATTTTCTTGAACAAATGAAAGCCACAATTTCTTTAAATGAACCTTTTTAATGGGGGCCATTGAGTTAACACCGCTGCCTCTCGATTGGGAATCTGATACCCCAGTATGGACATCTCAATGGCCCCTAACTAAAGAAAAATTGGCAGCTCTTATGCAATTAGTAAAAGAACAATTACAAAAAGCTCATATAGAACCTTCATTTTCCCCGTGGAATTCCCCTATTTTGTAATAAAAAAGAAATCAGGAAAATGGCGAATGTTGATAGATTTAAGAAATGTTAATAATACCATGTTACCTATGGGGCTCTTACAACCCAGATTGCCCTCCCCTTCTATGGTACCAAGAGGATGGTCTGTAGTTATTATTGATTTACAAGACTGCTTTTTTGCTATACCTTTGCACCCTAAAGATAGAAAACGTTTTGCCTTTTCAGTTCCTTCTATAAATCACATGGCTCCTGTTAAAAGATTTCAATGGAAGGTGCTACCTCAGGAAATGATGAACTCTCCTACCATTTGCCAATATCTCATATTTGTTTTATTACAACCCATTAGAGATAAGTATCCTACTGAGTTTATAATTCATTACATGGATGATATACTTCTTTCTATGGAATCTGAACTCTGTTTGCAACAGTTATACAATGAAGTTACTATTACTCTTCAAAATCATGGCCTGCTTGTTGCGCCAGATAAAATTCAATGGAAAGCACCCTTTAATTATTTAGGACATGTTATGGAAGAATCTAAAATCAAACCTCAAAGAACTTAAATTTCTATGCAATCTCTATGCACACTGAATGATTTTCAAAAATTGCTAGGCTAGGCTAAGTCACTTCAGTCGTGTCCGACTCTGTGTGACCCCATAGACTGCAGCCTACCAGGCTCCCCCATCCCTGGGATTCTCCAGGCAAGAACACTGGAGTGGGTTGCCATTTCCTTCTCCAATGCACGAAAGTGAGAAGAGAAAGTGAAGTCGCTCAGTCGTGTCCGACCCTCAGCGACCCCATGGACTACAGCCTTCCAGGCTCCTCCATCCATGGGATTTTCCAGGCAAGAGTACTGGAGTGGGGTGCCATTGCCTTCTCCTCAAAAATTGCTAGGAGATATTAATTGGATGCAGCCATCTGTTGGCATCCCCAACTATGCCTTACAAAGGGGTCCCCCAGGGTGATGGGCGAGTGATGCAATGGTTGGAGCCTGGGACCCTCAGGTCTTTTCTCCTGGGCTGTCCCTGGTCCCCCAGCCCCACCCTCCATGTCTTTGGTCCCAGAGGGGTCTCCCTAAAGCTCAGAGCAGAGCCTGTTCATCCCTCGCTCAGAAGCTGCTATGGCTCCCCGGAACCCCCAAGAGAAAACCCAGCTCCTCACACGGCCACGGGCCCTGTGTGGTCCTGCTTGCCTCAGGGGTCCAGGCAGCGGGCCGCTCTGCACCCTTCTCCCTCTGACCCTCCAAGCCTCACTGCTGGCCCTGCCTGTTCCCACTTCTCCAGCCGCCTCCTCAGGGCTGGCCCGGGGGTCATTACCTGTCACCCCACGAGCTCAGGACCAGGCCTAGACCCTGGTGTACACGAGGCCAGACTGGACGCCTTGGCTCACGGGGGGGACTGCAAGGCTGACCCCCCACTGGCCCCCGTGGAGAGGTCAGGGTCCGAGGGTTTGTGCCAGGCCCCCGCTGAGGCCTCTCCGTGTCCTGCAGCCCGAGGGCAACATCCTCCGTGACCGGTTCAAGAGCTTCCAGAGGAGGAACATGATCGAGCCTCAGGAGCGAGCCAAGTTCAAGCGCAAGTACAAAGTGAAACTGGTGGAGAAGCGGGCATTCCGGGAGATCCAGTTGTAGCTGCCAAGAGACGCTGGAGCCCCCACCCCACAATAAAGCACCTCCTGACCCACACACACACACACAAAATGTATTTAAAATTTCAAAGGGATCCCCTGATCCTAATAGCCCTAGACAACTAACAAAAGAGGCCAAAGAAGAACTGGCCTTAATGGAGAAACACATTCAACAATCTTTTTCAACTCAGCTAGATTATGATCAACCAGTTTCTTTAGATATATTCCCCAATGAACATTCGCCCACTGCAATTATAGCTCAACATAGCCCAATAGAATGGGTATATTTACATACTGCTGCTGCTACTGCTAAGTCGCTGCAGTCGTGCCCGACTCTGTGCGACCCCATAGACAGAAGCCCACCAGGCTCCCCGGTCCCTGGGATTCTCCAGGCAAGAATACTGGAGTGGGTTGCCATTTCCTTCTCCAATGCATGAAAGTGAAAAGTGAAAGTGAAGTCGCTCAGTCGTGTCCGACTCTTAGCAACCCCATGGACTGGAGCCTACCAGGCTCCTCTGTCCATGGGATTCTCCAGGCAAAAGTACTGGGGTGGGGTGCCATTGCCTTCCCCGATTTACACACTAAACAGTCTAAAAAAAATTGTATCATATATTGAGAAAATAGGGCACTTAATTGTGTCAGGAAGAAGCCATGTACAAACTTCGACTGGATTTGATCCATATGCAATACACATTCCTTTGACAAAAAAGGAATTGCAAATTGCCTTACAGTATAACTTGACCATGCAAATGTCATTAAATGATTTTCAAAATGTTATCTCATTTCATTTGCCGAAAGGAAAATTATGGGATTTTCTACAATGTACTAAATTCATTGTAACTAATATCATTGCATCCCAGCCTATTTCCAATGCACCCACCTATTTCATTGATGGCAACAAGAAAGGCACAGCAGGGATTGTCGGCCTTGATATCAAAGAGAAATTATCCACTACCTATTCTTCAGTACAAAGAGTTGAGTTGTATAGTTTATGTGCTATTTTGTCGCTTCAACCATTATCCTTCAATGTATATACTGATTCCAAATACCTTGCTTCCCTTTTTCCTGATTTTGTTACCGCCTTTTTATATAACCTAGATGAAGAATTATATACTCTCTTTTCACAGACTCAAGCTTTAGTTTGCTCACCTACGGAACTTTCTTTATTGCACATATACGTGCTCATTCAGGTTTACCTGGCCCTCTGGTTGCAGGAAATGATGCTGTCGACAGGCTCATAGCTCCTATTTTTACATCTGCCAGTGACGAACATGCTAATCTTCATACCAATGCTAACAGATTGCACTCTAAATACCATATTCCTCTCCCTGAAGCACGGCGTATTATTAAAACCTGTGATGTCTGCGCCCTTCTGCATTTACGAACTACGATTTCAGGAGTTAATCCCCGGGGACAACAGCCTAACTCCCTTTGGCAATCTGATTTCACTCATTGCTCCTTAGGAAAGTTTTCTTTGCTTTTTGTCTCAGTTGATACATTTTCAGGCTTTATCTGGGCAGTACCTGTCTCTTCAGAATCCGGTAAACACGACATTTCCGCAGTCTTACTCACCTTCCCTGTTATGGGGATTCCTTCTGTCTTGAAAACAGACAATGGACCTGCATTCACCTTGCATTCATTTCTTTAATTTTTATCAGAATGGAACATCACACACATTATAGGAATACCCTATAATTCTCAGTGTCAAGCCATTATTGAAAGAGCCCACTGCACCCTAAAAACTCATTTATTAAAACAGAAAGGGGAATATGGAAGAGGAGATACACTTCTTATCCCATGAACCCTCAATTACTATTATCTTTCACTCTTTATTCCCTGAATTTTTTAAACTTAACAAAAAATAATTCTGATACTCGTGCAGATAGACATTTTGCAGAAGACAAAAACAGCAAATTAGAAATCAATACACCAATATGGTATAAGCAATTTAATCAGTGGCTGCCAGGAATCTTATGACTCCTAGGCAAGGGTTATGGTCTTGTCATTGCAGATGGAGAGGAAATCTGGGTTCCTCTTCGCCATGTCCATTACCGAGAGGGACCCCAAGACTGGACTCCCTCAGAAAGTGACGAAGTTGACGTGAAGGGTCTCGTCAATGACCCTGGAGGAGCCAATGAGGAAACGCCATAGCAGCAGCAGCTTTAGAGCACTTCGCTAGTGTTTATGGGACTGTGGGTATATTTTGTCCTTCTAATTATACCTTCCTATATAATGCTATGCTAAGTCACTTCAGTCCTGTCCGACTCTGTGTGACCCCATAGACGGCAGCCCACCAGGCTTCCCTGTCCCTGGGATTCTCCAGGCAAGAACACTGGAGTGGGTTGCCATTTCCTTCTCCAATGCATGAAAGTGAAAAGAGAAAGTGAAGTTGCTCAGTCATGTCCGACTCTTAGCGACCCCATGGACTGCAGCCTACCAGGCTCCTCTGTCCATGGGATTTTCCAGGCAAGAGTACTGGAGTGGGGTGCCATTGCCTTCTCCGTCCTATATAATAGTACTGACTATATTCAATCGTGTGTTCACCTTCCGTACTTGTTTATTGTAGGGCATTTTGATGTTGACTTATCAGCTAAGATTGTCAATTGTACTGCATGTGCATTGTATACCTGCCTTAATCACACCATTTCATATCACAATGCTAGCATTGCGCTAGTTAAACAAAGATCTGAGTTATGGCTTCCCGTAAACTTAACTGAACCTTGGACTGATTTTGTATTTCTTTCTGTATTGTTGAAAACTGGGCTTAGGCAATCTAAGTGCATCATTGGGTGGATTATTGCAGGCATCTTAAGCCTTATCTCCATTGTGACTGTAGGAACTTTGGTATGCCTTTACATAATTCTATACAAAGTCATGATTTTATCACTGCTTGGCACAAAGATTCTCATCATCTGTGGACTCGACAAGCTCAAATAGATCAGCAATTACAAACACGAATTAATGAGTTACAAACTGTGGTTATCTACCTAGGAGATCAAATGCAGCAACTGACTTTCCAAACACATATACGCTGTCACTGGAATTTACTTATTTTTTTCTGACTAACATGCCCTATAATAGCACTGAATATCCTTGGGATAAAGTTAAAGCGCATTTGCATGATCTCACAGATAACTCAAGTTTAGACATCAATTTGTTAAAACAACAAGTTGCTACTTTTCAAGTTAAGGTACCTAAGGCATTGCACAGCACTCAATTTTATGATACTTTAACCAAAACCCTATTGTCTCTAGACCTTAGAGCTTGGTTTTCAGGAGGCAACATTTTTATATATGTATTAATCACCCTGCTTTTTCTGTCATTGCTTATAGGATTCAGATGTCTCTACTCAAGACTCCGTGCCTCCCACAATGGAGTCCAACTAGCAGCTGCTGTGCTTAAATTAAAAACAAAAGGAGGATATGTTGGGAAGCCCAGTACAAAATAACCGGTTGGAGGAAGTCCTTGGGAAAATGGCGAAGGGCCAGAAATACCCCGGCTTGATGTACCCAGGCAGAAAAACATCTCCTGCCTTTGGTTATGCCCGGCACCAAGATTTAATAATAAATATTAAGAATGTTGCTTGAGAAAACGGGTTATGGGATAAGCTCATGGGTCACTTAGAGCACGCTTTCCTTGAAATATTTTTACTGATTAGGTGTTGACCCCCACACTCTGCTGGCTGTATACGCTAAGCTTTTTATTCCTACTTCTATAAAAAGGCTTGACTGCAGAAATAAACTTGTCAGTCCTTGCAAGAGACTGTCCGAGTGTCCTTCTTTCAGGTTCGTCGCCTCCAAGTCCTGGGGAGAAAATCCCCAACAGTAGCCTGTCAGGGTCCTATGTGCTAAGTGCTGCTGCTGCTGCTAAGTCGCTTCAGTCGTGTCCAACTCTGTGACCCCAAAGACTGGTAATCAATTCCAGTGTTTCGCCCCCTGGCGGTTGCTGGAGGGAATCGCTATTTGATGTTCAAGAAAAAGGAGAGTCACGTGGCTCAGAAGTCAGGTCTCAGATTGCCTACAGGTGCTCTTTGTGAAGAGCCAGCCTGTGCTGAGTGCATGGGTTGAGGGTCAGGCATCCTTGTTCACAGGCACCTTGTCACTTCCTGACAAGAGGCAAGTTACTGATACACTCTGGAATTCCATTTCCTCTTTCCTATAAAGAAGATAATAAGACTTCACTTGGTGGTTCAGTGGTAAAGAATCCTCCTGCCAATGCAGGAGACATGGGTGGGATCCTTGATCTGGGAAGATCCCACATGCCACAGAGCATCTAAGCCTGTGAACCACAACTCTTGAGCCTATTCTCCCCCACAAGAGAAACCACTGCAATGAGAAGCCTGCACATTGTAACTAGAGAAAGCACAGAGCAACAAAGGCCCAGAACAGCCAAATATAAATAAGTAAACAAATAATTTAAAAGATGGCATTTCTATGTGGGGGAATAAATGAGACAGTGGCTTGATTCCCAGCACAGGCTACCTGAACAGCATCCATTATGATCTCTGTATCCACACTGCCATTAATGCAGCTCCCAATAAGCCCCTGGAGAAAGGCTCATTGGTTTGCAACCATGCTCAGGGTGAGGCCACAGACAGATAGGAACCTTGCTTATTCAGTGCCCCTAGGGCCTGTGCATGTCTTTCAATAAGCCCCACAGAATAAGTCACTGTACCACCACTTGAGCAAACTCAATGGACCAAACTGCACGGTCTGGAGTGACTGCTAGTACTGACAAGTCAAGCAACTTGCCTAAGGTCACATAGCCCATAGTCAGAGGGCTGAATCTAAACCACACTGTTTCACCTCCTGGCCTGGCCATGCTGTGTTGATGATGGTGCCACTGGATGCTGACCCTGCCTCTCCTTATTCAGAGCTGCAACGGTGCTCAGAGACAGTCCAGTTGTGCTCCTGGCTAGAGAGACGGGAGGATGAAGCCAGAGAGCTCACGGAGTATGCAGAGGGTTCTGACTGCCACCTCAGTGCTTCCCCCCAGTGCTCATGTCCTCACTTGTCCTGGGATGACATAGTGGGGGTTATCTTGTGGGGGGTGAGGGTAGGAGGCTGCAGTCAGCATGCAAAAGTGTCAGTCCATCCTGTGTCACTTAGTCACATAACCTCTCTGTGCCTCAGTCATCTCTGTTCTAAAGCACAAAATAATAGTGTCTGGCTCTCAGGATGAAAGAATGTAATATACATGCAGACTGTCATAATATGTTTAGTGAGCATCTATAATGTCAGCTATTTATTTACTATTATTATTAACACAGGAGCCATTTTCCTCCTTCCAGACAATCAAGTAGGGACCAGAGGCTTAGCTCTGG
The DNA here is from genome assembly GCA_935064755.1 of Tragelaphus eurycerus. NCBI lineage: Eukaryota > Metazoa > Chordata > Mammalia > Artiodactyla > Bovidae > Tragelaphus > Tragelaphus eurycerus. Next base: position 13,275,052 of record CAKXYN010000057.1, read on the forward strand.
GTTCTGCGTCATCCACATCAATCCTGTGAGCATGTGACCAGTTCCCCTGACAGGGTTGCCATCCATTCAGGAAAAGAGGCATTGACCCTAGAGATAGAAGGCCATGAACAAGACAGTGTGGGTCCTCCTAACAGATACTGAAGAATCCTGCCCTTTCTGCTGTCACCTGCCTCAGGATTTCCTTACCATTTTCTTTTCAATGATTCTTACATACATTATATGAAATTAATATACATTTTCTTACATATATGGAAAAAAAAAACCCCTTGACCACTAGTGAAAAAGAGACTCAGTAGGTAACCAGAACATCATATATACATTTCTTTTCTTTCTCACATGTGACTCCCAGGATTGAGCCTTATACAGTGAGAAGTGCTGAAGACATAGTTCTGGGCTAAAGGGAAGCTTTCTCCCTTTCCATGAGGAAGTGAAAAAAAAAAAAAAAACCCAGAAGCAAGGCACCCCCCCCCCCGCCCCACCCCCCCACCCCCTACCCCACCCCCCACCCCCCCACCCCAGCACCATGAGCCTGTCTAAGTAGCCTCCTTGTACTGTGCGCAGTTTTGCCTTTGAGAAAGGCCATCCTAACTAGTCGGAGAAGGCAATGGCACCCCACTCCAGTACTTTTGCCTGGAAAATACCATGGATGGAGGAGCCTAGAGGGCTGCAGTCCATGGGGTCGCTGAGGGTCGGCAACGACTGAGCGCCTTCACTTTCACTTTTCACTTTCATGCATTGGAGAAGGAAATGGCAACCCACTGCAGTGTTCTTGCCTGGAGAATCCCAGGGACGGGGGAGCCTGGTGGGCTGCCGTCTGTGGGGTCGCACAGAGTCGGACACGACTGAAGTGACTTAGCATAGCATAGCATCCTAACTAGTATTTCCCTCAGGGTTGCTGTGAGAATTCAAAGAGCAAAAGCAATGATCAAGGCTTGGTACAGACTCCAGGGTGTGTACTGGAGTCTGACAGGGTAATACCCACTGGTCTTTCTTATAGAATGCCAGGTCTGCCTATCTCCAGGGGGGCATCCTATAGGGAACCTGCATGCTGGAGTGCAGAGGCCCCATTACAGTTGAGGGAAGCGGCTGGAAAACTGAGGCAAAGGGGCGCCTGGAGAAACGCGCCATTGACTCTTCAGGAAAGGAAAACGGAAGTGAGGACCAGAGGCCTAAGGAAATGTGGGTCTCGGAGCAGTTACAGGAGACGTTACAGGAAAACCGCTGCGAAAGGACGGTGGTGGAGACCGAGACAGGCCATGCCTGGGGACCCCAGGGAAGGGGAAATGGTGACGAGGGTCACCTCCACCTTGGGTCTGGGGCAACCACTCCCCGGCCTCAGCCAAGCGGGACAGGAGCGAGCGGGAGGCGGGGGTGGTTCACTGGCTCCAGGCAAGGGCGACCCGGAGGCCGGCGGCGCGGGGTCTGTGGCGGGGAAGCCGCGAGGACACAGGGCCCCTGTTCCTAGACCCCCGGGAACAGGTGGCTGCTCACGTGGCGAACACGGGGACAGGCGCCCGGGGAGGCTGGGACACCGCTTACCGCGGGGCACAGGGCCCCTCGGCTCCAGCCGGCACCCAAGTGGAGCCTCGGGCTCTGCCCCGGCGCTGCGGGCGGGGCGGGCGCAGGGGGCGGGGCCTCTGCGGCGGGCCCCTCGTCTCCGAACGCGGGACTGGCTCTGGGCTCCAAGGCCTCCCACCGTACCAGTGGGTCTGCTTCACCACTGCTTTGGACCTTGGACCTCGCCTTTCCTCCTGATGGACCCCAAGTGCTCCTGCCCCACTGGTGAAGGACCCCTGGAATTGAGCCTTACTGGTGACTGCAGCCATGAAATTAAAAGACGCTTACTCCTTGGAAGGAAAGTTATGACCAATCTAGATCACATATTCAAAAGCAGAGACATTACTTTGCCAACAAAGGTTCGTCTAGTCAAGGCTATGGTTTTTCTTGTGGTCATGTATGGATGTGAGAGCTGGACTGTGAAGAAGGCTGAGTGCCAAAGAATTGATGCTTTTTAAGTGTGGTGTTGGAGAAGACTCTTGAGAGTCCCTTGGACTGCAAGGAGATCCAACCAGTCCGTTCTGAAGGAGATCAGCCCTGGGATTTCTTTGGAAGGAATGATGCTAAAGCTGAAACTCCAGTACTTTGGCCACCTCATGCGAAGAGTTGACTCATTGGAGAAGACTCTGATGCTGGGAGGGATTGAGGGCAAGAGGAGAAGGGGATGACAGAGGAGGCGATGGCTGGATGGCATCACTGACTCGATGGATGTGAGTCTCAGTGACCTCCGGGAGTTGGTGATGGACAAGGAGGCCTGGTGTGCTGCAATTCATGGGGTCGCGAAGAGTCGGACATGACTGAGCAACTGATCTGATCTGATCTGATGCCTGCTTCCCAGGCACAGGATGTGACAGAGGGTCCGTAGGGTTGCAGAAGGGAGTGTGTGGAGTTTGATCGCAGAGGGGACCCCTGTCACTTGCTTCTCCAGGAATGTCTTCCTAGCCCGGCTCTTGAGAGCATTTCAGGTGCCCTTCGCTTCCATTCTAAATCTCAGGGCACGGAGGCTCCAGACTGTACCTCTTGTCCTCACCCAAGGGATCAGGGGACAGCTAGACTGGGACCCAGTACTGGGAGACCTTGGAGCTGCCGGGCCTTGATGGCAGGAGGGGACATGGTGCCTCTTGGGGTTCAGGACATAGACCTGGCCCCCAGCCCAGTCAACCTGAGCTGTGTCTGGAGCCTGGGACCTTCCCTGGGAAGGGGATTTAATTTCCTGGGACCTGAAACAAGGAGCTGGGGTTTATCTATCTGCCTGGGTGGACTGGGAGCTCCAGTGCTGATGCTGACCCAGAAGTAGGTGGGGGCTGCTAATGTCTGCGGTGGCTCCTCCTTCCCCCTCTGCTCACTGCTGGCCTTTCCCACCCAGGCAGGCAGCTCCTGCACCTGCAAGGCCTGCAGATGGCCCTCCTACAAGAAGAGTGAGTGTGGGCCCTCCTCTGGGAATGCGGGGTCTGGGCTGAGTCCGAGGAGGGACCTGGAGCTCAGCAGGTGGGAGCAGGACACTGACCAGACTTCCTGGCACCTGCCTCACCAGGAACAAATTACCAATCATGAGATGACATGGTGCCCGGTAGGGGTGAGGGCGAGGATGTTGCACTCGGCCATCATGAGTGCCCGTCCCACCTATGTCCCTGCCAGGTGACATCACCTCTCTGCTCAGTCTCCTCCTCTGTGACAGGTACAACAATAGCTCCTGGTTATTTTAGAATTTAACTTTAGGCAACAAACTTAAGAATTTAATAAGATTGAAGTATTTAAGAGATGGACAGTCTTAGAATGAAGCCTAGCACACACTGAGCAACCAAACTATCAGATATTACTTCTTATCATTCGTATTACAGGAGATATTTTTCAACTTCCAAACCAATAACCCAGGGCTGCTGTTCATGGCTGTGTGTCCTGTGTCATCCTCAAAAACTATATGTGATTGTGCCATTGTCCAGAGAGGGTTATCATCTTTTCCTCAAATGAGGAGCTGGCAGTAGTGATGTAAAGCCACAATTGAGGCTGTCCCTGTTCTCCTGAGAGATGCAGGGGGATACCTACATTCCTGCTATCACTTGTACTAGGATTTTACCGAACACTTTCTATATCTATACAAAATTTTATAATTTTCCTTTCACTCAGCTACAATAGGTCTTACCCAGGGCCCCAAGGGAAGTGGGTATGCTGGTCTTTCAGTGGTTTGGGGATGTTATTTTTTAAGGGAGAAGGGTTTCAATCCTGCATTCCATTTTCACTGATCTTACCACCTGCTGGGCGTCCCTGGTGGCTCAGTGGCAAAGAACCCAAGAACCCACCGGCCAATGCAGAAGACAAGGCTTTCATCCCTGGGTCAGAAAGATCCTCTGGGGAAGGAAATGGCAACCCACTCCAGTTTTCTTGCCTGAAAAGCCTCACGGACAGAGGAGCATGGGGGGCTACAGTCCCTGGACTCATGAAGAGTCAGACATGACTTGCAGACTGAACAGAAACAATTGTCACCAGTATTTCTCATGGGTCCCTGATAGAGGTCCAGAGGAGGGCCTGCCGTCAGTGTAAACTCCCCTGTGAGTTAGTGGCTCCTGAGGATTGTATACTCTGATACTCACCACAGTTGGCCTCTAGCCTCGATTCACATTTTAGAGTCACTGTATTCACACACACGATGACTCCATCTTCCACCTGTCAGCAGACAGTCAGCCAGTGTTCATGTTCCATCTCTCCTCCACAGTGCCCATCTTCCTTCAGACTTCAGGGTAATTGCCCTGCAACCTCTTTGAATGAATCAGAAGTAGTCATGAAACTGGGAATAATCTGAATTTTTCCTGCAGAAATAGTGGCCCTAACATTCTTAGAGACTTCTACATCCCAGGAGAAGCCAGAAATCATCCCAGGCATTCTGAGAGACAGTTTTCAGGTGACACTTCAGGGACTCACTCCAAGGTGGTCACTGCTTGGCCCTGATGTGGTCCAGGCCGCAGAGAGGGTTCATATGAGTTGTTGGAAGAGATGGCCCAGGGAGGGGCCTGGAAGGATAACGCATAAGTTAAAGAAAGCATTGTAGACCTGTGGGAGGGCCAGTAAGGGCCAGGCAGCCATGCCACATGTCGCCATTCCCCGTCCCCCTCTTTCCCAGCCCAGGACATCCTGTCTGTGTCGCCTCCATCTCTATAGGCAGCTCCGCATGGAGGAGGGGGACATGACACTCTGGTCCCCCACATCCTCTCACTGGCGCTGTGGATGGCCCAGAGGCATGGAGCGATGCAGCGGCCCCCTCAGCACCTCCCAGGGCCCAGCCCGCTCCACTCTGCACGTCCAGAGGTCAAGCCAGAACGGCCAGAGCACCTTCCTGCCAATGGTGCCCACTGCCTTCATCCTTCTCTCACTGAGGAGGATGACTTTATTCCAGTCCAAGACAAAGACATTGACTTGGTCTCCAAAAGAACATTTATTTCCAAATTGAGGGCACAGAAACAGAAACTCCCCCTCCCTGACCTCCGCCACTCCCATCGGATAATTCCTCAGACTCCATAATAAGACGCCTCTTTGGCACATAAACATTTCTAGAGAAACCTCTGTCTGGGGGCCCAGTCGAGCCTCCCTTTCACAGCTCAACATGTTTTAAGTGTGGTGCCTTCTTTGCCACCTCCCTGGACAGAAGCTCGTTCCAGAAAGCCACTTCCCTGTCTTTCAGCTTCTCAGCTTCCCGAATGTTGACACCAATCTGAAGGTACCCTTCTTTGTGGTCATACGCTGGCCAATGGGGAAGCCCCTCCCCATTAGGGTTCCTGAAACAGAATCAAATAGAAGTTCACCAAAGCAAAGGTTTGGTCCCAACAACCGTCTGAGATGTTCAGGGACACCATGGCTTCATTTCTGCCAAAGGCTCATATGCTGCCAGAGACAGGAGGCTGACCATGTCCTGAGCAGCCAGTCCATCACAGGGAGCTCTCATGTCAGAGGTCATAGGGCTGGGTGTTTGACCATCGCATGTTGGAAGCTCCCCCCACCCAACAGACACATCCTGTCCCTTCCCAACCCCACTCCATGTCTGCCAGCAGCTCACCCATTCCGAGCAAAGTTGGCCCAGAATTTCATCACCATCTTGCTGAGATTGATCTCCTCTTCTGAGGCACCATCTGTGGGGAGGGGACAAAGCCATTGCTGCTCAAAATGTGGTTCATGGGCAACAGAAGCACTTGAGAATTGTTAATAGATTCAGAAATGGAGCCCTTACTCTAGACCTGCTGAGTCTAAACCTGCATTTTAAGAAGATCTTTGGTAATTCAAGTGCACTTTAAGCTTGACAGTTACCAGCTGAGGCTGGGCTCAGTGAAGGGCTGGAGTTGGTCCATAAGGTGACTGCCTTGTCTTCTGTGCCCACTCAACTGCCCTTCCCCCTTCAGTGTTTCAGGGACACACCCCAGGGTTGCTGCTAGACTAACCCCACCTCCCAGAATGCTTTAGGTCTTTTCTCAGTTTCCTTCACCCACATATGTTTTCACAGAATCTGAAAAATAATAACCAAGCTGCAAGATCCCCAAACAGTCATCCATCAGAAAGTGTCCAGAGGCACAGCCCTAGGGTGTGTCACACACAAGCTCTCTGTTAACTGTTGATGGTGAAGACATTGAAGACATTTGTGAGAGTTTTTCTTTAAAATATTATAATGTTAAAGATATTTAACTAAAAAAGATATGAGCTTTAGATGGATGGTTGGATATATAGACACACACATTAGTCCTGGTTCAAGGTTAACAGCAATTATAACCTTACTTTCTCACTTGCACTCTGATATGCTCTTGTGAGGGTGGTGTGAATAGTGGCCTTCTAGCCCTGAGCAGAGGAAAAGGCGATGGAAACCCACTCCAGTACTCTCGCCTGGAAAATCCCATGGATGAAGGAGCCTGGTGTGCTTCAGTCCATGGGGTCGCTAAGAGTCAGATAGACTGAGCGACTTGACTTTCACTTTTCACTTTCATGCATTGGAGAAGGAAATGGCAACCCACTCCAGTGTTCTTGCCTTGAGAATCCCAGGGACGGGGGAGCCTGGTGGGCTGCCGTCTATGGGGTTGCACAGTCGGACCCGACTGAAGTAAGTTGACTTAGCAGCAGCAGCAGCAGCCCTGAGCAGGGCCCTGCGGGTGACACACTCCCGTCTTGCTGATGCCCAGGTCTGGATTCTAGAGTGACCATGGGTGAGGGCACAAGAATATGCATTCTACACCATGTACGTTAGAACAACAACACCAAAAAAATGGTTGGGCCATTTGTCTTTCCACCCTGTTATGGTGAATTCAGGAAACTAAGAACTGCAGAGAAGGAGGAACTTGCCCAAGGTTACCAAATCAAATCTTGGACCAAGAACTCCTAACTCCAAGTTTATAGTCACCAAAAGACCATCACCTTTTAAAAATGGAGCCCCGAAGACAGAGAAGATCTCATCCCCATGGTCCCCTATCACCGTCTTGGGTTTCAGCTCTGATGAGAAGCTTGGGCGATACTGAAACTCATACATGTAGGTGGGGGCTCCCGCATCTGGAAAACATGGATTCATACATGGTTCATTTCAGCAGACACACAACTGGATAGTACCAAGGGCTCCAGGGGTCCGTGGGCAATCAGGAAATTGGGGGCATGCCTGGTCCTGAGTGAACAACAAGAGCATTAATAACAGCTGCCCACTGTGAGAACTAACTGTATGCCAACCTTGTGTGTTCCTGCAGCAAGTCCCTGGTTATTAGCACAGTAGAGAATAAAGAGCTTGGGGAAAATTCTATGAGTTGCTTAAGGGTACATTGGTGGTAGAGGTGGAACTACATTTGAACCGGTATTTATTCAGTGACTGAGTAAATGAATGAATAAATAAATGAATGTTGAAACTCTGGGGAAACTGATTAAAAACAACTATCATTATAGAGGCATCGGGTCAATTCATGTAAACCTCTTTGACCTGATGCGTTCTCACACCAGAACATCTAGATACATACAGTTTATGTCCACAGAAATACCACTACATTTCATTGATAGCAGGCTGCTTTTCATTCCTGTGGAGAATATCTGCAGCACAACAGGTGCTTTCAGTACTGCCTATTTTTGAGCATTTCAGGCCAAATGCAGTTAGTATCAGATGTACAAATCTCAACAGTTTCCACGCATGTGTTTGTGCTGCGAGCTGGGCAGGAACCAGTGAAGGTGGAATGGTGGTGACCCTCTCCTGCCTAATGTCCAGGACTCACCTCTGTGGCGACGGGCCACATTCACAGATGGGACGCCAAATATCACATCTGCTATCAAATCCAGGAACAGGTCTTTCTTTTTGACAGGGTCGTTTGTCCCTCCTAAATACTTGTCAATGGCCACTGGAGTCAGTTCCTCAGGAATGCTCTGAAATAGATCAAGTGAAAGTGATCACTGTTCAAATTAAATACAAGATAGAGACCAGACTTATGAATTATCTGTGCAGACAAAACCATTTAAGCCATGGGAACAAAACTAACTCTCACTTATTTCATGCACCTAAGCAAAACATAATTTAGGTTATTTTTCTATAAAGCCCTCTGACAATCACAAAATAAACTTAAGTCATCTCCCTAAAATGGTATGAGATAATCACTTTTCACCATTCCCTTGACACCTAAAAAACTCTATTGTAATAAGCAACCGCTGAAAAGGTGAACAACTTCCTCATTTTCACTTTAGAAGCCATGCTGTAACTTCATGTCCTCAAACCTATAAGCCTTTGAAGTTGGAAGCTCCCAGAGAGAAAAGTGGTGTGTATGTACAATAAATTCTTCCTAAATATTATTCATTCACTTGGTGGTTTTAATTTTGCTACTTCTCAATTTCTGATCTCACCACCCCTGGTGAGTGACACAGAATCTCTTGTTTAGTTAATGATGAGCCTTTTAAGCCCACTTCAAACTTTCCCCCACCCCTCAACTTGAGTAACAATAAGAAAAGTAGAAAAAGTGGATCAGAATCCTCCAGCCCAAGTATTCATTCTGCCATTAATTGCTCTGCAACTGGGGACATGCTTCTGGCCCTCTTTGGGGCTCAACCAGTTCCTGTGATTCCTAGAGTCTCACAAGGAGAGGGTAGGACTGCCACAGGAGTGATGTGGCCGTCTTCTGGTCCAGCTTGTCTTCATGCAGAGGGTAGCCCATTAACTGTTAAAACAAAGGTTAAACAATTGTGAATCATTAAGCAATGGCAGGAAAAACCCAAAAGACCAAACCAATGCAGACTTAAGGTCACTTTGTCATGTCTTGATGGGCATGGGTCTTTGATGAGTTGGGCAAAACCAATGAATCAAATGGACTTCTATATCTAGAGATTAAGGAGTGAAAGGAGGATAAAGTAATTGTTAAGGGAAGGTGCCCCAGTCTTTGTGTGTGTGTGTGTGTGTGTACAAATAATTAGACTAGAGTCCCCACAATAATCATCAAGACAGAAAGGAAAGGTTCCAGCCAGCCTAGTGTTAAAGTGGAAGGCTCTGGGGCAGATGACACAGACCTCCACAAATAACCCCACCGTGTCAGATAATTGAGAAAGCTCCAAATCCTGCCATTATGACTTGGGTCCTTTGGTAAAACCTCTGAAATCGTGCTGAAGAACCACAGAACTCTGCACATAACAACTCCATCAAAACTCTGTCCTAAGAGACTTGACCAAACTCCAGGACAGCTACAGGAAGCTTAAGGCCATGTCCCCAGGATGGCCGCAGGCCCCCTTCAAGAGCTCTGGGCTGCCAGGAGATTTTACTGTTTGTTCCAGCCCAAACCTGGTGATAGGCAGGTAGGTCCACGAACCCCTTCTAAATCTTTTCTTTGCCCCTTTAGATGTAAATCTTCCACCCAAAACTGTTTCCTCAAGGATCTGAGAGCCATCTCTATGAAAAACAAACATTCAGGGATAATTCTTGCTCTCTCCTCCAGTCCCTGTGAGATGATAAAGGCCTAAGTTCAGTGGGGGGGTCTTGCTTCTACTTACACCATTGCCTCCTGTCATAAAGGCAGTTGTTTATTTTCCACATAAATGCCAGCTAACAAATCCAGGGAGCCCAGTCACACAGACAATCCGCCCCACCTCACCCATGCCTTAAAGAGGCTCCAGGCTTTCATTTCAGGGATTGGGTTCAGTTCACGATGGACCATTTCCCTCTAGCAGGGATGTAACTGAATCAAATCTGTTACCACTTCACCTAGTGTCTGGCTTTGTTTATCTGTGTCAGAAGGGAAAGCCCTTCCTAATTTTTAGAAGTCAATTTTAACTCAGGAGGAAGCAGGCTCCTCTGACTCTTTCCAGTGAGATGAGTAAGAGCATGGGTGAGGCAGGGGTAATTTATGGAGAAAGCATGAAAGCAGCAAGCCTGAGGCGAGAGGCTGCAGGTCCCAGGCCTCACTCTCCTTAACTCCCGAGCCCCTGGCCCCGTCCAGGCCTTGGGTTTTTCATCTGCCCAGTGATGATCTCCACCAGCCCTCCTGGAACCGACATTTCAGAATTCATAGATGGGAGGACAATTAGAGAGTGTTTGGGGACGTGGGTCCCTAGGGCTACATCTCCCAGATGACAGTGTGGACTATCAGAGATGGTTTCCATGGAAATGTCAACTTGTATGAAGGGAACAGCTGCCCTGGGGACACAGCCTCTCTCCTAGAGAGAGGTCTGTGACCAGAGATGGGAGGGTGATGTGATGGGAGACAAGTCTACAAGGCCTGCGCTTTCTCACCAGTGGAATAATCCAGCCAAACTCTTGCTTGTTGATTCCCACCATGTAGGGAACATTGTTGAAATTCTTTTCAGCCATCATCTCTTCAGGCATCTTTGGCAGCAGCATTCCGTCAACCACGGTGGGCAGGAAAGGATGGCTCTAGGAAAGAGAGCGAGGGAGTGTCTGTGCTTCCCCTTCCAAGTCACACCCTCATCCTCCTCTCCACCTGCTGGAACTCGAGGCCAGTATCACACACCTGGGTGCCCGTGGGTGGTGGCCACACACCTGGGTCCTAACAGAGGGAGCTAAGTCTGCAGATCTGAGAGGGCTGAACTCTGACCAGGAGACAGCAGTGGCCATGTGATGGGGATAGATCTCCACTCAAATTGGTATGAAAATATATCATATAATGTGCATTTAATTTGAAGTGTACATAGTAATATATCTATGTGCATTCCTCCATCTACAGTCCTTGCAAGCATCTCTTTACAGAACCACCCTCAGCAGGAAGTCCCTTTACTTTGGTCACTTTAGCAAAGCTATCTGATAACCAACTTTTAAACCAGGCCTCTCCACCATGCTCTATTCATCTCCAGCCCAAGCACACTTTTCAGATCTTTTAATCACACAATACCTTGCCTAAATTTTTGGTTCTTCCCATAGATCAAAGAAGTAGAAATGAAGAATAAGTAATTAACAGATGACGAGGTCTCCTCCCTAGCTTCCCCTTTAGTAATCTCCAAAATAAACTGTGTGAACAAGATGATATCTAGAAGATCACGAGGAATCAACAACCTGCATATGAGCCTGTGGACAGAGGGGAATGGCAACCACTCTGATCTCCTATCTCAGTGGCGAACTGAGATTACTTCTCTATTGCTCTTTAAAAAGTTTCATGACCAGGGATTCGCCTGGTTGTCCAATGGTTAGGAATCAGTCTTGCAATGCAGGGGTCTCAGGTTTGATCCCTGGTTGGAGAACTAAGATATCACATGCCTTCAGATAGCTAAGCCCACGCATTGCAATTACTGAGCCCACGTACCACAGCTAGAGAGAAGCCCGCATGTCGCAACAATAAAAAAAGATTCATGGCCAAACAGAAACCTGGGAGGTGGTTTTGGGGGGATGCTGATTTCGCCATCTCCCCAGATTGCTGCATTCTGATTAAAGTCACCTTTCTTTTTTACGATTTGTGAATATGTATTTGATCTCATAACCAGTAAGGAGCAAGACCCCTGATTGGTTTGGTAACATTCTCATTATTTGTAGCACTTAAGTTCTGTAAAGTCACCATGACTCTGATTTAGGAACTGCTCTGTCACTTCAACAGGGGAATATGGGGCCAGGTTCCTGAGCCTCTGGTCACATTTTCTCAACCTTGTGTTGTGTATGTTCCTGTTTAAAGACACCTTATGTAATATACATTTCTTACAGACAATTAGTTATGTGTAATATTTATTGATAATAAAACACCAACCAACAAGGCCTCAATGTTTTCTTGGCCTCGGGAGACTGCTGTTGGAGTTTCCTGCATGACTGGGAAGGGGGTGGTGTCCTGAGGACTGAGACTCATGGCTCCTTTCCCCACATGCCTGCAAATAGAGTGACTTGCACAGCCAGTCAACCCTGCAGCCCCCCAGGAGATGATCTGGGCTCCTCTTGAAGGCTCCTGAAGAGCCCCTTACCCAGTCATCTCCACTCCCCACAATTAAGGTTTCTCGTTCACCTTCTCCTAACAGGGCATTTTTAGGAATGTAAACAAGACCAGGGGCTGGTTGAGGACAGGGACACAGAGTTCAAAACTGGGGGCACTGGACTAGGAGTCCGGGAAACTGGTTCCAGTCCTATATCTGGTCTTCCTGGCTGTGTGACCCAGGCAGGGTCACTGCCCCTCTCTGGGCCTCAGCAATATAAACACAAGGAGATACCATGATTCTACAAAGAAGAATTATTTCATTCTTTCCTTTTCATTAACTGGAGCTTAAAGGTGTCACGTGGAGAAGGAAATGGCAACCCATTCTGGTATTGTTACCTGGGAAATCCCATGAACGGTGGAGCCTGATGGGCTACAGTCCATGGGGTCGCAAAGGATGGGACTTGACTTAGCAACTGAGCAAAGGTGTCAAGACTTAAAATGTGTATTCAAGAAACCAAAGGTCCTTACCTCTGTGGGGTCTCCATGTAAATCAAGAGCGAAAAATTTCTGTGAAGACAAAGACAGCGGTTGTGGTGAAGAGGCTTCCTGTGAGGAAAGCTGACCTCTGTGAGCTGTGCTCAAAGGTATCAACTTTTCCCTCCTGGTGCCACCCTGGCTGGGCTGAAAGGAAGTGGGCAGGACCCCCTCCCCTGGGCACCAGCATAGGGAACAGGTGTGGGATAGGGGAGGGGAGCTCTGCAGAGGACTGTTGGTGCCTGCCCTGCCCTCCACCCATTTCCCCTTCTTGTTCATCCAGGCAACAACACCCCAATTTTCCTTTCAGGGACCTCCTCTTCCCACTCTCACTCCATGATTGCAGGCATCTGTATGTGACCTCCGGGGCACCAAATCCCTGAAAACAGAGACTACTTCAGCAGTGGACATGTGCCCATGTCAGTTCAATAGAGCTTACCCAAATTTTTGCTGCAATTGTTGGGAAATAGGATTTCTAAGCAGATTATACGTAAGACTAGAGTACTGTTGCTGTCTTTAACTTCCCCAGGGAACAAATCAGTCTGAGAGCAAAACCAACACATAAAGTTAAAAGCTGAGGGATAGCGATAGATTCTTAATAATAGCATATGTGCATCTGGATCCAGTCATGCCTGAAGTCATCCACTCTTGGATTTGTCAGTGAGTTACCTGAAGATTCTGTCACAATATATTCCTTTCTCTTTTCAAGACACTTTGAGATGAATTTTCTTATCTTGCTTTAGAAAATCTTGACTCCTACAAGCTCACTGAAATTCAGCCCACCCCATACTTCTCTTTGTTGTGAGCTTACCAAGACTGTACTAGTTTTATTGTGACACTGTAGCTAAACGGCCTGACCAGTATGCAGGAAATCCGATTAAGGATTCCTCCATTATGTGCTGTAGGCCTACAATCCAGGTGTGCAGTGTGTGTGTGTGTGCATATGCATGCATGCATGTGTGTGTGTGTGTGTGTGTGTGTGTATACTGGAGAGAGAGGATAATCCTGGAAACATTTCCACATGATCTCAGAAGATCTCAGAAGAATAACATGGACTCTTAGGTTCTCTGGGTTTTCCCAAAGTCACCCAATCTCCCATTATAAGCTAAATCTCTTGTGCCACCTGAAGAATTGATGAAAGAAATGTACACAACCAGAAAACAGTTGTGTTTTTATCTTTGAGCACAGTGATCACCTTATTTGAGCCTGAGAAACAGGGATCCAAGGCTACATTGGACTTAACCCATGGAAATAGAGCAGAATCCAGTGCTGGAGTCTAGCCCCAGGGAGTCCAGGAGTAGCCTCAGGATTCCAGGGTCCAGGCAGAGAGTCCAGGTGCTCAGGCTACCCCAACGGTTCCCATTGGCTCTAAATGTGCTGTTCTCTGGGTATCTGTCACGCTGTTAACTCCCTGTGACGACCCACCACTATAGCCATCCATCAATCCTGAAGTGTCACCTTCTCTGTGAAGTAGCCCTGCTTATTATAATTAATGCTTCCCCTCTCTGTACTCCCACCGTATCTAAACCACTTAAGTCAATGTGTGTATTTCTCCTTGAATAGTTCCTTGTGAATAGGGACTATATCCAATTATGTCTGCATCACCTGCTCTGTTATCTCCCTGCATACACTTAGCAGAGATGCATGGATGGATGAAATTAGTCAATCCAAGAAGTATGGGTGAACTGGGGGGATAAGTGAATAGATGGATGATAGCCGGCAGACTATGTGATGGATTCATCATTGATTTTAGAGAGATGGCTGATGAAATACATATATATGGATGATTGGTAACAAATGAATGAATGCTACAGATGAATTGATATTATTTAAGGTTGATGAAAAGATACTGATAAATTGGATTCATTGGTGGATGGACAGATAAAATGATGAATGAGTGGATGCATGAATGGATGGAAGGTTGGATGGATGAGTGGGTAGGTACACTTATATTAGAGTCACAATTGAGGCAGACACACAGAAAATCTAGAAAACTGGACCACCACTGGGTTATAACTGAGGTGGTTTCTAAATTAACCAAAACAAATTGTGACACTATTTCTGAAAATCTTTGTTCGAAATAGTCCCATCCCACAAATTCAGGGTGATAATTATCTCTGAGAATAGGTAATGTTTAATTTCTTGAAAACATATCAGAAACCAAAGCCCCCATACCTCGAGTGCGTGCTCTACAACCAGACAAGGCACGGCAATGAGAAGCCTTGGCACCACCAGCTAGAAAGTAGCCCCCACTCACCAAAACTAAAGCCCGCACATCGCAAAGGAGGCCCAGCACAGCCACACATAAATAAAATTTTAAAAAATATTAGAAAACAATATTGGAAAAAGTAAGTGTTGATAGATATGAGGAGTCATTACACAGTTGTTTATTACGTTATTTTTTTGTCTTTGCTAACATCTGAGATAGTCTGTAATAAGGAAGGAAAGAAAGAAAGTTCCCATTCAGATCTAGAGGCTGACACTCCTCCTGGGAGGTGAGAAACTGTTCCAGGTAGTTTTTCCAGGGCAAGAGGACTGAAGCTGAAATAATGAAGCCTGGGGCCATGTTTCTAGGGTGGGGGCTCTCTCTTTTTCCAAGAGAGTAGATGCACCTACCATTTTCAGGGTTATCTCCATGAGCTCGTCCTCTGTCTTCTGGCGCAGGCAGTGAACAAGGACAGCTGAGGTGGTGGTTTTACAGCCAGCAATGACAGCAATTTGCTGTAGAGATCACAGGTGACAGTAGAGTTCAAGAGCCATCTCTCTTCCCTCCATCAATACTGAGTGTTGTGTCCCAACCTCAATCTCTATAGGCAGCCTGTGATAGCAGAAAATACTCCAGACCAGTAGGTCCTGGGTCCCAGGGATGCCACTTATATTCCTCAGCCTCTGCTGCCTAATCTCTGTTAAAGTGGGCAGAATGATCTCAAAGCTGAACATCTAAAGAGAGGCAGCACGGAGGGGGTGCTTAAGAGCTTGGAATCCAGAATCCCACTTTCTAATTTCAAATCTCGGCTCATCTGATTAATAGCCATGTGGCCTCAGGCCAGTCACTTGCAAATTTCAGCCAGAGCGGAAGATGCAGAAGAAGAGAAGTCAGGCGCCACGATGATGGGGCCCTGGAGAGTGTGCACGGGCTGCCCAGAGCCTGGTCCAGTGTCTGACATACATCAGCGCTCAGTATGTATTTGGTGGAAAGATAAAAAGGCACAGGAAGAAGTAGAGGAGAGAGGAAAAGCGAGCGCACAATAAGGGACTTAAGATTCTTTATTCTGCAATTTCTGGTCCTGTTGGATAACAAAATCCAGGTCCATCTCTACCACATCCATTTCCTTTGAATAAACTCCCGCTTCTTAACTTTAGCCTGATTAATGGGCTTCTGTTGTTAATAGCCAAACAATTCTGAAAAAAGTTCCTCCAAATTCTGAATGTTCTTGGACTCTTATCTCCTCCTCTCCTACTTGCCACTCATTCTCTTAAGTCTGGCTGCTGCCCCCACCCCTCCACCAAACCAGCTCTCGCAGCCAGACCAAACGTTCCACGTCACTGACACTAAGGCACACTCCTCAGCAGGGACTCTGTGTTGCTCATCCTTTCTTGTCTTTGTAACAATCTCCAAATAAAGACAAAGCTCTCACCCGGTCCTATGTAGCATGGCCCTGCCAATGGCCCCATCCTCAGCTCTCTCCAGGTCCTCTCTGCACTTTCTACCCTGGCCACATCAGCTTTCCTCACTCTCTCTCTTGAGATACCTGCTCCTGCCACAGGACATTTGCACAGACTGTTCCCTCTTCCTGGATATTCTTTTCTTATCAAATAGCTTACTACTAATCCTTCTCATCTCAACTAGTGATAATTTTATTTTTCAAGAAAACTTTCATGATAACCTCCCCCTATAAACTGGACTCAGTTCAGTTCAGTTCAGTCGCTCAGTCATGTCCGAGTCTTTGTGACCCTGTGAATCACAGCACGCCAGGCCTCCCTGTCCATCACCAACTCCCGGAGGTCACTCAGACTCACATCCATCGAGTCAGTGATGCCATCCAGCCATCTCATCCTCTGTCGTCCCCTTCTCCTCCTGCCCCCAATCCCTCCCAGCATCAGAGTCTTTTCCAATGAGTCAACTCTTCACATCAGGTGGCCAAAGTACTGGAGTTTCAGCTTCAGCATCATTCCCTCCAAAGAAATCCCAGGGCTGATCTCCTTCAGAATGGACTAGTTGGATCTCCTTGCAGTCCAAGGGACTCTCAAGAGTCTTCTCCAACACCACAGTTCAAAAGCATCAATTCTTCAGCACTCAGCTTCTTCACAGTCCAACTCTCACATCCATACATGACCACTGGAGAAACCATAGCCTTGACTAGATGGACCTTAGTTGGCAAAGTAATGTCTCTGCTTTTCAGTATGCTATCTAGGTTGGACATAACTTTCCTTCCAAGGAGTAAGCGTCTTTTAATTTCATGGCTGCAGTCGCCATCTGCAGTGATTTTGGAGCCCCCCAAAATAAAGTCTGACACTGTTTCCATTGTTTGCTCATCTATTTCCCATGAAGTGATGGGACCAGATGCCATGATCTTCGTTTTCTGAATGTTGAGCTTTAAGCCAACTTTTTCACTCTCCACTTTCACTTTCATCAAGAGGCTTTTGAGTTCCTCTTCACTTTCTGCCATAAGGGTGGTCATCTGCATATCTGAGGTTATTCATATTTCTCCCCGCAATCTTGATTCCAGCTTGTGTTTCTTCCAGTCCAGCGTTTCTCATGATGTACTCTGCATATAAGTTAAATAAGCAGGGTGACAATATACAGCCTTGACGTTCTCCTTTTCCTATTTGGAACCAATCTGTTATTCCATGTCCAGTTCTAACTGTTGCTTCCTGACCTGCATACAAATTTCTCAAGAGGCAGGTCAGGTGGTCTGGTATTCCCATCTCTTTCAGAATTTTCCACAGTTTATTGTGATCCACACAGTCAAAGGCTTTGGCATAGTCAATAAAGCAGAAATAGATGTTTTTCTGGAACTCTCTTGCTTTTTTGATGATCCAGCAGATGTTGGCAATTTGATCTCTGGTTCCTCTGCCTTTTCTAAAACCAGCTTGAACATCTGAAAGTTCATGGTTCACATATTGCTGAAGCCTGGCTTGGAGAATTTTGAGCATTACAAACTGGACTACGTGTTGCTTTTGGATTCTGTTGACATCAGGTACCTCTATTGCTCTAGTCACAGCTGACATTTTCTAAGTTGTGCAATTATATAATTATTAACTGCCTCCTAAATTATAATAGAAGCTTCATGAGGTTGCTAGATGCCAGATTATGTCTAATAACGAGTGAATAAATCCTCCAGGAAACTACCCCAATCACAAGCCCCCAGGAAGAGTCCGCTCCAGAGTCACATGGAGCCAATGAGTTCAGCAGACTCAGACCCCGAGAGAAGCAGCACAGGTGACAGGCCACTGCCCACTGTGCAGCCCCTCACCCCACCTGGCACACTGTGGGTAACACGTTCAGTGGAAAGTGCACGGGGCTGGCAGTCCCGAGTCCCGAGCCCGAGTCCAGCTCTGCCCTCATCACTCTCTGACCTTGGCCAGTGCTTCAGCTCTCTTCCTGGTGTGTGCAGCGGCATAAGGGGTAGGTGTGGGGAGGTGTGGAGAGATGTGTCCTTCTCCTACATGTTCAGCCACCCTCACCTCTGTGATTGTTCGAGGATGTCAGCCAGACCCCATTCTAAGAACAGCCCTTGACAACTCCAGGAGGGCAGGGCGTGGTGTGCGGGCAGGCCAGTGTGAGACCTACCTCAGCTGCAGCCTTCATGTCCCTCTTGACCAGGGTGGACGTGAAAGCCACGCCGCTCTCAGAGATGGCCCGGTGGAAGAGATTCCTGGCCAGGGGGGACAACACCTGCAGGACGGTGTTAAGAAAGGGAGTTTATGCTCATGAGGAGGGTGGTCTTCAACAGCTATACCCATCTACAGCCCTGTCCTGGACTGTGGAGACCATGGGCCCAGCATCTGTGAGAACACCTCAGCTGGAGGGAGGCAGTAGCAGAGGGACAGAACAGGCGGTGTGTGGCGCCCACTGACTCTAACAATCAACAGTATCTGAAGGGCAGCTCAGCAACTCCTAGCAACACTTTAGTGGCACAGTTCTTAGAGCAAATATACCCCAGTAGGAATTAATTAAAAAAAAATAAAAGTAAACAAAAAATCTTAAACCTGGCTGGGGAAATATAGAATAAATAATTAAAGTAAAGGCACAGTTCTGATTTCCTGTTTCCATTACTCAGAATTTATCCTAAGGAAAATGAGCATGAAAGTACACAATTTCCTGTTTCCATTACTCAGAATTTATCCTAAGGAAAATGAGCATGAAAGTACACAACAATTTTTAATAATGCAAACATTGTTTATAATAGTAAACACTGGGAATAACCCAAGGTTTCAGTATTGTGAGGTTGGGCAACTAAGCTATCTTCATTCTTACCATGGAACTACTTGACTATACACACAAAAATATGAAAGGGTGTGTAATTGTTAGATAAACATTTATGTTGTTTTATAATGCTAAGGAAAATTTTTATTTAAGAAATTCCACCTAGATTAATACATAAATAGAATCATAGGAAAAAATTAGAAAAATACAGATCAAAATGTTCACAGTGAGTTTCCACAGACAATGGGATTGCAAATGAATTTTTTTCTTCTTTGAGATTTTCTGTACTTTTATTTCTCCACTTTATGAAAAATAAAAACATTTTCCTCTGAGTGTTCAGTTGTGAAACCAACATAGATTTTTAAAAAGCAGTAATACGGAATTCCTTGGTAGTTCAGTGGTTAAGACTCCAAACTCCTAATCCAGGGGGCTCGGTTGGGGAACCGAGTTGGGGAACCAGTTGATCCCTGGTTGGGGAACTAAAATCCCACAGACCAAGTGACCAAAAAAAGAAAAAACAGTAATAGCACTAACTCTCTGCTCAAATATGAGTTAGTTGGAGTGTTTCCCACAGCCCCCAGCACCTTCTACTCTGGCTTTCCAGCTTTGCTTCCCTTGGTGTCTCCCCCATTCCCATTCCCCACACCTCACTCCCAGGTCCTGTGTCCCTTGTCTCCTGTCCCATCCCCCATCCCTCCTCTTCTTCTCCTTCTCCCCAGCCCAGCTCCATCCCTCAGCCTCAGAGACTGCTGCCCCCCTCCTGGGCATGGACGAGCCCCCAGAGCCCTCAGAGGGGCCACCCAACCTGTTCCTAGTGCTCGTGTCTCCCTGAACTGTAGGCCTGGCTTCAGTCAGACAAGGACACCCAGACCAACCTCATGGTCAGCTCCTCTGATTAATCACTTACACAAACCCCTAATCTCAAGAGAAGTGAGGCGAGTCCTAACGTTAAAGTGATTAAGAAGGAGAGGATGAGCTCAACCAACACAGGACAGGAAGAGAGTGTCTGTTCAGCTGTGGCTGCAGCTACAGCCCCGGAGGCTGAGCTGAGCCCTGAGCTTCCTGGGGGCCAAGGGGAGTCTAGCCATTAACTCTCCACCATCTGATGCTGCACAGAGTCGGGTCAACCTTGAATCCAGGTCTTGGAAGTAAAGGCCCCAGGACTAGATGGGCTGATCTGCAAGGGGTCCCATCAGCAGCCACATCAGGGCCAGGAAGACTTACAAGAATGGAGACACTTTCCCCTCCTGCTGACTCTCCAAAGATGGTCACAGAGCCTGGATCCCCTCCAAAGTTGGCAATGTTCTCCTGGACCCAGTGCAGCGCAGCCACCTGGTCCAAGTGACCCCAGTTCCCCCGGCTGTGCTCATCCCCTGTGCTGTGAGTAAGAGAAGAGGGTGGGGTTGGGAGCAGAGATGTCCCGGCAGGGCCCTGAGGACCAGAGATGGGGCTGGGGGTCCAGGGGAGCCTTCTGGAAAGGACTGGGCTTCCACAGCCCTGACACGGGGTCTTCACTTTCCTGCTGTCCTGCTCTGCTACAGGGCTCTACAGAGCCATCCTTCATCTATTGATTGAGCATTTGCTATGGTCAGGGTGAAACCCTGACTCACATGGTAGAGGAGAGGCCGGGGGAGAGGAAGTGGGGCGAGTACGCCCAGTTACACTGTCCCTGGGAGCAGACACGGGCCATGGGGGGAAGAGCTGAGGGGTCTCCATGAAGGGGACACATCCTGGGACACGACTTCCCTGGGACAACCCTTCCCAGCCCACAGGTCTTTCCAGGGAGGTGACCACCCCCTCCCCCGGCCCACCCCCCAACATCTCAGGGTAAGAGGTCCTGGTGCCAGTGCATTTGGGAAAAGCTCAGTAACTGCCTGCTGGAAACCTGGTTCCTGTCCCCAGAGAATCCACGCAGGAGACTCAAGCCTTCACTCACGCATGTGCCAAATTCCAGAAGGAAATGGGGTGAGTGGGCCAACACTCCTCCTAGCAGATGTACCCCTGGAGTCAGATGCTCCTTACGACCTCCCAGTTCCAGGCACTCATTCCTTCACCTACAAGACTTCATGGAGCTCCCACATGAGTCTACCCCTTCATTACTTCCCAGGAGGAAAGATGTGTGAGCCTCTAAGTGCTGTGCTGCATGGTAACTGTCATCTTAAAGAGACTGCAACATGCCAGGCAGCACAGTGAAAACGAGGTCAGCAGTTCAGATGAGATAACATCTGGGTTGGGCTTGGTAGGAATAACAGGAGTGTGTCAGGGAGATTAGGTGTTTTATGTGTAAGAGCTCAGAAGTAAGTGCACCAGGGTGGCTGGGGAATGAGAAGGTAGGTGGAGCCCAATTAGGAGGGGACTCAGATGTCTTAGTAGGGAGCCTAGCAAGGAGCCCCTTGAGGGCTTGCATAACCAGAGTGGGGTCCTAGCACCCCCATCCTGGGGACAGTGTGCCACCAGGAGAGTCCAGGGTCTTACCTGAAGAATCCCCAGATGCCCAGGCGGTACTGAATGGTCACCACCACCACGTTTTCATGGGCAGAGAGGGCCAGCCCATCATAGGTTGATGCCCCGCCCACCATGAGACCTCCTCCGTGGATCCACACCATCACCTGGACAGGGAGGATACAACCACAGGGTTACAGGAAGCAGAGCTGGGGAAGACCTCAGAGACAGGTTTGGTCACCTACTCGTTCTCCAGCTGCAGCCCAGGCCACCACCCCACTCAGGGCACCCTGGCTGCCCCTGCCTGTCTCCCCTGGCCCAGTGCCACCTGCGCTCAGTGCTCTTCATGCTGAGAACAGCATCATGGGAACAGCCAAGGCTCGAGCATCATCCCCTCCCCAGCACTCCCACCACCCTCACTCCTGGGCCTCTCACCCAGCTCAGCACACTCAACATGCCGAAGCCCTTGGTTAGAAGCTTGTTTCAGCTTCATCTTAGTTACCTTTTGTGTGGCGAATTCAACTTCTCATGTGAATGAATGATCGTGTTAAGAAGCACATGCTGTGGGTGGCACCTCTTCTTAATATGACTTCCTGCTACCTCCTCCGCTCCTCAAATCTCACCCATCCTCCAAAGCCCAGCCTAAAACTACCTCCTCCGAGAAGTCTTCAACCATTTGATGAATATGGTCTGAAAACCTACTAGGTGCCGGGGCACCTGAGCAAGAACTGAGGATGAGAGTGAATATGTATTCACATATTATGATAATTCATAACACACAGCCCTCAATTTAAGGAGTTCACATAGCAATAAAGTGAGAATGACTAAAATAATAGAAACATCTGGTTAATAAAAAAATCAAAGAACTCATATATATATTATGTAACAAGTATTATTCAAGCATTTAAAATAAACCATCCATGAGAAAGGAATTACTATTGTCCCTTTTAATAGACAAGAAAACTGAGGCACTTAACCACCCTCAGGTCACACAGCTAATAGGTGGTGGAGGCAGGACTTGAACCCAGGCAGTCTGGCTGCAGAGTCCACATGTTGAGCCACCCAGCACACAGCAGCCAATGGCCATGCTGCAGTAGGTTGGCTATTGGGACAGGAGGAATTCCTTCCCTTCAACTCAAATGCATCAGGAAGACTAGCCTCAAGTGCTGTGTCAGACACTGCCATAAATCTTCATATTGGTCACTGAACACTTGTGTGTGATTATCCCCAATTTGAGGAAACAGTAAAAGGTGGAACAAGGATTTACACCCAGACCCTGTGGTTCTAGAGTCTGTGTCCACAGCAGAGGTTCTCCAGCCTCAGGTTCCTGTAGCCCCTGCTCCTCCAACACTTTTGTTCCCTGACTACCTCCAGGTAGAGGGACTGAGTTTGCAGTCATCTCTGAGACCAGGCTGAGCCAGGGGCTGGTCAGCAGTGATTTCCTGAAGAGGCCAGTCCAGTTCTGTGCAGATCCTCAAGACAGGGGCTATGTGGTCATGGTTTTATGTTTTTCCTTTCTCCTAACCCTTAATTCTAGCTCTGTCTATGGGAACACTGAGTACATAATAGGGAAAAGAAATGAATGCATAAATGAATGAGTGAAAAATTGTCCCCACCTCTCTGAGCTTCTAATCACAAGTTCACAGACACCCTCCTCCACATCTGGGTACCATGCCAGGGGTGTTCCTGGGTGATGGCTGGATGTGCCCACCCATTTCTACCCCATTGACCCCTCCTTTTCCAGCAGACCTGCCCCAAAGATCTCCAGCCTGAGCCTAGAAGTCGGCTCTGTTAGGTAGGTAGAATAGGGGAAAGGAGTTCAAAATGGCGGTGGCTAAAAGACAAGGAAGGGAAAAGCCCGCAAAAATAGAACAAAAGAAGGTCCGAGGACCGAGGACCGGAGTGAGGACCTCAGGTAAAACAAACAACACTCCTGGCTGGCCCAATTTACATAGGACAGGCCCGGGGTCGGGGTCGGGGGGGGGGGAACATATAAAAAGAGGAGCCAAAGCTAGCTCTCTCTCTCTCCCCCGGTGCACTGGGGTGCTCTTCTCCTCGTGTCTTTGGATCGACGTGCCCTCACACCTTGAAGATGGATTTTCCTGCTATCTTTTAAATAAAATACAGCTGTTAACACTGAGCTGTAACAGTGATTTGTCTAAGAGCTATAACATGGTCCATTCGAGACCTGAGAGCTATAACACGGTCTATCCAAGACCCGAGAGCTGTGACATGCTGAGGGGCCTTTAATGTCCGTCACTCCAAATCTTTGCTGTGACAAGACAAAGAACACAGGAACACACACTCGCGTGACAGCTCTGTCTCTGGGTTCCATGTATTCTGGAAATGCTGACTCACTGGGTCATCAGCTTTACCCAAAACAATTAGGAAGTGAAATTAACTATAAGAAAATCTTGATAGCTGGAAAAGGCAAAGGAAAATACATCTTTGTTGCTCCAGGCTCTGCCCACCAAGCTGTGACACCAAGTCACAGAAAGTTGTCAGAGAGGGTCTCTGTGTGCTGAGGAAAGGCCACACACAGGTTCCGTGCTAGCGTGTGTCAGAGTGCTCCCGGCTGTTCCAGGAGCCCCGTGCTCCAGTCCTGCCACCCTACTCTGTGACCGCGCCTTCCCCTCACTGGACCTCAGTTTGTCTGTCTGTAAAGGAAGGATTGGCTTGTTGGCTTATCTCCCCGAGACTGCTTCCAGCTCTAACTATGGAAATGACGTTTTACCCTCTCTGGGTAACAGATTCCTAATCTAGCAATTAAGAGTCATCCTTCTTGTCCATCTACTAGCATGAGAGACATCAGAAAAATTAAATGGGCATTACAGATGTGCAGCATCTCCCCCAGGGGCCTTACTCTGGCTGAGGGGAAACACAGGTGTGGGCAACCTGCGCTCCCTGATGTCAGGTTTGGCTGTGGTGCACAAGAAAGCCCTGGGGCCCCAGAAGACCCTTGGCCCAAGATGCCCCCACCCAACACTGCCTTCATCCCCTTCCAGTCTATACCAGCCTCGCCCAGTGGTTCCCACCGCTTACCGGCAGCCTGCTTCTCTTCGTCAAGTCAGCAGGTGTGTATATATTTAGGTAAAGACAGTCTTCGGCAAATGTGAGACTAATGTTCTCCTTTCTGTTGGTAAAGAGATCCGAGAGCAACTGAGCCCCCACTGGGTCTTGGGAGCACCTGCGAGGGGTAAGGAAAGAGAAGAATTCTTTTTTTTTTTTTTTAATCAAGAATCTCTTTTATTGATTATCAGAAACATTACAAACATCTAATATGAACAAATTGTAACATGACAGTGATTAGTTTGAACAATTAATACATTTCAGATATAATATTATACATATTTCAATGCTATTCTCCAGAGCTGACCAAGGAGATGTCTCCTGTGGTCATCAAAGGCCTTGGGCTGGCAGCTTCAGGCCAGTAAATAGAGTTGTTCTTACCATACCTGGGGCATGCGATGGGGATCCATAGGCTCACCAAGGTCTCCCAGGACCATGTACGGTCAGACCTGACCCTCTTTCCTTCTTAGGCCTCTGTAATGCCCCGGGTCAAGGAAGGAGGCTGCCCTATGTGCTGATGGGCATGAGAAAGGAACATTTTCTGCATCCCTGGGTCCACACCAGCGCTGTATGACACCCGCTGTAGAGTGCCATTGTATTCTGCCCACATGGAAACATGTTCTAGGCCACAGGAAACTTCCAGAAACCAGGAGAAATCAATCAAATGGCAGATATTTAGGGCCTACAACAGATCAGGGTCAAATATTTGTGGGGCAGCATTGCTGCTGCTGCTAAGTCGCTTCAGTCGTGTTTGACTCTGTGCTACCCCATAGACAACAGCCCACCAGGCTCTCCCGTCCCTGGGATTCTCTAGGCAAGAACACTGGAGTGGGTTGCCATTTCCTTCTCCAATGCATGAAAGTGAAAAGTGAAAGTGAAGTCAGCTCAATCGTGTCCGACTCCTAGCGACCCCATGGACTGCAGCCCACCAGGCTCTTCCGTCCATGGGATTTTCCAGGCAAGAGTACTGGAGTGGGGTGCCATCGCCTTCTCTGGGGCAGCATTAGGGGAACTATATTCTAGTCCTGCCTCAGCCTGATTTGCTGGGTTTCCTTGGGTGAATTCCTTGCCTGCTCTGGGTCCCGATCTGTCTGATGTAAGTGAGTTCTATAAGGGTCTAGCAACATGGACATGCTAATATTTGTCAGCAACTCATCACAGGTAAGAGCTATTGGTTGTCCCAATAGGAGACTTTAAATATGCTACAGATATTATAATTTTTAATGTTTATTGAGTCCTCTCAACTTGCCAACTGTGTTTTAAATGCTTTTTATAGATTAACTCATTTAAATTCCAATTGGCCCCATGATATGGGTTCTATTATTATCCTCATTTTACAGTTGAGAAACTGAGGCACAGAGAAGTTAGAGAACCTGCTCAAGGTCACACAGCCAGAAAGAATCACACTATGTAGTGCTTATGTTTTCAAGGATATTATAAGCCACATTTACGGATCTCAATGCCCCCACAAAAAAAGGCATGACTGCCCTCAGTATGTTGATGAGGTAACTGAGGCACTGATGTGCTTGGATGACACAGCTATTCAGCCACAGAATCACAACCTCAAAGATAACCTCTTGATTTCCATCCTGTGGGGACTTTCCCTAGATCACCTAGGCAAGGGACATAATATTCATAAAAGAAGATTAAGAGTTAAAAAGTAAAAATACTCAATGTCATTAGTATTCAAACAAACACAGAATAAAAAGAATAATTTTGTATATAATGGTGATGGTAACAATTATTAACATTATTCTGCCTATTAAGTAGATAAAAACCATTTTAATAACTCCAAGCATTGACAAAAATTCAGTTAATAGAGGTTTTCATATATTAATTAAAACAGTGCAGTTGGAATATTTCTGAAGGGAAATTTTTAAAATACTCTTACTCCAAAATGTTATATCTTGGAACTTATCCAAAAATGAATATGCATGAAAATTTAGCTATAGGATGTTCATCAGAGTGCTATTTATAGTATAAAAAATATCAACAACAATGAAGAACTCCAAATAAGAGATGGAGTAAAGAAATTATGATTCAACGGTGATTAAATGTCAGGTTGTGATATTTAATGACACAGAATGGTGTTCATGATACACTTTCATGAACTTCATGTACTGCTTTCATCTAAATTAACTGTACCATGTAATACGATACTGTGATACAAGAAAAATAAGTATTTGTAAGAAGCATGTGTTTGATCTTTGGCCAGTTTCTGCTGAAGAGCTCTTGAAACCCTTGTGTTCATAATTTCCTGAGCAGTGCATACTGTTGGGTTAATGAAGTGACTTTTGGACCACACTAAGGGCAGAAACTGGTTGCCAGAGGAATAATCTCAGTATTATAAGCAAGGGAACCTTCTCTCACAGCCCCCTGAACTCTGGAAAGAGAAGATGGGCTGGAGGGGAATCAATCACCAGTGACCAATGACATCAATCCATTGCCCATGTAATGGCTTCCAGGTGGCTCCAAGGTAAACAACCTGTCTTCCAATGCAGGAGACACAGGAGATTACCTGGAAGAGGAAATGGCAGCCCATTCCAGTGTTCTTGCCTGGAAAATTCCATGGAGAGAGGAGCCTGGTGGGCTATAGTCCAAGGGGTTACAAAGAGTTGGACACAACTGAGCAATGAACACTCACGCCCACGTAATGAAACCTCTGTAAAAAGTCAAAAGGACAGGTTCAGAAAGCATCCTGGTTGGTGAACCAGAACTTGTTTTTATTTTTCACACTGCGTGGCATGTGGAATCTTACTTCCCTGATTAGGGACTGAACCCTTTGCAGTGGAAGGGCGGATTCTTAACCTCTGGACAACCAGGGAGGCCACCGTGCTGGGTCCTTTGTCAGGGACCTCACCTTATGGATCTTTTCATTTGGCTTGTGGTTTGTATCCTTCAATATCCTTCATAATGAAATAGTAATGTAGTGGGGAAACTAGTTTGTTGAGTTCTGTGAATTAATAGAACGTAGGAAGAGGGTCACGGGAAGCTTTGAATTATAGCCAGTTGGTCAGATGCACAGTTGACAACTTGGATTTGGCATTTGAAGTAGAGGGAGGTTTTGTGGGCCTGAGCCCTTCACGGATGGAATCTGATGCTATCTCTGGCAAAACAATGTCAGAAATTAGTTGAACTGTTGGACACACATATGGTCTGTAAGGATTGCTTTTTGGTGTGGCAAATACACACATACACTAGAATTGGGTACAGGAAATTATGTGATTCCACTTTAAGGGAGAAATTACGGAACAGATAAAAGACTAGAAAAATAGAATCTAAAATATGAACAGGAGCTCTTGCTAGGTGGTGGAATTGTATATGATTTTCATTGACTTAATTTCACTTACAATCCTGACTTTTCAAAAAAATTAATTATTTATTTGGCTGCATGTTTCTTGCCTGTGACATGTGTGGTCTTTTAGTCACAGAGTGTGAACTCCTAGTTGAACAAAGGGCTCTAGAATGCTGTGAGAGTTCTGGAATGTTGGTAAGGATCTACAAGAGCTTGAGGATTTCACAGCAAAGTATGAGCCACTCAGAGGACTGTCTTGGCTGCTTCCTGCATCCCTTTGAGACTAACATCCCCACGAAAGATGCCAAAACCACACCCCTGACCTACATGGGAGGGTAAGAGGTGGTATTCTTCACGAAGATCCACGGCTCTGCAGGCTGCGGCGGAGCAAACCTCAAGGATCCAAGAGGAGGCTTGGCAAAAGGGACTCCCAGGAAGACAGCCACAGGCTGTGCAAATCCTTTTAAGCTGACGTGTTTCCCCAGGACTCTGCCCTGAGCGGTGTCCACAATAGGCGGTGAGGGTGCCAGCCCTGCTGGACATTGAGAGGAAATGAGGACACGTCAGTGGTGACAGTGAACTGGATTCTGGGTGGATTTTATTACTTTTGCCACTTTTGATACTTTACCACGTGACCTTGGATGTCCTCTCAACTCTCTAAGCCTCAGCTTCCTATGTAAGAGAGGGTGAAGCTGTCTTTCCTAACTCACAGAGTCATCAGAGGGAGGGCGACTCAGGGTCACATTCTGTCTGTCCCATTCCCGTGGAGCAGGCGGTTTTTTCTCACTGAGCTTAAATGCGTCTCCTGCAGTTGCCACGTCAGGCCCAGTCCTTGCTGCTCGGGGGCATCCTGCACCTTCATGAGGCAAGTGACCTTCGTGTTGACCCCTGTTCATGCTCGTCCCTCAAGTTCTCTCTTGTCCATCCTCAACAGCTGCAGTTTGTTTAAGTATCCTTACAGGAAATGATTTCCAGCCTCTCACCCTCCCAACTGTTTCCCTGATGCAGACAAAAGGCCAACCTGTCCCTCAAAGTGTGTGGCCAGACAGAGAAGAATAACCCAGATCTGGTCTTATAGACACAGCCTTCAAGAGACATGATGTGGACAGATGCCCAATTGGCAAGAGTGAAAAAGCGGGTGATGGGCTGTGAAGTATAGGCAATGATGGTGACAGCAGTGGTTACCATTTGTGTTATAGGTAATGACTGTGTATTGAGCACTTACTATGTACCACTCTAATCAGAGCAGCCTGGCTAGGGAGACATCAATATGTCCATTTTACAGATGAGGTAACTGAGGAAATGGAGCCAGCTAGTATGGATTTTCTAAAGGTGGAAAAGTTATGACCCTGCCAGGGGATAACTAGCAGTAAGGGGATGCTGTTGCTGCTGCTAAGTCGCTTCAGTCGTGTTTGACTCTGTGCTACCCCAGAGATGGCAGCCCACCAGGCTCCCCCATCCTTGGGATTCTCCAGGCAAGAACACTGGAGTGGGTTGCCATTTCCTTCTCCAGTGCATAAAAGTGAAAAGTGAAAGTTAAGTCAGCTCAGTCGTGTCCGACTCCTAGCGATCCCATGGACTGCAGCCCACCAGGCTCTTCCGTCCATGGGATTTTCCAAGCAAGAGTACTGGCGTGGGTTGCCATTGCCTTCTCCAAGTAAGGGGATAATCAGCTTTTAATTAGGGCTTCCCTGGTGGTTCAGATGGTAAAGAATCTGCCTGTAATGCCAGGAAACCTGAGTTTGATCCCTAGGTTGGAAAGATCCCCTGGAAATGGAACCCACTCCTGTATTCTTGCCTAGACTGAGGTGGGCGACAGTCCACAGGGTTACGAAGAGTCAGACGTGACTGAGTGACTAACACATGACAGCTCTTCCCCTTGGTTCCAGGCCTCTCAGAGTGTCACAGAGCCAGAAGGAAGATAAAACCCAGTGCAGCCTGGGCTGTCAGAGCACTGATGGCCAGAGCACTGGCTCTGGACTCAGGAGACAGAGAATTCAGAGTGTGGTTTTCCAGCTGACCTTGGGCATGTACAGTTCCCTCTCTGAGCCTCAGTTTTTCCATCTACAAAATGGTACAGATGCATTCTGAGGTCCTTTGCTGCACCCTTGTATTAACCATGTCCTCTGTGTCCCGTATTTTGATGCTTTGACAGCTGGAGCCTTGCTGATTTTGGGGAGACTGCCCACCCCCCGCCCCTGCAGAGTTAGCCAATCCCTGGAGACAGGAATGAACTTCCCCTTCCAGCCTGCCAGAGCCTGTGCCCCAATCCCCTCCTTTATCAGGTCCTCCCCATTCGCCACTATCATCCTGCCCCAACCACTCCAGGACAAAGTACCTGAAAACTTTGTCATGTGCATACCCCCTAACCTGCTGAAATTGTCTGCTTTGCCACTCCCAACCCTATTTATCCTGCCTCTCCTCTTCCTTCCCTATCAGCGACCAAGATAAACACCCTTACTCCCAATTTCTTTTCTTCCCTTGTGACCCACCCTGGTCTTTACCACCTGGCACACCATGGTAGGGCCATGCTCTCTCCTCCATGAAAATGTGAGTCATAAACCATCTTTCCAAAAGGCAGTTGGCTTCTGATCTGTGGGCCTTAGAATACCCTAATAGTCTATTAATACATATCTCTTTTTTTAAGCTTTAAACTGTTGGGTGCCAGCGTGAGGCGCTCCGCCCGTGGCAAAGGTCATGAGGAAGGAGGCTCGACATATGCAAAGGCAGGATTTAGCCTCAGGAGTCTCCCTGGAAATTCTCGAGCACCCCCATAACCAGAGCCTGCCTATGCTATGCTAAGTCACTTCAGTCGTGTCCGACTCTGAGCGACCCCACAGACGGCAGCCCACCAGGCTCCACCGTCCCTGGGATTCTCCAGGCAAGAACACTGGAGTGGGTTGCCATTTCCTTCTCCAATGCATGAAAGTGAAAAGAGAAAGTGAAGTCGCTCAGTCATGTCTGACTCTTAGCGACCCCATGGACTGCAGCCTACCAGGCTCCTCCGTCCATGGGATTTTCCAGGCAAGAGTACTGGAGTGGGGTGCCATACTTTATTACTTTGTGCTCTCACCTACACCTCTGACTTTACGGGGGGCTGTGCCCCACCACCTCTTTCAGAGAAGGAGTTAACTTAGAGTTCTAGTTAGTAAAAATTCCTGGGCGTGACAAGAGTGTTTTAACCTACAAACTCCTCTGAAGGTTCTCTAGCCTGCCTGACAGGCTTGTCCGGCCACACGTGATTGCTCACAGCTTCCCAACCGTAAGAGGCTTTAAACCTTCTAAAAACAGGTTCTTTAGAGAAGTTAGAAAACTATTAGTATAAGTATAGTGGGCTGATTAGAAATTGTATTGGTGAAGGGTTTTCCATTTGTTGAGCCAATGTTTGTTGCTAAGTCTCCACATCCCCTGCCCTTACACACATTAATAAATATATAGAAGAAATAAGTATTAACCTTTGATATTAATCACGTTGGACCTTAGGCTAAGTAAATTCTTTCCTTAATTAAAACCCACTGTACCCTCACCCTATAGGAATGTAACTTTATCTGGTACCTTCGGAAGGTGGAGTCTGTTTTAAGAATAATCACCCCTGGAGAAATAAGTGTTGACTGACTGCTGTCACAAGGAGAGGGTCATAAATTGTCAGCAGGCCCCCTGGCCAGAAGATAATGTAACACCCCTAAGACCTCTGTATACATTTGTATGAAGCACCTGACTTTGATAAAAGTTAGGACTGCTGACCCCACGTGACTTTTGTATAACATCTCAGTGTATAAAAGTAGACCCTGGAAAATAAAGAATTGGGATCAGTTCCTCGAAAGACTGGTCTCCCCATGTCGCTCTCTCTCTCAAACTCTGGCTGAGTCTCCGTCTGGAGCGTGGAACCCACCAAGCTTACTAATTTTGCCTGGGCTTCTAAGATCCGACCGGGGAGGCCTCAGTGTCTCCTCTCCTTCGGGAGAGTGGAAGGATGCCCGTGGTCTATGTAAGTGGTGCAAACTTCTTGTCTTGAAGTTTTATTGGTTTCCTGCGTAAACCAAGCTACTCAGCCTCTTTTCTCCACTGAATTTTCCTACTGAGCTATCCTCATTCTATTACTCTTTATATCTTTAATTAATATTTAATTAAGCAGTTGTTTCCTGATCCTTGCTGATGCTGTCCCTGCTTCGAACTCCCTGGATCAGCCGGGGCTGGACCTCGGCATTAAACTTCTAATTTTATATTTGGATATAGCTGATTAACCATGTTGTGATGGTTTCAGGTGAACAGTGAAGACACTCAGCCATACATACACATGTATCCATTCTCCCCCAAATTCCCCTCCCATCCAGGCTGCCACATAACACTGAGCAGAGTTCCCTGTGGTATATAGTAGGCCCTTGTTAGTTAACCATTTTAATATAGCAGTAATAGAGTGTCTTTGAAAACAACTCCTTTTTCTTTTTTCACTTCCTCTATTTCAGGCACTCTTTAGAATAAACAGCCCATTTCCACCTCACAACAGTCCATGGAGGTAGAGTTGTCACTTCCATTTTCAAAATGCAAAACCAAGGCACAGAAAAGGGACATCCCATGTGTGTAAGAACACACAGCCCCTAAGTGCTGAGCCGGGAGGGGAACCCACACCACTCTGTTTCCAGAACCAGTATTAATATGCTGGTAAGGTCCCTTCAGGGCTTCCCAAGTAGCTCAGCGGTAAAGAATACACCTGCCAATAGACACAGGTTCGATCCCTGGATCAGGAAGATCCCCTGGAGTAGGAAATGGCAACCCACTCCAGGTTTCTTGCCTGGAAAATTTCACGGACAGATAGCCTGGTAGACTACAGTCCATGGGGTTGCAAAAGAGCTGGACATGAGTTAGCTATTAAACAACAATAACAGATCCATTGCAGGATTCTGGTAAAGACCCACTCCATATCCATATTAATAATCAAGAGGGAAAGACATGGAGGAGCTCGTCAAAGTCCTGAGCGGTATGTGGGAGGGGAGCTGATTGTGCTCTTCTGGCGTGGCTGTGCTGAGCCGAGTCTAGGGTGTGCTTGGTCCCCTGTGTCTCCTGCCATGGGGCCCAGGCTGGGCTAGACCATCCAGGTTCACAGAGCGAGCGTTGCTGCAGAACCCGGCCTGTCACTGCTTTGCCCTGTGCCCGTCCTTGTCCCCTACAAGGATTTCCAAAGATGCTCCTGCTATCTGCATTTCAGTAGGACTCACCCCAAGCTGTGAAGGAACCAAGAGAGGTCAGGACCAGAGCTAAGAGCCACATCCTGGAAAGAGAATCACTCTTGTACACGCAGGTGTCTGTGCTGCTCACAGGGGCTGTTTCAGTCCCGGCCCCCAGCTCGCATCTCCAGCTCCCTCCACAAGCTCCTGCCCCAGTTGCTCAATAACAAGCAAATCTCTCCTCCTTCCCTTGCGGGTGGTTGGAATGTGTGAGCCACGCCCACCAAGAGTTTACCTTTTTTGAAATTGGAGAGTTTACCCAGACAACTCTCCAATTGCAGGCAGCTGCAGATTCTATAAACAACTTGTTTCATAAGTGCTTCTCCTTTCCTGGACCTTTGCGCTCTGTGACCTTCCCAGGGCAGGCACAAACAGACAAGAGGCCTTCAGACAAGGGGAGTTTTTGATCTGGGGTCCTCAGAAAAACTGGAAAGCTTTCAGAGCAACTCCTAGTCCCACAGCTGCCTAGCTAGAGAATTAAGGGCAAATCTTTTCATTTCCTTTGGCTTCAATTCCAGAGTTCCATGCTATTATTTTGGAAGCATCATAAATTTCTTTCAGTCTCTCTTCTGATGTCTGAATTAATTTTACAGTATTCCTGCGAAGTGACTCAGCCTCCCATTGTATACCTCCAGGGTCAGGGAACTCATTACCTATCCAGGCAGGGATCTGGGGAGAAAATGTCTTTACAGCAAAGGGACTCCATCTCTCCGTTTCTTTGGTTCTAGTTATTCATCCATCCATCCATCCTTCCTTCCATTTATTATTTCATTCATTCATCCTCCAAACATTTACCAAATGCCTGGCACTATGCTAAGTGCTATGGATACAAAGATAAAACATGGTCCATCTTCCGGAGGAGTCACCATGTGATAAGACAGAGGCAGAGAGGGGTGATAGGTGGGTTGCAATGCAATGTGGCAGCACCAAAGTAGAGGGATGCAGAGTGCTCTGAGTACACCTGTGACAGTGCCCTTATCTTCTAGGGGAAAGAGGAAGATGCTCAAAGCCCATCTAGTAGAATCATTATATGTCCAGTAAATGGGACATTCTCTAAGTACACTCTGGTACAGCCGGCTAAGGCAGTATTACGCTTTTACTCAAATTAGTGATGTGCACCTCTGTTTCTTAACAGAAAAGGCAGGCATGATGTATTGTGAAGGGAAAATAACTATAATATAGTCATGACTGCATTAGGATACTGTTTGGCAGTTTCTCAAAAATCACGCACAGGGACTTCCCTGCTGTCCAGTAGCTAAGACGCCACACTTGCACTGCAGCGAGGACGAATTTGATCCCTGGCCATGAAACTAAGATCCTGTATGTCATGTGGTGTGGCCAAAAAAATAACAAAAAGTGAAACACAAAGTCAGCAATTTCACTCCTAGGTATATACCTACAATAATTCAATAGGACCATCATTCATAATGGCCCAAAGTAGAAAGAGTCCAAATGTCCAGGAACTGATGAGTGGACAGATTGAATACCTGTCTGGACACTGCGGTATTACTGAGCCATAAAAAAATGCAGTACTGGTACATGCTAAACCGGGATGAACCTTGAAAATGTTGCATATTACGCTAATGAAAGGAGCCAGATACGAAAGGACAGCGATTGTATGATTCTATTTATATGAAATGTCCAGATTAAGCAAATCCACAGAAGGAGAAAGTAGTTCAGAGGTTGCTGCAGGTCTGGGCTGTGGGGAGGAATGAGGCGTGAGTGCTACAGGGTAGAGGCTTCTCTTTGAGGTGATGAAAAGGTTCTGGGATTACACAGTGGTGATGGCTGCAGAACTCTGTGACTATACTGAAAAACCACTGAGCTGTAAGCCTTAAAAGGTGAATTTTGAACTTCCCTGGTGGTCCAGTGGTTTAGACACCACATTTCCAATGCAGTGGCTGTGGGTTCAATCCCTGGTAGGGGAAATTAGATCTCACACGTCACATGGTGTAGCCAAAATAAATAAATATATTTTAAAAAGATGAATTTTATGGTGTGTGGATTATCTTTCAAAAAAGAAATATTTTCAAAATTTAGTCATGCATAATATCCCATTATAATAAGGAAAACTGGGCTTGCAACGTGGAAGATCCGGGTTCAATCCCTGGGTCAGGAAGATCTCCTGGAGAAGAAAATGGCTACCCACTCCAATATTCTTGCCTGGGAAATTGCCTGGACAGAGGAGCCTAGTGGGCTACAGTCTATGGGGGTTGTAAGAGTTGTTGGACACAACTGAGTGACGTTCATTCACATAATAAAAAGTACATATCTTTCTTTTACAGGAAAAAAATTTGGAAAGTTAGGTATTGAATTTCTGTATGCAACAGCCATGTCCTGGCTAAATCTGTTTTTACTTATTTGCAGGTTCCATTTGTATTTATTCGGATGTTCACACGACAACTATTCCCTGAGCTCACTGTGATCACTGAGCACACAGTGTGGGCATCGCTGTGTGGAGGGTGTGTGTGCAGGATCTCACTCTGTTCTCAAAATCAATCTGTGAATTGATATCATGATTTCCCAGTGCTCAGTGAGGACAAGCAAATGGCCCACAGCCACACAGTAAGTAAGAGGAATTGCTGAGAACTGAACTAAAACAGCCCAATGGTACAGCCCCACCTCTGAACACTGCGGGAACTGAAGTCCTGAGGTCTGAGGCTCCTCCTTGCGCATGAGATGGAGCAGAAATAAAGGGATTGTCTCCAGGGCAGCGGACTGAAGAGGCAGCTCTGCCTTCTCCATGCTTGCACCATTTTCCAACCATCATTGGTCAAAACTGACCTGGTCCAGGCCAGAGCAATGCTGACACAGAGAAGAACTGGGCAACTACAAACCCCATGATGATCTTCGAAAAGTTGACGGGTTCTTGGCCAAGATCATGGATTGTGACTGAAATGAACCTTCTGGAAACCCAAGTTCTAAAAGTGATGCTCATCTGCACTCATTCTGGCAACTGGCAGACCGGCGAGGGGTGAGAGTTTGGGATCGCAGTGAAGTCAGCCCCAAGACGTGACTGCTTCTACAAGACCAACCCAGGCTGGGGCTCCTCCCTTTCACTAGGAAAGAAACATAGGCCCTAAAGAGTACCCTAATAAAGAACACTCCTATCTCTGTCCACACTGAACGATCAAGGCTGTCTTCCAAAGTAGACAACAAGCCTGTTTCTAATCACTTAGCTCTTATACACATGTGTGTGCCTTAGTGCTTATACATACACGTGTGCCTGTCCCCTCAAAGCACAGTGGTTAAGTCATAACCATTCTGCCCTTTTCCCTGCTCAGCTGGCCTTTGCAACTTGTGATGCAATCCTGGGTCTCAGACTATGAAGACCCCAGGGTGCTGCATTCATTTCAGTTCAGTTCAGTCACTCAATCGTGTCCGACTGAGACACCTTGGACTGCATCATGCCAGGCTTCCCTGTCCATCACCAACTCCTGGAGCTTACTCAAACTCACGAGTCGATGATGTCATCCAACCATCTCATCCTCTGTCATCCCCTTCTCCTCCTGCCTTCCTTCTTTCCCAGCATCATGGTCTTTTCCAATAAGTCAGTTCTTTGCATCAGGTGACCAAAGTATTGGAGTTTCAGCTTCAGTCCTTCCAATGAATATTTAGGACTGATTTCCTTTAAGGATGGACTGGTTGGATCTCCTTGCAGTCCAAGGGACTCTCAAGAGTCTTCTCCAACACCACAGTTCAAAAGCATCAGATTTTTTGGTGCTCAGTTTTCTTTAGAGTCCAACTCTCACATCCATACATGACTACTGGAAAAACCATAGCTTTGACTAGATGGACCTTCGTCAGCAAAGTAATGTCTTTACTTTTTAATATGCTGTCTAGGCTGGTCATAACTTTTCTTTCAAGGAGCAAGTGTATTTTAATTTCATGGCTGCAGTCAACATCTGCAATGATTTTGAAGCCTCCCAAAATAAAGTCTGTCACTGTTTCCATTGTTTCCCCATCTATTTTCCATGAAGTGATGGGACTGGATGCCATGATCTTAGTTTTCTGAATGTTGAGTTTTAAGCCACTTTTTCACTCTCCTCTTTCACTTTCCTCAAGACGTTCTTTAGTTCTTCACTTTCTGCCGTAAGTGTGGTGTTATCTGCATATCTGAGGTTATTGATATTTTTCCCAGCAATCTTGAATCCAGCTTGTGCTTCATCTAGCTGCATTAGCCGGATGGATGCTGCATTAGCCAAATATAAAAGGTAAGGATGAATCATTCTCCCAGTCCCCCTGTTCTAACACATGCCTTCTTGTGACACCCACAATTCTGCAAACATGGACAGCAATGCCCAGACCTTGAGGTATCTGGCTGCAGCCTAAAGCTGGCCCACACCTGGCTCAGGGTGACTCTGCAGAAATAGATGAGGCTTCAAGCCAAACTTCAATTTGCTTAACCTGTGCCCTCTCTTGGGATCACACCAGCTGTACACTGATTCAGTTGCGATTGATAGAGATATGTTTTTTAACTTTGGAAACTCAAGTTCCCCATATAGAACTAGATAGTCTGAAGAATAAAATCCTAGACTGGCCTTAATGCTTAAGTGGTTGGGCAGGTCTTAGGAGAGAAGACCCCTCTAAACTCCAAATCAGCCACCCACCCCCGTCGCCATCTCCATCAATTCACTCAACAGATACATGGAGAGCACTTACTAGAACAGGCACTGGACAAGTCTGAGCTCATGTTCTCCTGGACCATTAACTGGGCTGTATTAATTAATCATGGGATTAATCAGGCATAGCCTTCAAGGCAAACAGTGCTGCACTAGGGGACCACAGGTCTGGGAAACCCACAGGGTGATTTTGGAGGTCTTTTATGAAAAAGTAGTGGTGAGAGGTGGGGGGTGGCTATGGGTGAGGTGAGGTCTTCATTCACCTTGAATCAACACTCTACGAACCTAGAATTCTATGAAAATTTTCAATGCAGCCTAGACATATACCATGTTTCTGGAACCTGTTATTCTCATGCTAACGTCACACTTTCAGCCAAGGAAGCACACGATCTATATACTATTATGAGCTAGTTTTCTTTCTTTTTTTTAAAAAAAAATAATTTTCTTTATTTATTTTTGGCTGTGCTAGGTCTTTGTTGCTGTCTGGGCTTTTCTCTAGTTGCAGAGAGCTGGGCATACTCTCTAGTCGTGGTGCCCAAGCTTCTCATTGTGGTGGCTTCTCTTGTTGCTGAGCACGGGTTCTAGGGCATGCAGGCTTCAGTAGTTGTAGCATATGGACTCAGTAGTTGTGACTCAAGGGCTCTGGAGCACAGGCGCAGTAGCTGTGCATGGGCTTAGTTGCCCCACAGCATGTGGGGTCTCCCAGGATCAAACCCGCATCCCTTGCATTGGCAGGCAGATTCTTTACTACTGAGCCACCAGGGAAGCCCAAGCATTTTTCTTAAATAAACTCATTCTTTTTGTTTTGATGCAATTGTTCAAGAAGAAAATGTTGCCCATTGCCATAAATGGAAGATTATAAGTTTCCATGAATTAAAGGTGTTAAAAAAATAAAAGTTCAACTGAGTAAAATTGAAAGATCCTATTGGCTCTCTTCAGTGATTCGCGAATTGGGCAGCATCCCATCAAGCAGGAAGAAAGATGCTCAGAGAGCTATACAGAATGAAAGACTCTCACAGGCAGAAGGAGATGGGACAAGGGAGTGACTGAATAAGAGTGGATTTCTCTTGGCGTGGTTCTGTTCCATTAAGGGAGGGCACACGACCAGGCAATTCTGGACTGACTGGTTTCATATTCTCTGCCTGGGAGAAGTTGAAGCTGTAATCAAGTTAGACATTAAATCTGTTCAGTGACATGCACTTAATGCAAGTGACTCCATTTGGGGATCGTTGTCTCTGTGGACAATTTTCCGCTTTGGGTCAGAGACTCGGCTCAACCAAAAGACGTGATAAACATTTCAGGCCGCTCGTAGCTGCCCCCTGAAGTTCTTGCTGATCTTCGGTGTGATATTCACAGGTCATGATGTGACATGGTGATCACAAATCGTGATGTTCTTTGTGGAATCTCTGTGGTATTCAGGAGTCAGGGTTTTTGATTCACATTTTGTTTTTTTTTGGTTATTCTCTTTGTTTCTTTTTTAAAAAAGTATTTTTTATTGGCGTATAGTTGCTTTACAATGTTGTGTTGGTTTCTATGGTACAACAAAATGAATCAGCCATATGTGTACATATATCCTCTCCCTTTTGGACTTGCTCCCCATTCAGGTCACCACAGGGCATTAAGTGGAGTTCCCTGTGCCATACAGTAAGTTCTCATTAGTTATCTGTTTTATACATGGTAGTGTATGTATGTCGATCCCAATCTCCCAATTCTTCCCACCCTCTTTGCTCCTTTTCTGATATACCAGTCTTAGGGAGATCATTTGCTTAGAGGTTAGTAGCTGTGAATATGCGGTTCAAGATTTTGAGAGGATACAACACACCAGGGAGATTACTCTGATTACTATAAGCCAGATATTTCCCAATCCCTAGAACATACCCTAAAGCTGTGGTCTCCAAAACCTAAATCAGTCAAAATCAAATAAGTCAAGGAAAGACTCCATTGAAAGAATCACTTTATTAAGCCACGTGGCTTGCTTAGAGATTTCATGTTCGGGTAATGTTCAACCTCCCCAGAAGAGTTAATCCAGGTGTCTCAAGTGTTTTGGACCACAGTACAGACATCTATTTGTTCAACTAAAAGATAATCAGTGGATGTTATTATTATCAAGAACAATCTGTTCAGAGAGCCTAAGGATTTTTGTTGGATAGGGGCTTCCCAGGTGGTTCCAGTGGTAAAGAACCCACCTGCCAATGCTGGGGACATAAGAGATGCAAGTTTGATTCCTGGGTTAGGAAGATCCCCTGGAAGAGGGCATGGCAACACACTCTAGCATTCTTGCCTGGAGTGGACAGAGGAGTTTGGTGGGCTCAAAGAGTCGGACACAACTGAGTGACTAACACTTTCAGACTTTCAGCCATAGTGTTAGCAGAAGATCTTGCAATCCCCTTTGTTTTTTTTTTTTTTTTTTAATATTTATTCTTCACTGTGGCATATGGGATCTAGTTCCCTCACCAGGGACTGAGCCCAGGCCCTGTGCATTGGGAGCACAGTTTTAGTCACTAGACCACCAGGGAAGTCCCCAGATCCTGCAATACTTGTAACAGTTGAGGAGAGGTTCCTGATCATAGCCTCTCTTGCACTTACTACCTGGGAGAGTAGTAATCTGCCTTCAGTTCAGTTCAGTTCAGTTGCTCAGTTGTGTCTGACTCTTTGTGACCCCACGAACTGCAGCACGCCAGGCCTCCCTGTCCATCACCAATTCCCGGAGGTCACTCAAACTCAAGTCCATCGAGTCAGTGATGCCATCTAGCCATCTCATCCTCTGTTGTTCCCTTCTCCTCCTGCCCTCAATCCCTCCCAGCATCAGAGTCCTTCCCAATGAGTCAACTCTTCGCATGAGGTGGCCAAAGTATTGGAGTTTCAGCTTCAGCATCAGTCCTTCCAATGAACACCCAGGAATGATCTCCTTCAGAATGGACTGGTTGGATCTCCCTGCAGTCCAAGGGACTCTCAAGAGTCTTCTCCAACACCACAGTTCAAAACCATCAATTCTTTGGTGCTCAGCTTTCTTCATAGTCCAACTCTCACATCCATACATGACTACAGGAAAAAACATAGCCTTGACTAGACGGACCTTTGTTGGCAAAGTAATGTCTCTGTTTTTGAATATGCTATCTAGGTTGGTCATAACTTTCCTTCCAAGGAGTAAGTGTCTTTTAATTTCATGGCTACAGTCACCATCTGCAGTGATTTTGGAGTCCCCTAAAACAAAGTCTGACACTGAAGCTAATATTGAATCATGAATGCTTCCTGATAAATCCCACTAGAGTCCATTTCTCAGGGCTTGAAAGGCATCAGCCATGGAGGTTAAGAAAATGTGAGGGTCTGGAGACCACACAGGCATATTTATTCAGTCTGTCTTTTTGTACAGAGTTTGGGATCAGAGGCAGGAAATCAGACAGGGAAATAGACCCCCACCAACCCGGGTCAAGTTGTCTGATACAATACAGAGGAGGCTGAGTTTGTTTCAGGGAAACTGAGGCATTAGAAATCAGGATAAGTTTGTGACAGGAAAAACTACAGAATCACCACCATCATAACAAATCCAACAGTCATCTGGAAGTTAGGTAGGTTTAGTCGCTCAGCTGTTTGACTCTTCTGACATCAAGGACTGTAGCCCACCAGACTTCTCTGTCCATGTGACTTCCCAAGCAAGAATACTGGAGTGGATTACCATTTCCTTCTCCGAGGGATCTTCCCGTCCTGAGGATTGAAGCCATGTGTCCTGCATTGCAGGCTGACTCTTAACCGACTGAACCAGTTGGATTAACGCTATTTGCCATGTCAGATATCTAAACAACAGCATTCTCTTTCCAAGCCACAACATGACAAAAGGTGGACCAAAGATCATCGGGCTTCCCTGGTGGTACAGTTATTACGAATCCATCTGCCAACGCAAGGGACACGGGTTCGATCCCTGGTCTGGAAAGATCCCACATGCCGAGGAGCAACTAAGCCCGTGCACCACAACCAAAGAGTAGTCCCCACTTAGCTCGATGAGAGAAAGCCTGTGTGCAACAACAAAGACCCACCACAGGCACAAATCAATAAATCTTTTACAAGTTCAAAAAAATTAGAAATTAAATTAAAAAAAAAAAAAAAAAACCCTTCATGGTGTAGGAATTAGGAAAAGATGGTTAATTAGGGAAGGAGAAGTGAAAGAAACTTTCTGGGTCCAGTGTCTTGGTAGAAAGTAGTCTACTTCAATATCAGCTACGTTTCCTAGTCCATTCAATTTTGAAGTCTCCGGCTGGTGTACAGTTCCTAGAGCCTAGAGGAGTCCTTTGAAGTTGAGAAATGAGGACCCAAGGTTGAAGTCCCTGATATTTGGCTGTCATCTGGGTAGTGAGGAGAAGTTGCTATATAAAATGTTCCTTTCCAAAGAGATCAAACAGCGGTCTTTGTGCTTAGTGACTCCAAATCAGAAGGGTGGGGAAAAAACTTGAAACTTTAGTTTGGAGAGTCATGGCCAGATATTTGAGGAAACTAGAAATTCAGGATCCAGTCCCGTTTACAGGAACATGTCTAGATTTATCTTTGAATCCATAACACTTAGCATAGCGAGAATAAATGAAATAATGAACAAAAGGAAGGAAGGATGGAGGAATGGATGGATGGGTGAATAATTAGAGCCAAAGATGATGGAGAGATGGAGTCCCTTTACTGTAAGGACATTCTCTCCAAAGATTCTTGCCTGGAGAGGTAATGAGTTCCCTGACCCTGGAGTTGTGTAACAGGGGGCTGAGACTTGGCAGGAACACTGTAAAGTTAATTTAGGCATCAGAAGGGAGACTGAAAGAAATTTAGGATGCTTCCAAAATAAGAATATGGAACTTTAAATAAGAGCATGGAAATAGAAGCCCAGGGAAATGAAAAGATTTGCCCTTAATTCCCCAACTTGGCATCTGTGGGGCTGGGAGTCACACTGAGAGTTTTTGAGAGTTTTCCAGTTGTTCTGAGGACCCCAGACCAAAGCCGCCCCTTGTCCGAAGGCTTCTGTCTGTTTGTGCCTGCCTTGGGAATCTCACAGAGCATGAAGGTTAGAGTCCAGGAAGGGAGAACACTTATGAAACAAGTTGTTTGAAGAGTCTTTGGTTACCTGTAATTGGAGAGTTTTTGTCCTGGCTGTTAATATATTGTTATAAGAGGGCAAACTCCGTGGGGAGAGTATCTTAGACGTGGCCAGGGGTGGGGGTGGGGTGAAGGCGGGTGGGGAGGGCAGGAGCTGGGGCCAGAGATGGAGAGGGCGGGACCTGGAGGTGGGCAGAGCTGGGAACGGGACTGCATTGCCCCTCCAAACTCCTAGAGACCCACAGCCACACGGGCTGCATTCTTTCTGTGCTGTGGCTGTTTGCTCTGATCCTGACCTCGCTCTCCACTTCCACAGCTTGGAATGAGTACTCCTGAAGTGCAGAGAGCGGGGTGAAGTTTGGAAATATTTAGCCCGGGCAAGGTCCCAGAGATGCATATAGGGTAAATGTTCCCTAGCAGCGGTGCGCCCTCTGGACTTGGAGTTTTACACTGAGCCAATCTGATGGCCTCAAAAGACACA
Organism: Tragelaphus eurycerus; assembly: GCA_935064755.1. Taxonomy (NCBI): domain Eukaryota; kingdom Metazoa; phylum Chordata; class Mammalia; order Artiodactyla; family Bovidae; genus Tragelaphus; species Tragelaphus eurycerus. Next base: position 13,318,111 of record CAKXYN010000057.1, read on the forward strand.
GGGGAGGGTAAACACCCCAAGTCACAGCTGCACGGGCTATGACACGTGCAGAGAAAAATCAGCTAAACTCCTGCCTAGCTGTTGAGAATGTGGGAGAACATCTCCTATTTTCCTCTTGATTATTAGTATAGCGTGTGTGTGTGTGTGTGTGTGTGTGTGCGCCAGGTGCTCACTTGTGTCTGACTCTTTGAGACACCATGGACTGTAGCCCGCCAGGCTCCTCTGTCCATGGATTCTCCAGATAAGGATACTAGAGTGGGTTTCCATTTCCTTCTCCAGGGGATCTTCCCAACCCAGGGATTGCACCCTCATCTCCTGCACTGCAGGTGGATTCTTTACCATCTAAGCCACCAGGGAAGCCCCGACTGTTAATATGGGTGAGACCAAATTATGGAGAGTGGCTCACCAGAATATTATTACCGACTCTGGAGCCAGGATGTGTGGGTTCCCACCCGGCTCAGCACTTAGTAGGTGTGTGCTCTTACTCAGGGCATGTCCCTTTGCTGTGCCTCGGTTTTGTACATCTAAAATGGGAGTGACAACTGGGTTGTCATCGAACTGTTGTGAGATTGAAATGGGTTGTTTTAAAAAGTGCATGGAATGGGGAAAGTGAAAAAAAAGGGGGATTCATAAATAAAAAAGTTGTTTTAACATGCGGTGTATTAATAGACACTCTGAGGTGTGGTAAAGCCCTTGGATCAGGAGCCAACTGCCATTTAAGAGTTTGTTACTCCCAGTTCCCCGGAGGAGGGGGCGTGACGCCACCTGGTGGGGCACAAGGTAATGCACTGGGTGTGTCAGGGGGCAGAGGAAGGAGGGAGGAATTGGGGGTAAGAACTTTATCTTGGCTTTCCCGGCTGTGAGCCCTCAGAGGAGGCCTTTCGGCCGCAGCCATGGCACCCAGCAGGAATGGCATGATCCTGAAGCCCCACTTCCACAAGGACTGGCAGCAGCGCGTGGCTATGTGGTTCAACCAGCTGGCTCGCAAGATCCGTAGACACAAGGCCCAGCAGGCCAAGGCGTCCCGCATTGCGCTGTGCCCCGCGTCTGGTCCTCTCCGGCCGGTGGTGAGATGCCCGACGGTCAAGTACCACACGAAGGTTCGTGCCAGCAGGGGCTTCAGCCTGGAGGAGCTTAGGGTGGCCGGCATCCACAAGAAGGTGGCCCAGACCATTGGGATCTCGGTGGACCTGAGGCGGCGGAACAAGTGTGCGGAGTCCCTGCAGGCCAGTGTGCAGCAGCTCGAGGAGTACCGCTCCAAGCTTATCCTGTTCCCCAGGAAGCCCTCCAGCCCCAAGAAGGGAGACAGCTCTGCTGAAGAGCTCAAACTGGCAACTCAGCTGACCGGATCTGTTATGCCCATACGGAACATCTATAAGAAGGAGAAAGCCACAGTCATCACAGAGGAGGAGAAGGACTTTAAGGCATTTGCCAGTTTCCGCATGGCCCGCACCAATGCCCGGATCTTTGGCATCCAGGCAAAAAGGGCCAAGGAAGCCACAGAACAGGATGTTGAAAAGAAAAAATAAAGTGCTGTTGGCAACTTATGATAAACCTGCAGTGTCCATGTGACCTTCGTTGTGTAAGGAGCCAGCGCCTGGGGCGGCGGGGCTCCCTGGGGCTCCCCGAGGAGGACCTGGGGTGTGTCTGACCTTTGTTGCAACAGAGCTGTGAGGGAAGCAGCTTTGGTAAGTGGGAGGCTTGTGCTTAGTGAGTGTTCTTGTCTGGACCCTCCAGCCCAGGAGATGCTGTGTGTTCCTGTTACTATTAAAATACTATTTTCACATCTGAAAAAAAAAAAAAAAGAACTTTATCTTGGTTGGTGGGAGGAGGGGTGAAGGAGCTAGCCAACTCCCCGCCCCGCCCCCCCAATCCCCACGCTCTGGGGCTTAGGGACTACCAACAGTTGTCAGATCCTTGACCTAGAGTGATTAGGACAGGATGACAGTGGTCCATGTGGAGGGCCTAATAAATAAAGAAGTTGGGGAACAGGCTCTGGGATGCTGGAAGGGAAAGTTCATTCTTATCTCCAGGGATTGGCTAACTCTGGGAGGCCCCCCAGAATCAGCAAGGCTCCAGCTGTCAAAACATCAGAATACAGGACACAGAGGACATGGTTAATACAAGGGTGCAGGAAGGGACCTTGGAATGCATCTGTACCATTTTATAGATGGAATAACTGAGGCTCAGAGAGGGAAATGTACGTGCCCAAGGTCAGCTGGAAAATCATGCTCTGAATTCTCTCTCTGTCACCTGAGTCCAGAGCCAGTGCTCTGGCCATCAGTGGTCTGACAGCCCAGCCTCCACTGGGTTTAATCCTCTTCCTGGTGTTGTGACACTGTGAGGCCTGGAACCGAGGGTAAGAGCAGAGTAAGAACCAAATTAGGAGATGATTATCCCCTACTGCTGCTTTCCACCTTTAGAAAGTCCATATTGGCTGCCTCCATCTCCACAGTTAACTCATCTGTAAAATGGACATATTAATGTCTACTTAGTGAGGCTTTGAGCTTCCCTGATGGCTCAGTGGGTAAAGAATCTGTCTGCAATGCAGGAGACACAGGAGACTTGGGTTCCATCCCTGTGTTGGGGAAGATCTTCTGGAAGAGGAAATGGCAACCCACTCCAGTATTCTTGCCTGGGAAATCCCAAGGACAGAGGAGTCTGGTGAGCTGCAGTCCAAAGGGTCACAAAGAGTTGGACATGACTAAAGTGACTGAGCATGGATGTGAACAACGAGGCTATTGTGAAGATTAGTTAAAAGGGACCAGACTGCACATGGAATAATTTTAAAATTGTTAAGAATTTCAAGATTACAACAGAGTACTAAAGCAATCACGGGGCCTGGAGGCTTCTGAGAGTGGGTGTTGTATAAGAGCACAGGTCTCACATCCATGACACCGCTGGGATATGACGCTTGGTTGTCTGCCTCCAGAACCTGAGTCCATAGGTGCAAAGTAATTCTTCCTTCCTACATAGAACATGGTTTAAAGATATTTATCTGGGCTTCTCATGTTTAACTTCATGCCTGAGTCTGGCCAAAGGCACCCGTTTGACTGACAATTCTCTGCTGCCCTCTTGTGGGCAGTGTCAATAATAACCACACCTCCTTCAAGGGTGGTGGCTGACCTCCAACCCAGGGTAAAACTCTCAGCAATGATCCCAAAGAATGGTGACTATGCCTGAGTGGACACACCCAGGGACAGCATTTACATTGCTCCCTTGTCTCTTGCAGTCTCTAGGGCCCTAACCATGAAGCAGTTGCTTGGGGCCGGGGTAGGGGGTCGGGGGTGGGGCCACAGAGATTACAATCTTATTCCTCCTTCAAACAGAGATTAAATGCCTTCTGGTCCAGGTGACCTCCCCAGGCTCCAAGATGGAACCAGTTCAGTACTTAGCACCTCAGACGTGCTGAGGCAACTTGACTCATAAAGCATTTGTCTGAAAAGGATCTATCCTTTGCCTCTTACCTGGGCTAACTGAGGATCCTATTTAGGTTGGCTGAAAGGCTGCTTTGGGTTTTTTTCCAGCACATTTTACAGAAAAACCCAAATACACTTGTGGGCCAAGTTTTTAGTGCTTCCTGCTGCTGTTCTCCACAATGCAGAGCCAGAGCGATCCATCTGAATGGCCACAATCATTTTTGCTTCTCTCTGTGCATGCCCTTTGTGGTGTGATTTTGTAACTGCACTCAGGAAGCGTCTGGACTCTTAACTTATTTGATAATAAAATAGAGCAGTTGTAATGGTTTGCCAGCTCTTGACTCAGGACTCAAGAAGCCTTGCACGTGAACACTTACTCTCCCGCTCCTGTGACTGCCATGTGAACAAGTCCGGCTGAGCCTGCTGGAGAATGAGACGGCACCTGGAAGCAACTAAGACCCACAGCTGCAGACACATGGGTGAGCCCAGTCAAGATCCGCTGAGGCTGGTCCGGGTCAGCAGAACTTCCAAGGTGGCCCACAGCCTCAGGAGCCAAATATATGGTTGTTGTTTTCAGCCTGGGGGTGGTTTGTTACACAGCAACTGCTCACTGATACACTATATACAACCAAGTATGATCACATTGTGAGAGGGCTTCCCTGGTGGCTCAGATGGTAAAGAATCTGCTAATAATGCAGGAGACCTGAGTCTGATCCCCCGGTCACGTTACTCCAGTGAAAAACATAAAGCTTTTCACTGGCTCCCTGCTACCCTCTGAAAAAAATTCCATCTCCTTATCCAGAATAGGAGGGCCCTTGTCTTCCAGGTTTTATTTCTCTCTGCAGCCCTTCTACTTAGACACTTCAAATCTGCAAGTCCGTGTATTCCCTTACTGCCTCCTACTTCTGTGCTGTCACTCTAGCGACTCTCATGACCTGGAATTTCCCTCCTGAGTCAGCTCAAGGGCCACCTGTTATGGGGAGACCTCTCTGTCTCGCTAGGTGGGATTCTGCGCATGATCTCACTGCCAGGTTGAGAAACGGCCTTGCTTCATTCATCTGTAAACCCAGCCATCCACTGAGGGCCGACCATATGCCAGATACTTGCCTAGGCACTGGAGATACACATAAAAGTAAGTGGCTGTGACCTCCTGTACCAAAAGTTGTTAGTTCTCTGAAAGACAAACTGTGGTAAATGCAGTGACAAGGACAGGCTCAGAAAGGCTTTTATAAGAAATGACATCTTCAGGGACAAATAGGAATTAGCAAGTTTCAGAGAAAGGCACAGGGATGAGGTCCAGGGGGCCAGGTGTGCTTGGGGACACACCCACAGCGAGTCCAGGTAATTGGAGCAGAGAGGTGGGGCAGGCTAAGGAGGGGGAGTTTGGATTTACCTTGAAGGCAATGGGAGCCATTAGAGGGCTTTAGTGGAGAAGGCAATGGCACCCCACTCCAGTGCTCTTGCCTGGAAAATCCCATGGACGGAGGAGCCTGGTAGGCTGCAGTCCGTGGGGTCGCTAAGAGTCGGACACGACTGGGCAACTTCACTTTCACTTTTCACTGTCATGCATTGGAGAAGGAAATGGCAACCCACTCCAGTGTTCTTGCCTGGAGAATCCCAGGGACGGGGGAGCCTGGTGGGCTGCCGTCTCTGGGGTCGCACAGAGTCGGACACGACTGATGCGACTTAGCAGCAGCAGCAACAGAGGGCTTTAGAAAAGCACGCAGTCAGTGCTCAACACACATTTCCTTATTAGCACACCATCTGTCTTCTTCATCAGACTGAGAGTTCCTGAGGACAGGGTTATTCCTTCCTTGTATTGTCTGGTTCCTTAATTCTGATCAAAGAATGAATGAATAAGTGAATAACTCCACCCAAGCTATAACAATACAAAACCCAGCGGGGTTTTTTCATCCAAACAAAAATGGCTCTTCACTATCCTGGTCAGACAGGCGTTGAGGGTTCACAGAGGCTCTGAGATGGGTCCAGAGAACAAAGACCCTTAGTCCTCCTGGTGTCCCTCAGCCTCTGCCGGGCAGCTGGGAGTGTGTGCTGTGCCACCTGGTGGCCGCAGTGCTCAGTTCTGTTTTGACTGTCTTCCTCCATTGCCAAAGTGCCCTGTCAGCCCAGAGAAGGGGAGCAGGAGCCTGGAGACGGCCAGAAATCGTCTGCCCAGCCTGTAACTGAAAAGTTGGTCCCTGTTCCCAATGCTGAATGAGAACGAGGACAAAGCTTTGAATAAAGGAAAGAAAAAAAATTTTTAACCACACTCCTTTTCATGCACATACATCACTCTCCTAGATAATACCATTCCACTGGCCAAAGAATGGTCTTCAGAACTCAGTATTAATCATAATACCACCCCATAAGGCTATATATGGCCTTAGAAACACTTTGTGCTCTTTAGATGGGGACCTGCAACAGGAGAGAATGGAAAATAACAGTGGCTTCTCTGGATAGCTTCACCAGAGTGCCAGGTTATCTAGTCCAGTTGTTTGGAGTGAGAAAAAATTCCTGTCAAGTAGTTCACCATCTTTTCCAAAGCTTTGCAGAAACCTTGTGCTCTTCTGCTCTTGGCACTTAGAAACATTCCAGTCTGTTAGCCCATTGATTATTCCTTCATTCAACAAGCATATGTTTTTCATTCACATCACAGTCCAAATGGGTTTTGCCAATTGCAACTTGCCTTTCCTGATGATTTGGCATCTGGATTCTCCATCCTGGGATGCTGTGATCTTCCAGGGCCTCCTGAGTCATCTCTGCTGTTCTAGAAGAGTCTCCTGGAGAGGTGGGAAGCGATTGAAGCCCACCCTGGGGACATAGAAGCTGGCAGTAGCCATTTTGGGGGTAGTTCTTATTACAAAAACACACCGGTGCTGGCCAGTGCCTTTCTGGAGTCCTAAATAAATGTATTTGTTTATTTATATTTAGTGTTTGGCTGCCCTATGCAGTTTGCAGAATCTTAGTCCCCTGATCAGGGATCTAACCTGCACCCTCCAGAGTGAAGGTGCAGTGCCCTAATCAGTGGACTGCCAGGGAAGTCCCTTGAGAGATTTATTAATTTGCTAGCAAATGAGGAGGGTAGCAGACTAACATCTTGAAAACTACCATCTTATTCTCTGACAGAGGGCAAGACTATTTAAGGAGAATTTTGAGGTTTGGGGTGGCAGGACTGCATGACTGAGATATGCAGTGTGTTTGGAGAAAGCGAGCAAAGGCATTTTCCTTGACTTACAGGAGAGGTTTGTTCAAGATGAACTCTCTTACTTTGTTATCCAGAGCGAGTCATTTGCTTCCTAGCATATTGTAGGCAAATTATATTTATATATAAATGTATGCATATTTAAGTACATGTATATATATAAAACATATATAAAATATATGTATGTGTACAAATAATGAATGTGGATACACACAAATTTATTTTTATATTATGTATTTTTAATTGAAGAGGGTGTTGGAACTAATTGAGGATCCATGCCTCTACCAACTGGATCATGTTATGCCTGAATGGCTGGGGTCCAAGGGATATGGCACAGATCAGATCAGATAAGATCAGTCGCTCAGTCGTGTCCGACTCTTTGCAACCCCATGAACCGCAGCACGCCAGGCCTCCCTGTCCATCACCAACTCCCGGAGGTCACTCAGACTCACATCCATCGAGCCAGTGATGTCATCCAGCCATACTCATCCTCTGTCGTCCCCTTCTCCTCCTGCCCCCAATCCCTCCCAGCATCAGAGTCTTCTCCAATGAGTCAACTCTTCGCATGAGGTGGCCAAAATACTGGAGTTTCAGCTTGAGCATCATTCCTTCCAAAGAAATCCCAGGGCTGATCTTCTTCAGAATGGACTGTTGGATCTCCTTGCAGTCCAAGGGACTCTCAAGAGTCTTCTCCAACACCACAGTTCAAAAGCATCAATTCTTCGGCGTTCAGCCTTCTTCACAGTCCAGCTCTCACATCCATACATGACCACAGGAAAGACCATAGCCTTGACTAGGCAAACCTTTGTTGGCAAAGTAATGTCTCTGTTTTTGAATATGCTATCTAGGTTGGTCATAACTTTCCTTCCAAGGAGTAAGCGTCTTTTAATTTCATGGCTGCAGTCACCATCTGCAGTGATTTTGGAGCCCAGAAAAATAAAGTCTGACACTGTTTCCACTGTTTCTCCATCTATTTCCCATGTAGTGATGGGACCAGATGCCATGATCTTCATTTTCTGAATGTTGAGCTTTAAGCCAACCTTTTCACTCTCCACTTTCACTTTCATCAAGAGGCTTTTAGCCCCTCTTCACTTTCTGCCATAAGGGTGGTGTCATCTGCATCAGATCAGATCAGTCTCTCAGTCGTGTCCGACTCTTTGCGACCCCATGAACTGCAGCACGCCAGGCCTCCCTATCCATCACCAGCTCTCGGAGGTCACTCAGACTCACATTCATCGAGTCAGTGATGCCATCCAGCCATCTCATCCTCTGTCGTCCCCTTCTCCTCCTGCCCCCAATCCCTCCCAGCATCAGAGTCTTCTCCAATGAGTCAACTCTTCGCATGAGGTGGCCAAAATACTGGAGTTTCAGCTTGAGCATCATTCCCTCCAAAGAAATCCCAGGTCTGATCTCCTTCAGAATGGACCGGTTGGATCTCCTTGCAGTCCAAGGGACTCTCAAGAGTCTTCTCCAACACCACAGTTCAAAAGCATCTATTCTTCGGCGTTCAGCCTTCTTCACAGTCCAGCTCTCACATCCATACATGACCACAGGAAAGACCATAGCCTTGACTAGGCGAACCTTTGTTGGCAAAGTGATGTCTCTGCTTTTGAATATGCTATCTAGGTTGGTCATAACCTTCCTTCCAAGGAGTAAGCGTCTTTTAATTTCATGGCTGCAGTCACCATCTGCAGTGATTTTGGAGCCCAGAAAAATAAAGTCTGACACTGTTTCCACTGTTTCCCCATCTATTTCCCATGTAGTGATGGGACCAGATGCCATGATCTTCGTTTTCTGAATGTTGAGCTTTAAGCCAACCTTTTCACTCTCCACTTTCACTTTCATCAAGAGGCTTTTGAGTTCCTCTTCACTTTCTGCCATAAGGGTGGTATCATCTGCATATCTGAGGTTATTGATATTTCTCCCGGCAATCTTGATTCCAGCTTGTGTTTCCTCCAGTCCAGCATTTCTCATGATGTACTCTGCATATAAGTTAAATAAACATGGTGACAATATACAGCCTTGACGTGCTCCTTTTCCTATTTGGAACCAGTCTGTTGTTCCATGACCAGTTCTAACTGTTGCTTCCTGACCTGCATACAGATTTCTCAAGAGGCAGATCAGGTGGTCTGGTATTCCCATCTCTCTCAGAATTTTCCACAGTTTGTTGTGATCTACACAGTCAAAGGCTTTGGCATAGTCAATAAAGCAGAAATAGATGTTTTTCTGGAACTCTCTTGCTTTTTCGATAATCCAGCGGATGTTGGCAATTTGATCTCTGGTTCCTCTGCCTTTTCTAAATCCAGCTTGGACATCAGGAAGTTCACGGTTCACATATTGCTGAAGCCTGGCTTGGAGAATTTTGAGCATTACTTTACTAGCGTGCGAGATGAGTGCAATTGTGCGGTAGTTTGAGCACTCTTTGGCATTGCCTTTCTTTGGGATCGGGATGAAAACTGACCTTTTCCAATCTTGTGGCCACTGCTGAGTTTTCCAAATGTGCTGGCATATTGAGTGCAGCACTTTCACAGCATCATCTTTCAGGATTTGGAATAGCTCCACTGGAATTCCATCACCTCCACTAGCTTTGTTCGTAGTGATGCTTTCTAAGGCCCACTTGACTTCACATTCCAGGATGTCTGGCTCTAGGTCAGTGATCACACCATCATGATTATCTGGGTCGTGAAGCTCTTTTTTGTACAGTTCTTCTGTGTATTCTTGCCACCTCTTCTTAATATCTTCTGCTTCTGTTAGGTCTGGGCGGGTCATGGTGGAGAGATCTGACAGGGTGTGGTCCTCTGGAGAAGGGAATGGCAAACCACTTCAGTATTCTTGCCTTGAGAACCCCATGAACCGTATGAAAAGGCAAAATGATAGGATACTGAAAGAGAAACTCCCCAGGTCAGTAGGGGCCCAATATGCTACTGGAGATCAGTGGAGAAATAACTCCAGAAAGAATGAAGGGATGAAGCCAAAGCAAAAAGAATACCCAGCTGTGGATGTGTCTGGTGATAGAAGCAAAGTTCGATGCTGTAAAGAGCAATATTGCATAGGAACCTGGAATGTCAGGTCCATGAATCAAGGCAAATTGGAAGTGGTCAAACAAGAGATTGCAAGAGTGAATGTCGATGTTCTAGGAATCAGCAAACTAAAATGGACTGGAATGGGTGAATTTAACTCAGATGACCATTATATCTACTACTGCGGGCAGGAATCCCTCAGAAGAAATGGAGTGGCCATCATGGTCAACAAAAGAGTCCGAAGTGCAGTACTTGGATGCAATCTCAAAAACGACAGAATGATCTCTGTTTGTTTTCAAGGCAAATCATTCAATGTCACAGGATATGGCACATCTGTGGTTAAAGGTCAGACTAGAGCCAGATTCGGGGAAGGCAATGGCACCCCACCCCAGTACTTTTGCCTGGAGGATCCCGTGGACGGGGCAGCCTGGTGGGCTCCAGTCCACGGGGTCGCTGAGAATCGGACACGACTGAGCGACTTCACTTTCACTTTTCACTTTCATGCATTGGAGAAGGAAATGGCAACCCACTCCAGTGTTCTTGCCTGGAGAATCCCAGGGGCGGGGGAGCCTGGTGAGCTTCCGTCCATGGGGTCACACAGAGTCGGACACGACTGAAGTGACTTAGCAGTAGCAGAGCCAGATTTCCTGGCTTCAAATCCTAGTCCTCCCAGCTACTAAGTTGTATCATCCGTTTTTGTCTCAGTTTTCCCCACTTACAAATGGGGATAGTAATACTACCTCATTGGCTCACTGAGAAGATTCAAAGAGTTGCAGTTTGTAAAGTACCGGAAACAGTAACTTCCACAAGATAAGAGTGTGCTTGTTGACGGAATGTCAGCTCAGGGCACTGGCCTTGTCCAAGGTGCTGATGCTCCCAAGGTCTCAGTCCTCCTGGGAAGCATGGCTTGAGATGTGGATAATCCCATTTTCTCTTTTAACAAAGCCAGGTACTCCTTGTGCCATGCTCTCTTCCAATTCCCAAACCCTGATGGGGACTCTACACAATTTAATTGCTTACCTAATAATTCTCGTCATGGCTCTGTCTGTCACCCACTTGAAGCATGGGAGTGTAATGTCTCTCCCCATCTGCAAAGTGAGTTTGTCTCATTTGTCAGCCCTGCCCTCTCACTCCTCCCCATTGATAGGTTATCGTTACTACCAAGGGACCAGATGGGAGAGGTCAGGTGTCAATGGCAACTATCAGGGAAGTCTGGGGGGCTGTGGTGTAAGAACAGAAATGTAGCAGGAACGTGGGCATGGATTCAGGGCGGGCAGCACGCAGGTGATTTGTTGTTGGTCTGACCGTGACCTTCAAGTGTGCCCCAGACTCACCATCTCTCAGGAGCTGGGCTTGCTTCAGGGCTCTCCTCTCTGGTTCCAGGTCTTCCTGTCTGAGGTCAGGACTTTGGACTAGACCTGAAGCTGCAGTAGGTGAGGTGGCTGCTCCCTGCATAAAGCCATTCTTTGCTGTAGAAACAGTCAGCCATGGCTCCGGGGTATGGTAAGGCCATGACCCTCTCTGGGTCTTCTCTGGGGACAGAGGTGGTCACTGCACCTCAAATTAGAGGTGGTCTGATTTCCTGCAGCCCAATCCCTTACCTTCATGTTTTTATGGGCAGCTCAGCTCCTCCCTGGCCCACGACTGACAAACCAGTTGCTGATAAAAAGGACATCTGAAGCCAATCAGTTGCCAGATCTTTCGGGAGTCTCTAGTTACCACACTTCTGTCTCCACCTCTTCTGGGTCATAGCTGAGGCCAGGGCCTCCCTGAAACATGACCCAGCTAAGGGAGCATCTCCCTCGCCAGCAGCCTAATGGGGGTTGACAGCAGAGGGCTTGTGGGGCAGCCAGGTCCTGCAAGAGGTTGGCTGCTGCCTCCCAAGACCCATGGAAGCTGGTATTTTCTGAAGCTGGAACTTTCTGCCCAGCTGTTCACATGCACTCAGGCCCAGGGAGACTCAGATTTGGCTATTCCCAATTCAAACATCTGGGGTGCTATCCTAACGAGGTGACAAGGGAACAGACGTTGTTTTGGCTACATGAAAACACAGCAGCAGTAGCCGGGCTGCCTTTGAAATGGGCAAAGATGGGTGAAAAGGAGAAGAAACAGATAATCGTTATGTAACTGACAAGTACCAAACATAAACTAACAAGCTGTGCAAGCTAGCCCTATTCTGAATCCAATATTAATATTTAATCCTCTCTACAACCCCATGAGGTGGTCACTATCGTCATTCCCATGTAGAGATGATAAACTGAGGCAAGGGAGGTTAAATAACTTGCCAAAGTCTTCACACAATTGAGTGATGGAACCAGGATTTGGATCCAGGCACTGTGGTCCCAGAAAATTTGCTCTTAAGTGTTCATCATCTTGGTTGATCCTGCTGATCCTCTTGAAAGTCTTATTCTCGTTCTTCAGAAGCAAGAGAGACTCAGAGATTTTACGTAACTTGTCCAAGATTCCACAAGAGTAAGTAGGAGGGTTGGTATTCAAACCTAGGTCTAGCCTGATTCAAAACCCTTTGTTCTTTTCCCCAATCCAGGGCAAGCCACAGACTGCAGGCCAAATCCATTCCACCACCTGTCTTGTAAAGAAAGTTACTTTCATTCTACAACATAATTGACTACTTGTGACAGAGATCTTTACAGAAAACATTTGCTGAAAACTACATTAAAAATATGAAATGGATGAAAAGCAGCAACTTCCACTTCTGTCTATTAGGAGCTACCTAGAAAGGTAGTCATTCACATTTTGGTATGAATTCGTCCATCACATCTGTGATCGCTCCCTGAGAGTATATCACAGTCAAAAACAGAAGGGCCCTTGAAATTCAGCCCTAGAAATGAAAAAGTGAACTAGTTAGCTAACTAGATATCTATTTTCTAATTAACTGAAAATATGTGTCAACCATTTACCTCCCCTCAAACTTTTGTCCTAGATTATAAAAAGAGTCATTTGGGTGAAAAGTGGGCCACGATGACCAGAAGCTCTTCATTACTAGCTGGAGACTGATAACAGAAGACCCACTGGACTTACTTAGTTTTGTAGTATTTTACCTTCATGCCAGAAAGAATACCACTATCAGATACATGACACAGGAAATATCCTTTATTATTCTGTACACTGAATTTTCCATGAAGAGGACAGCTTTTAAAATAAACACATACCAGATATGGAAATCTACATGACATTGGAACAGTCCGTGACACAGGGCACCATTGCAAGAGTCCTTGTTTACACAGAAGTGGGTAAACAGAAGATGAGGGCAGGAACCCTCAAAGCAACTTCACATTCACCAGAATTTTGGTGACTCGTACGATTGCAACTATAGCCAAGCTGCACGTCCTCAGAGCTGTGGATTTTCGGACTTACGAGGGCAGGACACCTGTTACCCTCAAATTCCTTCAAACAAAAGGGTTGCATTTATATTTTAAAATACCAAGTGTTTCTGTCAACAGCTGAAGAAATACTGGAGAAAGAGGAAGTCCTGAATGTCCAGAAAACATGATTCTTCCAACATGTCTCTACTTAGTAGATTGTTACTGGTCACCAGATCATTCAGGAAAGCCCCACAGTAAACTGTGTGCTTCCTTCTTTGTAAATTTAACATAATAACGTTGCTATGGAGACAGGATTTTTTTTTTTTTTCTTACTGGGTGAGACCTTCAGTTCTCTGATTCAACCCTTGCTTTTACAGAGAACTCTGCAGCCCACAGAAGTGGAGCCCGTCCCCCGGGTTACCCAGTAAGACAGTCACAGACTCAGTCTGGCACAACTCTAAATGCTGCTGTTTCCCCACGCCATACTCCCTCTGTGTTCTCCCGTTCATGGCTTTCAAAGGATATAAACGAAACAAGCTCAGTGAACTTCTTACTAAGAAATGCCATCTTTGGTAAGAATGTGCAGTCTCACTCACATTACCAGGATCCTTTGGCAAGAGACAGGCTCCCACCTGGGCTGGAACCCCTCTGAGAATTAAGGCAGCTTTGAGGACCTTTATTTAGCAGGATATTTGGCAAGAGTTGGCAGGTCCCCTTCTCCTCTGTCTCATTCACATTTGGAATGAAGACCAACTCACAGGTCGACACTAAATAATTAGACATTGAAGAGATGTTAACAGGATGGTCTTGAACAGATATTTCAACACTTTGTGGAAAATAAAAATTCTTTAAAAATCTAGTAAAATAGCAAAAGTGCCCTATACAGTACACAAGAGCACCCTTATCCTGGGTAAACTCTACAATAATAATAATAATAATAATAATAATAATAATAAAATGTCCTCAAAGAAGAAGTCAAACATCGTTTATGATAAAGCCCATGCTCTCTTTTCGTTAAATGTGGGTGAAAGGTGAACCCAGAAGGTCTGCCAACACCTCCACGAGAACATCCACGGGTGTCCCAGGTTCCCCCACCCCCAGAGCTGCTCCCCAGGCTCGGGAGTCAACTTTCCCCAGAAGGCAGCACTACTGGGTTGGTTGGTGTTGGGTCAGCTAGCACCACATTTCCAACTCGCCCTCAGACGTGTGTCTGGAAGCAGAAGGGCCACATACAGACAGCAGAGAGCAAATGGCAGGATTTGTCTGAAGGGGCCCCTGGTACACAGGCTTTACTGACTTGTATCTGCCCAACAGACTCAGCTCTTCACATGCCCCTGTTCCCTACAGCAGGGGTCCCCAACCTCCAGGATCTAATGCCTGATGACTAGAGGTGGAGCTGAAGTAATAATATTAGAAATAAAGTGCACAATAAATGTAATGCGCCTGAATCATCCTGAAACCATCCCCGAAAAACCGTCTTCCATGAAAGCGGTCCCTGGTGCCAAAAAGGTTGGGGACCATGGCCCTAGAGCGGCTCTTTTCATCGAAAGAGAGCAGTGAAATACTTTGTTCCCTGGCAAACAGCTAGAGGAGAATAAATGACATCTCCTCCTCCCCTCTTCCCTTCTTCCAACACATTGCTCTTTTGCTAAGAAATAAATACTCCTTGGCCACCTGACTGGCTGGATTGTTGTTTACATTTCATGACAGCCCTGGGTATGGTGAACTATATTGTGCTGGGAATTTCAAAGTGCTCTCAGCTGAGAGTCAGAGCTGAGAGCTGAGGGTCCGACTGGATCCCTTAGTAGCTGAGGAACCTTGAGCAAGAATGACAGAAATGTCAGACCTTGGTTTTCTCACCTGGGAAATGGGGACAGAGAAGCCAGCCCTACAGAATCTGCTGAGTGGATGGGAGGCAACGTGAATGAAAGTGCTTTGTAAAAAAAAAAAAAAAAAGTCATACCTGGGGAGGAATTACCCTTCAGGGGTGGATTCAGAGCCACAGGTGGGACCAGATAACCACCAGGTACCGGTCACCCTGCTCTCGTTCCCACATCTGTCTACTCCACTCTGTTGGGTGCTTCCAGGCTGCACCTTTTTCAGGGTCTAAGACACCTGCTACTTGGGCTGTCTCAGAATTTTAACTGGGCTTTTTTATATGAAAAGATCTAAAGTCTCCTGAGTTTCCCACTTTAAAGAATGACGTAAGGCGCCCGACTCAACAGAGCTCTGACTCTGAGAGAAAAACCATTCCCCTGCCCCCAGCCAGCCCCCAGGTAACCACCTTCCACCGACTCCGCAGTCAGTAGATCAGGCTCAGTGACTGCCCGCCCCCTCCCCCTGCCCCGCCCCACTTTCCCTAACGCACTTTTGGGGTGTGTGTCACCCTGTACTTCCAGTGAAAATGATGTGGCCTCCTTTCCTCCCCCAAGATTCTGCAACAGGGCCTCTCACAGTCAGAACAAGAACCCACAAGTCTAGATTTCCGAGAGTACAAGAAACTGATACCACAAAGAGAAATTGCAAATAGATGCCACCGACTAACCAAGCTATATAAACCACCTCCCTGAAAGAGCCAACACTGACCAGCAAGCACCACCAGAGGGCAGCACTCATGAGTGTGTATCAGAAATCAACCTAGAAATTCTTCACAACAGCCAATCAGCTCCCTCAGCTCAGACTATGATGAGTGACCTCAACCTGAGTGACCGGGGAGCTGTGTCCTGGGTTCCATGCTGCCCTCATGAAGAGAGACAAAGGGAGTTTTCAGGGCCCACTCCCCCTCACTCAAGAACCCCTGGCCCACACTGGGTGGGATTCCCACAGAAAAGCTTTGAAGGTATCTGTGAACACCACAGAAACAGCTGTCTGTCAGATGGCCTTTGGACACTGACCTGGCTCTCTGAGGACAGCAGAGGATCCTGTAGTGGAGACACACAGCTGGCCTTGCGGGCTTCCTATCCCGAGTCCCCGAGGAAGGTCCTGGGAGCCGCAGGTAGCTCCTGGGCGTCATGACCCTAACAGAACAAGACCCGCATGTGGCCTCTATAGACTCATCTGGTTCCTATGCAGAAGCCATTTACTATGACACCCACAGCTCTAGGCCCTCTGAGCACCAGAAGCCAGAAGAATGTCCCACAACACACATAAATCAAGTGTTGACTTGACAACACTCAAGTCAACTGGAGTGAAAACCATGAAGATTTATGCTCATGATCCCCCCAGAGCTTCTATCCACGGACTTCATAACAGCAACAAATATCCCCAAAGCTCCCTGATCAAGGTCCAGCACTGACCAGGGCAAAAAAGAGAGGTAAGATCTATGTACCACTCCCTTACCCCCCAAACTCAGTCTGGCTGCTTGGGCGTGTTTTGGTTCTACAGTGTCTGACCCAAAAAGCAACATCCTGTCTGATTTGGTGGACCGAAGATTTCTTCTGTGGCCCAAAGTAGCAGCCAACACAGTAGGGAGTTCTGCCCGAGACACAGACCTCAGCCCCAGCTGGCTCCCACAACTGGGGGAGACTTCCTCGAAACTAACAGAGGTTCAGCAGAAGTCATTTTTCCTGTTCCCGCCTCTCCTCTTCTCCCACGAGGCTTAGCAATCCAAAAGCCCACAGCCCTCGGGCCAGGTGAACAGAAGGTGAAAGAAAACCAGGTCACTAAATCAGTGGTAACTTGGAAAAGAAGAAGAAGAGGGGGTCGGAGAGGAATCCCAAGACAGTGTCCGGGGTGGCCGTTGACCTGAAAGTTGGTGCCGCAGGGTTCCTCCTCGGGGCCAGGTTCAGATGGCCAGCCAGTGTTGCAACTGCAGAGAGAGACAGCAAGGCCAGGGTCAGGGCGGGCAGGGACCGAGGGACAGGGCTGCTGTTCACAGCAGGACACACAGACGGGGCGGAAAACACAGCCGCTTCCTCCAAAGACTTGGAGAACACCTGGGAGGGTTCCCTAACTGTCACATGGGGACTGCCCCGGTGGTCTGTCCACTGGCTAAGAATCCATCTGCCAATGCAAGGGATGTGGCTTCAATCCCTAGTCCGGGAAGATCTCACATGCTGTGGGGCAACTATGCCCATGCACCACAGCTACCAAGATCTAGAGCCTGCATGCTGCCACTGAAGCCCATGCTCTGCAACAAGAAAAGCCGCCGCAGCAAGAAACCCAAGCGCCCCAGCCAGAGAGTAGCCCCCACCTGCCGCAACGAGAGAAAGCCCGCACAGCAATGAAGACCAAGCACAGCCAAAAATAAATAAAATGAAACAGAGAAAAATCAAATTTTCACTGAGACCCAGAAAGGGCAAAGGAGGCTTTGCAAAGTCACACAGTCAATCTGAAGCAGGGGAGTCACAGGGAAACTCCCCAACCCCCACCCCCACATTTTGAAAGGGAAAAGAGTAGGGCTTAGATCACCAAGTTACTGATGTACTTGCAGTGCTTCCTTCAAGATAAGCAAGCCTCAACCTAATCTGGGGATACTCCACGGTCACAACTCAAAGAGGGAAAACAGAGTTGAGGAAATTGGGGCATCTGGTACCTCAGGACCAAGGAACAGAGGGGCAGGCGGAAGCTGGTAGTGGGCAGAAGACAGGCCCGTTTTCCTCCATTCCTAATATCATACACCTAGGCGCTCTGGGGTTTCTGGTGTGTAGGTGTGTGGTCCTGCCTTAGCACAGCAGGGAGCAGTGGGTCCCCACCCCGCAGCCCCCGCCAGAACAGTCCAAGCTGCACCTACTTGGAACTGCCTGATGTCCCTCTGGGCCACCAGGTGATGCTCGCTCTCTGGAGTTATGCCATAGGCCAGTCTCTGTGAGGATGGAGAAGTGGAGGAGGCCTCAGCTTGGCCCAGGGACACCCTTCCAGCAGCCCAGAGCACACCCCACATCAGGGCCACCTGCTGCTTGTCCCTGCAGGCCCACATGGACAGCAGGAGAGTTTTGTACTAGACACTCTCCACTCTGCTTTATGGAGCTGGTCAGTTCACTCTGAGATATGCATTCGGTGAACACTTACCAAGCCAGTGACACACTGGCCTCGGCCCTGGGGGTCCAGGGCTGAAGGACACCCACACGCTCTGCTTTGGGGGAGCTTACAGCTCACAGAAGGGGCTGACACTGAACAAACACACACACACAGGCACTTTTACAACCACGACCGGAGGCAGTACCGCAGACAAGCTCAGAGCACAGAGAGAAAACAGTGACAGAACCTCAGTCTTGCCTGGGGACTGGGGCCACCTTCTTAGGGGGCTAGACACAGGGTGGACTCAGGTAACGTGTCTGGAGTCAATGTCTGATCACTAGTCAATGTCTGATCACTTTGAGGTGGGGGGACCTCAAAGTGTGAAGAATAAAAAAATTCAAAGTAGGTCCTGGTTCCACGTCCAGGATGAGCTCACTGAACACTGTCCTCCCAGGGGCCCAGAAGTTCCGGGACCGTAGGATTTCATGAACAGGAGACATGTCTCAAGGGGGTGGGGGTGGACACAGCCCTGCCTGGGACCCTCTTCCCTAAGTTCCTGTACGGCTCACTCTTTTAGGTCCTCCTGTGTGTATCTGTCCTTCCATGAGAACGTGAGTCCAGGGGAGTGTGTCTAGTGCCGAGAATACAGTCTGCCCTGTACAGATTCTCAGTAAGTATGAGTAAACACCATGGGTAAAGAAGGAATGAAATCAGAAGGACACGAGGAAAAGACTCTCACCATTATTTATAAAGAAAGGGCATTTAACCGAAGAATAGGGCAGACATAATTTCAGTTAAAATTCTTTGGTTCCCAAATACCTGAATATATGTATTTGCAATGCACACAGCTCAAAGAAGAAATGTCCTTTGGAAATCTCTGATTTAGGCTGATCAGATATCAGGTTCAGGAAAAAAGCAGATGAAATCCAAAATACAAGGTCATGGTGAAAACAGATAGGGAGAGTGGGAGACATCTAGGGTTATGACAGACCTTAGGAGATGGGACTCAGGAGTGGGCATGGTTAATGCAGACTAATTCCTCCCTAGGGGACTGGAGGGTGCTCATCACGGTGACAATGGGGGGAGCAGCATGGGAGCACACACGTATGACAGACGACATAACAGCAGGCATCACGTGCTGCCAACCCACAGTGTGCCAGGCCCTGGGCTAACATTCCCTTGCTCCTCTCAAGGCCCACCTGATTATCCCAGGGTACAAAGGTGGAACCTGAGGCTTGGGAGTAAATAACATGGCCAACATGGTGGGTCCGTCTGACTCTAGAGTCTGTGTCCTGTCTGTCTCTTTTTTGAAGATTTATTTTATTGAAGTATAGTTGATTTACAATGCTATGCAAGTTTCTGCTATACAGCAAAGTGACTCAGCTATGTGTATTCTTTTTTTCGTGGTGTGTGTTTTTTTAAATTTTTACAATGTTGTGTTGGGCCATACAACCCTGTGAATCAACCACAATCACACATACATCGCCCCCCTTTCCTTCCTGTCTGTCTCTCTCACATCAGCAGGAATGACTTGCGATGCCCCTTCTCCTGCTGTCCCCACCCTCCTGGCTGTCCCCCACCCTCCCTGCTGTCCCCTACCCTCCCTGCTGTCCCCCACTCTGCCCTG
Source organism: Tragelaphus eurycerus (assembly GCA_935064755.1). Classification (NCBI taxonomy): domain Eukaryota; kingdom Metazoa; phylum Chordata; class Mammalia; order Artiodactyla; family Bovidae; genus Tragelaphus; species Tragelaphus eurycerus. The sequence goes on from CAKXYN010000057.1 coordinate 13,337,661, forward strand.
GGCTGGTCCAGAGCTCACCTCTCGAATGGAGCCCCGGGTGCTGAAGAACTTGTAGATGACGTAGGCAGGCACCAGAACCATGGAGGAGCCCGCGATGCCCCATCCGACCCAGTTGGCCCAGAGTGGGAAGATGTAGTCATCGTAAGTGAGTGGCTTGAAATTGATGATACTCACAACCACCACAAACTGGGAGGGAAAGGATACAAGGATGAAGGAGAAGAGAGACAAGGAGAGGGGAGGAGTTGGGGGGAGGGAGAGATGCAGAGAGGGACTAGAGAGAAGTGACGACCAATGCATGAGAAGGATGCAGGGGATGGAGACAATAAGGATGGAGGGAAAGAGAGAGAAAGGATTCAAGGAAGGATGGATAATGAAAAGGAGACAAAGAAACAGGAGCAATACAAATAGAAGAAGACTAGAAAGGTGACCCTGGAGCTGGGCTGAGGGTTGGCACACACAGCCCCCACCCCAGACCTGGATCCAGGCTGGATGCCCTGCTCACATGGAAGCCTCCTTGGAATCAACAGGGCAGGCGGAGCCTCCTGAGCAGGTCTCTGCATCCCAACCTCCTCCCCTTAGAAGCAAAGATCCTCACCTCCACCCTCACCCCAGGATGCTCCCACCACACACTACGCACCAGGAGGAAGGCAGGGCTGACAAACTTCCAGCAGAGTCTCCAGTATAGGCCAGGCTTGAACCCCATCATCTGCTGGATGTCGTTGCTGAATCTGTCCACACCTGCACACACACAGGCAGGCCCGTCACCGCAGCCCCTACAGAGCCCGGGGCTACCCACTGCCCTCTGCTGCCTCCCTGGAGGGTCTGCCCCCAGGTGGAGAGCAGAGAGCTGGGGCAAGCCGGGGCACCCTGGCTTATAGCAGACCTGGGGATGGGCACTTGGCTGGTTCAGAACAGGTGAGAACACACTCAAGGGTAGCATCTCCTTGTATGAGTAACCCCAATTCACTTTTCAGAAGGAAAACCAGGGCCTGGAGAGGGAACTTGTCCCTGTTACACAGCCAGGGTGGCCTGACCCCAAAGCCCAGCTCTTTCCTCTTGCTTTCTGAATCTTAAAACAATGATGACTGTGGGTACAGAGGCTTCCCCGACTTTAATCCGGTAGAAGGGACCAGACTCTTTCTGGTGAGCAGAAAAGAGTGAGAACAGGATAAACACGTTAATTGTGACACACTGGGGACTTTCCCTGTGGCGCTGGAGGTAAAGAACCCGCCTGCCGGTGCAGGAGACATAAGAGACGCAGGTTCATCCTTCATTCAGAAAGATCCCCTGGAGGAAGGCACGACAACCCACTCCAGTACTCTTGCCTGGAGAATCCCACAGGCAGCGGAGCCTGGTGGGCTAAAGTCTACAGGGTTGCAAAGAGTCAGACACGACTGAGGCGACTTAGCACACACGCGCGGGGAAAAAAGTGAGTGAAAGCACATTTCACTTTCTACCAAGTTCTCCCCGCTCAGCTCCAGAATAGGGTTGCCAGAGAAAATACAGGACACTCAGTTGCATTTGATTTTCAGAAACAACAATATTAAATTTTAGCTTAAGAAGTTTCATGCAGTATTTGGGACATACGATAAAAAAAAAAATTACCCATTATCTGAAATTCAAGTTTAACAAGGCGTCTTGTATCCTGGATTGACTAAATCTGGCAGCCCTACTCTAGAATGAATGGCATGGCTCAGGGAGCAGCAGTTTCCTCCGAATTCCTCTCTTAACAGCTGACACTGATGCCTCTGGGGCCTTTGCCACCTACTTGTTAAAGGGAGTTCATGCAAAGATGAGTTGAGAGCTACGACCAATATAAGCCACTTATACAACTCTGGGATCAGCCAGTGACAGCCCTGGAGATGAAAAGCCCCTTTGCCTGACCAGGTGAAAAGTCTCCAGAAGCCCAGGGGGCCGAGGCTTTTCCACACACACTCAGGGCCCAGCACCTACCATAAAACCAGGAGACGCCGATGGCTTCCATGAGCACAGCAAAAAGAATGGAGGTCCCCGCTGCAAACGTGTCCAGAAGGGTCAGCACATATATTCCACCCTGGGGCATGGACAGAGAGAGCCTGAGGCCTTCATGGCTAGAAATAGCGATCAACTGTTACATCCATCACATTGAGCTCTGCCCTGTCCGGCTCACTCGGAACTCATCCCTACCCCATACTCAAGTAATGAGGTTTAGGGTGCTACTGTGTTGCTGCTACGTATTCTAACAAAGACTTTCTGGGGTCACTGAGTCTGAGGGGGGCACTTCAGCCAGTAAATAGCAAGCTGAGAGACTTCCAGGATTCAATCCCTGATCAGGGAACTAAATCCTGCATGACACAACAGAAAGATCTCACATGCCTCAGAAGATCAAAGATCCTACGTGCCACAACGAAGGCACAGTACAGCCAAATAAATAAATCAGTATTAAGGGAAAAAAGCAAGATGGATTTTATCAATGAAAAAAATGTTGCCTCCCATGTAAGTAACAAAGGATGCTGCAGCCATCAAGCCATCACATTACAGCTGCCCTGAAGGTGAGCCCTGAGGGAATTTAGGGTAGAAACAGGATACCTGTCATATAGCAACCAACTGCAGCAGTCACCCCTGTGGGGGCACTCAGCTTGAGGAAGTGTGGATACTGGCCCCCAGATAGCAAAGGTGTATATCAAAGGAATGATTTCAATGAGCCCAGACTCTTGTATCTTCCTACAGACAGAAAAGCCCTAAACTCCTTAACTTGAGATGTTTGCTGCTGCTGCTAAGTCACTTCAGTCGTGTCCGACTCTGTGCGACCCCATAGACAGCAGCCCACCAGGCTCCTCTGTCCCTGGGATTCTCCAGGCAAGAACACTGGAGTGGGTTGCCATTTCCTTCTCCAATGCATGAAAGTGAAAAGTGAAAGTGAAGTCGCTCAGTCATGCTCGACTCTTAGCGACCCCATGGACTGGAGCCCACCAGGTTCCTCTGTCCATGGGATTTTCCAGGCAAGAGTACTGGAGTGGGGTGCCATGGTTTTCTTTAATTAACGATAATCTTTTGATGTTCCAACTTCCTTGTTCTTTGTTGCAAAAACTCATATATTCTTGAGGCAGGAGATAGATGGGCTCCAGGTTTGACATTTACAACTGGCCCCCTGTTCACACTTACTGGAGTAATAAAAAGACAGGCTCCAGGCCAGACACTCACTACCAGCCCTGTGTTTACATTTCCTGAAGCAAGAGACTAAAGGGCTCTGGGCTACATGTTTAGGACCAAAGGCTTGCCTACATTTTGAGATCCGCATTTTGATATGACAATAGGAATACGGTGGTTAACCAGGCATTGGGTACTTCATTGGCATGAACAGCGAAGGGCTGCTGCAGCTAAGTCACTTCCATTGTGTCTGACTGTGTGACCCCATAGACGGCAGCCCACCAGGCTCCCTGCTCCTGGGATTCTCCAGGCAAGAACACTGGAGTGGGTTGCCATTTCCTTCTCCAATGCGTGAAAGTGAAGTCGCTCAGTCGTGTCCGACTCCCAGCGACTCCATGGACTGCAGCCCACCAGGCTCTTCTGTCCATGGGATTTTCCAGACAAGAGTACTGGAGTGGGGTGCCATTGCCTTCTCCAAGAGAGGGGCTAAACTCTGTTAAGAGAGCAAGAGGTCATACATTTTCCATCCTTGGGTCAGGGAGATACTGCTACTGCTGCTGCTAAGTCACTTCAGTCATGTCCGACTCTGTGCGACCCCATAGACAGCAGCCCACCAGGCTCCCCCGTCCCTGGGATTCTCCAGGTAACAACACTGGAGTGGGTTGCCATTGCCTTCTACAACGCATGAAAGTGAAAAGTGAAAATGAAGTCACTCAGTTGTGTCCGACCCTCAGCGACCCCATGGACTGCAGCCTTCCAGGCTCCTCCATCCATGGGATTTTCCAGGCAGGAGTACTGGAGTGGGGTGCCATTGCCTTCTCTGAGGGACACTACACATGTGCAAAAGGCTTCTTGGGGTCAAAAATGCAGGAAATGCCAGGCCATAATAATGCCAGACCCCCTCCATATGCCTCTGCAACGAAATCCATCTTGACTGAGAAATGCGTGCACACCCAGGAAAGGGTCCTGAGGTAAATTAGCCATGGGGTTGAGGGGGGGTGGTGGTCAAAGCAAGACGACTGGCCAAGAAGAAGATAAAGACCTGGAAGAGTTCCCCTTTAACAAGGATTTAAACTTTCCAAAGGTGCTACTCTAGCAACTCTGAGTTCACCCATGCATCTTTCCACATGCACTCTGCTTTTCTAATATACTTTACTTTCCTCTATACATTCCGTCTCCTTGTCTGATTTTTCCTTACAAGGCAGACAAGGACTAGGGACGGAGATTCTAGGCACCGGCCCCTATGGTCTAATGGTTAGGATGCCTTGTTTCCACCCAGGCAACCAGGGTTTGTTTCTAGTCAGGGAACTAAGGTCTTGTTTCCAGCCACTGCTTATTGCAAGCTACTGCTTACTGATGCATGCATCCGAAATCATCCTGGCTCCTCCCTGACCTTGTGGAAACAGCCCCTCAGAGCTATCTGAGATGCTGTGCCAGGCTTAGGGCTTCCTTAGTGTTCAGATGGTAAAGAATCTGCCTGCAGTGCAGGAGACCCTGGTTCGATCACTGGGTCATGAAGATCCCCTGGAGAAAGGAATGGCTACCTGCTCCACTATTTTTGCTTGGAGAATTCCAAGGAAAGAGGAGCCTGGCGGGCAACAGTCCATGGAGTCGCAAAGAGTCAGACACAACTGAGCAACTAACACTTTCAGGATAAGCCGTCAGTTTGGTTCACCAAATAAAACCGATTTCTCAACTTTGAGGTTGTGCACTTTTTTCCAGCTGACAGTTTAAAATGGCCCTTTGCTGCTCCCCACCCGCAAACCAATAAGCAGGTTTGCCTGGATGTCCTCAGGCTTAGAGGGGATAGACGACAATGGGATATAATCCTAGAGGACTGGACCACAGAGTTCAGGATACCAGGTACTGCCATGGTCCCCCTAGTCCTACCTTCTGCTTCAAGTCTGGGAATATCTGGCTGGATTGAAATATGGCCTCACAAGCCCCCAGGTGACCCAGAGCCAAGCCCCCCTCACCTTGGTTATGCAAAACAGAGCCAGAAGGAAGGTTCCAAAGGAGACAGCAAACGTGAAGAGTTTCCGGTGTCGCTTCAGAACCTGGAAGTCATCAGCCAGGCCCGTGATGACCGCCTCCATGCCTCCCATCTGGAGGGGACCGGGCAGAGTGGGATGCAGAGGTGAATGAAAATTGTGGCCCGCCATATCAGCAAACAAAGGATGCTCCAGCCATCAGCTCCCAACCAAAGGTACACCCTGAGGGGACTCAGGATGGGAAAAAACAGGATACTGGCCCTAGATGACTAAGATACCTATTATATAATTTCAGTGAGCCCAGACTCTTGCATCTTTCCCTTAAAGAAAAGCATTAAATTTGTTAACTTGAGATGTTTGGTTTTCTTCAGTTAACACTGACCACCTGGTTTTTGTTGCAAAACTCCTATATAGCTAGCTCCTCCCTTACCTCTTCAGAGCAGCCTCAGAGCAATCTGATAGGCTGCTGCCCAGGCTTGAAGTCCTTAGGAAATTGGCCAAATAGACCATAATTATCAACTTTAAGGCTGTGTAAATTTTTTCAGTCCCTGGGGTCCAGGGAGTCCAGTCTCAGGTACCCAGCTCCCTCAGACCTCCCAGCAGCCCTGGACTCATGCACCCCAAGAGATTTCTAGAGAAACTGGCAGGTTCGGCTTTCTCCCTATCCTCTCACCCTACTTCTGCCCTCTTGTCAACCAAGCTCAGATTTCAGAAACCATGTGAGAGGGGGCCAAGAGTTAACTCCTATCTCCCCCTTATCAACAGGGTCTTGACTCCTGTCCACTCACTTAGCCTGAGTGGATGCTGATGAAATACCACGGGAAAAATGGTTGGTGAGAGAACAGGAGTTATGAAACTCTGAATTCAGTTTCCCCATCTGTAAAAGGAGAGTACTGGGCTGGCTTATCCCAGGTCCCTTCTAATAAAATTTCCACAGTGCCAAGGGGGTTTCTCCTGGTTCCTGGCAGGTGGCTCGGTGATAAAAGAAAACCCGCCTGCAAAGGCCGGAGATGCAAGAGATGCCAGTTCAATCCCTGGGTGGGGAAGATCCCCACCCAGGAGAGCACAGCAACCCACTCCAGTATTCTTGCCTGGAGAATTCCATGGACAGAGGAGCCTGGCAGGCTACAGTCCTTGGAGTTGCAGAGAGTTGGACACAAGTGAGCACACATGCCATCATCGTTGCTTGAGTACTGATTTCTTTGTTTGCATTTAAATAGGGCCTTCTGGAAACAACTACTAATCAGGGATTTGAATGGGGAGAAAACTTGAGACTTAGTAGTGTGTGTGTATTTGGGGAGGGAGGGTCAGAGTCTAGTGGTGTCTGTGGGCAGATGGTATCCTGAACAAGGTCACTCACCGAGCTGTCAATTCCCAGAGCCAGGAGCATGATGAAGAACACAATGGCCCAGAATGTGGATCCCGAGAGGGTAGAAATGGCTTCTGGGTACAGGATGAAGACTAGGCCAGCTCCTGGAAGAAACATCAAGGACCTCATCAATGGCTGGGGCTGTGGGTCTGAGCTGCAGATGACAGGGGAGCATTTTGAGACCCAATAAGCCCTAGTCCAGCCCCATCATATTTGGTCAGTCATGTGTGGATAGAGCAAACAAGGTTCTAAAGATGATGGACAGGGACTTCTCTGGTGGTCCAGTGGTTAAGATGCTACACTTCCAACAAAAGGGCTGTGGGTTCGATACCTGGTCGGGGGAACTAAGAACCTATATACCATGTGGTGATGCCAAGAAAGTAAACAAATAAACATGACTGATGAAGCCAGATCCAAAATAAGGCTGAAAAGAAGGTGGGGGTCATCTTAACAAAGCTCTTGAATGCATAGGGGAGAAGCTGAGAGGCACTTGGGAGCCATGGAAAATTTGTTGAAGAAGAAAGCTGATGACTTGATTTCCCAAGAATTTGATATCAGTTTCATATCACCAGAATGCCAAGGGTTCGATCCCTGGGTTAGAAAGATCCTCTGAAAAAGGAAATGGCAATCCACTTCAGTATTCCTGCCTGGAGTAAAGGAGCCTGGTGGGCTACAGTCCATGAGGTCCCAAAGAGTCAGACACAATTGAATGACTAAGCAGGCACATATGTGCCAAGGAGGTTAACCTTAAACAGCCAAGCCAGAGAGCTGTACCTCTCCTGGACAGCTACGGGCCTCAAACCCCACCTCCTACACCTCGTGAGGGATCCTCTTACTCTTAAAACTCTGTGAGTTTTCAGAGTTCATCAGAGGCAGCCCCTCCCCAAGTCTCAGCCTATCTGTGGCCATAAAAATACGAGAAGGAATAAAAAATGAATATGAGAAGCAGTGGGGACGCATAGGCTCTACTGTAGGACTGGTCAGGGTTCAATTGCTGGCACCATGACTCACTAGCTGGAACAACTTTAATAGACTGAATTTCAGCTTTCTAATCTTTAAAATGGGTCTATTAAGACTTGCCTGGCAGCATTGCCAGAACTAAACCAAGATATGCCAAGTGCTTAGCCCAGGGGCTGGTCCAGAGTGGGTGCTCCAAAAACCTCTCTGGCCTGGCCTGATTCGGAAGATTCTGCCTGGAATTTCTTCTGATGGCCTCAAAGAAAGTCCATCCAGCAGCAGCAGGGAGAGTCCCATGTCCAGCTCTCCTCGGTCCTGCAGCCATAGGAGAACTGCAGAGCTGAGAAGAAGGTGAGTTTCTCAGCCCCTTCCCCCTCAGCGAGCAGGACTACCCACCCACCTTCAGTGGCAACATCCTCAATGTTGACCTTGTGTTCATGGGCCATGTAACCAAGGATGGAGAAGATGGCGAACCCGGAGATGAAGCTGGTGACACAGTTGATGGTGCTGGTCAGCAGGGCATCCCTGGGGAAAAGCAGCACTGTTAATTCAAGTTGTCTGACTCTCCACAACCCTCTCATGGACCATCTATGGAATCCACGGCTTCGAGTGCTGTCCCCTCTTGAGTTTGCCTGATGGCATCCAGACCCCAGTGCCCCCCCATCCCAGGGTCAGAGCCTGTAGATGTAGGAAATAGGTCAACAACTGCTGGATAAAGCACTTTAATACCAGAAACTGCTATCAAACTCTTGTTGGGAGACTGAATCACCAGTCTCCTTCTTCAACAAACTTTCCGTGGCTCCCCAGTGCCTCTCAACTTCTCACCCAGGCATTCAAGAGCTTTGCTAAGATGACCTCACCTTCTTCCCAGCCTTCTTTCATGGGACTCTCTAACACGCACTCTCTGAGCAAGCCAGTCAATTTGCTGGTTCACAAACATACCACCTCTCCTGGCTCTGCTCATGCTGTTTGTGATCCACCCACTCCATGTCTGCCTATCCCAACCCTAACTCTCTACCAAGGCTCACTTCAAGTGCACCCTCTACGCTCTCATTGATCCTCTATCAGAGGGCTGGTTGCCCCATTTCCTTAGCCTCCCCACAGCCTGTCCCCCTGGCATGCATTCATCCTACTCTGTCTTGTACCAGGGATTCTGTCTTAAGCCTTTGACAGAGAGTGATGAAGCAGCCCCATCTGTGCCCCTGCTGAAGCCTTCACAGCACTGGGCCAGCAGGAGGCAGCATTAAATGCTTACAGAGCCAGCTGATCTAGAGCACCGTCTTCTGACTCTCCTATCCTGAGCAGGCTTCTTATTCTTCCCTGTGGTCTTAAGTTCTGACCCTGCCAGGGCCCTCACCCCTCAAGCAACCAGCCTGGATATTCCACCCTTGTCTGCCCCCCAGGTGTCAGATGGACAGAGGGGCAGCGCTGGCTGCTCTGAAAGCCACAGTGTCCCTCTGTCACAGCTCCGCACTCCCATGATTTCCCAGGGTTAGTGGCTTCAACTATCCCAGTTCCTCAGCTTGCACTGCTTAAGAAGGGTCCTAAAGTGACATATGTTCACCAGGACCCCCATAGGCCATGTCAGAGTTCATAGAACATCCAGCATGATCTTTACTCTGCCTCATCTCACAGGGAAAGAAATCCAAGAAGAAAATCTGACTTGTTCCAGACCAGAACCCTCTAGTCCACCCCTGTGAGGGTCCCCAGGATTTAGAGCTTTCTGAAATCCCAGGAAGGATCTTACCTGTAGCAGTTATTGTCAAATTTGTTGTAACTAGCAAATGCAATCAAGACTCCAAATCCAGCCCCCAAGGAAAAGAATATCTGAGTTGCAGCATCAATCCACACCTGAAATGGGCAGATAAAGGCCATCACCCTCTGCTCCCAGAGAACTGGCCTACCTCACTGCTTCAGACGGGCTGAGAAGCCCCAGGGATGCTCTTAGGAAATGAGATCTAGCCAGAGACGGGTAGTCACACAACTCCTGCTCCCCAGCAGCCTGTACAAAATCATTGTGGAGAGAGGCTGGGGTCTTTCTGGCACCATCCAGCCTTGGGTGGTCATGAGTAAGCTCACCTTGGAGGAACTCACTGGCTGAATTTGATATTTTGATTTTCAAAGAAAGTTAAAAATGGTAAGTTAATAAACTAAATGTGGCTTTAAAGTGGATGTGGCAAGGGCAAAGGGTTAAGACTATCTCAGGTGTTATGGAGACAACAGCTTCAGTAAGGAGTTATGATTCCTAGAAGCTTCTACCAACCCACAGAGAGTGGGGACTCCTTGGTGGCCAATGGGGCTTACTTCTCTCATTTGATGGATGATGAAATTACATGGCTATAAGCCTGGAGATCTGAGCTCCTCCAATTGCTCAGCCTCATGGTCTAGCCCTGGTCAATTTCACTATCTATATCTCAGTTTCCTCATCTGTACAATGGGGATAATTTTACCTAGCTCGACAGGACTAAGCCACAATCAGAGCTATGAGACTTCTGTCATCTCCCCACTTTGTAAGCAGAGGGTGTAACAAGAGAAGCCATCTGATGGAGGAAGGCAAAGCTGCTCCTTCAGATGGTAGTCAGGCTATTTCTACTGTTGGAAAGATTTAAGATATGTAAACAGTGCAGAAGAGATAGAACTCTGACTTGCTTCACAATTTACAAGGCTGATTTGTTTCCTACGCTATTATTTTTCTGGCAGTTACTAAGGAAGCGGGTTTTTCTCTTGGCTATTGGGCTGTAACACTGAGGTATGCCTGGAGAGTAGAAGCTGTGTCCCTCCTAAACCTCATTGGTCCTCCCTGCCAGGATATTGTGGGTTCAAGAAGAGTATGGGGATGTCTTTGGGGATTCTGAGGGGAATGTGTTGAGGTGTTGTCACTGAGGAACACATGAGTGAAGAGGTTGGAAATCATCTCAGCTGTGATCTGAAGATGCTCAAAGCCCTGGGAACCTCTAAGGTGTCTCTGCTCCTGGCCTCACCCTGCTATTTTGGACTCCACTCCAAATTCACCCCACCTGCATGGTAGTCTCTGGGCAGGACAGATGGAGATGTGAGGAGAGACAGTCAGTAGGGTTTGGGTCCCCCCATGGCTGATGCTACTCCTTATTCTGACATTACAGACGGTATCAGAGGCCAGGATTGGAGACCAGAGTAGAAATAGGTCTGGGGTGTTGGAGTGGGTTAGGGGCCCATGACACTAGGCAGGGGTAAGAACCCAGGACAGGATAGTGCTGTCTTTGAAAAGAAGGGGTCTGCAAAGGCCACTTAGTAGAACCACAGATTCCAGACCATCAGAGCTGGACAGGCTCACGGATACTGTTTGGGTGCAGATGAAACCGGTCTTTGGTCAGACGGAGATGCTGCCGCTCAGAGTGGGGAGGATCCATCCCAGGCCACATAGAGCTCTGAGAACCCTCCTCACCCTGGCCCAAGGGTGGCTGGTTGCTGGGCACTGACCGTGGCCTCTTTTAGGCGGTAGAAGTCGATGTGCAGGTAGGCGTTGATGCCGTTGGAGGCGCCGGGCAGCGTGATGCCATGGACCAGGAGCACAAACAGCACGAGGTAAGGCAGCGTGGCCGTGATCCACACGACCTGGCAGTGGACAAGCTGGCCGTGAGAGCCTGGCTCTGCTGCCCGCAGGGCTGGGGTGAAGGAGCCAGTCACACCCTCCCGCCACCTCCTTCCCACAGTGCACGTGCTAAAGGCTCCATCGCTAGGTGACCTGGGGCTCTCCAGGACAGAGTGGACAAACCAAGGCTGCACCTAGAGAGAAAGCCAGCCTGGAGGTGCTGCCACCAGGAAGCTAAGGGCAGCGAGAATGAAGACCAGGTTCTCGCAGTGCCCAAGGCCTCCTCTTCTACAAGATGCCTGTACTGACCCCCAGGAAGAACTAGGCACCCCCACCTTTATGCCCTCCATTGTCCCTCCTCTCTATCTTGTTTACCTTCATTCAAGCATATCCTCCTAAGCTCACTGCCCAAGGAGGCATGTGGTTGGGCAGAAAGTCCCATCCGTAGCAGTTCTTTCTTTAAAATTTAGGGCAAATACAAACTGCCCTGTCCAGTTCTTTCTTTACAATTTAGGGCAAATACAAACTGCCCTGTCCAGAAACCTGTAAGGGAAGAGGCTGTCCCCAGACTAAGAAGAGACACTTGCCCGTCTTGCCCAAGCTGAAGAAACAGAGAAGTGGGGAGAGGAGAAGGTTGTGTGGCTTACTCTTTGTTCCTTCTCACCCCTGACTATACATGAGAACACTCTGGGGGAAAGTATAGATTGAAAATGTCAAAGTTCAGATTCCATTTTTGGAGTTTCTGATTGGATTGGTCTGGGGTGGGTCCTGCACTTCAGGCTTTAAAAGCTCCCCCTGGCACTTTCCTGGTGGTCTAGCAGCTAAGACTCCATGCTCCCAATGCTGGGGGCCTGGGTTCAATCCCTGGTTGGGAAACTAGACCTCACATTCTGCAACTAAGAGTACAATGCTGCAACTAAGGATCCTACGTGCTGCAATTAAGACTTGGCATAGCCAAATATATATATATGTAAATTTTTTTAAAGCTCTCCCAGGTTGCAGGGGACAAAGACAGATGAGGAACACTTATGAAGCGATTTCCATCTGCTAGCCCAGCACCGAGGACCTCTCACCCCATCCTCCCAACTTCCCTGGAGGCTGGCAGTACCATTAAAGGGCCTCACTTTGTGGGTGAGGACACTGAAGCTTAGGGGGCATCATTCATCCTGAGGGAATGATGGTGTCTGGACTCCAACACAGGTCATCTGCCCACAAAGCCATGTTCTTAATCCTTCATGCTACACTATGTTTGAGCCCCAGGTTCAAGTCTTTTCTGTCAAGACTCCTATGAAACCCTGTCCGTCTCTCGGCCTCAGCGTCCCGATTTGTACAAGCACCTGGAGTAGATGGTCTTGGAGAACCTTTTAGGTCAGCATTTAGATGTTCAGTACAGGCTTGTAGTTGCTAAGGCTGGTTCAGCCAAGGACTACAAGTTGGAGGAGGCAGACAGGACTCCAGGGCAGCAAACAGCACTGTGCCTGGGGGCTAACTGACTCCTGACTCAAACCTCCAGCCTACACCCTGCAGTGGTCAGTGGGCCAGGGTCACAGTGTGTGGTCTGTGGTAACCCCGTTCCCTGAATCAGACTGTACCCGCCCCTCACCATCCCAGGCACCAGCTGTGAAGTCATGCATCTTCCCAAACAGAGCCTTCACCAGCCAAGACAAAAAGTGTGAACACTGGCAATTCATCCCAGGCCAGTTCTGTGGCTGGGGCAGCCTGCTAAGAGAAGGTCTGTGTCCTATTCTAGATGTAGTCTGAGAAGAAATAAGCAACACTTGTGGTTTTCTCATGAGCCAAGGTACAAAAACAAAGAGCACAGCAGTGTCCTGTGTGAAGCTCCTTATTGTAGAAAGCCCCTCCCCACGGACTGCAGGGCCCCTTGCCCACTCAGCTGTCAGAACACTGGAGGACTTAAGCAAAATGTGGGCGGGGAGGGGTGACGTATCTTCATGTGGGGCGGGGCTTCCTAGGGCAACACCCCTGCCCTGCCAGGCCCCTCACTACACTCCTCAGGGGAGGGGATGAGTCTCCTCCTCTGAAGGTACCTTTGTACAAAGGAATGGAACATGTTCAGCTCCACTCCTTTTCTCTTTAGCATCGGTCCCCTCAGAGGCAACTCCTGCCTGCTCCAGCCAAGTGCTAAACCAGGTGGGGCAGGCTGTACCCCTTCAGCGAAAGTAATAGGAAACTTAATTTGGGGGTGCAGTATTAGAAATGCGTGGTGGCCCCTCACACAGGCTGGCAGGAGCAGTAAAACTCATACACCTTCTGCATCTCTGTTGTCTACAGAGGCCAGAAGAGCCCTGCTCCGGACCCCCAGGAGAGGCGCAAAGAGGCTGGATGAGGCTGGCTTGGGGCTTCTGTGACTTTCGCTTGCAGTTCTTTCCATTGACAACACCTTCCTTCTGCTCCATCTCCACCTGCCCCTGTCCTTTGAGCTCTATCCCAAATGCCACCTTCTGCATGGTTTTTGCAGACCCTCTCAGTTTGATGAACTTTCTTCTGCCACTAATGCAGCTTTTTGGGCCATAGGAACCATGGTAAGAAAAATCTTATATATTATATAAGACACATGGATTGCTATACCTGAATCACAAATTCCACAAGACAGCTCTTACTTTACTACAGGCAATGTACACTGCTATTATCTAGACAATTTCATTTTGAAAAACTGTGGTGACCCCATGAATTGATTTAATGACAGTTGAAAAACTCAAAGTTTGTATCTCAAAGTGCAACCTGACTACCTATTGAAAAATTATCTTCAAGGTAAAGAAAGTTATGTTTTTAAAAAAAGCAAGATCTGTAGTATGTATAGTTTGTGACCATTAGTGTTTTTTGAAATGGATGGGGATGCAAGAATGAAAGGGATTGACCTACACCTGCCTGTAACACACATAATACTACAATCCACTGAATCTGTCATATTTACTCTTGCATCACTAATACTAGCACCAAGCCTGGCACATAGGAGGTATCCATAAATGCTTAAAAAGTTGAAGTGGATTCAAAATAACACTTAGTGAGGTTCCCCAAACTCATTTACCCACCCATCCTTCTTCCTATCTTCCCTTCTTCCCTCATTAGTTCTTCAATAAATATTTGCTGAAGACCTACTATATGTCAGGTATTAGGATGATTGTGGTCCAATCCTGGCTCTGCTCTTAGAATTCCTCCAAGCCCTGGTCTGCATTTCATTTGGGTTCTTCCTTGGAGCAGATACCATGTCTCCAACATTCTAAGAGGAAGTTCCACTTCAAGCTCTTCTTGACATATTTCATTCTCATTCACTGCTGGTGCCTTGCTGCCATCTTTGCTATCTATCACTTAACCAAGACTCTAGGAGAACCACAGAGATGCCTGATGCATCCCACTTTCCAAAATCAGTTGCTTAATAAAGCTTCTCATAAATTAAGGCTGCCTGATTATGATAGGTTGTTGCCTTGTAACTCCCAATGAACACACACTCTGTGTGTTCCATGTTGACTCTGGGCTTTACCACAAGACTTATTTTGGTCCCTGGGACAATAGCAAGCATGATGGAAAGAGAGACTGGAAGAGCTGCTTCCACATTAGGGTTTGTTTCCTTGGAACATGCTCTTGGAACTCAGCCACTACTCTGTGAGAAGCCTAAGCCACACAGAAAAAACTGTGGAAACAACCCAAGGTGCTCTGGTTGACAGCTCCAGTTGAGCTCCTAACCAGTACCAACTGCCCTCAATGAGTATGTGCCATCTTAAAGGTTCCAGCCCAGTCATGCCCCCAGACATGCAGCCCAAGCAATATCATATGGAGAAAAAGAACCATCTTGCTGAGCCAAGTCAACTCAAAGAATCACGAGAGACAATAAAATGATTGTTATTTTTCCATCATGAAATCTTGAGCTCTTTTACTGCACAGCAATAGCTAACTGAAACACTGGATAGAATATTTCCCAGCTACAGCCTCTTTAATACAGTCAAGCTCTATATAGACCCATAGAGTCCAAATGAAGTTGTTGTTCTCATGATGTTTCTCAGGCTCAGAATCGATGTGGGTGATGACCTGATTATACTCCACCCTGAGGGGCTGGCTATGGGGAGCAGGGTCACCTAAGTCAGAACACCAACTCTGGCAACCTGTCCTAGATCATCTAACTCTGTACCCCTCTCCCTAGGAAACCTAAACTCTTGTGAGCACTCAGCACTGTGTCAGAGGATGTCCCAGGATTCATCCAGATATCTTCTAGAGCATTCTCTTTTACTCAAAGATTCAGGGGTGAGAATGATCAATTTTATAGTGAAGGAAATGGTTATATTCTAGAGAAGGCTGCGACACTGGTATTTTAGTCCTCCAGAATTTAAGATTTATCAAATACATGTCAATAGATTGCTTTGGGCTTTGGGTGTCCTCATTCCCTGGTTTCTGCTATTAGGGAAGCCTTGGTGGGAAAGTGTGAGGAACCCTGATCCACTCACACCCCCTCACACTACTGTTGGAGAGCCCGGAGCTTAGGAAAGGGAAGGGATTTGTCTGAGGTCTCCAGCAAGCTGGTGGCAGAGCTGGGGTGAAAACCCAGACTTTGTTCTTCTAGCATCACCTTTTCCTTTCACCAACTACCTGAATTACAGGTAGGAAAAAACATCTTTTTTTTTTTTTTTTGGAGGCCAACTTCCCAACTAAAAGAGAAACAAAGACATTACCTTTCCTGATGTCTTCACTCCTTTCCAGAGGCTAAAAAACAGGACGATGACAACGATGATCAGACAGAGCAAAAGCTGCCACTGGGGCAGGCCAATGTCATGAATCCCACTGCTCTCGTGCAGATGCAGGACACCACGCCTGCCGGGGAAGATGGTATCATCAGGGAGGCTGACCTAGGCCTTGACCACAGGCCAGTCCTCGAAAGTGCACATCGATGGAGACGGGCCCGGGCTGCCCCAGTCCCTGCCCCGCGTCACCTGGACCTGCTCTGTGCAGTCACAGCCTGTGTCTAGCACTGCCCTGCTCCAGCCAGCAAGTCTTGGAAGACACCCCCACCCAAGGCTGTTTTTTAAACAGTTACAGAAGTTTTCAACATAATAAATCCCTCTGCTTGCCAGGTCCTGGAGAGATGGTGGTGAATAAACAGAGGAAAGGTCTCTGTCCTCACAGTGCTCACAGGCTAAAGCAGTGGATATTGGAACATCTGGCAATGTCTGAAGATATCTTTGATTGTCACAACTTGGGCAGAAGGCATCTAGAGCAGCGGACCCCAACCTTTTTGGCACCAGGGACCAGTTTCATGGAAGACAGTTTTTCCATGAGTTCAAGTGCATTATATTTATTTCACACTTTATTTCTATTATTATTATGTCAGCTCTACCTCAGATCATCAGGCATTAGATCTCAGAGGCTGGGGACCACTGATCTAGAGGACAGAAAAGTGGAACACCCTACAATGCGCAGGACAACATAAATATCCTATACGGCCCAAAACAGCCTCCAAAATTCCCACACTGCTGAGCTTAAGAATCCCTGGCCTGGAGACTAAGAAGTAAACATTTCTCCTATTTTACTCAAACTAAACGTATGTATATCCTCTGCCTTAGCAATTCTACTCCTGGGTATCTGTCCAATAGAAACATATACACATGTTCATCAAAAGACATGGTGTAGAATGTTCACAGCAGCATTGTCCATAACAACTCCAAATTGCAAAATACTCAAATATCTATCAACAGTAGACTAGATAAATTACGACATATTCATAAAGTAGAACATTATACAGCAACTAACTCTGTATGGATGAATCTCACACACATAATTTCAGGAGAAAGAAGTCAAAACCCAAAGAGGGCTACTGGGGGCTGGTGACAAGGCCGTGGACAAGGAGGTGATGGCTCCAGCCACGTAGAACTCCTGGGTGACAATAGCTGGTGCAAACATTCCCCATCTTGAGCTTTTTTTTCCCTCTACAGTAAAAGGGCTCTCATGAGGTTTACATTGCAGAATATGAGACAGTGCTAGAACTCAGGAAATTCTCAACACCAATCATTGGAACTATCAATCTGATTGAGTCCCAGCCTTCAAGGGAACAGCGGGCATCAGCAAAGAAGCGGAGGGGGGCCCAGAAAATTCAGCCAAGGGAGTCAGCAGGGCAGGCTCCACAGAGTGGATATCTGGTGCCTTCTCTGCAGGCCCATGGGAGAGCAGGTGAGTTGAGCTGGAGTGCCTGGGTGTGGTAGGAGTGAGATGGGGAAGGTGCGGTGTTGACAGGCATACAGAGAAGTCTGCAGTGAGTGAATGAGCAGAGCTGTGTGGCTGATCAAGGGTCACCAAGACTTGTGTTCCCATCCCCAGAACAGCCTTCATCCTGACTGCCCCGGGGCAGGATGTCATGGCTGTAAGCTACTCATTCTGCATCAGCTTCCCCAGCAATGAGTCTCCATGTCTGGTCCCTCCTAATCTTATCTCTTGATCTGCTACCAACACCCCATCTTCATGGCCTAATGTCAAGCCAGACCCATATTCCCTTCCTCCAGGACTGCTATAAAAACCTCCCCATTCCCCATCATCCCAGTCTCTCCAGTCAGCCCCCCTTAAATCCAGACTATGTTGCTGTAGAACCATCAGATCCATCTCAAGTTGTGTTCTAACCTTGTCACTCTCCTGCCCCCCAATCCTCAGAAGCTCTTTATCATCTAAAACAATGGTTCTCACGGGGTACAAATTTGCCCCTGCCTTCTCCAGACACTTGGCAGCATCTGGGGACATTTTTGGTTGTCATAGCTGGAGGGCAGGGTGGGTGTTGCTGGTATCTAGTGGGCAGAGGCCAGGGATAGGCAAAATGCACAGGAGAGCCATCCCTCTGCAACATGGAATTATCCAGCACCAGTTGTCAAAAGTATCAAGGTTGTGAAATCCTGGTCAAGAGGATGAAAAAACAAAACAAAAGGCTTTCAGAATCTGAGGCCTTTCAGAGTTGTCCTGTGCCAAGTGCATCCCCCTGCCTTGCCACATCATGCTTTTGGCTCCTTGTGACCGCCAGCCACTTGTCATTCCCCAGTTATATGAAGCTCTCATCACTCTGGGCCTTGGAACTATCTGTTCCTTTCTGCTTAGAACACACTTTCTGGCCCAATGTGTCTTCCTGGCAAACTTTTCTCCCTGCTAGTCTCAGCTCTAAAATGATGCCCTAGCTGAGGCCCACTCTCCTGTCCCAAGAAGGAGGGAGAGGAGGAAAGAAAGAGGGAGGGAGGAGACAGAGAGGGAGAGAGAAAGGCGGGGGAGAAAGTGAGACAGAGAGAGGGCGGAAGTGAGGGAGGAAGGAAGAGGAAGATGAAGAAGAAAAGGAGGAGGAAGAGGAGGAGGAGGAAGTGGAGGAAGAGAATGGGTTGGAGGAGGGGAGGGAAGTGAAGGGAAGTGAAGAAGAGAGACTGGGCATGTCTAAAAAGACAGAGAACTAGAATCAGGTACCGAACCCATCTGACTCTTAATCCTGCTTCTTTCCATTGCTTTACATACAATCAAGTGTTAAATGGTATGAGTAAGCATTTGGCCGATTTGGGGGAGAAAAAAAAGGCTCTGAACCAACTGTGCTTGCCCTGAAACAAGCCAAAATGACTCCAGCATCCCGTCAGATGGCTGACATGCCCCCTAACCAGTCCAGTGATTCACATGTGTGCAAGGTCCACTTTAAGGTTTGCAGTGGTTGTCTAGATATTTCATCAGTGAAAAAAGCTAGACTCCAGAGCTGATTTCCAAGAAAAGTGAATCCAGCCTCCTCCCCACTAGCGGCCTCAAGCCTTGGGGGTTAGGACAAATAACTTGGGTTTGTTGCAGTTTTCCAACAGTTTAATGAAAATGAATCATCGTTAAGTATATGATCCAGACTTTCCGAAGTCTGCGGGCCAAACGGGCTCAGATCTCACTTGACATTTAAACGCAGAGGGTTAGTGCTGGGGTGGAAGGAGAGGTCTTTTCCCCACCAGGAACAGGCAGGGAGTAGTTTTCTATTCTTGCTGCGTGTTCACCAAGAGTGCCCTTTTACAGATAGAGTTACAGAGCATCAGGGTTTCTTTTTGCCTTAGGCTGTTTGGCTTCAGGCCTGGAGCCTGGGGAGTATTGCAGTTTTGTTCCCTTAAATGATATGTTCAGTTCATCAGCTTAAACGAGCACAAGATGGTAAGAGAATTGGCCAGCAGGCTCCAAAGAAAGCAAAAAAACCCAAAAAACAAAACAAAAACCCCAGCTAGCCTCCTCAGGGTTGGCACTGGGAGTCCTACTTGCTGGGTTCCCAAACTGAAAGTGAGTAACTTTTAAAGCAGAAGCATTTAGATAAAAGGGCCATTAAAAACAAATCCCAGAGGCAGCTCATGACTCAGATACTGAGAAGCACACAAAAGCACCCTGAAGGTGAGAAAGAGATGCACGAGAAGGGCTCCGATCTACCCACAGACACCTCTGCACTCCTGTCCCGAATACACCCCACTGGAGACTCTGAAGAGACAGAGAAGACAGAGGAGAGGCTCATGGATGGAGTGAGAGCCTCCACCCAGACAGCCTGGATTCAGATCCCTTCCACCACTTCCCTAAAACCTGAACCACCACATTCTTATCTGTAAAACAGGAGTAATTTCCACCTCTGTGAACTGTTAATACTAAGTGGGACGTGGACAGGAGGAGATGCTGATGCCTGGATCACAGTAGATACCAGACTTGGGGTGGAGGTAAGGATGGAGGAGGGGAGGGAAGGGGGAGGACAGGATGGGAAGGGAGCTCTATAGAGCAAAAAGCTGCTGAAAATAAGCCTCGGACTCTGCCCTCAATGACATCCCCCAAGAGACTCAGCCCAATGCAAGAGAATTTCTTTTCCTACCTTCTCACAGCCAAGCTCAGAGGAAGTTTAAGGCTGTAATTAAAGCAACCGGAGTCTCAAAACCCAACTCACCTCTCCTTCCTCCAGCACCAGATCCGCTGGCCATGAAGATGTCAGAGGAGGAATCAAATAACAACCAGGCTAGAGACGAGGCTATCATTTTCCATTTTAATTTATAAGGACGAGGGTTACCAAAAGCAAAAAGAAAAATCGTGGATTTTCCTCTATCATGAGATGATAAAGGAGAAAGCCCAGAACCAATTACATGTATCAGCAGCACCCTCAGCTCCACTATCCTCTACCATTCCAAACTGCACTCATAAACTGGGAAGACCTAAAACCTCTGCCAGCAAGCTGTCCAGGGGTTCTGGGATTGTCTGAGGCCACACCCCCTCAGGAGAAGACTAAAGGAGGCCCTAGATTTTCCATGACATGATACTGTAAGCATGTCAGACTGACCCCAGTAAGAATCTGTCAGAGATGGGAGAGTGCAGTGGCCAAGACAGGGGCTGTCAACCTGGGCTGGATATTAGAATCGGTGGAGGAACTGTTAATAAAATCCCTGGACCACAGTAGCACCTGGACCAATAAAATGAATCTTGAGGCATAGCATCCAGGCACCAGTGTGTTTTAAGGCTCTCCAGGTGGTTCCAACAAGCAGCCAGCGTTTAGCATCACTGGGCTAAGAGCTTGGACTTTGAAGCCAGACTTTCTAGGTTCAAACTCACTTCAAATGGCACTTCTAAATGCATGGCTGGGACATAATCGAAGCTGGATAAATGTTAGTTTTTATGACAATAATAATTTGATATCATAATAGCCATTCAAAATGTCTGGAATCCAATATAACACAGAGGTGAAGCCTGCAGGCTCTAGAGTTTCACTGCCTGGAAAGGCAGGGGCAAGGGTGAAGAGAGCTAGGATCATGGAACAAAGGGTAAGGAGGAGCTCACTCTCAAGAGTCCAGCAGGTGCCATCTGCCAGGGTCCAAATCTTGGCTCTGCACAGGACTAGCCGTGTGACCATGGGCCAGTGATTTACTGTTGCATCTGCAAAATGAAGCTAATGTTTGCAGCCGAGTCATGTATAGAAGAGTTACAGAAACCTCATGGGGTTGGTGTGAGGTTTACATTGATATAATACATACAGAGAAGTTAGCAGAAAACCTGATGCACATGGTAAGTGATTAGCTGTTGATGTGATAGAGAGGAAGACAGGGATGATGGTATTAACTTAAATAGATGCTCACTTCAAGTTATAGCGGTTCTTTAGATTCTTTGGGGGTTGTGGAAGGATTTCAAGTTCCATGACAGCTGTGGACCCTCTCCCCACCGAGTTTCCAAATCTATATAATTGTGCACTTGGTCCCGAAAGTCCACAGGAAACACAGATGGAGGCAGGTGGACTTGTAGGTCCAGGATGCTTAGCAAATTCTCAGCCATGGCTCATGGAGGGTACTTCCTGGGTCCTTAGAACCCCGACTGCAGGACCCCTGGATCGCAGGAGGCAGCAGACTTTCCAGAGGCCACCTTTAACCACATCAAATCTCCTTGGTCCAACTGCACCGAGATGGCAAAGGTGGGAATGGTCCTAAGGAACCCCATTCTCTGGATAACTCCACTCTCTGGTCTGTGGCTTAGCAAATACACAGGACCAGAGAATTGGCCCTGAATTTGTGAACTTGTCTTTTTTGATCCTCTAGACCTGCACTGTCCAATATGGAAGCAACTGGCTGTTTAAATGTAAATGAGGGAAATTTCCTGGTTAAGAATTGCTGTGCAATGAAGGGGACATGGGTTCAATCCCTGGTCAGGGAACTCAGGCACTGATTGCCATGGATCAATTAAACCCACATGCCACAATTACTGAGTCCCAGTGCCACAACTAGAGAATCCACCTGCTGCAACAAAAGGTCCTGCATGAGGCAACTAAGACCTGATACAGCCAAATAAACAAACAAATATTTTAAAATGTAAATGAATGAAAATTAAAGAAAATTAAAAATTCAACTTCTCTGTCACACTAGCCACATCTCAACTATTCACTAACCACATGTGGCTACTGCACTGGGCCATGCAAACACAGAACATTTCTATCATCTTGGGACATTTCCATTCTCCTGGGCAGCACTGCTCCAGACCAGGAGTCAACAAGCCACACCCCCTGAAACTCGGCTGTTACCCATTGAGTTATGCCTGTGAGCTACAGATGGTTTCTATCTTTTTAAAGGGTAAAATTAAATAAAGAATATGCAAGATAGGTGTGTGGCCCGCAAGGCCCAAAATGTCATGTTTTACTGGAAAGTTTTCTAACCACTACTCTAGACCATGTGTCCCTTGAGAGTGAGGTTCGAGTGGGATTTACCTGTCCTGCCCCACACCTTGTGCCAGGGACTTTCTGCTTATCTGCTAACACTTGTGCAGGGATTGCTAAAATGGGGCTCACCCCCATCCCCTGAGGGATAAAGACAATAGATGCTACATTCTGAAGGGACCACCATGCAAACTTTCAAAATTGGATGGTTGACAAGTTGACTATCACCATCCTCAAGGACTTCAAAGGATGGGGTAGAGGTTGAGAGGGTTCAAGGAAGCAACAAAATAAATAATGACGGTTATGGGTTAAACCACAGAATAAAATAAACTCCAATGAGCTCATATAGACAGAAACAAGTAAATGAATGAATGGATAAATAAGGGGAAAGGGACAACTTTTCCCTTCAATTAATCTAGAGGGAATGATGAGACTAGAAATCACTTTGGACCAACACTATAACAATAATTCTCATTTGTGGGACTTCCCTGGTGGTCCAGTGGCTAAGACTCTGAGCTCCTGGTGCAAAGGGCCCAGGTTCAATCCCTGGCCAGGGAACTAGATCCTACATGCCACAACTAAGAGTTTGCATGCCGCAACTAAATATCCTGTGTACCTAGCCAACGTCAGGCCTGTGGTGGCTGCTGAGCACACATTACAAGGACTGACGTGGCCCCTTCCTCTCCAGTGGTTTCCTTTAGTGTTTGGCTCAGGTTCTTCCCAGTACAGGTCTTGATGTGAACAGTACAGGTCCCCATGCGAACAGGATGAGGGGTCGAGGACTTACTCATAAAACTCTGCTGCAGGTGTGAACTTGTACTTGGAGTACTTGGTGTGGTTGCCCAGCACGGAGCTGTTGAGGAGCTTGGGGTCTGTGCAGTTGGGGCTGTTCCAGGCATGGCCGCAGTCGGTCCAGGGCAGGTTCGGGGTGAAAGAAGAGAAGAGGTAGTAGAGGGACCAGGCGATAATGACGTTGTAGTAGAAGCCAACGTAGAGGGCGATGAGGATCACAGCGTAGCCAACTCCTGGGTGGGGGGCACAGCGGGTCAGGCAGGGGCTTCCCTAGGCCCACTCTCCCTCCCAGAGTCACGTTTCCAGGGAAGCTGGCTCCAACCATTGCACTACCCACCCCTATGCCTGTCTTTTTTCTGTAGCAGACCATCAGAGCCTAAATCCCCCAGGCAGAAGAATGCAGTGTGGGGAAGGGGGTGGGAGATAGGGAGTTTGAGATCAACATGTACACATTGCTATATTTAAAATGGATAACCAACAAGGTCCTACTGTACAGCACATGGAACTCTGCTCAATGTTATTAGTACCCTGGATGACAGGGGAGTTTGGAGGAGAATGGATACGTGTATATGTATGGCTGAGCCCCTTCACTGTCCACCTGAAACTATCACTACATTGTTAACTGGCTATACTCCAACATAAAACAAATGATTTTAAAAAAATTCCCCAGGCACTCCCCATCCCTTTGCCTGAGGGCTCTCTCTTGCCACTGGAGCTCGTTCTGTCCACTCATAAGGCAGGACAGAAATGCCAGGATTTTACTGCTCCCAGGGAGAAGGCAATGGCACCCCACTCCAGTAGTCTTGCCTGGAAACTCCCATGGACGGAGGAGCCTGGTAGGCTGCAGTCTATGGGGTTGCTAAGAGTCGGGAACGACTGAGCGACTTCACTTTCACTTTTCACTTTCATGCATTGGAGAAGGAAATGGCAACCCACTTCAGTATTCTTGCCTGGAGAATCTCAGGGACAGGAGCCTAGTGGGCTGCCGTCTTTGGGGTCACACAGAGTCGGACACGACTGAAGCGACTTAGCAGCAGCAGCAGGGAGCAGCCAGGCCAGGTGTTGGAGTACAAGTATCCCAGCTCCTGCTATAACTTGAAGTGAGCATCTATTTAAGTTAATACCATCATCCCTGTCTTCCTCTCCATCACATCAACAGCTAATCACTTACCATGTTCATCAGGCTTTCTGCTAACTTCTCTGTATGTATTATATCTATGTAAACCTGACACCAACCCAGTGTCTGGAACCCAGATTTCCAGACTTTCTAGGCTACAGCTATTCCTGACATCGCCAAAGTGCTCCATGTAACTTTGAATGGTGGATGTGCTTGACCTTGCCAATACTGATAAATTCCACAAGAGAGCTGGTCTACCAAGGATCCCACCTTTGGGGTAGATTCTCCAGGGACACACAGAAGTCTTTTAGAACAACCTCTGACTCCTTCTTTACCTTTGAAGAATGGGCAGATCTTCCATACGGTGGCTGCCCCTTCCCGGTTGTACTGGCCCAGAGCCAGCTCCATGTAGAAGAGGGGCATCCCAGCGGTGATGAGGAACAGGGTGTACGGGATCAGGAAGGCACCTGGGGGACATGGAGGCAGAGCATGAGCCCCAAGACCCCTGTCCAGCCTTGGGCCTGCCCCTCAGAGTGTGTGGATCAATGTGGTCAGAGTTGTAAGAGTTGTCATTCATCTGTCACCTGGCCATTTCTCAAGGGGTGTCTTGTGGTAGGAACACCAGGGCAATTAAACAAATAATCGTAATATAATGAAAGTTATAGCACTATGCACAATCATAATCATGAGGTTCTGTGGTCAAATTAGTAAAATCTGGTTCACCAAATCTAAATAGAGGACTTTCCTGGTGGCCCAGTGGCTAAGATTGTGCTCCCAATGCAGGGGACTCGGCTTTGATCCCTGGTCTGGGAATTAGACCCCACATGCTGCAACTAAGACACAGTGCAGGCAAATAAATAATAAAATTAAAATAAATAAATATTTTTTAAAAGCTAAATAGGCTTGTTCCTTGCAGAATTCTCCATGCCTTTGATACATAAGCACATGTTGTGACAGGCTATGAGGAAGATCAGCTGCAGTTTTACCAAACTGATTTCAACACAGAATCCTTTCTTTCATGAATCACCACTCTGGGGAATGCCAATCACCCCAAACCCTTCCTTTTATAGGTAAGGAAATTGAGAGCAGAGAGGGAGAGATATGCAACTAGTGCCCAAAGTTATATATGATTGAGTCGGATATTTTTGTTGTTGTTGTTTTATTTATTTGGCTGCACTGGGACTTAGCTGCAGAATGTGGGATCTAGTTCCCTGACCAGGGATTGAACCCAGGCCACCTGAATTGGGAGCTCAGAGTCTTAGCCACCATTTAAGGTCGCCTGGGACTTTCCCAAATATGACCTCACTGGATTGTCCGCAGCCTCACTTCACTTCACAGACATAATCAGAGAGGGTCATTATTTGTGCCCCCGAGCCACCCCCACCCCACACCCTGGGGGCAACTGAAGGCAGAGAAGTCCACTTGGCTTTGTTTGCATGGCTGCTAAGTGACAGAAGCAGGATTCACGTTCATGTCTTCCAACCCATCAGGCTCACTCTCTTACTGGCAGCTGAAGGTAAACAAGCACTGGAGCAAAGAGGCCAGAGGCTCCAGTCTCTGACCAGGAAGATGCCCACCCAGAACACTGCTGGAACTAGAGATGGCCCTTGGCAAGATGGCAGCAACAAATGCCTGGGAGAATTCCTGGTGGAATGAGACAAGTCTGAGCTCCAGAGAAAGTTATTGGTATGTCCGGTAGCCTGGGGTGAGCTTAACGGGTTCTGACGCTGTGGGGTGACTCACGGGATAGATACCACGTCAGCCTAGGCTGCAAGCGTGATCAAAGCAAAATGCCAGCTTCTTGGCCTGGGTGCAGCTGGAGGTGGCCAGGCCAGACCACGCTCCTCCCGCCATTGGCCTTTGGCTGAGATGCCGTAACCTTGGAAACCAAACACTCTCTGACCCGCCCACAGTAAGAAAGTGCAGAAACTGGGAAATATTCAATGATGATAATATTAGGAAGATAATATTCCCAGCTGTGTTGCAGGCTCTGTGCTCCATGTAATGTCTCATTCCACCCTCACAACAACCTTAAAAGTATTACTACCTGCAATTTATGGATGTGGAAACTGGGCCTCCAGGTGAGCAGAGAATCGTGGCAAAGTTGTGTGCACCCAGGGTTAAACTCACCCAGTTACCCAAACTGTCAATCTTCACTTTCTTCCCAGGGCTTCTCCTCAGAAAGCCCAGGGCTCTTAGGGACAAAGCATGAAACTCTGAAATTCTGCCCCAAGTGCTCTGAGACCCAGTTCTTTTGTAGCAGGAGATGGGACAGTAGGGTGGGCAGTAGGGAAGAAAGCACTGGAAAATGAGGACCTCCCATGTATCCAGCAGAGCACTGGGCACTGGACAGCTATCATCCCATTTACTCTGCCCAGAAACTGTCTTGCGTAGCAACTCGTATACCCATTTTTCAGAGGAGGATATTGAGGCTTAGAGAAATTAAGTGACTTATCTAAGTTCACTCAATTGGTCAATGATATCTGGGATTTGGACCCTTGTCTGCCTGGATACAGAACTCCAGAGCCATTCCCAAAATATTCTGCCAATTTCAGACTATCTCAGCCAAGACGTAGGACATGAGTCTGAAGAAAATCTCAACAGAGGACGTTCTAAAACTGGGACTCTGGGGGCCAGGTGATCCACCTGGTCTATTGGCCACGTTCAACATTTCAGCCCCTGCTCCAGGCCGGATTTCTTCTTCCCCTTTTTTTTTGTGGACCATTTTAAAGTCTTTAGATTGAATTTGTTACAATATTGCTTCTGTTTTAAGTTTTGGTTTTTTGGCTGCAAGGCATGTGATATCTTAGTTCCTTGGGGATCAGGGATCCCTGATGAGAGGGAGTGGGGATTGAACCCACACCCCTACATTGGAAGGTGAAGTCTTAACCACTAGATGCCAGGGAAGTCGCAAGGCGTAGACTTCTTTGAAATGGCCACATGCCGACCTTTCCCTTCCCCTCTTCATTTCTTACTTTCAATCTCTACCATTCTCTTTCCCCACACAGAGAGGGCTAGTCTGGCTTCAGAATGCACATCTGTCCACATTGTCGACAGCAACGTTCATGATGCTGACCGAGGTCAGGGTGGTGGTGGTGATGATGGAGTTGGTAAAAGTAACAGGTACCATTTATTAAGCCTCCATTATATGCCAAGCCACACACTAAGTTTTTGAATAATTATTCCTTTAAAACCATCCCTGAGAGAGAATTACCGCCAATCCCATGTAAACGATGAGGAAACTGAGGCTTAGAAAGGTCAAGTTGCTTGTCCAAGCCAGTAAGTAGGCAGCTTGGCTCCACATCGGGATCTGTCTGCACCCCGCTTGTGGCCACCTGCCATCGCCCATGGGGCCTGGAGCCAGAGAGTAAGGGAAACAGACGTATTAGAGTGTTAACAGGCCTGAAGACTGAAGTCAGTGGCCCAGGGAAAAAAGGAAAGAAAAAATCCAGGAGTCACGCCTCAGATCTTGGCAGCGTGACTTGCTCCTGGCGACTGGATGCTCTTTTCTACAACCAGAGGAAAGAAGAGCATCATCAGCCAGCTCACCAGGCATCTCACGCTGGCCAGTTTTCTTAACTCTAAGCCTCTGGGCGGCAGTGCCAACAGGTAGGTAAATTGCCCAGTTTGAGATTCATCTCCTCTTGCGCTGGCTGGGAGGCCCAGTGGAGGGACAAGAGGAAAAATGATGGGTCTGCACAAGTCCAGGACGCTTCCAAGTGCATTTGATGTGGGCCAGCTGAAGCTTCAGCTGGCAACAGACCAGAAACACTCAAGAATGACGGAATGGCTGAGTATGAATGAAAACCAGAAAGTTGTCCAGTGGCCAGAGTCTTATCCTAATAGAAGACATCAACCGGTGAGCTGGTCTAAGCCTCCTTGCCGAAAGATCTGGAGGAAGCCAGGGCAGAGCTGAAGAGTCAGAAAGAGATTTATCAGGGGTGCCTAAAGGTCAGCAGAGGATGCTTCTCCTATAAACAGCCCTGCAGCAGCTCCTGGGGGACACTGAGACTGGTTGCACACTTCGTAGAAGGTGCTGCTCTGTAAGGCCCCAGCCTGCCACCTTCCCATTGCCCTGCCTCATCTCCCTATGTGGTGGTGCCAACTGCATCCAGCCTCACACAGGGCTGGAGAGCTGAGAACCTAAGAGGCCACAAGCCCAGAATCCTGGCTCTGGCTGTGCATGTTCTGGGCTGACAGGTGCAGAGCTGGAGAAACAGAGGCAGGGTGTACTTCCGAAGGATCTCAGCTCCTGGTAGTCTCCACCACTCACACACATATACACATGCACACTTGTACATCTTCACACAAAGACTTCTTCACATCAACACACTCACATGAACACAGGAGCAAAAGACTGTCAACTGCAAAAGGGACTCCAACCAGTGGCCTTTGGTAAGAAAAGTATCTGTGTAACACAAACTGCCTGACACCCCATCATTAGAGAGGAACCCTACTGGTCAGAGTGGGGTTTTGGAATCCTCTGTGGAAATGCCAAGTCCTCAGAAAGAGAAGCCAGTGGTAACTCAGTTTAGAGTGGGGTGGGTGGGTGAGGAGGACCCCAGGACAAGGGATCCAGCAAAACGTGGGAGGGGACTTAGTAAGACGTGGCATGGCCCAGGCCTGGTGGGGAATCAGGAGGGAGGTGGAGGGACTGTGATCAGAGGAGGGGCTGCAGGAGGGAGAGGAGAGTCCCTTGAGACCTTGCTGGACCAGTTTCCCACTCTGTGAAGAGCAAGATTCCTCAAAGTGGCCACATCCTGATACATTAAGATATAAAAACCCACAGAACTGTTCACCTGGTGCCTGAAGCTCAGCTATAGGCTGTCACTGCCCTTGGCTTTTACCAGAATTCCCAGAAAACCTTGGTCCATGCCTAGGGCAGCAGATTTGTCCCCGTTCCCCAAATACCCTAAGGGTATAGACAGCAGGGAGAAAGAGAAGGTGAGATTTCAGCAGGAGACATAGCTTCAGCATGTAGCAGGCCCACTCGACTGGCAGGGCCCAGGATAAGAGCACACGTGGAGATCTACCTTACAATGTCTACATATTAAAGATGACAACAAAGGCCGCAGCTGTTACACATGCCCCTTCATCCTACCTTGATGACTAGACCTTCAGCGTGGTTCTATTCATTATAAAGTTCAATTCTGGAACCCTTGGTTCTTGGAGAATTTGTGCTGAAATGTGGAGGCATGGCGGGGGCACCGCACATCCTGATTCTTCCCCACCCCAGCTGCACCCAGAGATGTGTGAGGCCTTTGGCACGTTCATGTGGACTCTTGTGCCCACAAGCCTAAGCTCTGTCCACAGCCTCTGCAGACAGCGGGCCCTTGGCTTCCCCTTGGCCTGGGTCTGCACATGCCTGTAACTCAGTCCAGGCCGGGGTAGAAGGATCCAGGTAAGGGGACCATGCAGAGGTTTCCCTGGTGGTCCAGTGGCTAAGACTCTGCACTCCCAATGCTGGGGGCCTGGGTTCGATCGCTGGCCAGGGAACCAGATCCCACATACCGCAACCAAGAGTTCACCTGCTGCAATTAAAAGTCCTGCGTGCCTCACCTCTTTACTCCACTCCCTGCCCTTTACTGAGACTAGCCAGCAGCATCCATACACCTCTCTATGGAAGCCCCTGCTGTTCTATGAGGGGATTCTACAAAATGATCCACAAAAATGACCAGAACTGACTTTTCTTGGCCCCACAATCTCTCACTATCCCCTGTACTACCTCATCTTCACTTTGGGTCCTTCCAGCTGACCTCTGGCCTTAGCTCTGAGTGCAGGACAGTCCTAGCGAGGCAGAACACTCACTCCCCTATAGATTAAACCCAAGTTCTCTAAGGAGGTCAGTAGGGGTGAAATTCAGGGAGACTGGAGCTGGGCTACCCCTCCCCTCCGTGACAATTCTCCCCTGGTTATCAACTTTGCAGGATCTGACTTGATTCTTCCTAATGAAGTTTCTTGAAGATTTTGGTTTCTCACCTCCTCCATCCTGATCTCTTTCAGGAAGCAATTATAGGCTGCTTGGAATGGTCCGAACGATATTAGAGAAGAAAATATAACCTACAAAGAACAGAGTGGAACCTCCCCTTCCTGATTTGGGAGCTAATACTATCTCAATAACAGAATATAAAATGACATTAACTTGTAGAATATCTATAATAGACTCTGAACTCCCTAAAGGCAGAGACTGCCTTTTGTTCATCTCTATATTCCTGGCACAGGATGGGCACTTAGTAAACGGGGTTTTTTTTGTTGTTGTTAAATAAATGGATCCCAGCAGTGACTCACACAGAGGCTACAGCTAATGCAAGCCCCGGGGCCTTTCTCCACTTGTGCTGTGGCCTCATCCTTACTTAGGCAATTGGGTTTGGGACTGCAGGGCAGGATGTAACATTTATCCTTGTGAAACCCCATCTTGTTGCAAATGGTCTCTCTAGATCTTTTTGGCCAGCTCAGAGCAATGGGCCAATCATGCTGGTAATGTCAGATCATGGTCTCAGCTCCAGCCCCTGATGAACAGCCTCATTCCCATAAACTTCTTAGCCCGAGGGCCACACCAACTGGCAGCTCATGTGCATCTGAGCTGAATCACCAGCGTCAGGCTTGGGAAGTCCCGGATGTAGATGGCCCCCTGCAGCCAGGCCCAATGTGAGACCACTGAGTTTGCAAACTCCTGCCCTTTGTACCTGCCACCACTTCCTCCTTGGCCTTAAGAACCCCAGATATTTTGACAAAGAGGATTCCCAAAGGTCTGTGGGTACCTGAGAACCTGAGCTCACTTGAGGAAAGAAGGGAAACCTATTTGGGACCTAGAACTACATATCTCATGGGACCTCATATAGGAATGTTCATCCCCATTTTTCAGGTAGGGAAACGACAATGGGATAAGGTTAATTCCAGGCCTGGGGCTTCCCTAGTTGTCCAGTGGTTAAGAATCTGCCTGCCAATGTAGGGGACATGGGTTCTATCCCTGGTCCAGGAAGATCCCACATGCTGGGTAACAACTAAGCTTGTGCTCCATAACTACTGAGCCCTCGCTCTAGAGCAATACCAAAGACCCAGCCCAGCCAAAAATAAGTACATAAAAAGAAATCCCAGGTCCAAGCATGATTCCTTTCTAGTCTTACAGACCTTCTAACTTTCTCTTAGAGCCAAGTCTGCTCCCTCCAAAATCAGGACCCTTTCCCACTCCCGGATCTAGCCTGGGTCTAGCAGTTCCAGACCTAGGAACCATCAGTAACAACTTTATTTACTGAGCCCCTACTATGTGCCAGACACTGTTGTGAGTCCTTTGCTTGTATTATCTCTAACATCACATCACTCTATGGGAAGATGCAATCACCACCCACACCTTTTCTGCACAAGGAAACTTAGGTCCAGAAGAAACTTGTCCAAGGCCACATTTTCCAGGAAATGTCAGGTTCAGAGTCAAGCTCAGGTCTGTTGGAACCTAAAGGACATCTCTCTGACAGCTCAGAGCCATCAGCCGGACACATCTCAAGCTGTCATTTACAAAAGATAATTCACAGTGGTCTCTACTCTGGCAGGGAGGCAGACATGAGGACCCAATTGATCTGTCCACTTCTCCCTGGGGACCAGCAGGGCCAGGTGCAAGACCACAGGAGTGGAGGACCTCGGAAAAAGCCTCACTGGCACTGCCTCCATGTTCGAGAAGGTTCTGAACAAAGCCTGGGAACTCCTGAGAGGGGCTTTCCCAGCCAGAAGCCACCTGTATCCATGCATCTCAGCAGTTAGCTTATGGGAAGATGTTCAGACAGGCTGATCTTTCTCAGTAATTCATCAAAAAAATACTAGCCAGAGGCCTAAACTATTGGTACCTTTATCATTTCAAAACATCCTCCAGTCTGGGCCAGCATAAACAGCTGGACTTGGAAGTTGCCATGTTAATACTGGCACCAGGAGAGCACATAGCTTGTTAAGTAACAGGGTGTGTAAGTCCTGGCTTGGGGGCAGCGCTGATCCGGGCCTTGGAGAGGGACAGATCTCAGGGATCACTCAAGATCACCACCAGCTTCAGCAGGGCACCTGAGCTCAGAGAGGGTGATAGAGATGGGATTCAAACTTGGGTCTTTTGACTGCGTCCAGAATCACAGGTTATCACCTACCAACCAGCTTGCCCATCTCTGGGGCTGATTTTTAATCACTGGATGAGAACTGACGGACAAGGAGCAGCCAGGAGGTCTCTGCAGAGACAGTGCCCAGAAGAGGCCTGCTGAGCATTCCCTGGAGGGGTGAGGAGTAAGTTAGAAGAGGAGCTGCCTCAGACTCTAATATATGAGGTTGCCCTGCTCCACTGTGCTCCATGGACATTCTACCCAGAAATGGAAATTCACTTGTGTAACTTTCTCTGGCCCGGAGCCTGGCAGTCAAGGTCTCCATAGCCTGGCCCCAACTTGCCTCTCCATCCTTATCTCTCCCGGCTTGCCCTTCAACCAGTCTGTACCCCTAATCTCAGAGATGATCCCACCTACATTCTCACACAACTAGAATTCCTCCTCCCTTTCCTGAGGCTTGTGTGTGCCCCACTCGTCTGTGCTCCAACCACAGCCCATCTCCTCGGAGTCTTTCCTAAGCAGCCCTTCACCAGGCTTATCCATCTCACACATCATCCTAAAGATGTGAATAAGAAGCGGCAGCTACCTTTACTAAGGCCATACTTCACGTCAGGCCCTCCG
Source organism: Tragelaphus eurycerus (assembly GCA_935064755.1). Classification (NCBI taxonomy): domain Eukaryota; kingdom Metazoa; phylum Chordata; class Mammalia; order Artiodactyla; family Bovidae; genus Tragelaphus; species Tragelaphus eurycerus. The sequence goes on from CAKXYN010000057.1 coordinate 13,370,438, forward strand.
GGGGCATTATCACCTTGAGTCCTCAAAATGACCCTCTGAGGTGAACATTTGTCAGACGAGGAAACCAGGGCTTGAAGAGTCGCCCAGTGTTACACGGCTAGAAGCTGGAACCCAGGACCCACAGCCAGGGCTCCTAATCACTAGGTGCCATCCCCACCACAGGCTTCCTCACTTTGTTGGTTCCTATTGGCGGGGGTAGGGATTCTGCTGTTCCTGGGTAGGCATTTAGGTCTCTGAGGGCCTGGACCATTTGATTCATTTACTCATTAGTTTGTTGGGCCCCTTCTACCACATCCCCTGGATCTAGCCCTTATCTTGGGCATTAGAAATACAGGCATGGGTACTTCCCTGGTGGTCTGGTGGCTGACTCTGTGCTCCCAATGCAGGGGACCTGGGTTCGATCCCCGGTCAGGGAACTAGATCCCATATGCTGCAACTAAGATCAGTGCAGCCAAATAAAACTCAACCATAAGAACTTCCCTGGTGGTCCAGTGGTTAAGACTCCACCTTCCAATGCAGGGGCCCCAGATTTGATCCCTGGTCGAGGAACTAGAGCCCACATGCCACAACTAAGAGTTCGCATGCTGCAACTAAGAGCCCATGCAACCAAATACAGAAAAAGTAATGTTGACTAATATAATAAACAGAAAAAAAAAAAAAAAAAAAGGAAAGAAATACAGGCATGAAAAGCTACAGCCTCTCCTCTCAATGTGCCCTAGTCTGTTTGGAAGACAGACCCACAAAGAGACAAATGACCAAACAACCCAGAATGGCTGATGGGCAGGGCTAGCAATTCCAGGAGAGGGAGCATCTGGCCAATTTCACCCCAAAATCAGAACGTATGACAAATGTGCTGTGTCTTGTGCCCTGGGTGCCTGAGACAGATCACCGTGCATACAGCAGGAACTCTCAGTTGGTGGCGATGGCCAAGAGAACACACAGTGTCAGTGAAAACACCAGAATGTCCTTCCCGCTGACGTGTCCAGTTGGCCATCTGGGGTGCTTTTAGTTTCAACAAACACTTAAAAGAGAGAATGACGTGTAGCAGCATGACAACGAAGCCCTTAGGTGACCAGAGCGCCTGGCAGGCAGAAGTGGCAGTTAATACATCTAGGTGACCCCTGCGGAGCCTAGCACTGTGCCTCATGCCAAGAGGAACCCAATAAATACTGCTGATTAATGACAGAACCTGCCTCTGTCTAGGGTCATGCAGCCTCGGACGGTCATGGAGGACGTGCTAGACAGAGTGTCCTAGGTTCTCAGTCTGTCTTTCATTCCTCACCTCCCTGTCAGCTAAAAAATGACAGAGAATCCGTGTTTCCTCCCCTCCTTGAGTCTGAAGGGCCAGAATACTTAAACCTGATCAGAAACTCATGAGAAGCTACAGCAGCCCAATGAGGAAAAGTTTCACCTCTGGATCATCTGTTTCCCATTCCTCACCCAAAACAAGCGTCCAGAGTACACACTGAAGCAAACAGCAGGGACTCAGACCCTATGGGACAAGGTCATAAGCTTTCCCTCCAACTCCAAACCCTTACCCTGCCACCCTCTGACCCCCTGGAGTCCTGAGCAAGAGCCCCTGCCAGTCAGATGGCCCATTGTATAGAAAAATGTTTCAGCTCTGGTTGCCCCTGCCCCCCTTTGCCAACTTCTTCCTCTAGGTCATTTCCCCAGGCTTGCTATAAGGTACTCCTGAGCTCATCCCAGCAAAGTGGGGAGGTCTGGGGCACTTTTGGCAAAAGCTCTCAGGAAGGAGCTAGGGCTAGGCCCCAGTATCCTGCACACTGGGCTGTTTTCCCCAGGACTCTGCTCCCTGAGTGGGCTGTAGTTGATAACTAGGCTCTCATCCCAAGGCAGGCAATATTAGGTTACCTGGCAAAGGAAGGGGGAGAGAGCCTGATTGCTGGAGTGACATTTCCTCCAGGCCCTTCTCCCACTCTACCCTGCAATGTGGCCAGGACCCCAGGAGTTAGAGGCTTCTTCCTAATCACCCAAGCCTCTTGCCCCAAGGATTAGGCCAGTTCTTGGTAGTGGCTGACACAACCCACCTAGGCTGTGCTCTCTGGCCCCTCTAGTCAAAGGACCATCAACCTGAGCAGTAGAGTTCTCTCTGCCACTAGCTTCTCTTTATGTGTCTTTGATCCAAGTGTTTCTGTCCCCAAGAGTGCAGGGCCTCCAAAGTGCCTTCAGGGAACCCAAGTCCTTTATCAAACTCAGAGCGCTTGGAGTTAGGATTACTCCAGAATGTGCGCCTGGTTGTCACATTCTGTGCACTTTCAGCGCCGCGTCAGAAGCTCTCCAGATCTCTACCTCCCTTCCTGCAGACCATCAAAAGGTTCAAGCTCCTCACCCAACTTGGTGCCCTGTAGTCTGTCCTTCTACGCATGTGCCCATCACTGTCCAAGTTCATGCCAAGGTCATGCCTCCATTTCCCTCTTCCAAAGGGGACTCCTTTTCCCGTGAGCCCTGTTTGGTCTCTTCCTTCGCCCTGGATTTGCCCGTCTATCTCCTTATCTCCTCCCGTGGGTATCCCCAGCTCCTCTCCCGGCCCCCGTCGCAAACAGGTAGCTTCCCAAGTCAAAACCCCTAGCCCGTCAGGGGGCTCACCGCCTCCGTTCTTGTAGCAGAGATAGGGGAAGCGCCACACGTTGGCCAGGTCTACGGCGAAGCCGACCACCGACAGCAGGAAGTCGATCTTCTTGCCCCAGGTCTCTCGGGGCTGCTCATCGCCATCGCGGGACGCCAGGAGGCACTGGACGCCGTTGCGCTCTTTCACCACCAAGACTTCTTTGCGCTTCCGCGGAGGCTGCTCCGACCCCGGGCCCGCCCCGCCGTTCTCCGGCTGCACCTGCGGGTTCATCCGCGCCAGAAGCATGGGTGCGGTTGGTGAGAGGGGCGTCAGGAATACTGGGAGTACGCAGAGGCTCTGCTGGGATCAAAGGAAACGATGTGATCACTGGGCCATTCCACCCTGCCTGCGGCCTCCCGGGAGCGCCGGGATACTGTGGTTGGCACGCGCTGAGCGGGCGCAGGGTGCCCAGAAAAGGCGCGCCTCTGTTGGAAAAATTTGGAAGCAGAGGTAGTGGTGCGCCCGACTGGGACGGAACTTATAAGTGGAGACCGCCCCTGCAGCCCTCAGGATGGTTCCTGGGACCCCGAGTCCTTCCCTCATTCGCCCTCTCCCTCTTGCCCCCAAAAGGCGAGGTTTGGACACGCCCAGGCAGAGGTTTCCCGGGGCGGTGACTTGACCCGGTGCAGCTGGCTACCCTCTACCCTCAGCTCGGGTCTGCGCCACGTCCAACAGCACCAGGAGCCTTCCCGGACACTTATTACCTCTGCCCTTCAAACTCGCTGGCACCCTAGCTCTGCGCATCCCAGCCTGGGCTTCCTTGGCACACCTAGTCCGGTCCCGCGTGCAGGGCGCACTCACGTGTCCGGCAGCAAAGGGATCCCGGGTGCCGTGCGCCCTGCCTGCCCGCCCGGGACCCGCCTCGCCTCGCCAGGCTGTGGGGCGCGGGCTGGGGCTGGGCTCCGCCGCGTGGCGCTCGGGCGCGGCCAGAGGAGCGCTGAAAGCGCGGGGCGGCCGGCGGGGCGCGGGTCTGCTGGTTCTGACCTTGCTGGGCGGGGGCCGGGCTGGTAATGTAGCCTGCGCCCCAGGTAACGCGCCGATTGCATTAACCCAGCGCCGGGCCCGCTCTGTCTGGAGCCTGTTAGCGCTAATGGAGACTGACAGCGCGGCCGGGGATGGGCAGGGGCGGGGGCGCGGCGCGGGCTCGGCGGACTTCAAGAGCCCGGCTCACGGTGACTCGCCAGACCCGGGCGCCCACTGTCTTCCCAGCACGCACTGGGACACCAGACTCAGCTCCTGGGGGCAATAGGCTCTGACCTTCGACTATAGGAAGAGAGCGAGACTCTCAGAACTCAGATCTGAGTTTGAGAGGGAACAGGGAGAAAACTGGGGGTGCAGTGGCGGTTCAGTATCAGTTCTGTCATCCGCTGCAGGCCACGAAGCTACCTGCCCAGAGTTTCTTCATCAACAAGATGGGAATGTTCTGTTCAGTGCCTAGGCAGGCACACTGAGGGCTGGTGGGCCATCGGGTGGCTTTTGTTTCGCTTGTTCGGATTGAAAGATCACAACGGGGTGCTTACTCCTACATCTGTTTGTTATGGGCAGGCTAGCAAGGCATTTGAGGTTCTGATCCCTATTACATGAGGCTTAGAATTGCTGTTCATTCACTTATTTACCTATTCATGCACCCCTTTGCTCACGTGTTCCTACATATGCCTGTTAAGTGCCAGACACTGTGCTAGGCTCTTGAGATACATTAGTGGACAACTCTGTCAAAAATTAGTGGGCAACTCTGTCAAAAAAGTCATGGGACTTCCCTGGCGATCCAGTTGTTAAGACTGCACTGCAGGGGGACTGGTTCAATCCCTGACGGGGAAATTAAGAGGCTTCCCAGGTGGCTCAGTGGTAAAGAATCTGCCTGCCAATGCAGGAGACACAGGAGATGCAGGTTTAATCCCTGGGTTGGGAAGATCCCCTGAAGACGGAAATGAATGGAAACCCACTCCAGTATTCTTGCCTGGGAAATCTCATGGACAGAGAGGCCTGGCAGGCTACAGTCCATAGAACTGTAAACAATTGAACACGACTGAAGTGACTTAGCACACAGGAGAGTGTTTAGAGCATTTTCATTAAGGCGACCCATATGACAGATGTCCTCTGTGAAGGATGCAGAGAGAAGAGAAAGGGGAAAAGAGTGGGGTGGTGGATCTGTCCTGGCCTTCTGGAGGCTGATGCCTGGGGCAGAAGGTCAGGGCAAGGAGGAGGTTTCAGGAGGAAAGCCTGGGACCACACGCACCAGCGATATTCATCTCCTCTGACCACTCTGGACCATTCTGACAATCCTGTGAGGAAAGCAGGATTGGAACCATCATCCCGTTTGGGGGTCAGGAAACTGCAGCTCACAGGTTGAAAGTGACAGAGTTGAAATGAGAACGCAGGTCTCCTGGCCCCTGGCCCCTGTCTCCTCCACTAGCTTATGGATGGAGACACTCAGAAACTCACTAGGAGTCAGGCTGCCCTCCTGCCTGCTACCCTGAATCTCATCCAAGTGATCCTGAAGATCCCACCTTAAAACATGCTGCGAAGCCCCATTCCCACTGCTGAAGCATCCCCGCAGAGGGTCCCCATCCGTCACCTTTCACTGCAGCGGCCTCCTTGCTGGTCACCCTGTGTCCAGTATCTTTCCAGCCACATGATATTCACCAGCTGCCAGAGCATTTTCTAAAACTCATCTGATCACCTCACTCTTCTGCCTAAAACTCCTCTGAGAGACAACAACACATCAATGTGATTTAATTAACCCCGGATTTGAAGTAATTTTATTTTCTTTTTTATACTTCTCTTTATCTGCCAACTTTTATACAATGAGCCTTTGATACTTATGCAATCAGAAAAAGATAACCCATTATTTCTTAAAATCGTCCCATCTTTCCAAGATAATATCAAAACACCTTCTGCAATGCAGACAAGATTCTGCCTGCCTATTTAACCACATCTCTTGCTATTCTAATCTCTCTGTATTCTTTTAAAATTCCTTTACCATCTCCAAAATATGCTTTATTCTCTAGGAATAAGAGAGATACTCAATTACCAGTGATTCCTTGGATACTTTGTGCCTTTTTACACTTCTGAATTTTTAAAAAGGCTTTCCATCTTCCTCTTGTCTATCTGGAGAACTCCTATTCATCCTTTAAAACCTAAGGTGTCACTTCCACTGTAAAACATTCCCTGATAACTACCTCCCACAAGAGAGTAAACTCCTCCTTTATATTGTTTTGTATATTTGTCTAAAACACTCTCTGCATGACTTCCCTACTAGGGATAAAGATAGTACCTGATATATCCTGTTACATAGCTTACACTCCAGAAATTTGTACAAAATGGAACAAGGAGAGATCTCAATCATTGGTTGGATTTGGTGTCTTTGATTGGGGCTTTTTTCTCTTGAATTCTACCAGAAACAGAACCTGAAACAAAGAATTGAATTCAAGTAGTTTATTTAGGGGGCTTCCCTGGTAGCCCATATGGTAAAGAGTCCACCTGCAATGCAGGAGACCTGGGTTCAATCCCTGGGTTGGGAAGATCCCGGCAGGCTACAGTCCATGGGTCTCAAAGAGTTGGACAAGACTGAGTGAGGTGATCTGGAAACAGTGATAGAGGACAGGGGAGGTAAGAAAGAGAAGGAAACCAGTAGAGGGGGCCTTAAGAAGCAGTCACTGCTGTGGGCAGCTGGTGGTCAGTCCTGCTGGAAACCTCTGGGCCAGGGATGTCTCAGGTCTGTCCCATCCCAGGGCAAGAAAGCTGGAGTATTTATCCATGAAGACTGCTCCCAGGGTGCTAACTTACCAGCATTTCCATCCTGCCTGGTGTGTGGGCTGAGCAAACTCTTGTTGCCAGAAAAAGGCTCCTATTAGAGTCCCAGGTTTGGGCAGTAGGAAGCTGGTCGTTGGGTCTATGTTGGCAAGAAGAGTGGATTACAAGGGGTGTGGGCAGGCCCTGGAGTGTCCCCTACAGACATGAAGGGAGACACTGCCCACCACACCCTCAATGCACATCACTGGAGGGTCTGACAGCAAAACTTGAGGGTTCCACCTTGTGGTTTCACAGACTTCTGGAGACTAGCCTGCGGCTGGGCTGAAGGGGAAAATGTCTCTCTCCATCTGGGGCCCAGACTCCCTGCCTTCAGATCCAAGAGCCATGGGGCCATGTGGCTTCTCTCTGTGCCCTGCCTCCTGCCCCTCCAGGTGGCCTGAGGGCAAGTTGCGGGGCATATGGCTGGAGCATTATCAGAGCTAACGTGATCCTTGGGAAGGCATCACTTCCACTTACCACAACACTTGGTGACACAGGCCATGGGCACAAGGTGCTGTTAGCCCAGCTCTGGCCATCTCCCCTCAGACACTAAGACCCTGACACACAAAGGCTGGTCTGTAGGATATTTGGAATCCAAGCGACTCGGTTCTGTAAGTGTCCTGAAGATAGTATCAGAACCTGTACCTCCGCTGCACTGATGGGGAAAATGAGGTCAGAGAGGAGAAGTTCCCTGTACATTTCCTCCTTTCCTTCTTTCCTCTCTGTTTTCTTTCTTCCTTCCTTTCTGTTTCTTTATTTTGTTTTTCTTTTGATCAGGGGCATTAGACCTATGTCCTGACCACTGACCTGCCCTGGAGGATTGTTATACGTTAAAGAGCATTTCCAGACAGCAAAAAAGTGCCCTCAATAAAAGACCCCGGTGAGCTGAAGTCAGTCTCCTTCAGGATATCTTCCTCTAATGCCTCCCAGGTGTCCTTGAGGCTTCCAGCCTACTCAGATGGTCAGTCTTTTCACTCTTCTCTGTGGAGCTCCTGCCCGACCTGGGACCACATCCAGGCATGGGCACTAAAGAGGATCCATCTGTCACTGATGATGGATGCGTCCATTACCATCGCCTGCCTGGACCCAACTCAGAGCAGCATCTCCACATGGGCAACAAAAGACGCCTGGAACCCCTGTGTCAGAGACGGAACTCTTGACCTCCCCTTGCTTACCTGCACACACCTGCTCTTCCTTGTCTCCATTATTCCAAGTGATGGCATCGTCTTCCTTGTAGATCCTCAAAGGCCCAAAACCCTAGAGTCCTCTTTCTCATTCTCCCACAACCAATCCGACTGCAAACTCTCTTGGCTATATCGTTCCCATCTCCCCATCTTCAAGGTCACCAGCCTGCTCCCCAGCTATGTCATCCCTCACCTGGGTTAGTGCCGGAGGATCTGAATGGCCTCTGTCATGTCTCACTTTACCCCTGAAACTCTACACAGTCACCAGGAAGGCCTTCTAGAAATGAATGCAGATCCTATCCTTCCCTCTCTCCGGTGGCTTCCATCTCATTTGGAATAAAATCTGAAGTCCTTCAGTGGGTGAGACAGAGTAATGAGTAAACCATCCTTTTGTGCACTTGGCACTGCAAGCCTGGACAAGCACATGACCCTCCCCTACGGGAGGACAGAGGTGCTGGGGGGAGAGGACAGGTGTGCCAGGTGGGGCAGCAGAAAAAGCACAGGGCTGGGTCCTGACTCCTGCTCTATTAGGGCTTTTGTAGAGGGCCAAGTCCATCAGCAAGATGGGGATGGACAGGAGGAAGAAGAAAGGCACACAAAAGTTATGTCAGGACCGGAACTGGGGAGGGAGAAAGGAATGGAGGTATTCAAGGCAAAGGGACTCAGTCTCCTGGGAGGAAAGAAGGACATCCCCCTTCTGCATGAACCACCCGATAACAACACCCTTTGACCCTAAGGTGATCACGTGAGTTATGACGACAGAAAACTCACACCTGGTTCACGTCCCTCTCCAAGGCAGAGTGGGGTTGAGGTCAGCTAATCAGGATGAACCATAATCAGGCTGACACAAGAGTTCTATCCATCTAGGGAATGAATATTAGAGCACGATCAGAGATCAGATCACATCAGATCAGTCGCTCAGTCGTGTCCGACTCTTTGCGACCCCATGAACCGCAGCACGCCAGGCCTCCCTGTCCATCACCAGCTCCCGGAGGTCACTCAGACTCACACCCATCAAGGCAGTGATGCCATCCAGCCATCTCATCCTCTGTCGTCCCCTTCTCCTCCTGCCCTCAATCCCTCCCAGCATCAGAGTCTTCTCCAATGAGTCACCTCTTCGCATGAGGTGGCCAAAATACTGGAGTTTCAGCTTTAGCATCATTCCTTCTAAAGAAATTCCAGGATTGATCTCCTTCAGAATGGACTGGTTGGATCTCCTTGCAGTCCAAGGGACTCTCAAGAGTCTTCTCCAACACCACAGTTCAAAAGCATCTATTCTTCGGCGCTCAGCCTTCTTCACAGTCCAGCTCTCACATCCATACATGACCATAGCCTTGACTAGGCGAACCTTTGTTGGTAAAGTAATGTCTCTGCTTTTGAATATGCTATCTAGGTTGGTCATAACTTTCCTTCCAAGGAGTAAGCGTCTTTTAATTTCATGGCTGCAGTCACCATCTGCAGTGATTTTGGAGCCCAGAAAAATAAAGTCTGACACTGTTTCCACTGTTTCCCCATCTATTTCCCATGTAGTGATGGGACCAGATGCCATGATCTTCGTTTTCTGAATGTTGAGCTTTAAGCCAACCTTTTCACTCTCCACTTTCACTTTCATCAAGAGGTTTTTTAGCCCCTCTTCACTTTCTGCCATAAGAGTCGTGTCATCTGCATATCTGAGGTTATTGATATTTCTCCCAGCAATCTTGATTCCAACTTGTGTTTCTTCCAGTCCAGCATTTCTCATGATGTACTCTGCTTAAGTTAAATAAACATGGTGACAATATGCAGCCTTGACGTACTCCTTTTCTTATTTGGAACCAGTCTGTTGTACCATGACCAGTTCTAACTGTTGCTTCCTGACCTGCATACAGATTTCTCAAGAGGCAGATCAGGTGGTCTGGTATTCCCATCTCTTTCAGAATTTTCCACAGTTTATTGTGATCCACACAGTCAAAGGCTTTGGCATAGTCAATAAAGCAGAAATAGATGTTTTTCTGGAACACTCTTGCTTTTTCCATGATCCAGCAGATGTTGGCAATTTGATCTCTGGTTCCTCTGCCTTTTCTAAAACCAGCTTGAACATCAGGAAGTTCACGGTTCACATATTGCTGAAGCCTGGCTTGGAGAATTTTGAGCATTACTTTACTAGCGTGTGAGATGAGTGCAATTGTTCGGTAGTTTGAGCATTCTTGGGACCATAGAAACCTTCACACTCAGGTACACTCTGTTAGAAGACCAGACACTTTGATAATCTGATGAAGGTAGACTCTTCCAGAAATATGCACACACACAGCATTTAAAAATTTAGTGTGAAATTTCTCACACATAACAAAAAGCATATAAAACATATGTAAACAGTTTATAGTTTAAGTATCAGTAATATGAACATATAAGAACCCACCCCCTGAGGATTCCCTGGCAGTTCAGTTGTTAAGATTCCACACTTCCATTGTTGGGGTCATGAGTTCGATTACCGGTCAGGGAACTAAGATCCCACACACCAGAGGATGTGACCAAAAAGGGAAAAATAATTTAAAAATTTAAAAATGAATCTTACAAAAAGAACCCATTCTCTTGGCTTAAGAAATAGAACACACCCTTACAAGCCCCCCTGTGCCCCTCCCCTTGCTACACCCCACCCCAACTCCAAGGTAACCACTTTCCTTTATTTAGTAAATCATTGTTTCTTTTTTATTCTTCACGGTATTGTTACCTATGAATCTATTCCTAAGAGTACATTCTTTAGTTTTGTCCTTCTTTGAACTTCACATAAAAGGAATCACACTATGGATATTGTTCTGTGACTTCTTTGGCAGAACACCATATTTTTGAGATTCATTCATGATGATGTAGTTAGCTGTAGATCACTCATTTTCATTGTTGTATATATTCATTCTGGGCTTCCTTTGTGGCTCAGATGGTAAAGAATCTGTGCAACACAGGAGACCTGTGTTGGATCCCTGGGTCAGGAACACTCCTGGGGAAGGAAATGGCTACCCATTCCAGTATTCCTGCCTAGAGAATTCTGTGGACAGAGAAGCCTGGCAGGCTACTCTCCATGGGGTCGCAAAGAGTAGGACATGACTGAGCGACTAACACTTTCACTTTCTTTTCTTATATTCATTCTATTGTCTGAATTATAACAATCTACTTATTCACTCAACTATTGAAGTGGACTTCAATGTTGGACTGTTTCTAGTTTTTTAAATATTTTGAACAATGCTGTCTAGATTCTTTTGTACAGACAGCTCTGATGCCCACGTGTAGAGTATGTGTTCAGCTTTATTAAATGAGGTCAACTTTTTTCTCAAGTGGCACCAGCTGAAACTCTGTTATTTCTTCACTTCCAATTTCTTTACATCCTCAGGAACTCTGGGTATTACCTGGCTTTTATTTTTTTATCACTCTTTAAGATGAGATTTTAATGTGCGTTTCCCTGACTTCTAATAACCTGAAGCATGTTTTCACATATGTGTGGGTCATTTGTGTTTTGTTTCCTTCTGCAACATGATGACATGTCATTTGTGCAATTTTGTGTTTTTTTTTTTTTTTAATTGATTTACAGGTATGTGTGCTAAGTTGTTTCAGTCATGTCCGACTCTTTGCAACCCTATGGTCTGTAGCCTGCCAGGCTCCTCTGTCCATGGGATTCTCTAGGCAAGAATATTGGAGTGGGTTGCCATTTCCTTCTCCAGGGGATCTTCCTGACCCAAGGATCAAACCTGGGTCTTTTAGGTCTTCTGCATTGGCAGTTGGGATCTTTACCACTAGCGTCATCACAGTTGTTCTTAATATCCTGTGCACAAATCTTTGTCACTTATGTTGCAGATATCTTGTCTTGGTTGTATGATAAGTCTTTTTTTCTCTATATGGTGATTTTGGTAAACAAGAGGTTACTCATTTTAATGTTTTTTTTTTTTTATTAATTAATTAATTTGGCTGCATCGGTTCTTAGTTGTTAACACATAGGATCTTCATTGCTGCAAGCGGGATCTCTCTAGCTTCAGCACATGGTCTTAGTTGTCCTGTGGCCTGTGGAAACCTAGTTCACTGACCAGGGATTGAACCCACATCCCCTGCATTGGAAGGCAGTCTTAACCACTGGACCACCAGAGAAGTTCCTATTTTACTGTATTTTAAAACAGCAATCTTTTCTTTTGGTTTATGTATTTATGTCAGAAATCTTTCTCTACCCATTATTTTCCTAAACTATATTTTAAAGTTTGATAGTTTTCCCCTTCATATTTTGGAGAAGGAAACGGCAGCCCACTCCAGTATTCTTGCCTGGAGAATCCCATGGAGGAGCCTGGTGGGCTACAGACCATGCGGTCGCAAAGAGTTGGACACGACTGAGTGAGTAAACAACATTAACAACAATCCTTCGTATTTATATCTTTAAACTATATGAAAGACTGATGCTGAAGCTGAAACTTCAAAACTTTGGCCACCTGATGCGGACTGACTCATTTGAAAAGACCCTCATGCTGGGAAAGATTGAAGGCAGGAGGAGAAGGGGACAACAGACGATGAGATGGTTGGATGGCATCACTGACTCACTGGACATGAGTTTGAGTAAACTCCAGGCGTTGGTGATAGACAGGGAGGCCTAGCATGCTGCAGTCCATGGGGTCACAAAGAGTCGGACACAACTGAGTGACTGAACTGAACTGAACTGATATGGAGTTGACTTTGCATAGGGTATGAGATAGGGATTCCACTTCACTATTTCTCCGGTAAATCACTGATAAACTGTCCTGGCCCATTCATTAAGTAGTTACATCTTTCCTGCTCTGCTTGGTCGAGAATGATCACTCACCAACCAAGTCTCCTTGTACAGCTGGTTTGCCTCTGGGCTCTTAATTCTGCTCCACTGGTCTGTTTTCTATGTCCAAGTAATACCACATTGTCTTAATTAACATTGTTTTCCAAGTACAGACTTTCAGTCATAAGATGACTATGTTCTAGGGCTCAAAATTATGGCATGTTGTTACAGCTAACAACACTATATTGTATATTTGAAATTTACAGAGAGTAGATTTTATGTATTTTACTGCACACACACAGAAAAGGTGTGAGATGACAAACTTGCTAATTAATTATGGTAATCATATTACAATGTATTTGTATATCAAATCACCACATTGTACACTTTAAATACATAAATTTTTTGGTCAATTATACCCCAATAAAGGGCTTCCCTTGTGGCTCAGCTGGTAAAGAATCTGCCTGCAACGAGGGAGACTTGGATTCAATCCCTGGGTTGAGAAGATTCCCCTGGAGAAGGGAACAACTACCCACTCCAGTATTCTGGCCTGGAGAATTCAATGGACTGTATAGTCCATGAAGTCACAAAGAGTCCAACATGACTGAGCGACTTTCACTTCACTTCATATCCCAATAAAACTGGGAAAAAAGCAAATAGCATTGCTTTATCATAAGTTTTTCTCTTTGATGGGGCATCACTGACTCAATGGACATGAGTTTGACCAAACTCCAGGAGATGGTGAAGGGCAGGGAAGCCTGGCATGCTGCAGTCCATGGGATCACAAAGAGTTGGACACAACTGAGCTACTGAACAACAGCATCTAATGGGGCAAGATTCAGCAGCTCCGTTTCTTTGGAAGTGTCTTGGCAATGCTCTTCCCCACAAATTTCAAAATCAGTTTATTGAGTTCCATGAAAAATCCCATCAGAATTTCAACCATGATTACATTGAATCTATAGATCAACTTGAGGAAATTTGACTTTTTTTTTTATAGTATTCATATTCCTATTTAAGAAAACAGTACTTATCTGTGTATTTTTCATTTTTAATATACACAGCATTTTATTTTTATTTTTTCTTAAATATTTACTTATTTGGCTGCACTAGGCCTTATTTGCAATGCATGGGCTTACTTGCTCTGTGGTATGTGGCATCTCAGTTCCCTGACTAGAGATTGAACCCACATCCCTTGTACTGCAAGGCAGATTCTTAACCTCTGAACCACCATGGAAGTCTCTACAGAGCATTTTAAATAGAGGTTTAGGGGACTTGCAAACTTGCACAGACTCTATCTCGGGATCCCTGGCACGACGGCCCGCTAGTCTCTGTGCTGTTTCCTTTTTCTTCAGGAAACATTCCCCAGTGGTGTCACCAGTGGTACATAATACATATGCATACACCTACCTTCCCACCCTCTTCCTACTTGTCTCTCTGGCCTTCTGATATCTATTCCTAGGAAACTTACCAAGTTAAGCTTTTTCTGCAGTCTGGAGAGACAGAATGGCTAAAAGCATGAACTTGGGAGCCATATTGCATGAATTTTAATCCTGGCTTCTTCCTACCTATGAAATCTTGGCCAGGTTCTCCTACTTCTCTGTGTCTCAGCTTCTTCGTCTGTAAAACAGGTAAGATGGTGATGACAAATGGAACTTAGCTCATAGAATTGTCGAGAGGATTAAATGAATAAATACATGCAAAGCACTCAGAAGAGTGCCTGGGATAGCATGTGTTACTCCTTGCTGTTGTTTCAAGAAGTTTAATGTCTTCACATCCGTGGGAGGCAGGGATCTTCTTTAGAATTTCAGGTTAGGACATCTGACTTCAAATTCCTAGGCTAGGATGAAGTAGCAAATATGGGTTGCTGCTGCTGCTGCTAAATATGGGTTAGTGTAACAATTATGCTTGTGGAATTGGAGTTTTTAAAACATGTTGGATAGGTTCAAAACCTTGCTTCGCCATTTACCTGCTGGGTGACTTTGATTTCTGAGCCTCAATTTCCTCACCTGTAAAATGGGAATAACACAGCTATTAAATAAAACAATCAATGGGAAAGACTTTGGTAATGCTTTAGGAAGGGACTCATTTAGCAAGGCTCTGTGATGTGAGTTACAGTCACGTCCTTGAAGGTCATCTGCTTCTTTCTAGAGTGTTCTGTGGCCTCTTTGCCACTTTCACAGCTCACATTAGCCTAGCAGATTGTTCGAAGAGCAGATTCCTGCGCCTGGCCCCGGAAATTTAGGTACAGTGGGTCTGCAGCGGGGACCAGGAATCTGCATGTCTGTGGCATGTTTAATTCCTATTTAAACATATGCAATTCCAGTATTAACAATATGTTTCCAAAGCATGGTCCCAGGTTAAGAGTGGCTATAGCGATTCACACTCGCCATCTGAGTGCCTTCTTTTCCTAGCAATGGGGCTTCCTTTTACTCTGGCCACACTTGGCAAAAAACATTCAGCCACTTCCTGGCTGAGCCACTTTCTCACTGGGAGAGATGAACGGGTGCCCTCTAGGGCATGGAAGGAGAAGAGCTGCTTCCTGCTCATTGTCTAAGGTATACTGATAGAGGTACCAGGAGCAGCCATAAAACCCCCAGAGCAGGTGTGGGGGATAGCCAAGGGGATGGAGGTGGGAACTGCACTCTCATCAAGGTGATCTTCATGAGGCTTCAGCACAATGAAACCAAGGCCTGCGGGATCTGCCCCCAGTCTGGGCTGGTCCCACTCTGTTCTCGTGCCTGGGAACCTGAATCTAAGTCACTTAGCGAGGGCAGCACAGGCAGTGGCCACACCCTGCAGACCACGCGTAGAAAACACCTGCCCATGGCACATCCTATGTGAGGCCTGCCCCCTACTCTACCTGTCGTTTTTAGCCCTGTTAGCCTGGGCTGATGTTTGCTTCAGTTCTCTATACAATGGGGCTTATCACAGTACTTCTCTCATAGGTTAGTTGTAAGGTTTAAATGCTTCATGACTGTGAAATGCTTCATGCTGGGCACATACTAAATACACAATAGATATCTGCAATATATTTGAGTCTTTCCACTCATTGATGCATGAATTACATGAATTTTATTGGTTTATTGGTTCTAGATCCACTACACTAAGCAGGCTTCCCAGGTGGCTGAGTGATAAAGAATCCACCTGCCAGTGCAGGAGATACAGGTTTGATCCCTGGGTGGGGAAGATTCCCTGAAGAAGGGAATGGCAACCCACTCCAGTATTCTTGCTTGGGAAATCTTCTGGACAGAGGAGCCTGGCAGGCTATAGTCCATAAAGTTGCAAAAGAGTCAGGCACAACTCAGCAACTAAACAACAGCCATGAGAAGTTTTATTTCACATAATACTCATTATTATCTCCATTTTACAGATTAAAGAGTTAATGGTATTAACTATACTTCAATAATTTTTTTAATTTTTCAAAAAAATTAATATTAAAAGTGGTTAAATGCCTTGCCTAGGATCACATGGATAGGATGGGACAAAGGGTGGGATTTGAAACCCCAAACTAGGCTGGCTCCAGGGTACATGCCATTAACCACTGTTCTATCCTGGTGGCTCAGGGTCTCCCTTTTTGGTCCCCACTTTCTTCATCCACCTCACTTTCTCTCCCGCCCCACTCAAGCCCCACATTCTAAGCAGGTCTCCTCTCCCTTTTTGTTTGGAAACCTAAAGGCTGTGGCTGATGCAGCTCTGAACCCAGCATTGTCTGTCTGCAATCACCATCTTCTCTGGTCCCTTCTCCTCAGAGCTAGAGTCCTTCCCTCTCAAGGCTCACCACCTCCTCCTACCCCAATCCCTTATGTCCACCCTCCCTGCCACCCCCGGGACCTGCCGCAACATCATCCTGCTTCTCTTCTATTTTTCTTCTCTCTCATTCCCGCTGTCCCACCCAGGTATTCTCCATCCAATGGCACCCTCACTCAGTGCGGTATCATGCTCCTTTCCCTTCCTCCCAGGGAGCTACCTTGAAGACCCTCCACCCACACACACCTCCCCCTAACTCCCAAGGTCATTTGGGTAGTGGAAGAATAAGGATTCAGACCCTGACCCCGGACATGTGGTCCAGGGCTCTTCCACATGCCATATCCTCTCCATGGAGCATTTATCAGACCAGGTAGTCTGGGCATGCCCTGAAGGGATGAAGCAAGGGACAGGGAAGCTGAGATGAGAAGTCTGGTCCTGATGCTGGGAGGTCCAGGCTAGGCAGGATTCTGGGTGATGACAGAGTCTAAGAGAGGTCATCATTAGGCCTTCCCTGCTTATTTCAGAGGATGCAGAAATGCACAGACTAATCCTCCACTGCACTGCTTTCCTTTCAGTGAGACCAGGTAGCTGTTTCACACTGGCGGGGACAGATGAGGGCTCTTGAACTGATGTCAGTCCAGATACTCCTGTCCCTATCAAAATAAAATGTATATTTCTGCTTGTGTGTATTCTGGGAAGTTTGAAGAGAGGCAGTGGTGAAGGGACTTGCAGCCTTCAGGAACTGAGGGGCAGAGCTGCTGGCCTCACAGGGGGACATGTGGTCAGAGAAGAGAGGCAGAAATTATACTCTGTGACCCAAGAGCAGGACTGAAGCCCATACACATACCCTTCAAGGGGTCAGCACCCAACTCATCAGAGCACAGGAGAGGGCTTAGAGGGCTCTATCATGGGTGGGAGAAGACACCCTCCCAGGTGTGATGGCCTGGTTCCCAGATGCGTCCAGACTGAGCCCTGGTGGGAGGATAAACCTCACAGCGGGGACTGTTTGACTGACAGGTTCCCAGGCATGCACGAGGCTGGGGAAGGGGGTCTTGGGAGGAAGGGGACCTCAAGGCTTTCCCAATTCTGCTCATCATTTTACTGATAATAATCCCTCCTGTTTTTCCTCCCTGTGCCATAGCCCACTCTGAACAAGACCTCACCCTACTCCCCAAACCATTTAGAAGCCAGGATGGCCAGAGCTTAACAAGAACCTCACTACTCCTTCCTGAAGTGGGTCATGAGACGCTGATGGTTTAGGACCACACAGGTCCTGCTTTAAATAACACTGACTCACATAGCCCCCTTCCTACTATAAGAGAGAAGAACAAACCTGACTCCATATTGGATTTGTTTTTTCTACTTTAACCTTTGTGTTCCATTGCTTTTGCTTCTGTTTAAGAATGTTGCCTATACCCTGAAATGTACAGCACAGCCCATTCTCAAGCCTCTGACCTTGAAGGATATAACACTTTTTCATTCATATGGAGATAAAACAGTGCAGAACAAGGAGAACGACATTTGCCTCATTGGCCGTTTATAAGAATGTTGTGACCGGACTTATGTGAAAAATGGCAAAAACAAAGGACTCTGACAGCAAGAAGTTTGCAACAACCAACCATGCTCCTCCCTCACCTTGCCTTTAAAAATGCTTTGCCAAAACCCTTCAAGGAGTTCTGTGTTTTTTAGGGGAATGAGCCACCTGTTCACCTTACATGGCTCTGCAATAAGCCTTTCTTTGATCCAAATTCCAACAACACTGGGTCCTTTTAACCCTATTAGAGGGGCAATTCTCCTTTACTGATGCCCATTTCAACAGAGGGAAATCAGGCTTGGAGTCAGACCCTTTCAGCCCCCTCCTCCGGAGCCCCCCTTCCCCAGCCTCATGAGCGCCTGGGAAACTGTCAGGCCAAAGTCCTCACCGTGGGGTTTGTCCTCACACCAGGGCTCAGCCTGGATGTCTCTGGGAACCAGGCTGTCATACCGGGGAGGGTGTCTTCTCCCACCCTGATACAGCCCTCTAAGTCCTCACCTATGCTCTGGTGAGTGGGGGCTGACTCCCTGTAGCACAATTGAATAATAGCATTTGGTCTCCTTGCATATTTGTATATGGCATGTGGTAGTGGTTTTCTAGGGCTTCCCTGATAGCTCAGCTTGTAAAGAATTTGCCTGCAGTGCAGGAGACCTGGATTCAATCTCTGGGTTGGGAGGATCCCCTGGAGAAGAGAAAGGCTACCCACTCCAGTGTTCTGGCCTAGTGAATTCCATGGACTGTATCTCCATGGGGTTGCAAAGAGTCGGACATGACTGAGCCACTTTCACTTTCTTTCTCTTAGTGGTTTTCTATTTCTGATGCTACATAAAGCTTTCCTCATTATTTACGACTTTAACTTAATGGTTTTAGACTTAATGACTTACCTCAGACTTATATAAAACTATAGACAATCCTATAACAAACAGCTAGCTGACTTAAGTAAGAAAAACATTAGATACATGGTTGAAGTCCCTGTGTCTCTCTCCCCAGTTGTATCCCGCTCCCTCCCACCTCCGCTGGCATGCCACCATTCTTATATAATGTTGATTATTCCCAAGCAGGTATCTATGCTTTTACTAGGTGGGTGATAGGTAAGCAGATAAGGGAGACAGATGGATGGATAAAGATAGATACAGGAATATACAACTATAATGTGCTTCCCAGGTGGCGCTAGTGATAAAGAACCTACCTGCCAATGCAGGAGATGTAAGAGACGTGGGTTCAATCCCTGGGTGGGGAAGATCTGGAAAAGGATATGGCAACCCACTCCAATATGCTTGCCTGGAGAATCCCATGGACAGATGGAGTCTGGCAGGTTACAGTCCATGGGGTCACAAAAAGTTGGACATGCCTTGGTGACTGAGTATGCACGCATGCATATCTGTATAATCACCACCCAGGCCATTTAAAAAAATGATTGGCACCCCAGAATTCCCCCTATGTTCCCCTTCTAGGTCAACATCTCCCCCCACCCCAAAGGGAACCATGAACTTACCTTCTAATGGCATGGATTGGTTTTGCCTGTCTAAACAACAGAAAGGATCGTTTTGCACGTTTAAAGTTTATACAAAAGGCATCATTCTGCAGGAATCTTTCTGAAAATGTTCTTGAGCTTTTTCCATGTTGATACTCGAGCTTCCTTTTTTAAATAAATGTATTTGATTTAGAAGAGTGAGTTGACTCAAAAGAAAACATCAAGGGCACACTGGGACAGTTTGAATGTGGACAGCCAGAGAAACAATGGCTCTAACTCCACTGCTTTCCCCTTTTACAGATGTGAAAACTGAGGCCTGACAGTAAGAACCATACCCCCAGGTCACTTTGCAAGTTCAGGGCACAACTGGGATGAGGGCCACAGCCTCAAATGTCAGAGGCCAGAGATCTTTTTTACTGTGTCATACTGGCAAGAACTTCTCTCTTCACCCTACCCCAGGGCAACAGATACCAACACTATTTCCTAGCCAGGAATAGACAGTTCTTCACCTTGAACAGCAGAGAGTGGACTGATTTTGTGAGTTGACTGTTGAAGAATTAAGCCTGGGATTGGGGAGGTGTGGTGTTGGAGGGGAACAAGACAGCTGTCCAGTCTTCAAAGTTATGACAAGCCTTTCACTTGGCAGCCCACCTCGGTGACCTATATTTTAATACATGCTATTAGATTATTGCTAATGAGACATCTTAGGGATAAAAGAATTATGCTCACTGGCCGGGCTGTGGTAAAAGTACAATTGAATTAAGGGCTGAAATCGTTTAGGACTCTGCTAGACAACCTATCCCTCAGGCTGGGCCTGAATGGAGATATTAAGCTTTGAAAATTACACAGGAAAAATAAGTATAATTGATCTAAGGTAACTTCACTCGTCTAAATTAAATAATGTGATTGTTACAGGCAGAAAGGATCAGGATGAGGAGACGGACAGAAAAGGCTCGCTATCTGCAAACAAAGTTATAAGGAAAAGCCGTAGGGAACTGACTTCTCCTGATGAGCTGAGCACCCTCCTGATGGCTCCGAGAGTCCACTTGGGCATCAATAGGAGATGGACCTCATCTGAGCATCACAGACTCTGGTGCGGCAGGAACTCCAGACCACAGTCTTTACCATCTCCTACCTAATACCTGGGGGCTTCCCTGGTGGCTCAACTGTAAAGAATATGCCTGCCAGTGCAGGACATGCACATTCAATCCCTGGGTGGGGAAGATCCCCTGGAGAAGGAAATGGCAATCCACGCCAGTATACTTGCCTGGGAACTCCCATGGACAGAGGAGCCTGGCGTGCTGTAGTCCACAGGGTCGCAAAGAGTTGCACATGACTTGCTGACTAACCCAAGCACTTTTTGCTCTCCTTGGCCTCAGAGTGGGAAGCTCATGCGCCCTCCAGCCCCCTAGGCAGGCTGTCCAATATCTGCACTCTGAGTTAGAAGAGATTTCTCTGCTGGTGGCCAACCAGTTGCATTTGTGGAGTGTGTGTCCACCCACATGAGTCCTGCTCTCTGGAACACAAAAGATTGGTGAAATGCCACCTCCCAGGAACAAGGTCCCACCCCTCCTGAATCACCTTCATACCGCATTGTGTGTGCGGTGCCTACCTGAGGTCAGATCTTAAGCGACGTACTTCATCTGCATAACTGCAGAAGACCCTGCCCCATCTCCCAGGAGCTCGTGGGTTGAAGGATGGAAACTGTATTCCTTGCTCTGACCTCAGTATTTGCATTCCCCCAATTCTTTCATTGATTCTGTTATTTGGAGGCAAAGCTGATCCTGAAACTGTTTACACCATGGCAGATGCTACTATTACAAACCTGCCAGGCAGGGCAGGTGCTGCCCACCTGTGAGGATGGAGATTTCTCCCCTCCTCCATCCATCACGCCCCCTGGTAGCTCCCTTTACCTCCCCAGCTCCTGTCCCACCCCTGGGCTACACAGAGTTGGCTGCCTAGAAGGTGGGACTGGAGGTTCCCCACTGCCAACCTGCCCCCCAGTATTGCTGTTTCTAATGCAAAGATGGGCTCAATAAAGGATAGAAATGGTATGGACCTAATAGAAGCAGAAGATATTAAGAAGAGGTGGCAAGAATACACAGAAGAACTGTACAAAAAAGAGCTTCACGACCAAGATAATCATGATGATGTGATCACTCACCTAGAGCCAGACATCTTGGAATGTGAAGTCAAGTGGGCCTTAGGAAGCATCACTATAAAGAAAACTAGTGGAGGTGATGGAATTTCAGTTGAGCTCTTTCAAATCCTGAAAGATGATGCTGTGAAAGTGCTGCACTCAATATGCCAGCAAATTTGGAAAACTCAGCAGTGGCCACAGGACTGGAAAAGGTCAGTTTTCATTCCAATCCCAAAGAAAGGCAATGCCAAAGAATGCTCAAACTACCACACAATTGCACTCATCTCATACGCTAGTAAAGTAATGCTCAAAATTCTCCAAGCCAGGCTTCAGCAATATGTGAACTGTGAACTTCCAGATGTTCAAGCTGGTTTTAGAAAAGACAGAGGAACCAGAGATCAAATCGCCAACATCCGCTGGATCATGGAAAAAGCAAGAGAGTTCCAGAAAAACATCTATTTCTGCTTTATTGACTATGCCAAAGCCTTTGACTGTGTTGCTGCTGCTGCTGCTAAGTCACTTCAGTCGTGTCCGACTCTGCGTGACCCCATGGACGGCAGCCCACCAGGCTCCCCCGTCCCTGGGATTCTCCAGGCAAGAACACTGGAGTGGGTTGCCATTTCCTTCTCCAATGCATGAAAGTGAAAAGAGAAAGTGAAGTCGCTCAGTCGTGTCTGACTCTTAGCGACCCCATGGACTGGAGCGTGGATTACAATAAACTGTGGAAAATTCTGAAAGAGATGGGAATACCAGACCACCTGACCTGCCTCTTGAGAAACCTATATGCAGGTCAGGAAGCAACAGTTAGAACTGGACATGAAACAACAGACTGGTTCCAAATAGGAAAAGGAGTATGTCAACGCTGTATATTGTCACCCTGCTTATTTAACTTATATGCAGAGTACATCATGAGAAACGCTGGATTGGAAGAAGCACAAGCTGGAATCAAGATTGCTGGGAGAAATACCAATAACCTCAGATATGCAGATGACACCACCCTTATGGCAGAAAGTGAAGAGGAACTAAAGAACCTCTTGATGAAAGTAGAAGTGGAAAGTGAAAAAGTTGGCTTAAAGCTCAACATTCAGAAAACGAAGATCATGGCATCTGGTCCCATCACTACATGGGAAATAGATGGGGAAACAGTGGAAACAGCGTCAGACTTTATTTTGGGGGGCTCCAAAATCACTGCAGATGGTGACTGAAGCCATGAAATTAAAAGATGCCTACTCCTTGGAAGGAAAGTTATGACCAACCTAGATAGCATACTGAAAAGCAGAGACATTACTTTGCCAACAAAGGTCCATCTAGTCAAGGCTATGGTTTTTCCCATGGTCATGTATGGATGTGAGAGTTGGACTGTGAAGAAAGCTGAGCACCAAAGAATTGATGCTTTTGGACTGTGGTGTTGGAGAAGACTCTTGAGAGTCCCTTGGACTGCAAGGAGATCCAACCGGTCCATTCTGAAGGAGATCAACCCTGGGATTTCTTTGGAAGGAATGATGCTAAAGCTGAAACTCCAGTACTTTGGCCACCTGATGTGAAGAGTTGACTCATTGGAGAAGACTCTGATGCTGGGAGGGATTGGGGGCAGGAGGAGAAGGGGACAACAGAGGATGAGATGGCCGGATGGTATCAGTGACTTGATGGACGTGAGTCCGAGTGAATTCCAGGAGTTGGTGATGGACAGGGAGGCCTGGCATGCTGCGATTCATGCGGTCGAAAAGAGTCAGACATGACTGAGCGACTGAACTGAACTGAACTGAACTGAATGCATTAAAGCCCATAGTTAATCCTTTTGTTTTAGCTCCTACTTCCTTTAAGTTAAAACCGAATTAGAGTATGTAGATACAAGAGGCTTCCTCCCTTTATCCTTCTCTTTTTCTTCTCCCTTTCTCCTTCTCTCCCTTCCTTTTTCCTTCCTTTCCACAGTATTTCCTGTGCAACTCTTACATATCAGGAGAAGTTCTATGAGCCAGGACTGTTATAGTAAAGAAAACAGATGAGTTGTCTCTTAAACTCAAGCAGGGGGAAGGCTAGAAACAAATAAACAAGCAAATAAATCAGCTATCAATAGATATTGAAAAAGCCTTGCAAACACTGGAGCACTGGGTTAACTCAGCAAGTCTGGGGAGAGCCCTTTAGTTGGGTGCTCAGGGAAACTCTCTCCAATTGAGAGATCAAACGGTGAGAGGGACCCATGATGGCAGGGATCAGGGAGGGGTGATTCAGATAGAGAAAGCACCTTGTGGGTTGGAGGACTGGAACAATGAGGCAGGCAGTGCCTCCCAGGAGTGTGGCCAAGGGCAAGGGGAAGGAAGGGGAGGTGGGAGATGGCCTGATTTTCAGCTGCCTCTTGGCCACCCAGAGGAGGATGGCATTTACTCAATGCGGTGAGAAAGTCCCTGAGGGCTCTTTAGGGTGAGAAGCACAATCAAAGTTGTGTTCAAAAGGTCTGTCCGGCCCTTTGTGCAGAGTGGCTGGCAGAGGCCTGGTCAGGAGGTTCTAGAGTTACTGGAAGAGAAGGGGATGGGGTGCGGTGAGGAAAGGGAATTGGGACCTTCCTCCCAGGCAGGAGGATGACAGCAGGGGCAAAGGGTGGTTGTAACAACGAGTCTAAATCATACCACAAAAGAACAGTCTGGGGTTGCTTTCTGATCTTGAAAAAAATGTAAAGAAATACTGAAAGAGTAAACACACCTGATCTCTCTCTAGTTCCTTACAAGATTGCCTAATCTGCCCAGTCCTCCTGGCAACCCATCTAGGGGGTTCTCTCTGCCTTCAGAATGGGACAAGCAGGCTGCTTGCCCCTGAAACACCCAGGGATAGGCCCGCTCTCTGGGTGGGTCTGTGAACAGGGCTGAACACAGAGCCTGGTTGTTCATAAGTACATCCCCAAACCTCACCCTGTCAACAAAACGTGACTTTAAGTGTGTGGGACAGGAGAAATCTCTTCTTCAAAATCCAGTTATTGAGTTGGAGAGGTTTCCATATTAATCTCAAAGATGACCTTTTTTAAAGAAAAAAAAAAAAAGGAATGTGGCCCTTTGGCCACAGGAATCAATGGTCTTTTTTTTTTTTAAAGAAAGTGAAAGTCACTCAGTTGTGTCCGACTCTTTGTGACCCCATGGACTATCCAGTCTGTGGAATTCTCCAGGCCAGAATACTGGAGTGGGTAGCTGTTCCCTTCTCCAGGGGATCTTTCCCACCTAGGGATCGAACCCAGGTCTCCCACATTGCAGGCAGATTCTTTACCAGCTGAGCTACCAGGGAAGCCCAAGGATACTGGGGTGGGTAGCCTATTCCTTCTCCAGAGGATCTTCCCAACCCAGGAATCGAACCAGGGTCTCCTGCATTGCAGGCGGATTCTTTACCAGCTGAGCTACCAGAGTAGCCCAAAGGGTCAGAAACAGTTGCCAAAACCTGGGATTGAACCAGGGACCTTTAGATCTTCAGACTAATGCTCTCCCAATTGAGCTATTTCAGCCATTTGGCTGCTCTGGGTCTTAGTTGCAGCACGTGGGATCTCTTGGTTGCAGAATCTAGTTGGGAATTTCTTAGTTGTAGGCTCTAATTCCCCAACCAGGGATCAAACCCAGGCCCCCTGCATTGGGAGTATAGAGTCTTTGCCACTGGACTGTTGGGGAAGTCCCCCGAAGATTATGTTTTTTAAAAGATGATTTTTTTTTTTTTTTAAGTAGAAGCATAAGCTCTAACTTAAGCAATATAAGCTTCTTTTCTATTAATTTAGGAGGGAAAAGGAATTGGCCTTTGTACACCTTAACCTTTACTGTTATGCCTGACATGGGATCCACTCTTTGGGCCTCAGCTTTCCCTTCTGTACAATGGGCACAATGATTCTCAATGTTTACTTCTGTTCTGACATTCTGTGTCCTCGCCGAGGGAGAATGATGAAATGGACTGATCAGCACTATAACTGGGGGTGAAGGAGATTGCTTTGAGCAAACGGTAAGGCTCCAATCTAACTGTGTCCTGAGGTGGGGGTTGCAGCTGCTACTGACCAGAAAGGAATCCAGTGAGAGGGAAGGGCCAGGGGCAGGACAGTCTGGCTGTCTCGAAGGGCTCACCTATCAGTGTGTAATTAAATTTTCCCGACTTCTGTTGTTTTAGTCACCAGGGGTCTTTGCAAAGCCTTCATTACTTTCCAATTGTCTGATTTTCTTTTCTCCTTTTTTTTCCCCATTACCTTCAGACTTTGAAATTATCTCAGTGACTCAGCCATTTGACTTCTTATTAATTCCAGGATCCCGTGTCCTATCTGCCCATTTTCCTTCCTGTTTTTCAGAAGCCTGGCTTGTACTTTAACTCTTCCCAGCAGCCACAAATTAAGGCACCGTCAGTGACTGCCTGCTGCCTTCACCTCGAAAGTATCATGGCCCTGGGTCACCTTCCACTCGTCACAGTTCCTGGGCTGAGAGTTCAAAGTCCCGTTTCCAGTGTGGAAAGAGAATTCCAAAGTTTCTGCATATCTTCTAAAACAAAATCCCAAACAAACAAAAACAAGATCCCAAATAAAGCAGGTTAATTGAATATCACAAACTGTGACTAATAAGTTAAGTTGAAGAATTTCAAGGATGGAAAGGACTCCAGAGTTTGTCCACAGCTGTGCTTCTCTCCACCATATTATCTCCAAACATTGGCCACTGAACGTGTGCTTGGATGCCTCCCATGACGGAGTGCTCACTTCTTCCAAAGGCAAGCAACTCCACCCTTAGACCTCTCCGCTAGCCCTGGGTTTAATGCTTGGGTCCTCACAAAAGAAGCTCCTTCCCCCTCCTTCTCTAACAACCCTGAAGGTATTTAAGGACAGGTACAACCACTGTCTCTCCACCCGTGTCACCACCTTGGGTTTTCTGTTCTCTGAGAAGCACCCAGCCCCAAAACCTTGAAGTGTGTCTTAAGAGGCTGATTCCAAATCACAGCTACTGGAATTGCCTCTGGAATTGAGTAGCTGCCAGGGACACTGATGATAATTGCTTAAGAGGCCACAGGGACACTTTTCTTCCCCTCCCAGTCCTTGACTTTCTCAGGTTTCCTTGATCCGGTTTGTAACGATCTCATCCTGGTGAAATGCAAACATTGTACTGTTTCACTGCCCCTGAGATACCTGCCTGGTCTCCACACTGGAGAAGGCCATAACCCTTTGTGATCACTTTGGAAGGTACCCAAGGGCTCCTGTGGCTTTGGATAGAAAGATGTACAGATGGAGGGTGGAAGGATGTCTCTGGCACAGGGCATCACCTTATGGGCCCAGCTCAATGTCCCAGTGTTTTACTTGGCCCACCCAGTGCTTACAGACCAGGAAATTTCTCATAAACATCTAGGTCTCTGCAAAGAAAACAAACATCACTACCAAAGGGGAAGTGATGGGGGAGGGATAAATTGGGCGTATAGGCTTAACAGATGCACACTGCCATATATAAAATACTTAAACAACAAGAATTTATAGGACAGGAACTACAGGGCTTTCCTGCTGGCTCAGATAATAAAGAATCTGTCTGCAATGCAGGAGACCTGGGTTCAGTCCCTGGGTTAGAGAGATCTTTTGTAGAAGGAATGGCAACCCACTTCAGTATTCTTGTCTGGAGAATTCCATGGACAGAGGAGCCTGGCAGGGTACAGTCCATGGGGTCACAAAGAGTCAGACCGGAACTGAGTGACTTTCACACTCACAAGAACTATATTCAATATTTTGTCATAAACTATAATGGAAAAGAATAGAAATATATATATATATTCTTATAACTGAATTATTTCGCTGTAAACCTGAAACTAACACAATATTGTAAATCAACTATACTTCAATTTTTAAAAAATCTAGGTCTCTGGTTTCCCATAAAGCATGGGGAGTTCTGTCTGGCCACCCTGAGTTTTGAGAGGGCAGGAGCTCTCCTGTTCACTGCAGACCCCTTATTTTTTCTGTCTTTTAAAATCTTTTTTATATTTGTCTGCATTGGGTCTTAGCTGCAGCATGCAGGATCTTTTGTTGTGGCATGTAGACTCTCTAGTTGTGGTGCTCAGGCTTCAGTAGTTGTAGCTCGTGGGCTTAGCTGCTCCTCAGCACGTGGATCTTAGCTCACCAACCAGGAATCAAACCCACATCCCCTGCATTGCAAGATGGATTCTTAACCACTGGATCACCAGGGAAGACCTGACCCCTCATTTCTTGACAGCCATACTCACTTCCCTTTCTGTCTCGTCTTTGTTATTTTGAGAATTTCCACATATTCACCAGCGTTGCCACCATGATGTGGTGCTGCATGGGGAAGAGTTATCGCTTTGCCTCTACAAGGGGCTTTCCATGTGTATCCACCTCCCCGGTCATCACTGGCCTTCTGTCTGCATCCCTACCTATATGAGTGTTGCCGGGGGTTTCCTGACCAGGTCAGGTGCCTTTGGTCCATCCTCCGGGTCTGGCATGTGAATCCGAGCAGATGTTCTGCTGAATGGGCAGTAGGGATGGGGAAGGAACCATTGATTATCAGGGTAATCTGAGCATGAATTAACCAGTTGCCCTGAGAAAGTGTGGTCATAGGCTTCCCTAGTGGAGGCCTGGGAATCTGCATGGCTGCTGTTGAATCTTGTTCAGCACCATCTTTGGAAACAATTTGCTGTTGCTCTTTAGTCGCTAAGTTGTGTCTGACTCTTTTGCGACCCCATGGACTGTAGCCCGCTAAGCTCCTCTGTCCATGGGATTTCCCAAGCAAGAATACTAGAGCAGGTTGCTATTTCCTTCTCTAGGGGATCTTCCTGACCCAGGGATCAAACTACATGTCCTGCACTGGCAGGCAGATTCTTTACCACTGAGCCACCAGGGAAGCCCTTGGAAACAATACATTTACCAAAAATGACTGTATGAACTTCCTAGAGCTATTGTGACAACGTATCACAAGCTGGTGGCTTTAAACAAGTTCCGGAGGCTGGAAGTCTCAAATTGAAGTGTCTTCAGGGCCTTCTCCCCATGAAAGCTCCAGGAAAGAATACTCCTGTGCCTCGCAGCTTCCAGTGTTTGAAGGCAATCCTTGGAGTTCCTTGGCTCGGAACCGTGTGGCTCCAATCTCTGCCTCCACTATCATGTGGTTGTCTTCTCTCTGTGTGTGTCTGTGTTGGACCAGGGCCCACCCTAACAAACTCATCTTAAATGAATTACACCTACAAAGACCCTCATTCCAAATAATTGTAGATTCTGGGTACTTAGGGTTAGGACTTTAATATGTCTTCTTCGCAGGGGGGATACAATTCAACCCATAACACGTACCAAGATCTCTTCCACTTCTAGCCATTGCTGTTTTCCAAGCTGATGACTGAACGATGTCCTCAAAGGCAATTGAAATGTTCCCATGAATGACCCAAGACTAACAGGGCTCAACAGCCTACACTGGTCCACCCAGAGGTCCATTAAGGGGAGGTGTGGATGCCAGATGCAGGGTTTCCTCATCTCATTTAATCTGTATGATGCTGTTCTGGCCAGGATACCTGAGCATGCGTGGTGCTAGGTAACGCACCAGCCTCTCTGGGCAGTCTGTGATTTGGTTCCAAAGCTCAGGACCCTGAGATTGTCATGTACTTTCTCCTCTCTGCATGTGTGCATACTAAGTTGCTTCAGTCATGTGCAACTCTTTGCAACCCTATGGACTGTAGCCCATAAGGCTCCTCTGTCCATGGGATTCCCCAGTCAAGAATACTGGAGTGGGTTGCCCTGCCCTCCTCCAGATTTTCCTGACCCAGGGATCAAACTCACATCTCTTATGTCTCCTGCAGTGACAGGTGGGTTCTTTACCACTAGTGCCACCTGGGAAGCCCTTTAATATTCTGAGTTGTTTCAGATGGAGCCTGAAAGCTTTCTGGTGGCTTCTCCTGATTGGTATACGATTAAGGATCCCAGGCCTCTGGTGGTATCTGAATTGAAGGTTGGTCTTCTTTATGTGATACAGCTACGAACCAAATCCATTCAGCTCAGATGACATCATGTGATATTTAGATTTTTTTCCTCTGGTATACAAGTTATAAAAAGAATTAAAATTGACTCCTATTGGAATGGATTTATTAGTGGATGTTGGGGATAAACAGGAAGCCATTGCTTAGCTTCCCTTTATGATTCAAGGGGAAAATAATAATTGGTTTGTTGAAAGCTCTAGAAAATGAGCTTGATTTTTCCCCCCTAGTTTGGAGTTCTGGGGTTCATGTCACTGAAGTATCCCTTTTAACAAAACTGAAAAGCATGCTTGTTCTGAGGAAAGGAATTCATACTCAAGGCTGCTGCTGCTGCTGCTGCTAAGTCACTTCAGTCATGTCCGACTCTGTGCGACCCCAGAGACAGCAGCCCACCAGGATCACCCATCCCTGGGATTCTCCAGGCAAGAATACTGGAGTGGGTTGTCATTTCCTTCTCGAATGCATGAAAGTTAGAAGTGAAAGTGAAGTCGCTCAGTTGTGTCTGACTCCTAGCGACCCCATAGGAGGAGCCTATAAGGCTCCTCCGTCCATGGGATTTTCCAGGCAAGAGTACTGGAGTGGGTTGTCATTGCCTTCTCCGAATAACACTCAATAGACCTCCACTTTCCCATCCCTACCCCCCGCCATCCAAACTACATTAATAGCTGTTGTTTGGCCCCACCTGGGATGAATCAGAGAGCGTCCCTTCATTCTCTTCGGCTGCTGCTTGGAGGGAGAATGAGCACCCATCTCTCCCATTCCCCCTGGTTCTACCTCTGCCCTTCTCCATGCATCTGCACAGTGGGTGTCCCAGGGCAGGAAGACAACATAGGCAAGATCTCTGCTAAGCTCTGAGATCCTTGGGAGGAAAATACCAGATTATATCCACCTGAGTCTCCAGCTTTCCCAAAGCTCAGGCAGTAATGTCAGCTTTCAAGGAAATACTTTGTATTTGCATAGGATGTTACACTTTGCAGGGTTTTCTCTTGCTCTCTCTCACATGCCCTCTCACGCCTGCTCTTTCTGTCTCCCCTAGTCTCTTTCTCTCTCTCACACACACACAGAGTCTGGTCTGAACTGATTCACAAAATCTCAGTGACTTTATGCAATGAAGTAACAGCCTCTTTTTACAAATAAGGAAACTGAGTCTCAGAGAAGGTGAGAGATGTGACAATATGTCAGAAGAAGGGAAGCCCCTCACAGCTCAGTTGGTAAAGAATCCTCTTGCAATGTGGGAGACCCGGGTTTGAGTCCTGGGTTGGGAAGATCCCCTGAAGAAGGAAATGGCAACTCACTCCAGTATTCTTGCCTGGAGAATACCATGGGCAGAAGAGCCTGGCAGGCTATAGTCCATGGTGTTGCAAGAGTTGGACATGACTTAGCGACTAAACCCCCACCATTGTAAGTAAGCTCAAGGCAGAAAACAGAATCATTCTCCAAAATGTCCTCTAGGGGCCAGAAGCTGTAGAACAAGACCTGTGATCTGGTTCCTTCACTTCTGAGCCATGTATGGTTTACGTTTGAATGTTCCCACAACTCTCCTGCATTTGCCAAACTAGCTAGTAATGCCTGTGGTGCAGGCATTGCAGGGTGATGATGGGGAAGCGGGGAGTCCTGGCACATTTAAAGGCAGCTTACTAGCTGGTTGGGTTTCTGTTTACACACAGTTTAAACAAAGAGTGAAACTGTCAGTGGGGAAAGTGACAGGGCATCCCTTTGGAGACTTCTATGCTTTGTTTCTTCATCCAGAAACTCTGAAGTTGAGAGTATTCAGTTACTTATTCGTCCAGAAATAACATGTCAGAGTTGAGGAAGTCACGCAAGGCCTCTAAATGTGGCAGAATTTGGACAAAGAGGAAATATGATGTGTGAAGATAACATTGACACAGTATGAGAGGGTTGGGGGATTATTGAACAAATGTTGGGTTTTATTGCAGGTTGAATCTACTGTCTGAGGAAATACTTGTGCTCAAATAAATTTCCTGCATCAGAAATCTGTTTTAGCCTCCTAAACTTTCCCTTGTTCATTTTGTTTGACAAATCATTTGTTCTCCTCCAGTTTGTGAGTCTAAAAGGAAAGTAACCCTGAACAGGGTGAAAAGTGATTTCAGCAGTCCCTGCCAACACTGTTCATAAGGCCTGTGTTTACCTTTCAAAGGAAATTGCTTTTCCCCAACAACAGTGCTGCACACAGAGATTTGGCTTCAATTCTCTCAACTTAGGGGCTTCCCTGGTGGCTCAGAGGTAAAGAATCTGCCTGCCAGTACAGGAGACACAAGAGATGCAGGTTCAATCCCTGGACTAGGAAGATCCCCTGGAGGAGGACATGGCAACCCACTCCAGTATTCTTGCCTGGAGAATCCTATGGACAGAGGAGCCTGGTAGGTTACAGTCCATAGGGTTGAAAAGAGTTGTGACTGACTGAAGCGACTTAGCATGCATACATCTCAGCTTAATTTGGAGCACCTTCTAGTTTAAAACATTGACAAGCAGGTAACTGAATCTAAAAAACTTGGAAAAATTTGAAAATGTATATTATGAATATTTTCCATTGAAGAAAACTGTGTGTATGTGTGCAAAATAAATTTAGGGGATACTTCCAGCTTTTCTACTATAGAGAAGTTGAATTCCAATTCAGCAATGCTTATTCAAACAACCACTTTAGAAGGAATTTAATCCTTCCCCCAACTCCAGCTCCCCAAATTATCACTCACTTGAACTTTCTCCATCAGACACATTTGCTTCATCTTTCTATCAATTCAGCAAAAATGCATCCAGAGACCTGTGAAGCTACCTACTGGGAAAATCAGTCTGGGTTAAAACTTACTAATGTTAAGAATATGAGAGTATATCATTAAGGTTATATATGAACATCAACAGGATAACACAGGAATATTAAGAACAAACTTATTGCAACAAATTCAACAACTTAAGTAAAATATATAAATTTTTTGCAAAACACGACTTATATTGACTTCACCAAATGCTAGTGAGAATGCAGGGCCATCAAGATTTTTATTCATTGCTGAGGGGAATGTAAATTGGGAAAACGTTTTACAGTTTTTTGCTTCTGGTGTCAAATTTCAAAACTCTTTGCTTTTCCATAGAGCACAAAGATTTTCTCACACATTTTTCTCTGAAAGTTTTATAGTTTTGCATTTTACATTTAAATCTGTGATTGCTTTGAATTAGTCTTTGTAGAGAGTGTGAGGTTTAAATTGAATTTCATGTGATAACATGCAAGTAAATTAATTACCTGTCAGAATAAAACTCAAAATTCTGTTAAGGATGATAGCCAAATCTAGACACTTGATAAGGTGGCATCTATAATGTACAGGATAAACTGTACAAATTTGCACACATAAAATAATTTGCATAAAGACATGTAAAGAAGGAAAATATGACCCATTACTTGGAGAAGAATCAGCCGATATAAAGAGACTCAGGAATGACACAGATGATGAAATAGGAAACAATGACTGTAAAACTACTACTAATATTATAAATATATTCCAGATGATTAAGAAATCTGTGAACATAATGAGGGAAGAAATAAGGATTTCTCATTAGCCAAGTGGGCTTCCCTGGTGGCTCAGTGGTGATCCACCTGACACACAGGAGATGCAGATTTGATCCCTGGGTTGGGAAGATCTCCCAGAGAAGGAAATGGCAACGCACTCCAGTATTCTTCTGGGAAATCCCATGGATGGAGGAGCCTGGTGGGCTACAGTCTGTGCTTGGTCACTCACCTGTGTCTGGCTCTTTGCGACTCCATGGACTGTAGCCCACCAGGCTCCTCTGTCCATGGGGGTTCTCCAGGCAGGAACACTGAGGTGGGTTGCCATGCCCTCCTCAGTCCTCTGTCCATGGGGATTCTCCAGGCGAGAACACTGAGGTGGGCTGCCATGCCCTCCTCAGGCTACAGACTATGGGGTTGCAAAAGGGTTAGGTCTATGTAGCAACTAAACGACAAACTAGCCAAATCAGATCAGATCAGATCAGTCGCTCAGTCGTGTCCGACTCTTTGCGACCCCATGAACCGCAGCACGCCAGGCCTCCCTGTCCATCACCAGCTCCCGGAGGTCACTCAGACTCACACCCATCAAGGCAGTGATGCCATCCAGCCATCTCATCCTCTGTCGTCCCCTTCTCCTCCTGCCCTCAATCCCTCCCAGCATCAGAGTCTTCTCCAATGAGTCAACTCTTTGCATGAGGTGGCCAAAGTACTGGAGTTTCAGCTTTAGCATCATTCCTTCCAAAGAAATCCCAGGGCTGATCTCCTTCAGAATGGACTGGTTGGATCTTCTTGCAGTCCAAGGGACTCTCAAGAGTCTTCTCCAACACCACAGTTCAAAAGCATCAATTCTTTGGCGCTCAGCCTTTTTCACAGTCCAGCTCTCACATCCATACATGACCACAGGAAAGACCATAGCCTTGACTAGGCGAACCTTTGTTGGTAAAGTAATGTCTCTGCTTTTGAATATGCTATCTAGGTTGGTCATAACTTTCCTTCCAAGGAGTAAGCGTCTTTTAATTTCATGGCTGCAGTCACCATCTGCAGTGATTTTGGAGCCCAGAAAAATAAATTCTGACACTGTTTCCACTGTTTCTCCATCTATTTCCCATGTAGTGATGGGACCAGATGCCATGATCTTCGTTTTCTGAATGTTGAGCTTTAAGCCAACCTTTTCACTCTCCACTTTCACTTTCATCAAGAGGCTTTTTAGCCCCTCTTCACTTTCTGCCATAAGAGTGGTGTCATCTGCATATCTGAGGTTATTGATATTTCTCCCAGCAATCTTGATTCCAACTTGTGTTTCTTCCAGTCCAGCATTTCTCATGATGTACTCTGCATATAAGTTAAATAAACATGGTGACAATATACAGCCTTGACGTACTCCTTTTCCTATTTGGAACCAGTCTGTTGTTCCATGTCCAGTTCTAACTGTTGCTTCCTGACCTGCATACAGATTTCTCAAGAGGCAGATCAGGTGGTCTGGTATTCCCATCTCTTTCAGAATTTTCCATAGTTTATTGTGATCTACACAGTCAAAGGCTTTGGCATAGTCAATAAAGCAGAAATAGATGTTTTTCTGGAACTCTCTTGCTTTTTCCATGATCCAGCAGATGTTGGCAATTTGATCTCTGGTTCCTCTGCCTTTTCTAAAACCAGCTTGAACATCAGGAAGTTCACGGTTCACATATTGCTGAAGCCTGGCTTGGAGAATTTTGAGCATTACTTTACTAGCATGTGAGATGAGTGCAATTGTTCGGTAGTTTGAGCATTCTTTGGCATTGCCTTTCTTTGGGATTGGAATGAAAACTGACCTTTTCCAATCTTGTGGCCACTGCTGAGTTTTCCAAATTTGCTGGCATATTGAGTGCAGCACTTTCACAGCATCATCTTTCAGGATTTGGAATAGCTCCACTGGAATTCCATCATCTCCACTAGCTTTGTTCGTAGTGATGCTTTCTAAGGCCCATTTGACTTCATATTCCAAGATGTCTGGCTCTAGGTCAGTGATCACATCATCATGATTATCTGGGTCGTGAAGCTCTTTTTTGTACAGTTCTTCTGTGTATTCTTGCCACCTCTTCTTAGCCAAATAGAAACTAAGAAAAGAACCAAACAGGACTTGCCTGGTGGTCCAGTGGTTAAGACTCTAGGCTCCCAGTGAAGGGGGTATGGGCTCCATCTCTGTCTCAAAACATGTAAAAGAACTGAAAGTTTTACAAAGAGTTATCAGAGGAGGATTTTTTTTTCCCCCAATCTAGAACCCAGGCCAGGACAGAAAAAATTTCCTCAGTCTTTATTTACTATTTAAGATGAATTTTTTAAATTCATTCTTTTACTGAGAGTAGCCCTTCAAGATCTTTTTTTTTTCTTCCCCGAGATCTCAGTTCCAAATCCCCACATCATATAAACACCTTTTGTCTCCCATAGCCACAAAATACAACCCTCCTGGTTATTAAGATTGCTGAATGCCCCCAGGTCAATGGTAACTCAAGCCTTCACACAGTTCCAGAGTCCAGCTCTGTTTTCATTTTTGACCTCTGAGCATTTCCTTCAGTTTTGTGCATGCTCAGTTACACATTTCAAATATGTTGGTGACATTTTGCTTAACATTCTAGGGGTTGTGAGGCCAGAGGGTTCTCAGATTATCTAGTTTCCATGCTTCTGGAACCTTTAATTTTTTACTTATTTTATGGGTTCAGCTTACATTGGCCTAATCAAAAGTTCCCTCACTTAGAGCCAGGCAGCCTTGGGTTTGAATTTCAGCTCCTGTACTCACCAGTTATATAATTCCAAGCAAGTGACAAAACCTCTCTGAGACTTATTCTCTACGTGAGTTTTAAGGATCATAATCCCAGGTTTTCAAAGTTTGTTGTAAAGATGATCTCTATTCTAAACACAAGGCACAGTAAGTGAAAGATACAGTTATCATTATTCATTCTTCAAGTACTGAGTGTTCACAGGTATATCCTCTGCTAGGAATAACAGATAATAAATACACGAATAATATATTATATAAACATTGTAATATATAAATATATATTGTTATACTTTTATATATATATATATAAACAAAACCCCCAGAAGTTTAAGTGCACTAATAAAAAGAGTAATAAGAAGAGAAGCTAAAAGCAAAGGAGAAAAGGAAAGATATAAGCATCTGAATGTAGAGTTCCAAAGAATAGCAAGGAGAGATAAGAAAGCCTTTCTCAGCGATTATTGCAAAGAAATAAGAGGAAAACAACAGCATGGGAAAGACTAGAGATCTCTTCAATAAAATTAGAGATACCAAGGGAACATTTCATGCAAAGATGGGCTTAATAAAGGACAGAAATGGTATGGACCTAATAGAAGAAGAAGATATTAAGAAGAGGTGGCAAGAATACACAGAAGAACTGTACAAAAAAGAGCTTCATGACCAAGATAATCACGATGGTGTGATCACTCACCTAGAGACAGACATCCTGGAATGTGAAGTCAAGTGGGCCTTAGAAAGCATCACTACGAACAAAGCTAGTGGAGGTGATGGAATTCCAGTGGAGCTATTCCAAATCCTGAAAGATGATGCTGTGAAAGTGCAGCACTCAGTATGCCAGCAAATTGGGAAAACTCAGCAGTAGCCACAGGACTGGAAAAGGTCAGTTTTCATTCCAATCCCAAAGAAAGGCAATGCCAAAGAATGCTCAAACTACCACACAATTGCACTCATCTCACATGCTAGTAAAGTAATGCTCAAAATTCTCCAAGCCAGGCTTCAGCAATATGTGAACCGTGAACTTCCTGATGTTCAAGCTGGTTTTAGAAAAGGCAGAGGAACCAGAGATCAAATTGCCAACATCTGCTGGATCATGGAAAAAGCAAGAGAGTTCCAGAAAAACATCTATTTCTGCTTTACTGACTATGCCAAAGCCTTTGACTGTGTGGATCACAATAAACTGTGGAAAATTCTGAAAGAGATGGGAATACCAGACCACCTGACCTGCCTCTTGAGGAACCTCTATGCAGGTCAGGAAGCAACAGTTAGAACTGGACATGGAACAACAGACTGGTTCCAAATAGGAAAAGGAGTATGTCAAGGCTGTATATTGTCAGCCTGCTTATTTAACTTATATGCAGAGTACATCATGAGAAATGCTGGACTGGAAGAAGCGCAAGCTGAAATCAAGATTGCCTGGAGAAATATCAATAACCTCAGATATGCAGATGACACCACTCTTATGGCAGAAAGTGAAGAGGAACTAAAAAGCCTCTTGATGAAAGTGAAAGTGGAGAGTCAAAAAGTTGGCTTAAAGCTCAACATTCAGAAAACGAAGATCATGGCATCTGGTCCCATCACTTCATGGGAAATAGATGGGGAAACAGTGGAAACAGCATCAGACTTTATTTTTCTGGGCTCCAAAATCACTGCAGATGGTGACTGCAGCCATGAAATTAAAAGGCGCTTACTCCTTGGAAGGAAAGTTATGACCAACTTAGATAGTATATTGAGAAGCAGAGATATTACGTTACCAACAAAGGTCCATCTAGTCAAGGCTATGGTTTTTCCTGTGGTCATGTATGGATGTGAGAGTTGGACTGTGAAGAAAGCTGAGCACCGAAGAATTGATGCTTTTGAACTGTGGTGTTGGAGAAGACTCTTGAGAGTTCCTTGGACTGAAAGGAGATCCAACCAGTCCATCATAAAGGAGATCAGTCCTGGGCGTTCATTGGAAGGACTGATGCTGAGGCTGAAACTCCAATACTTTGGCCACCTCATGCGAAGAGTTGACTCATTGGAAAAGACCCTAATGCTGGAAGGGATTGGGGGCAGGAGGACAAGGGGACAACAGAGGATGAGATAGCTGGATGGCATCACTGACCTGATGGACATGACTTTGAGTGAACTCTGGGAGTTGGTGATGAACAGGGAGGCCTGGCATACTGTGATTCATGGGGTCGCAAGGAGTCGGACACAACTGAGCGACTGAACTGAACTGAATAAAAAGAGTAAAGGATAAAGCAGGGAGACCAACAAAGGCAATGCTTTGCAATGGTTAGAATGAAGATCCTAGATGCTCCACTTCTGGCTTTATCCTCAAGACCTTCAAACTCTCCTTTATTCAGCATTTACTTTGTTCTTAGAGCAGAGATGTGACTGAAAAAGCCACTGCAGCAGAGGGACCCATGAGAACTAGAAAATGCACTCTCAATCACTGTCCACAAAGGAAAAAGTTTACTGTAATATCTGCACATTCACCTCATCTTTGGTACAGTAACTGGAGTGTTCCTACAGGAAGGTTTCAGGGTTTTCAGCTGACCTATCCTGGGCCACAAGAAGGGGTTGGGAGGGTTTCCTTGGCTAGGCTGTGGTTTGCCAATCTTTCTCAGCCACTGCTTGGAAGTAAACATTCTGAACCACCTCTGTTTCTCTTTAAGAACTAAGTCAAAATTTCCCACAAGGAGGGAAAATAAATGGCAGATCAGATCAGATCAGTCACTCAGTCGTGTCCGACTCTTTGCGACCCCATGAACCGCAGCACGCCAGGCCTCCCTGTCCATCACCAACTCCCGGAGGTCACTCAGACTCGCATCCATCGAGTCAGTGATGCCATCCAGCCATCTCATGGCAGATACTCAACCTAAAAATTTTATAAATCAGGCAGCTCTACTACTTTATGTAAAGTATTAGAAGCATGACCTTTGGAATCAAGACAAAATTGGGTTTAATTGCAAGCTCTATTATTTAATGAATGACTTAGGGGTAGCTCTCAATTTTGTTTAATAAAACTAGGGACAACAATACCTTTGCTTCATTGAGTGTTTAAATGTGTATTTGCCTGTAAATCACTTAGCATAATGCCTGATACATAGTAAGGACTCCAAATTGGTATTATTATTACTTATTGTAATAATTAGTAAGTCTATTACTTTCACAAAGGGAAAAATTCTCTTAAAAAGATGAAGCCTACTTACCTTTAAAAGATATGAATGTGTAAACTACTACATGAAGTTAGAATTACTCTAAGGTATCTAGGATAATAATTCAATTTTTTCCTGTAATGAAATTAGTTTAAAATAAAGTTAATAATTATAAAAATCTTTAGGAAATTTTTCATTTTAGAATTCAGAAAGCATAAATAAGCCCCTTAGCAAACTATTCATAATTCAAAACTTATCATGGAATATAGAATTGGTTATTTTTAATAGTCCCAAGATGAAAATGAAACTCATAGTTTCAAAATCTGAAGTATGATCACATGATTATGTTACAGTTATCTGAAGGAACTTTAGGCATACATTTTAAAATTTACATTTCCAGAGAATTTTAAGGATACTGGAAAATGTTACATTGCAAGTGGAATAAGGATATCAATAGCATATACATTGTTAATGATATGTATACAAGATATGTATGTTGGATATATGTTAAGAACTTCGTGACGGCCTTTCCCTTCTATCAACTCACAGCATGGGACTGACAGAATACTGGTCTAACTGAGCAAAGAAATGGCAAAGTCAATCCAAGTGAACAGAAAAGGAAAAAAGAGTTATAAATATGTCTGCATTCCTAGGAAAGGGCTTCTTACTAGTATCTTTTTATCCTCTGTAGTGATACCCTTATAAGGATTCCACAAGGACCTTTGTGGTGAGGAGCCCATATAGTCTAATAGAGTCAGTTTTGTATCAATTAACTGCCATCAACTAACCACCTTGCATTTGTAACAGTCTGAAAGGGAGAGTTCCTGAGTCTGAGAATCAGATATCCATGCTGCTGTGCTTCATACAGACAGCACACCATACGTCTTCTAAAAGGGGCTCTTTTAAGTCTCCATTAGAGGTAGTACTGCTAGTGATCATATTCAGCCTTGCAAGACTCTAAAAACAGTGGCAGAAGGTACTTAAATATACATAAGGCAAGCAACTTGCTCTGTAAACATTCAGTGTGTCGTTATCCTTCAATAGAACTGTTCTGATTGAAAGTTTAATGGTGTATAAGTCTTAGGATCTAGTATTTCTCATTTCAAAAAGTAACTTGGGTCTTTCAAACTATTATATAAAAGCACAGTGCATTTAACTGATTTGATGAAATTTAATTGCTTAACTTTAAATTCTAAGAGAAGAGCCTCTTTGGAGAAAATCTTTGTTTCAGATCAGATCAGATCAGTTGCTCAGTCGTGTCCGACTCTTCGCAACCCCATGAACTGCAGCACGCCAGGCCTCCCTATCCATCACCAGCTCTTGGAGGTCACTCAGACTCACACCCATTGAGTCAGTGATGCCATCCAGCCATCTCATCCTCTGTCGTCCCCTTCTCCTCCTGCCCCCAATCCCTCCCAGCATCAGAGTCTTCTCCAATGAGTCAACTCTTCGCATGAGGTGGCCAAAATACTGGAGTTTCAGCTTTAGCATCATTCCTTCCAAATCTTTGTTTAGATGGCATAAAAGCAGAGGCCCAGTTGGTAGTAATACTAACAGTAATAACTTGTGTTATTACATAAACTCCATCAGTCAAAAGTCAACTTTAGGAATACTAACTATTGCTGCTTTGGCTAAAATTTGAGTCTTTTATTAATAAGAGTAAAATTATGTGTGATATTTCATAAGGCTTAAATGCAAACAAAATTGATCACATTCACAAATATACAAACTTATATTCAAACCATATTAAAAAAGTATATTACATTTGAGACAAAAATGGCAAAACCAGAATTTTTAATTGACAAGAATTTTATGTCGCAAGTTTGTTCAGTAACATAATAAAAGAGGAATATTACATTGGCAGAAGTGGAATTAAAGAACATAAATATTACTCTAAAACAGTAAAACAATGGGATCACTTTCAAGAACCTCATAGAAAGCTTGTAATTTAAAATGCTACTTTTTCATGATTAATGGGATTAAGATGTGACTTTTCCATGATAAAAATCAGGGTACCTGAGTATTATATATATTCAATTCCATGTGATAAACAATATTATAAAGATGTACTTTCCTAATTACTTAAGCAATTGCTTTCAGCTCATTCCATTCTTTGTCTAAATAGCTTGCTGCTGCTACTGCTACTAAGTCGCGTCCAACTCTATGCGAACCCATAGACGGAAGCCCACCAGGCTCCTCTGTTCCTGAGATTCTCCAGGCAAGAACACTGGAGTGGGCTGCCATTTCCTTCTCCAAAGCATGAAAGTGAAAAATGAAAGTGAAGTCACTCAGTCGTGTCCAACTCTTAGTGACCCCATGGACTGTAGCCTACCAGTCTCCTCTGTCCATGGGATTTCCCAGGCAAGAGTACTGGAGTGGGATGCCATTGCCTTCTCCCTAAATAGCTTAAGATATGTAAATAGTTAACAATCATACATATATACTTAAGGATGAAACTTTTAGTAAACATGCATGACATCTAATAAAATGGCATTTGAGGGAAATTATTGCTTAAACTAGAGGAAAAAAAATGCTAAATTCCTGCCTGGGGATTAAATAGTGGTCTTGCATTAATAAAATAGGTTTTTGGATTCCCTAGCTTTTGGTGATACTTTGGAATCTTCCTATTTTTCCTGTTGATATTTCAGGCAAGCTCTCAGATGTTAAATAATTTGTGTGCAATGCAGGAGACCCAGGTTCAATCCTTGGGTCAGGAATATCCCCTGGAGAAGGGAATGACAACCCACTCCAGTATTCTTGCCTGGAGAATTCCATGGACAGAGGAGCCTGGTGGGCTACAGTCCATGGGGTCGCAAGGGTTGGACACAACTGAGTGACTAACACTTTTCACTTTCATTTTCTCAAATTTGAGAGGACACTTAATAAAATTCCCACTTAGATGGTAAAATATATTAATTCTAATATTATATAAATAAAGTAAATCTGATTCATTTACTGGGCAAGCACTACATTCTAAACTATCCAACTAAAATGAAACTAAATTCTGTGGCAAACAATTTATTTTCTCATTATACAATTAATGTTACCTTCAATAAGGCAATTCCCACATAGCCTTTGGCCACAGTTGTTGTCTTTAAAACAAAGTTCTAAATCTGTAGATCTCAAAAAAAGGTATGATTTCCTTAGCAGGTGGTTAAGGAAATCAATAACAGGGATGCATGCTCAAGAGAATATGAGTTTTTAAGGAGTCTTTGCCAACAAAGGTCTGTCTAGTCAAGGCTATGGTTTTTCCAGTGGGCATGTATGGATGTGAGAGTTAGGACTATAAAGAAAGCTGAGTGCAGAAGAATTGATGCTTTTGAACTGTGGTGTTGGAGAAGACTCTTGAGAGTCCCTTGGACTGCAAGGAGATCCAACCAGTCCATCCTAAAGGAGATCAATCAGTCCTGGG
Source organism: Tragelaphus eurycerus (assembly GCA_935064755.1). Classification (NCBI taxonomy): domain Eukaryota; kingdom Metazoa; phylum Chordata; class Mammalia; order Artiodactyla; family Bovidae; genus Tragelaphus; species Tragelaphus eurycerus. The sequence goes on from CAKXYN010000057.1 coordinate 13,412,477, forward strand.
TGTTCATTGGAAGGACTGATGTTGAAGTTGAAACTCTAATACTTTGGCCACCTGATGTGAAGAGTTGACTCATTGGAAAAGACTCTGATGCTGGGAGGGATTGAGGGCAGGAGGAGAAGGGGACAACAGAGGACGAGATGGCTGGATGTCATCATCGACTCAATGGACATGGGTTTGGGTGGACTCCGGGAGTTGGTGATGGACAGGGAGGCCTGGCGTGCTGCGGTTCATGGGGTTGCAAAGAGTGAGACACGACTGAGCAACTGAACTGAACTGATCTAATTAATAGAGCTCTCCCTTCCAATCCCCCCACATTCAGTGATCCAAGAAACTGAAACACAAATGGAAAAGATAAATCTGTGAAATTAAAGGTGTAAAATTACGCAACATTCCTCAGGCTCTTCATTCTTATTTCCAGAATGGGAAGAAATTAGAGTTAACAGAATACAACCTTACTTCTTTAGAGGAAGGTAGATGAAAAAGTGTTTATACTTAAAATTTTTTTTTCAGTGTTGATTAATGCTCCTCAGTAAACAAGGGAGGTTATTTCATTTATTTGGATATGCAAACTAACTTGGAAAATCCATAAAAATACCTTTCTCACCAGTAAGCCAATCAGTATAGCAAAATATTGTATAAAAGAAAAGGAATATTGATAAATACATATGAATAGAAGCCTTTCAATAAAGATCTATCATTTTTATTAAAAAGCTATCTATTTTAAACATTATCCTTACTCAATCATAAGTAGAATACTACCAATACATGCCTTTGAAATTTCAAATAAAAGCCACCGCGGTTTCCTTATTAGGAGTATTTGTTTTCAGTCGTCCTTTTTATCTGAGGCACTTTCTTCATGACTTTCAGGGCTGACTTTATTACTTACGACTGAGGGAGTTGCTTGGATTTCTTTTGGTAATGAAAACACATGGCACGTCTGGAGATCTAAGTAGGTTGTAAATATCTTAGCATATTCTGGATGCTTTAGGGCAAAACTTTTAAATTCCTCTAGAAGAGTAGAAAAGAAATTCAATAAATTGAGATGAATCTTCTTTTGGCATGATGCAGATTAACACATGATCTTAATAATATAATGATTGCAAAAGTCTATTACTCAACCCTTATAAATTATATAACCGCTTTGGCAGATAGTTTTTTCCATTATCTAGTTAATTTAAGATATGCATACTTGATTCTCAGATAGATAGGCTAGAGGATTTGTGCATACTGTATTCTGGGAGACATGCATGAGAATGTTCATAGCAATGTTATTCATAATAGGTGAAAAATGGAAACAATTCAAATGTTTGTTAACAGTTGAAATGGAGAAATAAATCCTGGCATATTCAGAGAACATAATGCTGTACAGCAATGAAGATGAATGAATAGCCGTGTTGTAACAATGTAGATAAATCTTAAAACCATAATGTCGAATGGAAAAAGCTAAATACACAAGAACACATGTGGTATGAGGCTACTATGCAAAGTTCAAAAACTTAGGCAAAAATAAAATATATTTAAAATTTGTACTTTTGTGGCGAAATGCTAAAGCAAAGCAGGCAGAGATTCCTTTTTAAGTCAGGTCAGCAGTTCCCTCCTTTAAGACAGAGGAAGGGGTTGTATTTTTGGAAGGGGTGCATGGAGGCTTCTAGAGTTACTGAAAAATTCTATTTCTTGATCTGAGTGGTAGTACACAAGTGTTCCTTTATAAACCTTCATTATGCTCCATGTTTACGTTTTATTGTTATATATAATTTTATTATTTCTCTGTAAGAAAAAATGTTTAAAAATGTATTCTCCAGGACTTTCTATTGTGCTGTGCTGTGCTTAGTCACTCAGTCGTGTCCAACTCTTTGCTACCCCATAGACTGTAGCCCACCAGGCTCCTCTGTCCATGGGAATTCTCCAGGCAAGAATCCTAGAGTGGGTTGCCATGCCCTCCTCCAGGGGATCTTCCCAACCCAGGGATGGAACCCAGGTCTCCTGCACTGCAGGTAGGTTCTTTACCAGCTGAGCTACCAGGGAAGCCCAGGACTTTCTATTACTGACTTTTAAAATGATTTTAACCTTTAAAACTGGTAAAGAAATGAACCATGTTGAAAAGCTGAGCCCTGCCTGACTTATGCTCATTAAGAACAAGTACAGTGTACAATATAGAATAATCGTATCACAAGACCCCTCAGTAGTGGGCCTCCTTTTATCTCAGGTGTTTTGATTTGCAACATAGGTAGAGTATAGAAATTAACTTACTAAATTAACCATCAGAATTTGAACCTTAAGCCCCTAATAGTTTCTGAAATATGATGCTACCCTCAACTTTGAAATTTCTCTCTCCTTTTCTGTTAGGATGGAGAAAGCTTTATGAACTTATATAGCAAAGAAAGCCTGGTCTTTGAATAAGCTTGCTATTTGACTCTCTAATAAAAGGCTTTTAACCCAATATCTTATTTCTATCGATTAAAAAAAATCCTCCTATAACCAAGTGTCTACTTCATGGCACATTAGAGTACCTAGCAATTCTTGATGATATAAACAGATCTTAGTGATGAGGAAGTCACCAGATTGAGCCCAGATCATTCTCTGTAGTTTCAATATTATTTTGTATTAATAGACTTTATATTTCCAAATCAGGCAAGCTATTAATTATTCTTTCTTAACATCCAAAATAAAGATTTATCTGCATGAGTCTATTTCAGTGATGGAGGTAAAGTAGACACTAAGTGATTTCTAAGATACACAGGAGAGTTGATCTACAGAAACCATGAGCTTTAATTTTAAGACTTGTGCTCTGGTCAAAAGATGAAGGTCTCTGTCTTCTTTGGGGATCCCAGTGGCATTAAAGAGTAACTCATTTCTAGAAGTGCTATGAACTAGTGATAAGTAGAATTTGGGCATTCATTTTGCTAAAGGAAAACCAAGAATAAAAACTTAAATGATCATATTTAAATAATGTAAATGGCCACATTCATGATAAATTTTATACCTATTCTTTCATAAAATCGTATTTAAATACCTCAAACATTCCTGCAAAAAAAAAAAAAAAAAGTGGGCTTGTCTAATATTGGGGAAGAGGAGATATTCTTTGTATTCTAAAAGGAAAAGTACTGAATTCCAAAAAAAAAAAAAAAGATTTCTATTAAAAAAAAATTAAAATCAACAGATAAACATATGACTACCTACAAGTAATTCTCAGTACTAGCTTTCATTAAAATAATAATTCAAAATAGTTTTTCAAAATTTGGTAGCTTTGAGACTTCTTTGTGGTCCACTGGTTAAGACTTTGTCTTCCAATGCAGGGGGTGTGGGTTTGATCCCTGATAGGGGAGCTAAGATTCCCCCATGCCTTGAGGCCAAAAATGTCAAAGCATAAAACAAGTAATATTGTAACAAATTAAATAAAGACTGTGAAAATGGTCAACATCAAAAAAAAATTTAAAAGAATACTAAAAAAAAAATGGTAGCTTGGAGTAATACAGCCTTAATTATGCAATGAAAATGGCCAGAGAATTAGTACACATGAGGTTTATGACTCTTTAAGTTTTACATCAGTATATACTTTCCATTTTATCCTTTCTTTTTTTAATGAACTTAATAGAGTAAGTGCCCTAGGCATTTAATTATCTAAAATAGAAGAAAAGATAGCCAAATGACAGTAATTAAAAACAGAGAGTAAGCGTAGTATGTGATCTAAAGCCCCCATCCAATGAAAGTTATCAGGCTGAAACTCTTTGAGCATCAGAAGGAAAAAGGCATTCAAGAGGAATCCTCCTCCAGCCCACCAGAGAAGACTGGGGAAGATAAGCTATGTCTATGACCACATCAAAGCTTCACCAAGTTGTGTTTCCCAAGAACATTATGAAATACATGGAAACTGATGAACCATCCCTTCATCCCTTACAGGACTTATTTTTAAAATTTTGTTTTTATTTAATTTTGTTTTTATTTTTTGGCCACATCATGAGGCATGAGGGATCTCAGTTCCCCAATCAGGGATCGAACCTGCATCCCCTGCCTTGGAAATGCAGAGTCTTAACTACTGGACTTCCAGGGAAGTCCCAGGGGCACTTATTTAAATGCATGGACTTGAGTCCTCAGGAGAAAGGCTGGTGGACAGACCTGCCGTCTGGCCTCGAGGTCTTCCTCCATGATAGTCCCTCCCTCACAGGGGTGCCATCAACGTGACATGATATAATGAACGGGAAAGCTCACCTAAGCTACTAACAGGAAACATTAATAGACAGTTTACTGTTATTACTGTGGGTCCCTCAGCCTGTATCCTTCTACTGTGGCTACAACTCTGACATTTTCTGGTGAATGATCTTAGGTAAGTCACTTAGATTCTTTGCATCTTGATAACATAAGAATAATGAAGAGTACTGATTAGACATGCTGTAAAGAATAAATGAATTAGTATATATATAATGTTTGAAGAGTGCTTAGCATATGGTAATTTCCCAATAATTAGCTTCTACCATTACACCACTACTACTATTATTGCTATCATCATCATTATTACTATTATTTCTATCATTAACATATTAGAGGAGGGAAACAACACTCGTATGAGAGTCAGTCATAGTCTGGATGCCCTCCCTGAATCAGGAGCCAAACTGCCTACTCACCATAGGAGACAGAATCCCCCTGGGCTATTTCCTTGAAGAGACCAGAAACATCAAGGTCAGGCACTCCAAGGGAAGCCTGCAGGATGGTGGAGAACTCTTCCTCTGTTATGAAGCCATCCTCATCAACATCAAAGAGCTGAAGGAAAAAGAAAATAAAGCCTAAGAACAAGCTCCTCCAGAGCAATTGCACTATGGAATAATCTTGGAAAATAAATTCTTCAGTAATTCAGACATTCACTGTGCCAGGGGCTTGGGATATATGTCCATATGTATGATCTCTGCTGCCTTCACAATACTTATAGTTTAGTGGTAGAAAAAGATAAAATTAAAATAGGGGCTATAACCACAGTAAGCATAGAAGCACATGGGGGTCCTGTGTAGAACAAGATGAATCCTACCTGGAGAGGTCAGGGAAGGCTTTATGACATTTGAGTTGGGTCTTAAAACATGAAGAAAATATACAAGGAATATGCAAGGAATATATAGGTATTGGTAGGTGATTGCTTGGGGCTCGAGTCAGGAGAGAGAAAGACAACCAAGAATCAGATCACAGTGTATCATCTAACCCTGCAGGATGATGATGGCAAGGACTGTGGCATGATGGACTGTGAACTGAGGGAGCTCTCTAAGGAAGAGGGTAGAGGATGGATTGGAGGCAGAAGGTTGAAAAGACTTCTGTTCTTGTCCAATCACTAAGCCATGTCCAACTCTTTGCAACCCCATGGACTGCAGCACGCCAGGCTTGCCTGTCCTTCAGTATTTCCTGGTGTTTGCTCAAACTAATATCCACTGAGTCTATGAGACAAGAAAAACAATTAAGAGTCTTGGGTGGAGAAGCATGAAGGGCAGGACGAGAGAATTTATAAGGAAACAAAGGTGGGACTTGCATTTCAGTTAGAGGTCTGCAGTAATAGAAAATAAGGAGCCAGTGATGGCTGAGGTGTTCTGACGTGAACAAGGGGTGAAAACGTTATGCTACCCAGAGTGGGAGAACAGGTACCCAATGAGATCAAGGGTTAGACCTGGAGAGGTAAATTTGAATCAGAAGTGTCAGTTAGAAGTAAAGTCTAGCACATCCGCACAGGAGAATGATGAGCCGTGAGATATGAATTCAGGTAAGAACTGAAACTATAAGTGTGTTTGAGCTTCTCTGTGGAAAATGCACAAAGTAAGGCAGAGTCCTGGAAACTGAGTAGAGGTGTGTGCAGGGAAGAGGAGCCAGCAAAAACAACAATAACAAAAGCAGTCAGAGAGATGGAGAAACAGAAAGAAAGAACATGTATCCTGGAAACTAGGGGAGGTTTTTAGGAAAGAGGAAGAAACTCTGACTGTGGTAATGCCAACACAGTAAAATGCCATTGGAAGCAAGGCAGCAAAGAGGTTTGCTGGATTTGGCAATTAGGAGATCCTGATGACAGATGGTAATGGGAATCAAGGAATGAATAGATGATCCAACCAGTCCATTCTGAAGGAGATTAGCCCTGGGATTTCTTTGGAAGGAATGATGCTAAAGCTGAAACTCCAGTACTTTGGCCACCTGATGTGAAGAGTTGACTCATTGGAAAAGTCTCTGATGCTGGAAAGGACTGGGGGCAGGAGAAGGGGACAACAGAGGATGAGATGACTGGATGGCATCACTGACTCAATGGACGTGTCTCAGTGAACTCTAGGAGTTGGTGATGGACAGGGAGGATGGGGTTGCAAAGAGTCGGACACGACTGAGCGACTGAACTGAACTGAACTGAACTGATGGAGGCAAAGGCACGGGCTCTTCTTTTAAGAAATTATGGAGGGCTTCCCTGGTGGTCCAGTAGTTAAGAATCTATCTTGCAATGCCTGGGATACCAGTGGGTAACATAACTCACTTTTACCCATTTGCTCAAGCCAGAACACCTCGGCCACCACTGGCTCCTTCTTTTCCAGCACTACAGACCTCTAACTGATATGCAAGTTCTGTTTTTGCTTCCTTATAAATTCTCATTTCCTGCCCTTCCTGCTTCTCCACCCCAGACTCCTGTTTTTCCTGTTTGACCCCTGGTCTGGGAAGATCCCACATGCCACAACTACTGAAGCCTGCTCACACTAGAGTCTGTGCTCCACAACAAGAGAAGCCACCACCATAAGAAGCCCACACGCTACAACTAGAGAGTAGCTCCTGTTCTCTGCAACTAGAGTAAAGCCTGCTCAGTGACAAAGACCCAGCACAGCCAAAAATCAATAATTAATTTAAAAAGAAATTATGGAATAATGGGCAGGAGAGAAATGGGGTAACAACCATGCACAAAAGGAGGCTGCCTACAGGAAGGGAGAGACTGGATATGTTTATAGGCAGAGGGGAAAGGGTGGGATACACTGAAAGTCAAGTTGCAAATCAGGAATAGTTGATATGTCATATTCAAAATCTTCTCCAGGGTATTCACATTTTTAAAATGATATCAACACTAAATCTTTGCAGGCACTGCTCCAACATGTTCAAATCCCTTTACACACTCATTTAACCATGATGACAGTCTCCCCTGATGAGTCTTACATAGGGAGGGGTTGTTATTAGTCATATCTCACAGATGAGAAAGCTGAGGAACACAGAAGCCAGGCAACTTTCCCAAGGTCACAGAGCTTGTCGGTGGTCAAGCTGGCACTCAAAGGCAGGCAGATAATATCTAGAGCTCCTGCTGTTAAGGTATCCACTTCTGACCAAACACACAATCAAAAACAGGCACAGGGTAAGGTGTGATAATCGTGAAATGAACAACAAGCAAATATTGAATAGTGCTTTAACTGTCCACTAGGGTGGGAGGAGAAAAACAGAATTTGAAGTTGTGATTTCCTGCCCCTTGATGAGAAGACATAGACTCCTAGTCCATTTTCTACATTCAGCTCCTGAATGGAGGATAAGACAGTTGGGAAGTACAAAGTGCATTAGCATTTGTTTTCACAAATGGTAGCCCCAGGGCTCTTTATGGGCCTCAGACTTCAGACACGAACAGCCAGGTTGTCACACATCCCACTCCCATAAATTCTAAGTTTTCTATAAAAGTCTTCCATTCCTAAACAATTCTCACCAACTCATCAAATTGTCTAAATTTCTGCCACATTTGGTGCTTCAATGGCTCTCTCTTCTGGGTAAGTTCCCTTCACACGTCATCCTGGGGCTTTTACTTCCTGTCACAGTCATTGTGACAAAGGACATTTTGCCACAAAGACCCCATAATACCCCTCCATTTCTCTCAATTATTCATGTTCCCAATAGTCTCTTTGTTACACAGACCATTTTGAAGGAAATCAGCCCTGGGATTTCTTTGGAAGCAATGATGCTAAAGCTGAAACTCTAGTACTTTGGCCACCTCATGCGAAGAGTTGACTCATTGGAAAAGACTCTGATGCTGGGAGGGATTGGGGGCAGGAGGAGAAGGGGACGACAGAGGATGAGATGGCTGGATGGCATCAATGACTCGATGGACGTGAGTCTCAGTGAACTCCGGGGAGTTGGTGATGGACAGGGAGGCCTGCCATGCTGCAATTCATGGGGTCGCAGAGTCGGACACGACTGAGCGACTGATCTGATCTGGGATCTGATAGAAGGTTTAACACTCCAGTTTCCTTGGAGAATTGGGGGAGTGCTATCTCCTCAGTGCACAGAATGCTGCAGGACTCTGTATCCATTCATCCAGTCTGTATATTTTGGTTGGAACATTTAATCCATTTACATTTAAAGTAATTACTGGTATATATGTTCCTATTGGTATTTTCTTAATTGTTTTGGTTTTGTTTTTGTAGGTCTTTTCCTTCTCTTGTGTTTCCTTCCTACAGAAGTCCTTATAGCATTTGTTTGTAAAGCTTATTTGGTGGTGCCGAATTCTCTTAACTTTTGCTTGCCTGTAAAGCTTTTGACCTCTCCATCAATTTTTAAATGAGATACTTGCTGGGTAGAGTAAACTTGGCTCTGAATCAAAACATCCTGTCTTCCCTAGCAAGCCTGTGGTTCAAGACCACCAGGACCCTGCCTGGAATCTGAATGATGAACAGAGTTTGGAGTTTGTCTCTCTGACAGTAGTGCCCAAGGAAGATGTAGAGCAGTTCCTGCAGCTGGGACCTCTGGAGCTGCCTGCTTCAGGGTCTTTCCAGGAGCCTGCTTGTTGTCCTCACAACTGATTCCTCACCCAGTCTACTGCTAACAACTGAAGAATGCTGACTAATATTCTACCTCTAAAAGTCACCATGGTGATGAAACATGATCAAAGATGGGCAGTTAACTGAAGCATTACTCAAATAAAAGGATGAGAAGGGATCCTGTATATATAAAATGATACTGCTAAATGAAAAACATAGAAGCAAGCCAAAATCATTTTCAAAAACATCAAACACCCTTGAGAAGGTTAAAAAAGTAACCAAAATAAAGCGTGACACTTGCCTTACTGAAAAAAAGAGCTAATTATAGTTTTAAGTTCTCCTTTCCTTTCCCTACCTCTCCCCCAAAAACCAAGGTCTAGGCTAGAGAAAAATCTCAGGACTTCTTTAAAAACAATAATTACTATGATTAAGGGCCAAATTTTCTATCAGGTCTTTCATTGGTAAGCCCAAAGTGACCACTTGCCCAGCTGAACTTATAATCACACAGACAATCCCAGAACGGGAACAGAAATAACTGGATCGGAATAAGTTAGCTATGTGCATAATTTTAGGTTTTACGATGAATAAGTCTGTAAAAGCCAAAAGTTTTCAACTTGGAAAGTGTTCTGGCCCTTTCCTTGTGACCATCTGCTAAGCATCAGCCTCTTAGGTTCTTTATAGCCCCAGCAGTTAATTCAGTTGAAAACAATCTGAAATGAAAAGTCAACTTGGGGGCTCTCTGTCAATGACAAAATACATGGAAATTCCTGAGGCTATCCAGGACGGTCTCTAAGACATGAGAAAGGACTCTGGGAGGAAGAGTCTTCCTGAATAAGAGAGGGGAAGACACTTGTTGAGGACACAGTGGAATATTCTTCTCTGAGAAAATCAGGAAAAAATAAGAGTAGGAAACAGACATGGGGAAGGTCCTCAGGCATATGGTGGATGAAGCAGAGACTCAAGGGGCTGAATGATAAAAGAGTCCACATACACGACTTAAAAGACACATAGTGAAATCAAGCTTTTATTTTACTTGAGAACAGAGCATGTATGATTAGAATTTGGAAGGGAATATCCCATTTAAATACAAATTAGACGAGGCATCTAATTCTAAATCTAATTCTTTCATCTCTAAAGAATTGAAACATACTTTGGGAATGTATTCTTCCCCTCTTTTTGCAGATATAAGTGATAAATGAAATCTGAGTTCTCATCATTTAAACCTCCATTAAGTTCTGCTGGGGATGGGGGACATGGATTTTATTCATTGCCCCCTAATCCCCCATTCTGCTATGACAATATATATGATACAACAGGAAAACATACAGGGTGGAAATCCAAGACATCATGATAGAGATGAAAGGTGCCTCATCTAATTTGTATTTGAATGGGATGTTCCTTTCCAAATTCTAATCATATGTGCTCTGTTCTCAAGTAAAATCAAAACTTGATCTCACTATGTGTCTTCTGAGTCATGTATGTGGACTCTTGATACTGCCACAACAAAATAAACTTCATCAGGAAAAGACTGCCAGAAACATCTCTGACACATAGAGTGAGAAAATAAGGATGGATCAAAACTTTCTGCATGGCAAATTAGGATGACAAGAGACAGGTCGTGTTTATTTATAAACCTCACTTTAGGGCTCCCAAATGGGGAGGCTGAAAAGAAATAATCTTTAAGCTAATTTATTAAATCACCTGCTCTTCAATCTTGATGCTGCTAACTGGGCTGCTTCCAAAGACTTTTTTTTTTGCTTAAACGGATGCTTGTGATTTCTTTATTCTCAGTAGCGATTGTCTTAATCACATTATTCTCGTGTTCATGTCACAGCAAATCTATAAACACTTGTAATGGATGAACTGATTTTCAAATAATACACTTAGAGTCAACACTTGTTTATGAGACAGATCTAGATGCTTTCAGTGGGGCTGACAGTACCTTAAATGCCACCTGGATGATCTCCTCTGTGTTGGCGGGGTTGCACAAGACAGCCAGGCCAATTACATACTCTCGGAAGTCGATACTGCCATCATGGTTCTGTGAAAGGATGGGTGAAATCAATTAGCAGGGCCATTGGTTGAATAACTATTAATCACAAGGCGAAATTCAGGCAGGCCATGCAACTCAGCATCATCATGCACTGAGTCTATTTGGAAAAAAGCTCTCACTGAGACAGAACAGCTATGAGCAGCCCAATTCAGAGGGAAGAAAAATAGATTTGTGTTCAGTGATAAATATAAACATTTTATCACTGAGGGTCATTAAGAGTGATTCTATGGATATCAGCATGGGGTTTTGAGCTCAGCCTTGATGGGAGTCTCTCTGGGAAGCAGGATGGAGGATTCATTCCTAGGTGAGACCAAAGCCTTCATCCCACCATTGATGGTGGGCATGCCATGATGGCCAACACTCAGTGGGTCACGAAGAGACCCTCTACAGGTAGGAAACAGAAGGGAAAGGAAAGGGGCAAATTGAGGCATTAATCACAGCTACATTCTTTCTTCTTTTCAGGCTTAACTTGCAATAAAGCAGGAGCAAGTAAGCAAACATGAGCAATGGCAAGGGCCCCTTAGCGATATCAGGTCCTGGAAGATCCTGCACTTCTAAGCCTCTGGAAACTAAAACTAAATCATATGATGTTAATATCTATACACTTCATCAGGTATTTCATGATGGCAATACAAAAGGATGGGTTGTTAATTCTAACTCATGCTGACTGAATGCAGAGTTTTTCCTGCACATGAACTACTCACCTAGACAGGAACACTGAGGGGATGAAATGTGGAGAAAGGAGAGAGCTTAAGGAAGAGAGGGGGAAAAGAAGACAGAGGCAAGGAAGAAAGGGAGGGAAGACAGAAGGAAGAGATAAAAGAGGCAAAACGAACAACAAGGAAAGGGGAAGAGGAGAAAGGAAAAGTGAGACGGAGAGTGGAAGAGAAAGATGTAGGAGGAGAGAGAGGAGTAGGAGGGAGAAAAAAACAGAGTAACAAGCACAATAATTATAATCCCAGGTGTGAGATCATTTTGGCAGCAAAATCTTCAAGTGATGAGTTTCCAGATAAGCTATGAACTAGTAACAACAAAGTTAGTGTGCTACTTGATAAGTAAGCAGACTTTTGGTACTGATAAGACCATAATCTTTAACTGTGACTAAGTGTCTGCTGCTAAGTCACTTCAGTCGTGTCTGACTCTGTGTGACCCCATGGACGGCAGCCCACCAGGCTCCCCCGTCCCTAGGATTCTCCAGGCAAGAACACTGGAGTTGGTTGCCATTTCCTTCTCCAATGCATGAAAGTGAAAAGTGAAAGTGAAGTCGCTCAGTCGTATCCGACTCTTAGCGACCCCATGGACTGTAGCCTACCAGGATCCTCCGTCCATGGGATTTTCCAGGCAAAAGTACTGGGGTGGGGTGCCATTGCCTTCCCCGACAATCTACATTTCAACTATTAGGAGTTCCCCTAGGGCAAGGGTTGCCTTCCTTCTGTGCAGTGTGTTCTCACTGCCTAGCACACACAGGTAGGTGATAAAAACCATGCGACCTTTTCCTCATCTACCTTTACTTACTAATTTGGGTTCATCTTAACACATTCAGGCAGTGTTCTTCACTAGGGTTTCACAGATGAGCTTGAAAGGGAAAGCTTTGAAGCCCCTGAAAGGGTGTGCCTTTTCTATACATACATTATTTTAGGGAAAAACTGTTGCAGCTTCTATGAGTTTTGGTTTTGGCTGTGTCATGGTGGCATGTGGGACCCAGTTCCCTGACCAGGGATTGAACTCATGCCCCCTGCAGTGGAAGCGTGGTGTCTTACCCACTGGACCACCAGGGAAGTCCCCCATCAGCTTCTCAAAGCAACCAAGTCTGTCACCACATTACCTTTATTTTGCTGCAGGGTAGGAACGAAAAAAAGTAATTAACCTTCACTAACCAGCCCACTGGATAAGGCAGAAACAGAGGTTTCAAGAGTTTCCTAAAATAATAGGGTTTCTTCCTGAGATTAAAAACTCAGATCTGACTTCCACTTTTGTCCGATTTATTGTTGTTGTTGTTTAGTTGCTAAGCTATGTCTGACTCTTTTATGACCCCATGAACTGTAGCCTGCCAGGCTCCTCTTCCCATGGGATTTCCCAGGCAAGAATACTGGCGTGGGATCTGCCAGTATTTCCTTCTCTGAGGATCCTTCCGACCCAGAGACTAAACCCATGACTCCTGTACTGGCAGGTGGGTTTTTTACCACTGATACACCTAGGAAGCCCTTTTGTCTGATTATCAGCCTCTAAAAGAGTTATTTTTTTTCCCTTAATCAACTTCATTGAGGTATCATTTATAGTTAATAATAAGCATCAGTTTTCAGGGTACAGTTTAAGGTTCTTTGAAAAAATGTAGACACCAGGGTAACCACTACCACAACTGACAGCGACATTGTCATCACCCCAGAAGTTTCAGAGATGGTAGACTTTTAAAGGACATAAATTTTCTTTGTTGTGACTCTATTTAATTTTCTTATGTACTATGGAGGGCTGTTGTTCATTAGGCCTTAGCAGTTGAACAGCTTATTGAACTGTGGATATATGCCTAATAAGGTAAATTTCTTGTGCAATTGGTTTTTTTTTCCACTAAGAAACAAAGAAGTGTTAAATACAAATTCTGAAGAACAGATACAAGAATGATCTATGACTATATTCAATATCCTGTGATAAACCATAATAGAGAAAGATAGGAAAAAGAATGTATATATATGTATAACTGAATCACTTTGCTGTACAGCAGAAATTAACACAACATTGTAAGTCAACTTAATACTTTGATTAAATAAATTTTAAGAAAGAGAATATCTATGGACACTGAAGATACAGCCATAGGTAGTACAGTTATTACCTATTGAAATACTCCTTTGAATTTATTGTGAGGCATCCAATTTTTATTTACACTACTAAATCCAATGTTATAATACAGGTAAAGCATTATAACTTATTTTTCAATGGAGCACCAGAAATCTAAAGAACTCTTAATATTACTGCTATTAATATTAATTAGTAATAGTAATATTACTGCTATTCACAAATAAAGGTAATATTCGGGGCCCCTGATTTTCATTAACAGTTTTATATGAGTGACTTTGACCAAAAAAAGAATATTAAAGCAGACTCTTGATAATCAATCACATGAGAAATTATATGCGAGTTTTTATCTTTTCACTTTCATGCATTGGAGAAAGAAATGGCAACCCACTCCAGTGTTCTTGCCTGGAGAATCCCAGGGACGGGGGAGCCCGATGGGCTGCCATCTATGGGGTCGTACAGAGTCGGACACAACTGAAGCGACTTAGCAACATCCTAATAATGTGAAGGAAAAAACATATTATGGAAATTATTCTGAGATATTTTATTACTGGACTAATAAAACAATACATTTTTTTATACCATACAAATTCAGAATAACAAAATTTTGAACTGGGGGGTATCTTAGAAACCATCCAGTCAACTTCTTCATTTTTACTAATAAAAAATTAAGACATAAGTTTTACTTGAGGTCACAACACTCATTATTGCCATAAGGACAATTAACATTTAGGTAATCTGACTCTCCGGAGAAGGTGATGGCACCCCACTCCAGTACTCTTGCCTGGAAAATCCCATGGATGGAGGAGCCTGGTAGGCTGCAGTCCAAGGGGTCGCTAAGAGTGGGACACGACTGAGTGACTTCACTTTCACTTTTCACTTTCATGCATTGGAGAAGGAAATGGCAACTCACTCCAGTGTTCTTGCTTGGAGAATCCCATGGACAGAGGAGCCTGGTGGGCTGCCGTCTATGGGGTCACACAGAGTCAGACACGACTGAAGTGACTTAGCAGCAGCAGCAGCAATCTGACTTTCATTCAAGTTAAGCAGGTAAATGATAAAATATATTCAAAAACAGATAATAAAAAAGTGTAAGTAAAATGCAGTCGTTTAAATTTTCAAGTTCAAATTAGTCCCATAGTAAAAAAAAAAAATGATTCCTCAAATCTGTGGGTTTTTTCCTGTAAAAATCAATTGAACTTCTCAGGAAAAGTACTATTATTCAAATTCAATAAACTCTCAGTTATACAGGAGAGTTCAGGAAGAGGTACTGTTTCCCTCAGTATTCTTATTAAGAGCATATTTCTACCCATCTGCATAATTATATTATCAATTGCTAGGAATTAAATTGTTTTAATCCACTTAGCATTAAAAATAGACATTAAAAAAAAGTAATTCTGAAAGTACTGCAGGATCAATCAGATCAGATCAGTCGCTCAGTCGTGTCCGACTCTTTGCGACCCCATGAACCGCAGCACGCCAGGCCTCCCTGTCCATCACCAGCTCCCGGAGGTCACCCAGACTCACATCCATCAAGTCAGTGATGCCATCCAGCCATCTCATCCTCCGTCGTCCCCTTCTCCTCCTGCCCTCAATCCCTCCCAGCATCAGAGTCTTCTCCAATGAGTCAATAGGTATATTTAATATCAGTGCTGTGCAGGTGCTTGAGCAAATATTTTTTAAGGTCCTACTGTGGGTGAGTTGTGTAGTATTACTGGTGAAATTTCTGACTGAAGTTGATACATAAATCAACTTTAAAAAACACATGCACTATTACTCAAAAAATATTTTTAAAGTGAACTTTGAGATGATATACAAATTTTGAATATTTTTGAACATTTGCTGTGTTTAGGTACAGAACACACAGTTCTTTTTCCTGCTGTTACAGGTTATCGAATTCAGTGGATTGTTATCAAGATTAAGTGTATTCCAAAATCATATGGGATACTTTGCAATTTAAAAGTGTAAATGTATAATGTCACATTTAAACAAAACCATTATTATTTTCTACTTACTACATTGATTGCATTGCTCTTAAAAATTTTTAAATGATAGAGTTATATGAATCAAAGTCCTTCATCTTAGGCTATCAGTAGTTTTCCATGTAGGAAAGGCAAAATTTTTTAAAAAGTATTAGGTAAACTTTCACTTTCATCAAGAGGCTTTTTAGCCCCTCTTCACTTTCTGCCATAAGAGTCGTGTCATCTGCATATCTGAGGTTATTGATATTTCTCCCAGCAATCTTGATTCCAACTTGTGTTTCTTCCAGTCCAGCATTTCTCATGATGTACTCTGCATATAAGTTAAATAAACATGGTGACCTTTATGCGAAGGGTTGACTCATTGGAGAAGACTCTGATGCTGGGGGGGATTGAGGGCAGGAGGAGAAGGGGACGACGGAGGATGAGATGGCTGGATGGCATCACTGACTCGATGGGTATGAGTCTGGGTGACCTCCGGGAGCTGGTGATGGACAGGGAGGCCTGGCGTGCTGCGGTTCATGGGGTCGCGAAGAGTCGGACACGACTGAGCGACTGATCTGATCTGATCTGATCTGATTAGGTAAACTCTTCCTTTTATATTGAAAATCTGCCTTTAAAACATCAACTTAAAAAAAAATTGAATGGGGAGGAGGAGCTAAGATGGCGGACCAGTAGGACAGGGAGAATACTTTCTCCATAAATCCATTAAAAGAACATTTGAATGCTGAATAAATTCTACAAAACAACTTCTGAATGCCGGCAGAGGACATCAGGCACTTAGAAAGACAATTCATTGTCTTCAAAAGGAGAAAACAAGCCCTGCGGTAATTCCTTTTGCGGAGAAGTGGCGCGGACACCAGCATTTGCTATTGGCAAGTGGGGGCTGGGCTAGGAGGAGCAGCGCAGCCTGCATAGCTTTGAGAAAGGATTTGGCCTGGCTATCTCGAGCGCTATCTGAGCGAAATAACCAGACTGTCGGTTATCTACTACATCAAAAGCCAGCCCTAACTTAAGACACCACCAGGACTACATACGGAACAAAGGACTGCACGGAGATGCCCGGAACAAAGGACTGCACAGAGATGGCCGGAACAAAGGACTGCACAGAGATGGCTGGCTGCAAGCCGTCCCACTCCAGTGACAGGCAGCCAGGGCCGGAGGCGGGCAATCACAGCCCTAGAGAGACACTGTCTACAGAACTGTAGGTAGGTTTCTGTGCTGACTCACGCTTCTTGGGCTCTGGATGCTCAACATCTACCTGAGAAAGTGCTCCAGTTGTATACCCAGAAAACTGAGCGGTGGGGAGGCGATAAGTCGCAGCAGCTGCACTCGCTAAACACTTCATCACCTGCGCTACTCGGACCTGGGAAGGGCACAAAACGCAGACTCAACCAAGTCTGTGCTTCTGAGGATTATCCGAGTGCCTGAACCTGGCCAGCTTAGATTTGGGTGTTCATCTCCGCCCCCTCCGTAACAGGGCAGAGATCAGATATTGAAAAGACCAGTAAACCGCCTCAATAAAGAGAATTCAACAAACTACCAGAATATAGTAAGGACACTCTAAACTTGGCAATTTTAACAAAATGAAGAGACAAAAGAATACCCAGCAGCTAAAGGAGATGCCCACCAAACCAAACCAAAGAGGAAGAGATAGGGAATCTACCTGATAAAGAATTCCAAATAATGATAGTGAAATTAATCCAAAATCTCGAAATCAAAATGGAATCACAGTTAAAGAGTCTGGAGACAAGGATTGAGAAGATGCAAGAAAGGTTTAACAAGGACCTAGAAGAAATAAAAAAGAGTCAACACATAATGAATAATACAATAAATGAGATCCAAAACACCCTGGAGGCAACAAATAGTAGAATAACAGAGGCAGAAGATTAGTGAATTAGAAGATAGAATCCTAGAAATAAATGAATCAGAGGAGAAAAAAGAAAAACGAATCAAAAGAAATGAGGACAATCTCAGAGACCTCCAGGATAACATTAAATGCTACAACATTCGAATCATAGGAGTTCCAGAAGAAGAAGATAAAAAGAAAGACCATGAGGAAATACTTGAGGAGATAATAGTTGAAAACTTCCCTAAAATGGAGAAGGAAATTACCACTCAAGTTCAAGAAATCCAGAGAGTCCCTAACAGGATAAACCCAAGGCGAAACACCCCAAGACACATATTAATCAAATTAACAAAGATTAAATATAAAGAACAAATATTAAAAGCAGCAAGGGAAAAACATCAAATAACTCACAAGGGAATTCCTATAAGGATAACAGCTGATCTTTCAATAGAAACTCTCCAAGCCAGGAGGGAATGGCAAGACATAATTCAAGTGATGAAAGAAAATAACTTACAGCCTAGATTATTGTATCCAGCAAGGATCTCATTCAAATATGAAGGAGAAATCAAAAGCTTCACAGATAAGCAAAAGTTGAGAGAATTTAGCACCACTAAACCATTTCTCCAACAAAAACTAAAGGACATTCTCTAGATAGGAATCACTAAAAGGGTGTAAATTCGAACCCAAAACAATAAAGTAAATCCTATTTATCAATAATTGCTTTAAATGTTAATGGGCTGAATGCCCTAATCAACAGACAAAGACTGGCCTAATCGATACAAAAACAAGACCCCTACATACCTTGTCTACAAAAGACAACCAGAAGACTAAAATGGGTCAAATGGATACAAAAACTAGACCCCTATATATGTTGTCTACAAGAGAACCACCTTAAAATAGGGGATATATACTGACTGAAAATGAAGGGCTGGAAAAAGATTTTCTATGCAAATATGGACCAAAAGAAAACAGGAGTAGCAATACTCATATCAGATAAAATTGACTTTAAAGATCCTGAAAAGGAGACAATCAAGGTTATACATAATGACTTAAGGAACAATCCAAAAAGAAGTTATAACAATTATAAATATATATGCACCCAACATTGGAGCATTGATATATCTAAGACAAACATTAATTAATATGATAGAAGAAATATGCAACAATACAATAATAGTGGGAGACTTTAATACCCCACTCATACAATTTGGCTGTAATACACAAAGTAAAGAAGAAAACATATTCACTTATGAGCCTTAAAAAATTCAGTTCACTCAGGAGAGTTAAAAAAAAAATAGACTTATTTGTTCACTCTGTAAAGGTTTATTGACTATTTTATGGGTCTGGTACCACTTTGGGTAGTAGGGAGGAAGAAGTGACAAATGTGATCCTGTCCTAAATAATATATTGTGGTAAAGATAAACCTACCAATACAAAATGCCAAGATGTGCCTAAGATGAGGACATCCAAACTGGACTTTTAGTTTCCTGAACTTTGCATTTCCAGATCAAACCTCCTAATATAGGATGAATTCAACATGATTTTTTTAAGTGTTCTTTGTGATTAAAAACAGAAAGCCATTGGTTAAGAAATTACATATACTCCTCCCCACCATCATTCCCCTTCTTTCTTCCCATCTCCCTCCCACCCTCATTGATCCTTTCCTTTGTCCATTCCCCCCCACCCCGCCCCGCCCCCCAAAAAACTCCTGAATTTTAGACTGTGGCCAAAAAAAAAAAAAAAAAAAAATTGAATGGAAACTAAGAAATCCAATCACTTCTTAAGCTATTGGTTTGACACAATGCCAAAGGTTGGGTTGCTGAGAAAAATCCAGACTTTGAACTAAATTTTCTAGGGTCAACTCTAGTGCCTTGGGTCATCTATACAAGTTTTATACAAATTCATAAGAGAATAAAAGAGAAACTTAAGTAATTTCAGAATGTTTTGCCCTGGCATGCAGGAAGAGAATCATAAAAGTAGTAATCCTAATGTGAAGAGGAAGAGAAATACTCAGTACCACTGCTAGTGTGAGATAACTGTCTTAACTTTCACAAAACATTTAGAATGAAGTGAGGGGAGAAAAGTGGGCCTACATTTTCTTTTCCCCAGCCATCACATGGAAAGGTTAAATTATAAACTTAATATTCTTAGACCTTAAAAGGCACCTTGGCAGCTCTCCCTTTCCTGGCTACATTACTACATCCATGCCTAACATATTAGTGGCTTTATTCTAAAATAGGGATCCTGATATTAATGTGTGGTTGCTGGCAGCAGCCTCACTCTTATATAACCACACCTGGTTTAAGTAGCTCCCCAGACCAAGCTTAAATTACAACTCTCTTGAGGAAAGTAGACGTGATCTCTGTGCTTGGCTCGACTCAGAATCACACATACGTGGTATTCAATAAATATTATATGATGGTGATGATGGCGTACACAGAGGCCAAATGCCAACCTCTCTCAATTTCAATGGGGATTTCCAACAGGCAGCTGAGTCTATTAATAGGCCAATTACATCATTTTAAGAGTTACAATTTTCCTCTAAATGAGTCAGAAAGGAAGGATCTATCTTTGAATTTAGGATGATCTTCCAAAGTAGAGTAGGAGAGAGGGAATGAATTAAAAACCAGCAAAACAGGAGGGGTAGAAATCAATTATATAGCAGGCAGATGAACGGAGCACTTGCAAATGAGCCCTCTCTAGCTGAGTCCACGGGCCAGGGGATTCCAGATTCTGGTTTACCCTGCTATCAACACCTGACTCAAAATGAAGAAAGCCAGAGACTTCCCTGGTGGTCCAGATGTTAAGGCTCCATGCTCCCAATGCAGGGTGCTCGGGTTCGATCCCTGCTCAGGGAACTAGACACATGCTGCAGCTTAAGATCCCGCATGCTGCAATGAAGATCCCGTGTGCCACAACTAAGACCCAGCGTAGCCAAATGAATATTGAAAAAGAAAAAGCCAAACCAACGGGCATTCACAAGGTAGGCCTCTGCTTTTTGGGTGGCAGTTTCTCCATACTCCTATCTTCATTCTTTTGGACACTGGCAAGACTGATTTCTGCGGGGCCTCAGTTTTCAGCTGAGGCTGATATGAAAAATACAGTAAAACAGCCTAATCTTAAAGCACTGTTGGACAACCTTGGTTGCTTATAAGAATCATTTAAAGCTGGGGAGCTTTAAAAATACTTATCTTTGAGCCCCACCTCTAAAGCTTTTTCTTTAACTCATGTGGAGTGGGACTTAGCTATCACTATTCCTGAAGAGCTCTCCCTAAGAGCAAACTTAGTGATTCTAAGTTGCAGTCAGGGCTGAGAAACACTGCAATAAAGACTCAGCAACATGTATATACACATAATGATTTATATAAGTGTACATTTATGTACACATATGATTTGTGTACATGTTCTTTTTTTTTTTCTCTTTGTTCACTTTTTTCCCTGTCTGCGGTTTTCAAACAAATGAAAGAATATTCCTTGCTAGGAGGCAGGGCAAGACATGACAAGAGCTGGCTAACATCAGCTGGGCATGCCTGATTTTGTGTGTGAAGTACATGTAAGAAGGATCATTTTGATTCATTAAGGCAATCAGTGACATTTCAACTACGAGTATACCCTTTCACTCCTCAACACTCTTGTCCTCCATAAATATATCAAAACAAAACTTTTACATGTTTATTTTACTGAAAAATAAGACTAAAGAATTCTAGATTTTAGATAGCTGCTCCACCATTAAAAAAAAACTACCTTATATAAAACTGCTTAATTTCACATTTCTGAGCCTGTTTCTGTACAGTTAAATATGTTTCCAGGAAAGCATATTTTTAATGTAATGGGAAGACCAGACATGAATTAAGAGAAAGACAGATTTTGAATTTCCCACCTTCTCACCTTTTTGAAGGAAAAATATATGTCTCTTGAGAGCTTTCTTGATTTATCCCAGGATTTTTTTCCAAATCTCATTCTTAACAGTAACAACAACAAATTCCCTGCTCTTTGGAATTAATCCACCAAACAGGCAATGTACTCTTAAAATGTACTCCATGAGAGCCTGCCCTGCATGACTCCCCATCACATATATAGGTCCATATAAATTCTAAATCTCAAAAAGCCAACATACAAACCACTCAGAATATTTTTCATGAGAAATCTGTTTTAATTAAGCAATAAAGGGCAAAACAAGTTCAGAAATAGGTCCTGTTGTGCAAGAACTCAGCAGAAAATGACAGCTCCAGATGTGGTATCTGCAACCATGCAGGGAGAATGGCTAGGCTTTTAGCAGTCCCATCCTCCAGGGAGGGTCCTGACTTAATGCCCACTTCAGGAATACATGGTCAGCTGCAGCCACTCTTGGATAGAAACCTGAATCAGGCCATCTGCATCTCTATCCAGGGATTTGAAGGTACGGAACATGGCATCCAGGCGAACCAGGCAGCTGATGAAGCAGTTAAAGTCCATACTTCCATCCTCCTCGGCATATCGGCGGACAATCATTTGGTAAAGTTGCTCATTTAGCTGGAAGCCTGCTGCATGCAGAGCCCCCCGAAGCTGAGAACTTCCCAAAATCCAGATTGGTCCCTGTCATACTGCTTGTAAACACACTGCCATTTCTTGATGTTGTTCCAGAGATACTTAAATTCTTCAAAGCCCAGCTTCCCATTCGTGTCATTGTCCATGACAGATACAATGCTCCGGCAGGTGTCAAGACTAAAGCCGTCAGACTTCAGATCCTTGTGCTTAGAAAGGACTTTGTTGAGAATATTCATTAGGTCAGTGGCACCCACCTCCATGTCTGGTCCAGCCAGCTGAGCAAACTGTTGCCGAAAACGCCTAACTTCCTCACTTTCATTGGCCTCCACGTTGGTGAAATGTTGCTGAGTAGGTGGTGGTTCTGGGGTATACTGAGCAGCCGCAGCTTCACTGATAAAGTTCACAATTCCTCCAACTATCCCTCCAATATTCTCTCCTCCTCTTCTCTGATCGCCTCCTCCAAGAAGGCCTCCAAGGGCTTGTCCAAGACCTTGATTTGCTCCTTCCAATATAGCCTTTGCAAGAAACATGCTTTTGGTTTACCCAGTAAGGATAAAAGCTGCTGAAATCTTGGAGGTGGTATGAGAGATGAAATGGAGTCTAAGTAGCTTACATGTGGAAGAACTGGCTTTTCAGTACCTGCCTGCACTGTACCACACCCTGGGGTGTGATGCTTCACCTCCTACTGAAGTTGCCTGAATTCCACTAGGTCCTAGCACCTGTCATTTTTCAGAGGGCCTCAATAAAATATTTCTAAATTACAGTATATCTGACAAATTAGAAGAAATCATATTTTAAGTATAATACATTGAACTACAGATTTTTATATGCTGTTAATTATTCTTAGTTCTCCTTCTCAGCAGATGACATGGATTTTCCTAGCAGAAGAAAGTACCTAAGGATATCAAGAATTTCTTCTCTAAGGAATATTTATTGCTAGGGCACAACTGAAGAATTTGGGGGCATTAGAAAAATATTTATCTAATTCTCCTCCTTCAGCAGATTCACAATATCTAATGTTCTTAAGAAAAACTCAGAAGGGAGATTTTTAAAATGCAGGGTCCCTAGATCCCATGCTCTGAGATTCTGATTCTGTGCAGTTTGGTGTTGCATTCATGACCTACATTTCTGGAATCTTTTGGAAGTGTAACATTCACATAGAAAACTGTAAAAATCACAAATGTATAGCTCAAAGAATTTCACAGACTGCAAATAGCCCATGTTATAATACCCAGATCAAAAAGTAAAACACAAGCAGGACCCCTGAAGCTTCTTCATGTCTCTTTCTAGGTACTCTCCTCTTCGAAGGGTAACCATTATTCTGATCTCTAACATCACAGATCCAATTTTTGTACTTTAAATAAATGGAATCATATAGCATATGCTTTTTTTGGTATCTTCTTTTTAAATTTTAAAAAAATTGTGGTTAAAATACACAATTCAGATCAGATCAGTCGCTCAGTCGTGTCCGACTCTTTGCGACCCCATGAACTGCAGCACGCCAGGCCTCCCTGTCCATCACCAACTCCCAGAGGTCACTCAGACTCACATCCATCGAGTCAGTGATGCCATCCAGCCATCTCATCCTCTGTCGTCCCCTTCTCCTCCTGCCCCCAATCCCTCCCAGCATCAGAGTCTTCTCCAATGAGTCAACTCTTCGCATGAGGTGGCCAAAGTACTGGACTTTCAGCTTTAGCATCATTCCTTCCAAAGAAATCCCAGGGCTGATCTCCTTCAGAATGGTACTGGTTGGATCTCCTTGCAGTCCAAGGGACTCTCAAGAGTCTTCTCCAACACCACAGTTCAAAAGCATCAATTCTTCGGCACTCAGCTTTCTTCACAGTCCAGCTTTCACATCCATACATGACCATAGGAAAGACCATAGCCTTGACGAGGCGAACCTTTGTTGGCAAAGTAATGTCTCTGCTTTTGAATATGCTATCTAGGTTGGTTATAACTTTCCGTCCAAGGAGTAAGCGTCTTTTAATTTCATGGCTGCAGTCACCATCTGTAGTGATTTTTGGAGCCCAGAAAAATAAAGTCTGACACTGTTTCCACTGTTTCCCCATCTATTTCCCATGAAGTGATGGGACCGGATGCCATGATCTTCGTTTTCTGAATGTTGAGCTTTAAGCCAACCTTTTCACTCTCCACTTTCACTTTCATCAAGAGGCTTTTTAGTTCCTCTTCACTTTCTGCCATAAGGGTGGTGTCATCTGCATATCTGAGGTTATTGATATTTCTCCCAGCAATCTTGAATCCAACTTGTGTTTCTTCCAGTCCAGCGTTTCTCATGATGTACTCTGCATATAAGTTAAATAAACATGGTGACAATATACAGCCTTGACATACTCCTTTTCCTATTTGGAACCAGTCTGTTGTTCCATGACCAGTTCTAACTGTTGCTTCCTGTCCTGCATACAAATTTCTCAAGAGGCAGGTCAGGTGGTCTGGTATTCCCATCTCTTTCAGAATTTTCCAATATAACATAAAAGTTACCATCTTAACAATTTTTAAGTACACAGTTCAGAGGCATTAAGTATATTCACATTGTTGCACAACCATCATCACCATCCAACTCTAGAAATTTTTTTCATCTTACAAAATAAACTCTGTCCCCATTAAATATTTCCTTCTCCCCCTAGGCCCTGGCAAGCACCATTCTACTTCATGTTTGTATGAATTTAACTGTTTTAGGTATCTCATATAAGTGGAATCATACAGTATCTGTCCTTTTGTGTCTGGCTAATTTCACTTAGCATAATGTCTTCAAGGTTCATCCATGTTGTAGCATGTGTCAGAATTTATTTCTTTTTTAAAGCTAAATAATATTCTATTGTATGGATATAACACTTTGTTTATCCATTCTTCCACTGATGGATGTTTGGGCTGCTTCCACCTTTGGGCTTTTATGAATAATGCTGCTATGAACATAGGTGTACAAATATTTCTTCAAGTCCTTACTTTCAAATCTTTTGGATATATACCCAGAAGCAGAATTGCTGGATCAAATGGCAAATCTGTTTTTAATTTTTTGAAGGACCACCATACTATTTTCCACAGTGGCTATACTATTTTACATTCCCACCAACAATGTACAAGGGTTCCAATTTTTCCTCAGACTTTTTATCATAGCCATCCTGATGGATATGAGATGATATCTTACTGTAGCTTTAACTTTCATTTCCCTAATTTTCATATACCTGTTGGTCACTTGTATGCCTTTGGAGAAAATGTCTATTCAAGTCCTTTGCCTATTCTTTGATAGGGTTGTTTGCTTTCTTGTTGCTATTTTATAGTTCCTTCTACACTCTGGATATTAACTCCTTATCAGTTATATGATTTGCAAATATCTTCTTCCATTCCATGAGCTGTCTTTCCACTTTGTTGATAGTGTCCTTCAATGCATAGAAGTTTTTAACTTTTATGTAGTTAGTCCAATTTATCTAATTTTTCTTTTATTGCTCATGTTTTTGGTGTCATATCCAAAAAATCAACAAGGAATCCAATGCACAAAGCTTTTCCTCTATGTTTTTGTCTAAGGCAAAACATAATAGTTTTAGCTCTTATGTTTAGGTCTTTGATCCATTTTGAGTTAATTTTTATATATGACATAGGGTAAGAGTCCACTTCATTCCTTTGCTTGTGGTTATCTCAGCACCATTTGTTGAAAAGATTATTCTTTCCCCATTGAATGGGCTTGGCACCCTTGTTGAAAATCATTTGTATGCACACACATGAGTTTATTTCTGGGCTTTCTATGTTATTCCATTGGCTTATATATCTGTATTTATGCCAGTACCACACTATTTGGATTACTGTAGCTTTGTAGTAAGTTCTGAGATCAGGAAATGTAAGACTTTCAACTTTGCTCTTTTGCAAGACTATTTTGGCAACTCAGTCTCCCTTGAGATTCCATATGAATTTTAGGATGGATTTCCGTACTTCCGTTAAAAAATGTTGTTGAGACTTTGATAGGGATTGCATTGGTTCTGTAGACCACTTTGTGTAGTACTGACATCTTAATATTGTCTTCTAATAGATGAACACGGATGTCTTATCACTTATTCATGTCTTCTTTAATTTCTTTCAACAACAGTTTGCAGTTTTCAGTGTAGAAGGCTTCCACCTTCTTGGTTATATTTATTCCTAACTATTTTATTCCTTTTAATGCTGTCTTACTTTCCTTTTCAGATTGTTTATTGTTAGTTCACAGAAACATAACTTAGTTTTGTGAGTTGATTTGTATCCTGCAACTTTGTTGAATTAGTTTATTAGTTCTAACAGTTATGTGTGTGTGTTGTCTGCAGGGTTTTTTACATCTAAGATCATGTATTTTGTGAGCAGAGATAATTCTACTTCTTCCTTTCCAACTCACATTCCTTTCTTTTCTTGCCCAATTCTTTTGGCTATGACTTCCACTACTATTTTGTATAGATGCAACAAAAATCAGGCACCTTTTCATGCTCCTAATCTCAGAGAAAAAGTTTTTAGGCTCTTACCATTGAGTCTGATGTTGGCTGTGGGCTTTTCATACATGATTTTTATTATGTTGAGGTACTTTACTTTTGTTCCTAGTTTGCCAAGTGTTTTTATCTGAAAGAGTACAGAATTTTGTCAAATGCTTTTTCTGCATCAATTGAGATAACCATGTATTTCCCCTTCATTCTGTTAATGTAGTTTATTACATTGACTGATTTTTCCATGTTGAACCACCCTTGCATTCAAGGAATAGATCCCACTTAGTCATGATGTAAAATCCTCTTAATGTGCTGTTGAATTCTGTTTGCTAGTATTTTGTTCAGGATTTTTGAATCACTATTCATACGGACATTGGTCTTTAGCTTTCTTTTCATGTACTGTTGACTCTTGAACAAAATGGGTTTAACTATGTGGGTTCATGTCTACTAGGATTTTTTTCAATATGTATGTACTACAATACTACACCATCTGAGGTTGTTTGAAACTGTGGATGCAGAACCATGGATATGTAGAGCTGATTTTAAAGTTATATGCAGGTTTTTGGCTGCAAAAGGGGTTGGTTCCCCTAACCCCTGCATTGTTCAAGGGTGAACACTAGTATCTTTTTCTGACCTTGGTATCAGGATAATGTTGCCTCACAGAATGAGTTAGGAAGTATTCCTTCCTCCTCAATTTTTGCAAAGAGTTTGAGGAGGACTGATACTTAATTCTTCTTTAAACATTTGGTGGAATTCACAAGTGAAGCCATCTGGTCCTGGGATTTTCTTTGTTGGGAGGTTTCTTAAAAATTACTCATTCAATCTTCTTACTAGTTATAGGTCTGTTAAGATTTTTTAATTTCTTTGTGATTCAGTCTTGGTAGGTTGTATATTTCTAGGAATTTGTTCACTGTATCTAAGTTACCTAATTTGTTGGCATAGAGTTGCTCATAGTACTCTTTCCTAATACCTTTGTTTCTGTGAAGTTGGTAGTATTGTCCCTTCTTTTCTGATTTTGTGTGTCTGGCTTATTTGCTCAAAATTACATTTGTGAGATTTGATTTTATGTTTTTAGTATGTATCTTGAAAAGTCAGTCTATGACAGGTAGTCTCAGACAATACCTTGAGAAACCTCAGCCTTGATACTAAGTAGAGTCACGGTACAAGTCCTCCAGAAGTCTCTGGAAATTCTATTGGTAAACTCAGGGAAAAGTAGCCAGGATATAACTAAATCATTATACCTCTCAGCATTTTGGACCTTAATTTCAATCTCCAAAATGATAATAATAGTATCTCCCTGTCTACTTTATAATGATTCAATTTCATTTATCATGCTTCAGGACTTAGACTCAATATTTAAGTGAGAAAGATGAATGCATCAGGGTCACTGTGCTCATGGGTGAGAAGACCTACAGAAAACTAGGTGTTGTAATTATAATCTGAAGTCTATTTCACATCTATACCATTAATACTAAACTATTACATTTTTACATAATATTTGCATATAATATTCTTTGGTATCCAGGTCTCATATAATTCCTCTGAAAGACACAAACATTCAAGATAAGGAAAGAAAAACTCAAGAGATGTTAGGCTACTTTGAAAAGGTCATACAGCTATGTTATCTAAACAGTGGATTATCAAACCACTATGAGTCCCCACAGGGGGAGCAATTAAGTTCTGTTGAGGCAAAGGATAGAAGAACATTTACCTATAGAAAAGATAATGTGTAGGCCTAACTATAGGCTAAGTCAGACTTCTCCAAACAGACAAGGGACATACATGAAGGGGCGGTATTGTGAAAAGATAGAGGAACTAAAGGATGTATGGAATTTGATAGACGGTGAATAGTTCAACATGATGAGAGTTTATTGCTGGAAATGATAGGAGATAAAGGATCAATAGGATAGAATGAAATTGGAGAGGACTTTGAACTGCCATTTGACAGAGTCTATCTCACAGGCTACTGTGGAAACTCCTAACCTTCAAGTATGAAGTCAAATAGTACTCCATTATATGAATACATCACATTTGTGGTTACTCATTCACCTGTTAGTGGATATTTAGGTTTTCTACTTTGGAACTATTATGCATAGTGTGCTAATAGCAATCGTGTCACTGTTAACTTTTTAAGTTCAATAACTTAATAACTTTTTAAGTGCAAATAGGAGATTAAATGAAAAATTACTTCATAAATTGTATAATTCTTGAATTAAATAATGATTATTCTATCTATGACTGGAGAGAGAATAGTAGCTGGGAGACCCTGCTCTGTATAGGACATGGGGGCAAGGTCTCCTTCTGCCACACATAGCATTTTGTATAAAATTCTCTGCCAACTAGTTTTATGGCACTAGGCCTCCAATAACTGGTCTCAGGGGCACCATGAAATGGTCTCTGTAAATACCAAAGGCGAAATGTCTTCCTTTGCCACATTGAGGAAGCACCACAAAAGGACTTCTTCCCTTTAGGGGATTACAAGGGGCCATCTGGCCTCAGACAGATTTAAATCCATTCATATAAGCTTCTCTCTGAGGAAACTACATGGGCTTTGTTTTTATAATATTGCAAAATTAACTTGACAGCATCCATTGCCATATAAAATGTGCCTCCTTATGCCCATCTGAAGTGTTTTTTGCTGAAGTTTAAATCCAATTCTTCTCATTTATTTTCTGTGAAGATAGAGAGCATTTGGCTAACAGTTTCTCATAAGCCATCATGGAATAAAAGACTGTTATTAGATTAACAGGCCTTTTCTTCTCTGGACTATTTAATCCCCTACGGCTATTTATTAGACCATTAATAGGAACTTTGGTTGCTGTCTGGGCGAACTCTACTGTCCAGATCTGGAGAAAAAGAGTAGGGGAAGAGGCCACATTCAATGGAAAATTTAACCTCAGTTTGAGGGGGGAAGAGTTATTGAACTTAAAAAGTCAATAGTGATACTCAGATGCTATTAGCAACACTATTCATGATAGTTCCAAAGTAGCAACAACCTAAATATCCATTAACAGGTGAATGAATAAACAAAAATATGATACATTTATATAATAGAGAACTATTTGTCAATAAAAAGGGATGAAATTACTGATACATGCAACAACACAGATGGACCTCAAAAACTGCCAGACACGAGGCTGTATATCGTAGGATTCCATTCATTGAAATGTCCAAAGAGGCAAATCTATACAGACAGAAAATCTCTAGTCTTGATTCTAGACCAAGTCTAGAATAACACACAGGGACTTACAACTCTACAGTGGTTGCCTAGGGACGCGAGGTAAGTAGGTGACAGGAATGAACAGTTAAGGACACAAGGAGTAATAATAGAAAAACTCTAAAACTGATTTATGGTAAACAGTAAAAAAATCATAGAACTGTATGCTTAAAATAGCTGAATGTAAAATATGCCTCAAGAAAGTTATTTTTATACATCAGTGTCTCTTTTACTGTCTCGTATACAGGGTTATTGTTACCATCTTTCTAAATTCCATATAGAACAGTCTTTTGGACTCTGTGGGAGAGGGACAGGGTGGGATGATTTGGAAGAATGACATTGAAATATGTATAATATCATATATGAAATGAGTTGCCAGTCCAGGTTCGATGCATGATACTGGATGCTTGGGTCTGGTGCACTGGGACGACCCAGAGGGATGGTATGGAGAGGGAGTGGGGAGGAGGGTTCAGGATGGGTAACACATGTATACCTGTGGCAGATTCATTTCGATATATGGCAAAACAAATACAATATTGTAAAGTAAAAAATAAAATAAAAAAAAAAGAAAGTTATTTTTTAAAAAGTCCAGAGACAGTCTGTAGTAAAAAGAATACTGAACTAGGACTTCTGTCCCAGTCCTGTGATTAACTAGCTGTGTAGTCTTGAGCATGCAACTTCCTCTCTTGAGCTGGAAGCTTTCTGCAAAATGAGGAAGATGGGCAATTTCACACTAACCATCCTTTCAGCTCTAGAATTCTGAGTCTAGATCTTCATGTGCTATGAAGTAGCAGTTTCATTCTTGCATTCTGTTTCCTTCTTGTGCCTGAGTATTTTTATGCACATCATCTTTTTCTTGGGTCTGATTCTGTAACTTTTAAAGACATCCTTACTCTTATTTTTGCTTTGTCTTGTTTTCAAAAGTATTTCGACAACCTATCAAGTATATTGCTCCTCCAGACAGAATTCCAAGGTGGGGGGACTGCAGTGGGTAAAACACAGAAGGACACATGGCTCCCACTTCCAGTGAAGCCTCTCTGTCAAGTGGGGCTTTCACCTCACTGCAACATGATCTGAACCAGACCTTTCTAATTTATTTATGAGCAAGTCATGTTGTATGAAATCAAAAGCCTTTCTAGAGTCCATATAGATAATATATATTTCTTCTTTATCATCTTGGACTGTCACTCTGTCATAGGAGGAAATTAAATTGGTCTGACACAATTTGCTCTTTACAAAGTCCTATTCTTTACCTCCTTACACTCTTTGAGGAGGCCAGCAACTGCTCACTTGCTCCAATAAAAAAGTTAAGCTTTAATCAATGCCCTCTCCTTCCTGTTTCCTCTAAGTGTCTACTCGGTAGATTCACATTGTGAAGCCAAAAGAAAGCACATAATTCTCATGCTTGAAAGGATATTTCTAAATAAAACAGATAACTAATGAGAACCTACTATATAGCACAGGGAACTCTACTGGGTGCTCTGTGGTGACTTAAGTGGGAAGGAAATCCTTAAAAGAGGGGATATATGAACACTGATTCACTTTGCTGTACAGCAGAAACTAACACAACATTGTAAAGCAACTGTGTGTGTGTATGTGTAGTTCAGTTGTATTCAACTCTTTACGACCCCATGGACTACAGCCTGCCAGGTTCCTCTGCCCATGGGATTTTCAAGGCAAGAATACTGGAGTGGGTTGCCATTTCCTCCCCTCCAAGCAACAATAATCCAATAAAAATTCTTGTACCAAAAAAAAGAAAAAAAAAAGGATATTTAGAACATTCAGGGAGGGAAAATATTGGGTTAGTGAAATGTTACAAAAAACTCAAATGAATGTTTTGGCCCATCCAATATCATGATGGACTACACAGGCGGACTGAGTTAACCTGAGAACTGAAGAGGGAAATGGTTGGTCATATAGGACCGTCCAACTTTCAGGATGACTTGTACAACTGGATAGAAATGTTCATCTAGTCCACTCAGAAAGTCATATCCTTCTTCTGTTAATTGTATCATATGAGCTTTAGAGTATATTTCATATAACAAATTCTATTAATTGAGATTGGAATGAAGATGAGTTCTTTTCACGAGAGTTATGAAATACTAAAGTACATATCAAACCTGAACTGGAAGTTTAAAGGGTAGAAGAAAGGGGAGCTAGGGGAGGGATAAATTAGGAGTTTGGGATTAACAGATACCTACTACTGTATGTAAGACAGATAAACAACAAAGTACTACTATATAGCACAGAGAACTATATTTAGTATCTTATAATAACTTATAATGGAAAAGAATCTGAAAAAGAATATATAAATATAGCTGAATCACTTTGCTGTACACCAGAAACTAACACAACATTATAAGTCAACTAATACTTTAATTAAAAATTAAAGGATAGAATACTTCACTCTTTGTTGCAATTATTCATGTCTGGCATTGTGTAAGAAAGCAGACATGGACAGTACATAAATAAATGAGCATGGTTGTGTCCCAATAAAGCTTTATTTATAAAACAAGCATCAGAATGGATCTTATCCACCAAGTGTAGTTTACTGACTGTTACTTTCTATATTTTCTAAACAGATGAAAATAAAATATGCTGGTAAATTTTAAGGACTGGATTGAAGGACTGCAGTCAGGGTTCATGGTGACCACTGTTTCACATCTGATTTAAAAGAGGTCACTCTGAATCTTTATTCTCGCCATATCTGTCTACTTCTTATTGACATCCTCCCCATTTGTAATTAGTGGTATATCATTCATCTACAAAGATGACAGAAACTAATCACTCAGCTATAGTCTGCCACAAGTTCAGTCTTTTTACCAAAACCACTATGCACACGAGAGACCACAGGCTAAGAAAATTTAGATATTTCCATTTTATAAAAAAATGTGAAAAGTATCATGATTTTTCCCATTTCTGCCTTCTAACCAGTACTTAATTCTTCTGGTTTTACTAGGTACTTTGTTTAAATATTAGACAGGAAAGATGTGTGTGTACTTTAGCACTTTGACAATCCAGCACTTTTGACTATTACAAATTTTCTGGAGATCTTTTAGGACTTTTTCTCATTGTGTGGAATGAATGTGTTTCTTTATCCCAAGTTCTTCCTGTATGCCCTGTTCTTGATATTAGTGCAACTGTTAAATCATGAGCCAACAATAATAAGCATCCTTTCTTGCCCTTCCCTGTAGGGTGCTGGGGAGAGAAGGTAGGGTGCTATATTATACAGATTTCCATGCTTAGAGTTAGGAAAGGGTACTTAAAAGGCTTAAGTGACTGGAAAGAAACAGAAAAAAATCTTTCTAAGTGGGGTGAATTAACTATTTTATTCAGTTGTGCAAGTTGTGCTCAAAGTTTAGGACCAAATGTCCCACAGAGTCAAAACCATTTACTATCTAGCTCTTTGCTGAAAAAGTCTGCTAACCGTTGAAATACAGGTTTGCCAGCAGTGAACACGAGAGATGTGGGTTCGATCCCCAGATTGGGAAGATCCCCTGGAGTAGAAAATGACAACCTGCTCCAGAATTCTTGCCTGGAAAAATTTCAAGGACAGTGGAGCCTAGAGGGCTACAGTTCATGCAGTTGCAAAGAATGGGACATGACTGAGCACACATATACATATGCATGGTGATGTGTGCCAGGTGGAGCATTACACTGAATGTATCATGAGATGTACGAGACGTGACTTGTTCCTAGTAAGAGGTGGATAACATGGTATATTGTCAAACTAGCAACAGAGACAACATGTGTCCTAAAACATTTGAGAACTTTGTCTCATGGGTATATAAAATACTGCTGGCAGGGCAGCACAGGTTCAGCTCAAGGATACAGCACTGAAGAATGAATGAAATAAAGTGATGCTGTGTGGACACTACTATAACTGTAAAAATGACTGTGTTATAATCATTTCTGACTTAGCCAGTATTGTTTCTCAGTCGCTTAGTCCATTTAAATCCCTTTGAGAGTGCTGGCAAAAAATCTAGTCTTGAAAACTGAATTATGAATATAAAAAATATTGAGACTAAATCAAATCCCTTATGATTATACAGTGGGAGTGAGAAATAGATTTAAGGGCCTAGATCTGATAGATAGAGTGCCTGATGAACTATGGAATGAGGTTCGTGACATTGTACAGGAGACAGGGATCAAGACCATCCACAAGAAAAATGCAAAAAAGCAAAATGGCTGTCTGGGGAGGCCTTACAAATAGCTGTGAAAAGAAGAGAAGCGAAAAGCAAAGGAGAAAAGGAAAGATATAAACATCTGAATGCAGAGTTCCAAAGAATAGGAAGGAGAGATAAGAAAGCCTTCTTCAGCAATCAATGCAAAGAAATAGAGGAAAACAACAGAATGGGAAAGACTAGGGATCTCTTCAAGAAAATTAGAGATACCAAAGGAACATTTCATGCAAAGATGGGCTCGATAAAGGACAGAAACAGTATGGACCTAACAGAAGCAGAAGATATTAAGAAGAGGTGGCAAGAATACACAGAACTGTACAAAAAAGATCTTCACGACCAAGATAATCATGAGGGTGTAATCACTGACCTAGAGCCAGACATCCTGGAATGTGAAGTCAAGTGGGCCCTAGAAAGCATCACTACAAACAAAGCTAATGGAGGTGATGGAATTCCAGTGGAGCTATTCCAAATCCTGAAAGATGATGCTGTGAAAGTGCTGCACTCAATATGCCAGCAAATTTGGAAAACTCAGTAGTGGCTGCAGGACTGGAAAAGGTCAGTTTTCATTCCAATCCCAAAGAAAGGCAATGCCAAAGAATGCTCAAACTACCACACAATTGCACTCATCTCACACGCTAGTAAAGTAATGCTCAAAATTCTCCAAGCCAGGCTTCAGCAATATGTGAACCGTGAACTTCCTGATGTTCAAGCTGGTTTTAGAAAAGGCAGAGGAACCAGAGATCAAATTGCCAACATCCACTGGATCATGGAAAAAGCAAGAGTTCCAGAAAAGCATCTATTTCTGCTTTATTGACTATGCCAAAGCCTTTGACTGTGTGGATCACAATAAACTGGAAAAATTCTGAAAGAGATGGGAATACCAGACCACCTGACCTGCCTCTTGAGAAACCTATATGCAGGTCAGGAAGCAACAGTTAGAACTGGACATGGAACAACAGACTGGTTCCAAATTGGAAAATGAGTACGTCAAGGCTGTATGTTGTCAGCCTGCTTATTTAACTTATATGCAGAGTACATCATGAGAAACGCTGGACTGGAAGAAACACAAGCTGGAATCAAGATTGCCGGGAGAAATATCAATAACCTCAGATATGCAGATGACACCACCCTTATGGCAGAAAGTGAAGAGGAACTAAAAAGCCTCTTGATGAAAGTGAAAGTGGAGGGTGAAAAAGTTGGCTTAAAGCTCAACATTCAGAAAACGAAGATCATGGCATCTGGTCCCATCACTTCATGGGAAATAGATGGGGAAACAGTGGAAACAGTGTCAGACTTTATTTTTCTGGGCTCCAAAATCACTACAGATGGTGGCTGCAGCCATGAAATTAAAAGATGCCTACTCCTTGGAAGGAAAGTTATGACCAACCTAGATAGCATATTCAAAAGCAGAGACAATACTTTGCCAACAATGGTCTGTCTAGTCAAGGCTATGTTTTTCCTGTGGTCATGTATGGATGTGAGAGCCGGACTGTGAAGAAGGCTGAGCGCCAAAGAATTGATGCTTTTAAACTGTGGTGTTGGAGAAGACTCTTGAGAGTCCCTTGGACTGCAAGGAGATCCAACCAGTCCATTCTGAAGGAGATCAGCCCTGGGATTTCTTTGGAAGGAATGATGCTAAAGCTGAAACTCCAGTACTTTGGCCACCTCATGCGAAGAGTTGACTCATTGGAGAAGACTGATGCTGGGAGGGATTGGGGGCAGGAGGAGAAGGGGACGACAGAGGATGAGATGGCTGGATGGCATCACTGACTCGATGGACGTGGGTCTGGGTGAACCCCGGGAGTTGGTGATGGACAGGGAAGCCTGGTGTGCTGTGATTCATGGGGTCGGGAAGAGTCAGACACGACTGAGTGACTGAACTGAACTGAACTGAACTGAACTGAACTGAGAAGCCACTATTTATTGTCTCAGGTCTCACCTCTGAACTTTTTGACTAATCCAAATCACCCTCTGATCTAGAGTTCAGTGTACATTCAGGAAAATAAAGAGGGTGAATGAAACCTAATGAGCAAAAGGGTATTTTTCCTTTTTTGTCAAAGAGATGAGACTTCTCATAAGGAAATGATCCCAAACTACTGAACCATGCCATGCTTTGGATCATGAAGGCCAAATTTCTGTTGAACCTTTAAATTATCTGCCATCACATATCTGACAATCTAAAAGAATGTGTGAGACTATCAGAAGGAACTGAATAGACAGAATTTTTTTTTTTTTTTTTCAGGAACCAGACTGAGATGAAAACCGTTAAGAAGTTTTTTGTAGACTAGCCAGGAATGTATGTGGGAAAAAAAGAGTAAGGGAATGTGGAGAGATACTTAGGCTTCTATACTTCCCCCAAATACCAACCACAACTGCACGAGACTTGGGGAGAGACTGAGAGAAGTAAAGAAAAAAGGCGAAAAGGAGGATAAATTGGGAAAGGCACATGGGAGGAGTTCTCTGCCCTGCAAAAATTTATAGCTACTGAAAGAACAAGAGGAACACCCCACCCTCTCTCTTTCCCACCCTTCTTCCTCCCCCACCCCTCATAAACACTGAGTTTAGCAAGATAAGCTACTCAGACAGAAACAAACTATGACATTACTGAACTTCTTTGTCTTTCCTGTGGAACACACACATACACACACACACACACATTCCCCAGCTAAATCTCTCAAAGAGAGCCTGGAAACGGGGATGTGCACAGGGTGTGGCAATGACTGCATAGTTCAGCTTCTCAAAACAAAGCAGATCTTCACAGGCTCAGACATGCAGGTATATGAAAAACAAAAAAGGAAAGAGAAAGAAGAGACAGAGAGAAAAGAAAGGAAAGGAAGAAGGAAAGAAAGGTCAAATGCATTCTTTGTTAATTCTCCAGATATCTTCTCTACCTTCCAGGGTGCTGGAGATCAAAAGTGTTTTAAAGACCAACTCATGGTCTATATCTAAAGCCAAGTCTACACACTACACAAAGAAATGAAGAAAACTCACAGAAATAATTGGTATGTGATGAAGGAATGCATGCAAAATTGTGATTGATCACACTGGCCACAAAGGCTCACCAGTCTCCAAACTGCTTGGAGTCAGTTGTATTCTCTAGCTCAGAGTGAGTCACACTGGCTTACTAGGGCTTATTGTAATCCTTGCTTTACACTCCCTTCCCTACTTCTAAATCTTCCCGGACATCCCAGTGCTATAGAAACAATGAGGCTACTGGCATGTATCATTAGTCATCAAAAGACAGAACTGGTGTCAACACACATCCTCTTACTGCTGTTATGACATTTCAACACCTGAAAGGCGCGGCAACCTCAATAGAGATTATTTTTAATCTTGATTAAAAATCTTGACAAGCATAACGTCTGTTGTGCTCTGAACTTCCTTGGTCCCTGTTTCATGTCACTTTCCATTTCCACACTTTTTGTCCTTATTTGTATGTCCCTGCCATATTCCTTCCTGTCACCAAGTTCATATTTCTAAAAATTTTAAGATTGCTTTTATTGTTCCCAGAGCCATACCAAAAGATGCTATATAAATCTCATAGAAACACAAGTAATGGTACAACTGAAAAGAGCCTTTCTTCTCCCAATTTGCACAGTTACATCTAGTAATTTATCTCTCCTTTCCCTTAAATCTTCATTACACTTTTTAGCAGCACCATTGCAGTGATACATGACCTTTTCTTGGACAAGGAAAGATTATTTGTATGCTGCAGCAAGCCCGGAAGGGCGGTTTGCACAGTCCATACAGAAGAAGGTTGCTTATCTGCCTCATGTTAAAGAATAGTTCATCTAAGAGATCACAGAGTAAGTCATTAGGAACATTAATGAGCTCTGGGTAAGAAGGAAAAAAAAAAGCAAGTTCTGTCCTGGTTTCTGTCATCAAGCTATAATTTCTTTGCAAAGTATCTTTTCCCAGTGGTAGACAGAGAACTGGGACTTCTGGTGCCAGCCAGGAAGGAATGATCCCAGGGCAGCCTATCTCTCCTTCTCACTACAATCACAGACTCTCATTGAAATTCAAAAATCACTACTCTGGGATTTCCCTGGCAGTCCAGTGATTAAGACTGCACACCTCCAATGCAGGGGGCATGGGTTCAATCCCTGGTCGGGGAATCTAAATGTCCCACATGCCTTGTAGCCAAAATAATAATAATAATGTAAAAAAAATTTTTTTTAAGACTTTCCTTTCCCCTACAGAAGGAGGGGGTGGGGCGGGGGAGGGGGGAAGCAAGCACTATCTCTGGATAAAATACATCAGCAGGAGGCAGTTGAAAAACAACTAGTTAAACAGTGCAATCATGGAGGCCTGAAGGCAAAATATGAAATTATTAAATTGTTGAAAGGGAAGAACTCTATACAGAATTCTATATATGTACAACCAAAACATCCTTCAGGAATGAATGCAAAATAAAAAGATCACAACCCCAAGTATTTACCCAATCCTAAGTGTCTGCCCAAGTGAAAGGAAAATCTGATGCTGCTAAGTCACTTCAGTTGTGTCCGACTCTGTGTGACCCCATAGACGGCAGCCCACCAGGCTCACCCGTCCCTGGGATTCTCCAGGCAAGAACACTGGAGTGGGTTGCCACTTCCTTCTCCAATGTATGAAAGTGAAAAGTGAAAGTGAAGTCCCTCAAGTCGTGTCTAACCCTCAGCGACCCCATGGACTGCAGCCTTCCAGGCTCCTCCACCCATGGGATTTTCCAGGCAGAAGTACTGGAGTGGGGTGCCATTGCCTTTCACCCAAAAACCTATATGTGAACACTTTGAACAATTATATTCATAATAGCCCCAAGCTGGAAACCAAATGTTCCTCAATTGGGGAATGGATACACCAAGTGTGGTACACAATAGAAATACCACTCAGCAATAAAAGGAGACAAATTACTGATACAGGCAACAATATGGCTGGATCTCAGATGAATTATGCTGAATGAGAGAAGCCAGACCCAAAAGGATATACTAAATGATTCTATTTGTATGTCATCTGGAAAAGGTAAATCTAAAGGGATGGAGTGACTGCCAGCAGTTAAAAGTGAGGGAAGGGCCTGACTACAAAAGCATACCTACAGGGAATTTTTCCCCCAGTTATTGTGTATCTTGAATGTGGTGGTAGTTACACGCTTCTATGCATTTGTTAGAATTCACAAAACTATAATCGTAAAGTGAGTTTTACTGTAAGTTTTACGTATTAAAAGAACAAATTGAAAGAGAGAGAACTTGAAGTCTTGATGCATTTTTCCTAAGGAACCTTTTGACAATTCAGTTATCTAACTCCATGTACATACATATTCATAAGCAGAAAACCGAATCCCCACTATAAGGACAAACAGTCAAGCTTTAATTAAAAACTTTGTTAAAAATAAACTAAAATCTATCTGGTCTTCAGATGTTTTGGGGAAAGTCCAGAAACCTTCAGAATAGAATACTGCCACCAATGTCATCAATGTATGATTTTGACATAAATTTTAAAATTCTTGCTAATTATATAAACCTTTCCAATTCTATACACAAATATGGTTATATGGTGACAATATTTATTTCTGACCTGGTGTTTAAAAGAAACAGAAACCACAGTTGTTTGGGGGGTAGGATGAGAAGGAGGCTCAAGAAGGAGGGGATATATGAATATATATAGCTGATTCACCACAAACTAACACAACATTTGTAAAGCAACTATATTTCAATAATAAAATAAAAATAAAAAATAGACACTCATAATTGTTGCCATACACATATTCACAATTATTATTCTATTACTATTATTATTACTACTAGTGCTACTACTACTACTGTTAAGGGGAAAAAATCAAAATCATGCAATTCAACTATGGGTTCAGTCTTGTTCAATAGTGACCTAGCAAGTTTTTCTAATGCCTGCCATACTGATTTACATTCTGCGGGGACTCGTGAAATAAAAATGTTAAAGATTAAACTTTAACCTACCCTGTCAAAGAGTGCAAAAAGTTGTCTCAAGACATCTGAAACAGGCAACTTCAAATACTCTGCAAATTCTTCAATTCCAATTCTCCCTCCTTTTGAGGAACTTGCAATAGCGGCATACTCATCCAAATGCTTTCGAATCCCATCCCAATCCAATCTAAACAAAGAGTTATGAAGACACGTTATTAGCCCTTCACAACCCACATGGACATTCTGTGAGCGCTATTTTATTCATCTGTCTGTGTTTGAAGTGTTACTATCTGAAAAGGAGAATAAAATGAATATTTTAGAGCACATATTGGACATGATTACAGACTTCTAATTTTTTTAAGAGTATTAGCATAACTGTAATTATCCCAAGTATCTGAGAGAAAGAAAAGTAACTGGAAGGATGAGCAATATGGTAGGATAATAAATGATTCCTGAGAAGAAAACAAGGACTCACATTTTAATCTAAATATTACTTAGTAAGTCAACAATACTTACTGAGTTGTTTTTAAAAAAGATATAATTCTCGCTTTCAAGGTGTTTTCCAGCTGATAATGGACTCACATTTCACAAAATGTTGTGATGGGGGATTCATTAGACTATGCACACTTCCTCCAATGTTAGTTATAAAAAACTTTAAAACCCTGGAAAATATACTGTGGCTTATATCACATCCTGTAGAATTAAACAGGTGACTTAACATATACTTCTACATCTAAGTTCATTGACTATCTAAATTTTTCAAATCTATAGGAATATTGTAAAAATATAATATCAAAACATTGTTATGTAGAAGATATAAATAGTATTTCCTACATCAATTATCAAAAAATATTATTTTAAAATCTTATTTATTTATTTATTTGTGGCTGCACTGGGTCTTTGTTGCTGCACTCAGGCTTTCTCTAGTTGTGGTGAGGGCGGATGTTATTCTTCATTGCAGTGCCTGGGCTTCTCAAGTGGCGTCTCCTGTTGCAGAGCATGAGCTCTAAGGCACATGGGCTTCTGTAGTTGTGGCTCATGGGCTCCAGAGCTCAGGCTCAGTAGTTAGTTATTGCCCGTGGGCTAAGTTGCTCCTTGTCATGTGGGATCTTCCCAGACCAGGGATCAAACCTGTGTCCCCTGCACTGGCAGGCAGATTCTTAATCTAGACCACCACAGAAGCTCCCAAAATATTTTTTTTTTATTTTTGAACTCTAATACAGTAACTGGTTCTGCAGCTCCCTCCAAGAGAGGATGCCAAGGTCTACTGAAGTAATAAATTCTGCAGATCACTGATGCAGCTGAAAACAATGAACTGTAATCAGAGAGGGATGAGGAAGCTACACCTTCATACCATGAACTACAAAGGGAATGTTCTAAACAGTTTTAAACAAGATCATAAAATCACAAAGGAGTATTTTGCCTTTTAAAAAAAAAAAAAAATTATGTGCCCAGAAGGAGAAGGTTGATCTAGGGAAGTATTTAAAATGTAATGATGATCAGAGTTGCTACTCTACAAGTCAATTCCTATTTCACATGAGAAGTTCTGACCACCTCATGCCAGTACCATATAACTGTGCCATCCTTCTCTTTTTTTATATGGACCATTTTTAAAGTTTTCATTGAATTTTTAGAATATTGCTTCTGTTTTATGTTTTGATTTTTTGGTTGTGAGGCATGTGGGATCTTCACACCCCAACCAGGGGTGCACTCCAACCCCTGCATTGGAAGGCAAAGTCTTCACCACCAGACAGCCAGGGAAGTCCCTATGCCATACTTCTCATAAGAAGGTGGCAGGACTGACTAATTACTCTGAGCCGTTTCTGAGCAGAGAGACAGATTTGTGCTGACCCATGTTTACTATCTCTTGTTCTCCCTCTACTAACGAACATTTCTAAAGTAGCATTTCTTTAAAATACAAAACTCTATAAACTAAATGGCTTTCCTAATAAACACCATGTAGGTTCTAGAGTTGGGCATTAATGAAACCAGAGAAAATAAACATACAGGATTTCAGATCTCTTTCGGACACCTTTAGGAAAGTGTGGTGATTTTAAAATACACTTACTTCAATTTCCGGCTAATTTTGGTAAATTCCACCAACCCAGCTTCCATAGGCAGTGTCAACTGGCCGGCTGAAATCATCAATCTGCAGTCTTCGTAGGTGTGATCCGTTACTGGAATTTTCAGAGCTCTATAAAGTATTAAAAAGCAAACAAATTCAACTTTTTTAAAAAGGTGATGATTTTTCAGTAAGCTTGAATTGGTCAACAAACAGTAAATGGAAAAGTATTTAACTACCTTTTGAACCAGTGGCTTTGGCTTGTTATTGCCAAAGACACATATTTCTTTACTTCACAGATTTACTGTGGCCCAAGTCAATCTCCTCATGTCTGTGTGCTCGGCCAGTTCACCATTTTTGTGTTTTGACCACAATGATAATAGTAGTTGACTTCAGTCCATGGAAAGTAATGAGAAAACTTAAGTTCAAGACTCTATGGAGTCTTTTACCAGCTGTGGAACTTTTGGCACTTAACCTAAGCCTCACTGTTCTCATCTGTGTGTAGGAATAGTCACTTCCTCCACAGGGTTACTGTGGGCTTCCTTAGTGGCTCAGTGGTAAAGAATCCGCCTACAATGCAGGAGATGGCTGGAGCCACAGGTTTGATCACTGGATCAAGAAGATCCCCTGGAGAAGGAAATGGCAACCCGCCATTTCCTTAAATAACCCTGGTTATTTTAAGGACCAACTAAGAATCCTTATGGACATGCTATTTAAACAGATAAACGACATCTAGATATTATAAGTGAATAGTTTATACAGATCACTAGTCATCTGCATTTTTTCATCTTTTAAATTTGAAGATTGTCTTCTTGCTACCCAGCAATCTTCAAAAAATATTCAACAGAACTGATAATAAGATCATATTTCTTACAAACCTAAACACCCTCCACCCTCAAAGAGGTGCACAACTCCAACTACCTCCCTCCTGCTCAGAGATCTACTAATAGGGTACCAGACTTGGCAAAAATACATATTAACAAGAACTTGAAAAGACACTTGAATGACAAGAAGAACACCTGTGCAGTACATAAATTTCCTACAGATCTCTCTTGGCTAAAGTTTTATTCACACCTTTTCAGTGACAATCATAACATTATGTCATCAGCTGTTATTTGATTTTGCTGAATCATGGCTAAGAACATTAAATTTTCAATGAATGCAATATGAATAAACATTTTTTTCTTACCTGCAACTAAGCTGTTTTGATTAATAACTATTTGGTGTAAAAAATATGAAGAATTAAAAAACACTTCAGGAATTATAACAGTGAACACAACAAAACAGTCAAGAACTTGGGCTTTTGTAACATGAAGTATGGCTCTGAATCCCAGTCAAGAGACTCTCATTTCCCTGGTGGCTCAGTGGTAAAGAACCTGCCTGCCAATGCAGGAGACCCAAGTTCAAGCCCTGGGTAGGGAAGTTCCCCTGGAGAAGGAAATGGCAACCCACTCCAGTATTCTTGCCTGGAAAATCCCATGGACAGAGGAGCCTGGCGGGCTACAGTCCATGGGGTCGCAGAAGAGTTGAACCTGACTTAGTGACAGAGCATGCATGCCAGAGACTCTCACTATCCACCATGGTCTTGAACAAAACACTTTACCCTCAGAGCCTCTGTTCCTCACCTGTCTCAGAGCTGCTGTGAAGATTATGTTAGATAACGCAAGTAAATGGTCTAGCACAGCGCTTGCTAAATATTTATTGGTGGTCGACCACCATGACTTACTTTGACTTGGCTCTTTACCATTTCAAATGCATTCAACAAATACTTTCCTACTTGACTCTCATAATAACCAAAATCATGAGAAAGGCCAAGCAAGGATTAGAACTCCCACTTTTACACATGAGGAAAGGAGCCTTGGAGGGAACTTGTCCAAGCTTGTGCAACTAACTGAGGTCTTTCTTGCCTTTTTTTTTTTTTTTTTGGTCACCCTATGCAGCATATGGGATCTTAGTTCCCCAAACAGGAATCAAACCCACACCACCTGTGCTGGAAGCATGCTGTCCTAACTACTGGACCACCAGGGAAATCTGCTTCCTTATTCTTTATCCAAGGCCCTTCTACCTCCACGCCTCCAAATCCAGGAAAAGGATGCTTAAACAAATCCTTCCTCTGTTTTTAGGCACACACAAAAAAATGTTTTTAGACATTTCAGGAAGCCAAAATATCTCATATAAATTATGTCATTTCCTTATACTTATCTTCCTTCCTAACTTTTGGACATAAGCTACTATGAAAACACAAGGGAAGAAAACAATATCAAAGCAAATTTTGTAGCTGCTCAAGAAATTAGGTAAATCAACTACATGCTGGGACAGAGATAACTGTCCAACTAAAAAAAAAAAACCTTTTTTAGCCAAAGACTTAGACATTTATTTTTTTGAAAATAAAGTTAGTTTCCTGTGAAGTATTAATATATATAATATATATAAACAGATATAATGTATATAATCTTGTTTATAATGCCAAATTCAGCTATGAAGCTAAATTCAGAGTTCTCATTGCATTTTCACTAAGAGAATAAATATAGCTGGTTTATTAGCTCCAAACCCACTGCTGGACATGACTGAGGGAGGTGGTGCTGGGAAAGCATGTACATACCTGGAGGGCTCTGAGACTGCCTGGGTG
This sequence comes from Tragelaphus eurycerus, assembly GCA_935064755.1. Taxonomy (NCBI): domain Eukaryota; kingdom Metazoa; phylum Chordata; class Mammalia; order Artiodactyla; family Bovidae; genus Tragelaphus; species Tragelaphus eurycerus. The sequence continues at coordinate 13,456,874 of CAKXYN010000057.1, forward strand.
GTGGGGACAGTATTGGGTTGGCCAAAAAGTTCATTAGGGTTTTTGAGAAAAAAATGAACTCAATATAACACTCTTTCATTATAGGAGGAGAGGTAATTTATATAATCAGAAGAGCAATCAGTTAAAACTCCTTTATGTGCAGGAAAACACTTGGCTTATGTTTTCCAGTTTCTAAATCCTAAATTATAGCCATCCCCTTAGTGAGGGTGACTTTTCCCCTTTTTTAGGCAGCTAGTGCATTCCTTGCAGACTTTTTCCTTTTCAGTGCTGTAATCATTTATGCCTTTGAAACACCCGGCCTCAGCAGCTACATGGAGGCTGAGAGGATAGAAGGTGGGTCATGGCACAAACTGCTCAGACCATCCTTTGCCTGATGGTGACAGGCCAGGTTGGGGGAATCCATCCTTTGGAAGTCACTGGCTGGTTTCTTCTGGGTCATGTACCCTTCCTGCTCCCGTTCTGGCAGAGGCACGTTTCCAATAGTTTGGGGTTACATCTGGGAAAATATTTATAGACTGTCTTACTGACTACATTCCTGGGCACATTCTTTTTCCTTACCAAAATGAGTTGGGGAATGAGGCCCTCAGAAAGAAAAAACAAAAACTTTAAACAATAGTAAATGTCATTTACCAATAATTTGAAAACTATTTACTGATTACAATTACATATAGATACTTACTCTGCCATTACATTCCGGATTGTACTGGCAAAAAGGACAGGATCACTTCTTTCTTCATCACTTGGTACTTGAACAGGCATAAACTGAAAGGCAAATAAAACTTTCCATTACAATTGTGAGGCCTAATACTTCAACTGCTAAATAAATTAATTTATAAGCTGTCATTATGTGAAATCCCCTGCCTTTCTAGCACACAGGTTACAAGACAGAATGTAAAGAACACACTATGCTTGGACTCCGGAGATGTGAATTCAAGCTCTGGGTCTTTCTGTATGTTAACTATTATGACCTTTAAGTTTTCTGAACTGTCTCCTCAACTCTAAAAAGAGGGCTATGATCACCCACATCCCTGGTTGTGGTGAGGATGAAATGAGTCAATGTCTGGAATTCTGGAAGTCATAAAGCTGAAACTGCTCAGATCTTATTCTCAAAGCTGCCTTTTCTCTCACCCAGCCTTTGTGTTTGAAAGTGTTATTAGGAGTAGCACTTTGTTTTTTGCAGTTTATCTTCTCTATCCATTCCTATATCAGTCATACTTTATCACTTGATCAAACTTTATGTTTTATCATTTCTTCTGCTTGTTTTTTAACCCTATGTGGGCTTTCTATCTTTTGTCTAACATCATGTTTTCCTTTATCATTTTAAATTTTACTTTTTTTCTCCATGTGATATTCTGTGATATCATGTCCTTGTTTTTGATTATAGTCTTCTAACATTAACAAGGTTTTTCCTTTATCATTTTAAATTTTACTTTTTTTCTCCATGTGATATTCATGTGATATCATGTCCTTGTTTTTGATTATAGTCTTCTAACATTAACAAGGTTTTGGTACTGTATTTAGGTCATTTTACATTTTTTTGAGAACCTACTATGTATCAGGTAAGAACAGGACCCTAACTCCTGCTCTAAAGAAGATACATATTTCAATAGGGTAGATTGACACAACACACACTATCATTACCCTTAATGATAGGGCTTAATTAACTTACTTAAAGTTATATAGGTCACATGACCAGGATTCAGTCCAAGGCCTGTCATATTTTACAACTCTCCTTGAGTATGAGCATGAGTGACAGGAAATGATTAATTTGGTCAAGGGGCTGGGAAAAGCAATCAAAGAGGTTTTACAGAAAAGCTAACACTTGATCTTGACTTTTTGAGGATAAGCATGATCTTGTCAATAGCTGCTGCTGCTGCTGCTAAGTCACGTCAGTCGTGTCCGACTCTGTGCGACCCCATAGACGGCACCCCATTAGGCTCCCCCGTCCCTGGGATTCTCCAGGCAAGAATACTGGAGTGGGTTGCCATTTCCTTCTGCAATGCATGAAAGTGAAAAGTAAAAGTGAAGTCGCTCAGTCATCCCCGACTCCTAGCGACCCCATGGACTGCAGCTCACCAGGTTCCTCTGCCCATGGGATTTTCCAGGCAAAAGTACTGGAGTGGGGTGCCATTGCCTTCTCCTGTCAATAGCTACTGTTCATCAATTATGAACCAGGCACCATGCTAGGTGTTTAATATGTATTATTTCACTAATCCTTTCAATTCTAGTCATAAGGAATTGGGGTTCACAAAGATGAAATGAATTGCTCAAGATTTCATGGCTCATTTCCACTTAAAAAATACTGCTTAGGCAACTGGTATCTTCCAGGTACCGCACTAAGCCTTGAGAACATGACACGAAAGTTCTGCACTTAAGGAGGTCTTCATGCAGTGGGAGAGAAATATATGATACAGTGAGCTAAGTCCACAATAAAAGTTACCATCCTTCAAGCACCTACTGTGTGCTGGGTAGTTTATATAAGATTTTTTTTTTAAATTAACTTTTATTGGAGTGTAGTTGTTTTATAATTGTGTTAGTTTCTACCGTACAGCAAAGCAAATCAGTTATAGGTATACAAATATCCCCTCTTTTTTGGATTTCCTTCCCTTCGAGGTCACCACAGAGCACTGAGTAGAGTTCCCTGTGCTATGCAGTAGGTTCTCACCTATTTTAAACATAATATCAATAGTGTATATATCTCAATCCCAGTCTCCTAATTCATCCCACCCTATTTCCATTCCCCCCAACCCATATGTTTGTTCTCTGTGTCTGTGTCTTTATTTCTGTTTTGCAAATAAGATCATCTATACCATTTTTCTAGATTCTACTTATATGCAATAATATATGATATTTGTTTTTCTCTTTCTGACTTATTTCACTCTGTATGACAGTCTCTAGGTCCATCCACATCTCTACAAATGACTCAATTTCGTTCCTTTATATGGCTGAGTAATATTCCATTGTCTATATGTACCACATCTTCTTTATCCATTCCTATATAAAGGGTTTTATGTGATGAACTCTTTCAACAATTTCATGAGGCAAATTCTACCCATTTCCCTTTGATAGGTAAAGAATGTGGCTCTGAGAGGTTAAACAATATAGCTAAGGCCACACACAAATGATCAGGTCACAGCTTGAAAGAAAAGTAAAGATTTGTATAAATAACACCACTTTCGGACTCACACAGATCTGTTTTCAAGCCTGTTAATCATATTTAAGAAGCCTAAGGGCAATGGTGACTCAGGAATAAAGTTTAAACAACGGAGTGAAATGACCAGGTCCAAGTTTTTGAGCAGTAACTTCGGTGGCAGGGAGTGGATAACCAAAGGGGAAGAGGCTCAGAGCAGGGAGGAGCCCTGGAGACAACTGCAATCAACCTGTGAGTGATGGTAATAACATGAGCAGAGGGAGGGACGATGCAGAGGCCAGAATGGAACCAAGGGACATTTTTAGGATAAAATGAACAGAAATCAGAGGATAATGTCATTTTACTTTTCACATTTCTTTTTTTAACATCCTCTCCAAGAAGACAATGTTATAGTGCGGAGAGAGCATGGGCCTGGGTTGACGCCTTGGCTCTGCTATGCGAGATCCTGGAAAAGTCATTAAGCCTTTATAGGCCTCAATTACCTCTACTGTCAAAGGAAAAAATTTGACTAGATTCCATCCTTTTCAACTGGACTTCTAAGTCTAGCTTTTCACTTAGTACCGTCGTTCTTTAAGCTGGAAAAATAAACTAAGCCACCAGAGGTCCCCACATCACTTATATATCCAGAGCAACAAACAATCCGCAAATAAATATTTCCAAAAGTTCCCTCCATCATGTTCAAGTTAAAATCTCTTACAGTTGCTTAGGATGAAATCCAAGGGAGAAAACTATGTTAAAAGAGAAATTCACAGAAAAACTAACAAAATAATATGATCAATTAAAGTTTTAAATTGTCAAATAACTATTCATTTTTAAATAGCCAAAGGATCATTTATAATACACTTGATTGGTGGGTCATAAAAGCACATATTGAAAACCCTAAAAAAATAAATTGCTGTTACACTGCTAACCGAACACAATATGATGAACTATGAGTTTGGTTGCTTTTAGTGCACGAAGTATTTTCCACAAAAACAAATTCCACTGAGAGTTCAAAATAATTAACAGTCTGGATGTGACACTCATAGGTCTTGGAGGCCCCCAACCCTTCTGAGAAGCCATTCAGTGGAAATTCTAATAAGTCACTTCTCCTTGGAGAAGACTCTTTCCTCTATATCACATTTCCAATTTGTGCAAAGTCATTCAAGGTTCACTGCATTAACACATCTTTTATTTGGAAGGAAGATTAGCCAGAGAGAGGGTAACATGATTGCCATTATCTACCACTGAACCCTATTACACACCTAAATACCCCAGTGACCCCAACCACAAATCTTCTACCACAAAGTTTCTACCTTTATCTTCTCTTGCTATCCTCAGTATCCACACTGATGGCCTATCTTGATTTCACAGCCCCTTCACCTGGCCATAGATACCCTTCTCAACTCCGCCTTGGCCATTCTGATCTCCTCCTCTGACAAGGTTTTCCATGAGACCTTCTCATTATCTATCAGTGTTTGCTCCTCCCTTAACCTAGTCATGCAGAAACTCTAAGAACCTGATGGTCTCTCTCAGCATCTATTCATCCCTCTCTATCCGCCCCCTTTTGGCAACATCTGTCTGTCTACATTGGACTTTGGGAGTCCGACACTTCTAAATGAACTTTCTGTCACCTAAATCTGCCACTTCCACCACATGCAGGGTGCTAATCACATGCTCAGTCACCTCTCCTGATCCTGCCTTCCTACTCCTGTTAGGAAGTAGGAAGAGATGCTCAACAAAAGTTACAAAACCTCATTGGCTGAGGCTACTACAAATTCATGTTCAAGTCCTTGGAGCTGCTTGAAAAATTATGTAATCTCTCAAGGTGACCATGCTGGCTCCAAATATAAAAGTACTTTTTTGGGAATTCCCTGGCAGTCAAGTGGTTAGCACGCCACACTTCCACTGCAGGGGACATGGGTTCAATCCCTGGTCAGGGAACTAAGATCCCAGATGCTGCAATGAGACAAAAAAATTTTTTGTTTCTTATATTGAAGATCTTTTATCCTTCTAGTTTGTACAGGTGGGCCAAAATATGTGATCTTAACACCAAGTCTATTTTTTTTTTAATTGTCGATGTGATGGGCGAGGATCAAGTTACTTAAATCGAACCTCACTGCTGCTGGAAGTCCTCTTATATCCCTCTTTGACCTGCTGCCATCCTGTTTTCCTGTTTCAAACATGGTCCCTGGGTCTCAAGTTGCAATTCCACTTTCATTTCAATGGTACTTCATTTTCAACTTTAGAAAGAAGACAGTGAAGGAGTTCAGGACATGCCACACCAAATATGCTTCTTAGATATATTGATTATTTTAAGCTGAAGACACTTAAAAACAGCAATGGAGGGAGAGGCTTTCTCTAAACTCCCCTTATCTGCCTATGACAGATCTTACAAAAAGAATTTAATTGTCCTAAATCTCCTCCTAGGGAGTTTCATCATACAGGCAAGATTGACTCTCATCAGAGGGGAGGAGACCAGAAGGCAACATCACACCCAGACAAACTTTATCACACACTATCACATCTCCCATCTCTTCTAAGAGCCTACTGTTATTTCTTAAAAATCATTTATTCTCCCCCAAGTGGCCTATGCCCTCCCTCCCCTGCTTTTATTATTAATAATAAGGTATGCTGCTGCTGCTGCTGCTGCTAAATCACTTCAGTCGTGTCTGACTCTGTACGACCCCACAGACAGCAGCCCACCAGGCTCCCCCATCCCTGGGATTCTCCAGGCAAGAACACTGGAGTGGGTTGCCATTTCCTTCTCCAATGTATGAAAGTGAAAAGTGAAAGTGAAGTCACTCAGTCGTGTCCAACTCTTCGTGACACCATGGACTGCAGCCTACCAGGCTCCTCTGCCCATGGGAAATAATAAGGTACTGATGCTAAGTCATTTCAGTCGTGTCCAACTCTGTGCGACCCCATAGACGGCAGCCCACCAGGCTCCCCCATCCCTGGGATTCTCCAGGCAAGAACACTGGAGTGGGTTGCCATTTCCTTCTCCAATGCATGAAAGTGGAAAGTGAAAGTGAAGTTGCTCAGTCGTGTCCAACTCTTCACGACCCCATGGACTGCAGCCTACCAGGCTCCTCTGTCCATGGGATTTTCCAGGCAAGAGTACTGGAGTGGGGTGCCACTGCCTTCTCCACAAGCTCTCAAATCTCACTTTTTTGGGGTATTCACTTTTTATCCCCTGTGATGCCCTTATGCATACCATATGAAAAGTTAATAAATCTGGTATATATCTTTTTTGCTGTTAATCAGCCTGTTGTCAGTTTATTTCATAGACCCAGGAATCGAACCTGGATGGGTAGAGGGAAATCTCTCCTCCTGTACAGCATCCCATGTGAACTTCAATTCACTTTCCCATTGCACCTGAGATAGGCTCCCCAGTTCCATTTCCCTCCTCACTGCAATCTTCCCTCCTCCCTCACCCTATTTACTCTGCACCATTTTGACCCAGATGAGGAGGAGGTCAGAGTCTAACTGGACTGCTTCCCACACTAGCATCCTTTGTATTTTTGGTCCCAAAAGTACCTCCTCAAGGGCCTTAGACTCCACACAAGATTAAGCCCCAATTCTCCCAAGCATTGTTTAAGGCTCTCTGTTACCCAGAGACAGTTATTGCATGAATACTCTGAACCAGTAAAGCTGGTTTATTTGTTGTTTAATGACCACATGAACACATTCCTTTCTATTAAATAAATGATGACAAGAGGAAGACTGATTAGTAATGATACTACAATCAATCTTTTCCTCCTCTAAGTAACAGAAAAGGATTTTAACAGGTGAAAAGGATTTTAACAGGTGAATCTTAAGAAATGTGCAGTTCTTTGAAATAGTGCCATTTGCAGAGACATAGATAGACCTAGAGCTTGTCATACAGAATGAAGTAAGTCAGAAAGAGAAAAAAAAATCTTATAATATCACTCATATTTGGGATCTAGAAAAATGGTACAGATGAACGAACTTATCTGCAAATTTTGCAAAGCAAAAATAGTCATAATCATTGGACCACCAGGGAAGTCCCTTGTGAGGCTCTTAAGCCATGGTGCACATATATTTAGTGCCTGGTGGGCCTCTGGGATACATTTTGCAATTACAGCCCACCAGTGAGGAATTCGGAGAAGGAGATGGCACCCCACTCCAGTACTCTTGCCTAGAAAATCCCATGGATGGAGAGGCCTGGTAGGCTGCAGTCCACGGGGTCACTAGGAATCGAACACGACTGAGCAACTTCACTTTGACTTTTCACTTTCATGCATTGGAGAAGGAAATGGCAACCCACTCCAGTGTTCTTGCCTGGAGAACCCCAGGGAAGGGGGAGCCTAGTGGGCTGCCGTCTATGGGGTTGCACAGAGTCGGACACGACTGAAGCGACTTAGCAGCAGTGGCAGCAGTGAGGAATTAACATATTCAAAAGTCATAAAGTAGCTAGGAGTCCCCTGGGTGAAAGACAGACTCATAAACTTCAAATTACAATTAAAATAAGAATTTGGGCTTCCAGAGTGCACAGTGGTAAAGAATCCATCTGCCAGTGAACGAGATGCAGGTTTGATCCCTGAGTTGGAAGACTCCCTGGAGAAGGAAATGGCAACTCACTCCAGTATTCTTGCCTGGGAAATCCCATGGACAGTGGAGCCTGGTGGGCTACAGTCCATGGGCTCACAGAAGAGTTGTACACAACTGAGCGACTAAACAACAACAACAAAAACAATACCCAAATTGAACTTCACAAGTTTCCATCTTCAATTCTTACACCTCAAATCCCTACCTATTGAGCTGTTTTCAACTGGTTGAAAGCTATTTTGAGTGTGAAGTTATCAAACAAAGGATATATTCTTTGCTTTGCAGAAAATATTATCTGAATGGTCTAAGAACTGGTAGGAGGATGCAAATACTGTAATTGAAAAGAAAGAAAGCAAGCCACGACCCAGAAAGGAAATGTGGTAACAATGGTCAGGGCAAAAGCACGAGGAATTTGCATACCTCTGTTGTAACAGAATTTGACCACTGATACGTGTGCTAGACAAAAAAAATGAACAGTTCTGTGTGCATTTCCACATCTACTGCCAGATCTTAGCTAAAGAGGGGTAACTTAAGAGTAAGGAACTCTATATATAGTTATATAGTTAAAGGCTCCTCTGTCCATGGGATTTTCCAGGCAAGAGTACTGGAGTGTGGTGCCATTGCCTTCTCTGATATATAGTTACATATATAGTTATAGCTATATATATATATATATAAATGAGTTTCCCAGGTGGCTCAGTGGTAAAGAATCTACCTGCAATGCAGGAGACCTGGGTTTGATCCCTGGGTCAGGAAGATCCCCTGGAAAAGGAAAAGGCAACCCACTCCAGTATTCTTGCCTGGAAAATCTCATGGACAGAGGAGTCTGGCAGGCTACAGTCCATGGGATCGCAAAGAGCCAGCCATGAATGAGTGACTTCTCATATACATATATAAAAACAGTATCTCTGAATTTGCAGGGAAGATAGTATGGCTGTTTTATGTTTGGGTTTTCTTTTTCTTTTTAGATAAAGAAAACAGGGCTAGCTACCTGAGCAGCTATTCAAGAGGAAAAGCAGTGCTCAGAGTACTTATAAGAAATCAGATATTTCTTTCCAACAAGGTTTCCCAAAATGCTATTCTACGGAACACTGGTTCTAGGAGGTTTCCAGAGAGAAAAGGGGTTCAGTGGTCAAACATTTCAAAGGCACTGAAAAGTCTCAGAAAAAGAAATCTGATTCATTTTGCTTCTCCTCATACTTTCTAAACTTATTAGGATACAGATGAATAAATTTGTATATATCTTTTCTGCTGTTAATCTGCCTGTTGTCAGTTTATTTCATAGACTCAGGAAATTGAACCTGTTTCTCTAGAAACATCTAAGATCTAGTGCTTTCTGGTCACATGGAGAGATACTGAGCTGGTTATAAAAGTGGGGAAGTGTGACATGTAATTAATAAACAAGTATTTTCATGGCCAGCAAGCAACCTGCAAGTCTCAAGAAAAATTTCATTGTAGTCAAACTCACTCTGACATAATTCAAGCCCCTACAACATTTGGCATTATTGACATCTAAATGGCTGAATAACCAAGCTATCCAACAAGGTAAAATAAGATTCTTATAACTTAAATTCTACAGTCCTGTCACTTAGAGCACTAGCCCCCGCTCAGGATTCTGAATTACATATACAAACTTAAGGTTTTCATTACAAAAGCTGTGGATGCAATTGGAAAATCCAAGCAAAAATCTGGAGAACCACTATTGTGATCTTCTCTCTTCAGAAGCTACCTAAGGGTATCACCAAAGCCAACAAGATTCTGAACTCAAAGGCCCATTATTCCATGTCACCCCTAGAAACTAAGCAGAGTTTTTGGAATCAATCTTCAAAGTCTTAAAAATCTGGTCAGAATTTTCAGAACATTCTAATTACTCCTCCACTCCCCACCTGCCACTGTCACTGAACGTGAAAAAGTGTCCTGTGGATGATGATACGAGCTGCCTTTATAGCTCTTCTGCCTTAATGGCTCACATAACACAATTTCTTCAGGTTTTCCATGTACAGACTATTCTAAAAATGAGAGTTTCTGACTCTGCGCCTCTCTCACAATCTCTCGGATTTCACAGAACATAAATCTTCAAGAAGTTTAGGGGTTCCACCAGCTACTGTAGCTCTTTTGGTCAGGATGTGAAGGCTTATCATGAAACTTGGCAGAGGTCAGCATTCAGTTCAGTTCAGTTGCTCAGTAGTGTCTGATTCTTTGTGATCCCATGGACCACAGCATGCCAGGCTTCCCTGTCCATCACCAACTCCTGGAGTTTACCCAAACTCATGTCCATTGAGTTGGTGATGCCATCCAACCATCTCATCCTCTGTCGTCCCCTTCTCCTCCAGCCCTCAATCTTTCCCAGCATCAGGGTCTTTTCCAATGAGTCAGCTCTTTGCATCAGGTGGCCAAAGTACTGGAGTTTCAGCTTTAGCATCATTCCATCCAAAGAAATCCCAGGACTGATCTCCTTCAGAATGGACTGGTTGGATCTCCTTGCACTCCAAGGGACTCTCAAGAGTCTTCTCTAACACCACAGTTCAAAAGCATCAATTCTTCAGTGTTCAGCTTTCTTTATAGTCCAAATCCCACATCCATACATGACCAGTGGAAAAACCATAGTCTTGACTAGATGAACCTTTGTCAGCAAAGTAATGTCTCTGCTTTTCAATATGCTATCTAGGTTGGTCATAACTTTCCTTCCAAAGAGTAAGTATCTTTTAATTTCATGGCTGCAATCACCATCTGTAGTGATTTTGAAGCCCAGAAAAATAAAGTCTGACACTGTTTCCCCATCTATTTCCCATGAAGTGATGGGACCAGATGCCATGATGTTCGTTTTCTGAATGTTGAGCTTTAAGCCAACTTTTCCACTCTCCTCTTTCACCTTCATCAAGAAGTTCTTTAGTTCTTCTTCACTTTCTGCCATAAGGGTGGTGTCATCTGTATATCTGAGGTTATTGATATTTCTCCCAGCAGTCTTGATTCCAGCTTGTGCTTCCTCCAGCCCAGTGTTTCTTATGACATACTCTGCATATAAGTTAAATAAGCAGGGTGACAATATACAGCCTTGATGTACTCCTTTTCCTATTTGGAACCATTCTGTTGTTCCATGTCCCGTTCTAACTGTTGTTTCCTGACCTGCATATAGGTTTCTCAAGAGGCAGGTCAGATGGTCTGGTATTCCCATCTCTCTCAGACTTTTCCACAGTTTATTGTGATCCACACAGTCAAAGGCTTTGGCATAGTCAATAAAGCAGAAATAGATGCTTTTCTGGAATTCTCTTGCTTTTTCAATGATCCAGTGGATGTTGGCAATTTGATCTCTGGTCCCTCTGCCTTTTCTAAAACCAGCTTGAACATCAGGAAGTTCATGGTGTACATATTTCTGAAGCCTGGCTTGTAGAATTTTGAGCATTACTTTGCTAGCATGTGAGATGAGTAGAATTGTGTGGTAGTTTGAGCATTCTTTGGCATTGCCTTTCTTTGGGATTGGAATGAAAACTGACCTTTTCCAGTCCTGTGGCCACTGCTGAGTTTTCCAAATTTGCTGGCATATTGAGTGCAGCACTTTTCACAGCATCATCTTTCAGGATTTGAAAGAGCTCAACTGGAATTCCATCATTTCCACTAGCTTTCTTTGTAGTGATGCTTCCTAAGGCCCACATGACTTCACATTCCAGGATATCTGGCTCTAGATGAGTGATCACACCATCATGATTATCTGGGTCATGAAGATCTTTTTTGTACAGCTCTTCTGTGTATTCTTGCCACCTTTTCTTAATATCTTCTGCGTCTGTTAGGTCCATACCATTTCTGTCCTTTATTGATCCCATCTTTGCATGAAATGTTCCCTTGGAGTCTCTAATTTTCTTGAAGAAATCTCTAGTCTTTCCATTCTGTTATTTTCCACTATTTGCACTGATCACTGAGGAAGGCCTTATCTCTCCTTTCTATTCTTTGGAACTCTGCATTCAAATAGGTATATCTTGCCTTTTCTCTTTTGCTTTTCTCTTCTCTTCTTTTCACAGCTATTTGTAAGGCCTCCTCAGACAGCCATTTTGCTTTTTTGCATTTCTTTTTCTTGTGGATGGTCTTGATCCCTGTTTCCTGTACAACGTCACGAATCTCTGTCCACAGTTCATCAGGCACTCTGTCTATCAGATCTAGTCCCTTAAATCTATTTGTCAGCATTAAAAGGAATAAAAAGATAGGAGTGAGTGATGAAAATATGCCCAACCAGGGTGGTGACATGTTGGAAATTCCCCGGAGCTAGGAAGTTGTGCTTCCTAACACAAGTTTAAGGGCTAGTTCTGACAGCTTGGGTTTAGATACACAATTTGCAAAAGAACAGGGCTTATTTTCAAGGTGGCAAACTTACCTTTCAATCTTTCTACATCTGATCTCTCCAGACTGAAAATTCACTGATAAGAAAGGCCAAACCACAAGTTTCAAGGCCACATTTTGAACCACTTACCTCAACTTCCACCCTTGTGAAGGGCTGACACCAAGTAAGCACACAAAGTTGAATGCTGAGGAGAAAAGAGAGAAGGCCATTTTTATGTGGTAACACAAGTACTGTCTAATATTGCTCAACCATCCTTTATTGACAAACAAGCAACCTTTGTCACTCTTTGTACGTATTCTGCATTTATAAATGCCACTCTGCTGCTTTACCACTTTTGGGGCTTAGAGACCTATTCTTTTTAAAATATTTAAAATTTTTTATTACACATTCTTTTTAATATTATTTTCCTTTATGGTTTATCACGTGCTCAGTTGCTCTGTCATGTCTGACTCTTTGCAATCCCAGGGATTGTAGCCCAACAGGCTCCTCTGTCTTGGGATTTCCTAAAAATACTGGAGTAGATTGCCATTTCCTTCTCCAGGGGATATTCCTGACCCAGGGATTGAACCTGTGTCTTGCATCTTCTACATTGGCAGGCAAATTCTTTATCACTGCGCCACCTGGGAAGCCCCCATGGTTTATCATAGGATATTTTTTAAATTGGAGGATAGAGAACTATTCTTGATATTCAAAAGTTAAATTGCCAAACACAATACCAAATATGTATTTGTGGGTCAGAGCCACAGCTCAGCAGAATGAACCCCAAATTTGAAGTCTCCTTGACAACAAAGACTTGTAGGCCTAGAGAAAACTACTCACAGTCACATTTTAAGATATAGTAATTTGTCTATAGAAAAACTCCTGAGTAGAATATTATGTTACTAAATTTTTTTTAATAGTGAAAAAAAAAATGTAAGCCCATAAAAATAAAAGCCAGTCCAAATTATCTCTCATTAAGTAAGTTGTTCTTTAATGATTAACAGAGAGCTTTGGAATTCGATGATTTAAATATTGATTTGAAAATTCTGAACACTACTAAAAGAAAATGAAGCCACACACAACATCTCTTTAAACTTGACTTGTCCACACTACAAACAAACCAAGCAGCATTTCTTATGGAATTCTCAAGGACAATTGGGGAAACTGATTTGGACATAACAGACACAGTTCTAAATATAACATGATGGAGATGAGAAGATAAGGTAAAAACGGGAGGTTACCACACATGAGTGCGATGTGACCTAAGATTACAAAGTTGTTTCTTTAGAAGATCTTGTGTTTGTTTACAAATCTTAAGATATCTTTAACTCTGAAAATATTTTTTTCCTTTCTTATTAGCTGTATTCTCTCTCCTATTTTTCCTCCTGTCACATACTTCTCAGGTTAGAAGCCTAGATTAAATACTTAACTATGCTATTTACCCCCAATCTCCTATTTGACCTTCATCTCCACTGGTCCAGCTGCAAAACCAAAAAAAGTCACAATGAACCCAAAGTCACTATCTCTAAGCAGACTTGTAAAGGCCCTGAGGATGACATACCTCAGGAAATAGAAATATATTATCCCTCAATTTTCAGGTATTCTTTTCCTAAAATGTTCTCATAGTATTTGTTTCTGAAAACCAGGAATTTGTAATTAGTAATGACAGGAAAGATATTCTAGCCAAGGGGATAAATAGATATCCTTTACAGTTTATGTGCCCTGTTTTTAGTGTTATTTACTTAACTCTGACGACCAAGGACTGAAGCATAACAGGAATATAAATGTCTCACAAGTATCAGTATTTATTAACACATGTAATCAGCCCATCTATTCTGATTTAAATGTGTTATTTCAAAGCAATTTACATACACAAAAAATGGAGAAAATAAGTTTGTAGTGAAAAAAATCTAATTTTCTTAAGCTGTTTGGATTGTCTACAATGTATTTGAAGGCAAAGTATGATTTCTTTTAAATATTTCCAAGTGATGGTCACCTATCCATCAATACTTTGAGCTCTGTGTGTAATAGTATCAAAAGGCATTACTGCATAAGCTCTGGGAAAGCCCTCAAACCCAAAATGTAAACAGGTTGTCTATTTTTTTTTTTAAATTTGGGGGAAGGTTTATCATTTTATTTTTCTCTTCTGCAGCCCAAAGCCAGACAGGTTCCTTGAGGTGAACACTGAGGGATGTCAATGTTGTCCGAGCAGGTACCAAAGGAGGCACCTGAATAGGGAGGAGAACTAAACAAAAGAACTTCTTGAGAGAAAGTAAGATTCTATGTGTTCTGCTCTTTTTAAAAGGTCTATTTCACTTCAGCTTGCTTAACAGTGAAACTGTATTCCTCTCTTCTCTTAACTGTTTACAGAAACCGCTGATTTCCCAGCCTCTCAAAACACAAGAGTGGAAGTGAAAACTTGCTTAGCTATTTCCTCAACTCAAATCAGACACATCACAACTATTTCAGGCCATATGACTAAACTGCTCTGGACTATTTTAACCAATGAAGTGAAAAAAAAAGATGGAGACACCAGATAACGTTAAATTTGCAATGAGAATGAAACTACAAAATTTAAGATAAGGAGGATGCAAATGAGATCACTGGAATGTTTCTTAAGAATTGGTAAACACTTGAGACGCATTAGAACTGACAACTAGAATTCTGCACAGGGGAGAATTCTGCACATTAATTCTGCACATTAAACCCCATTAAACTGGGGTTTAATGGGCAAGATAGTTATGTTCTCTACAGAAACTTATCAGTTATTTAAGGCTCTGATGAGAAATCTTTACTTCTATAAAAACAAGACTTAAAAAAAAAAGAAGAAATTCTTTCTCTTTCTTCACTGAAATAAAATTTATATAAATGAATAATAAGCAACTTACAATGTATATCCTTGCCACGTCCAAGTCACAGTATCCTAGAATAACAATAGTATTTAAACTATTACAGAAAAAATATCAAACAAAACCAAAAATTTTATTTTGATATTGGTATTCATATACTTCCTTTTTTAATTAAAAGCAATATGTTGAAAAGCAAAACAAGCACTAAACAATAGTGAAGTGATCTATCAATTCTTGGATTATATATCTACATGGTAAAGATCTGTCTGTCATCCATAGGTCTGTCTGTAACCACGTATCTTTTTATGGAATTAAGTTGATCTGAATTAAAAAAAAAAAATGATTGTGTATGCTTAACTATTTTCCTAATATAAACATATCTAGATAATTAATTGGCTTACAAAAATCAGAATATGTCAGTTCTCAAAAAGAAGTTTATATCGGAGAAGAGACTATAGAAATGAAATAGTACAGAGTGAAAGAATTTGGATAAATGACAAATGCAAATCCATAGGCAGAAGTATATTGAGTAAAAATTTGATAAATTTTAATTTTTTAACTAAAAGTGTGCAAAGCGGAGAAATCAACCACTGACAGGAAGCTGATCAAGAATTCAATCTTAAATAACATATATTACGAATAATTACATCCTGCCTTTTTATGTAAATTCTGTAGTAAAGAAAGTTCCTCTCAGAAACAAAACATCCGTCTCCCTGCCAAAAAATAACTTTCTTTAGGAAAATGATGACACACCAATATCCAGAAGACAACAATGCATCTTGCTGGTACAAAGGCTATTTCCTGAGCCCACATGGACTTTCTGTAGAAGTGACGTTCTTTACAGCTATTTTCTTATTTAAGCTACTTGCCAAGTGTCACAGCTACTAAGTACTGAGTGTCATTGAACACCAAGCCTCTTCCAAATTTATCCTGCTACTTCAGTCCTTCTCCACCAGTAATGACCATTGAATCAGGAGATGTTTTTCCTTTCAAGCTTAATGAAAAATCAGAACTTTGTGAGAGCTTTTTCAAATCTAATCTGAGAGACCCTGGAGCTGAGACGTGCTCATACTATCACAGGGACAATAGGGCAGAAACTAAGGAGATATCTTCCTGTAGCTTAGTAATAGCAAAAGCAGTATCAAAAATTGGTATCAACCAATTTGTGCCTACCTTGCAAGTTTTTTTAAGAAAGTATCTTTTTTTTAAGGTTGTAAACCAGGCTTCAGACTTTTAAAAAGAAAACTTTATTGAATTTGTTACAATATTACTTCTGTTATTTATGTTCTTGTTTTTTGGCCATGAGGCATGTAGGATCTTAGCTCCTCAACCAGGGATCCAAGCTTCACCCCCAACACCAGAAGGTGAAGTCCTAACCCCGGACCACCAGGGAACTCCCCAATCTTGCAAATTTTTAAAAACTAAATGTGGCAAGGAGAATGAGACTGCCCACCTATTCCCACCATTTACCCATTCATCAATTTATTCAAGCAAAAGGGGTCCTAGAGAATTTGTGCTGTTCGGAATGGTGAGATTCTTCTCATAGTAAAATATGATGCTTACCAGCTTGTTTGGGTATCTGAGGAGAATTGGCTGCACTGGAACTCCTGGAATGAAGGCTCCTATAACCACATAGTGAAATTTTATAACACGCTCTTTATATAAATACAAGTTTTACAGTGAATTAAAAAATTAATAATAAATGATGTAAATATACTAAATGTTTTAAGAGTACAAATAAACTATTTGCTGAATGTTGGTAAATTCCTAATGTTAGCCAAAATGAGAGACTTTAAAATTTAGAAATATGTAAGCAAAATATTAAATGTTGTGCCTAGGTCACTTAAAATATTATTTTTATCTCCATTTGTTTTCATTTTCCAAATACCTATTATTCAACAAGTTTTTTTTTTAAACAGGAAAAGATAAAATAAAGAGAAGAAAATATAGATGAAACTAAAAGCTGAACCACTAACTACCACACTTGCTAGAGTGAGTTCTGACTTTGGTTCTGAGCATTCTAGCAGCCAGTACAAAACTATTTAAAAATATTAGTAATGACTGTTAAATGACATATGAAATTATAAATTGCTATAAAATTCACAACTTCATAATATTTTAAAAAGGCATGACCCTCAGAAGGAATTGAAAGCATTATAATGATAATTGAAACAGGTTTTCTTTTTTTTTTCTTTTTTTGAAATAGGTTTTCTAACTTGATGACACAGACCCCAAGTGTCTGTGGGGGTTGTTCTCGGAGGAAAAGAAAAATTGCTAGTGGTTTCTGTTCAAACACACACACACACACGACATTCCAAAGAAGGCAGCATTATGATACTAAAAGAGAAAGTAAAAGAGTTGTGGATTCACAGTATTAAAAACATTTTATCAGAAAATAAGAAATGCTCCAAGCAAACTGATGAGTTATTTTGTATATTTATTATTAGCTCATTTGAGAAATCATCTATATTATTTTGTCACAATACATAATTTAATTGATCTCACCTGGTTTAAAAGTAATCAAACAGGACCGGTTAGTACAAGTACCTTCTGGGAAAACTAGTATCTTGGGAGAAAAGGAATAGATTTAATATTTCAGTCTAATTAATAGATTACCTCTTTACTTGCTTTCTTATGACTTCACAGTTGCCAACTTTTATAAAGCAAAAATAAAAGGCTAGCACTTGATTTCAGTGAAACCTAGAATCAGATCATTCAGTTTTGCTCTAAAAGAAGTATAGTCTGACCATTAAGATAACCTGAAAATGAATTAAAGTTTTGAAGAGAAAATATACACAGTAAATGTTTCTTAATGATGATGCTAATGATCTGAAAAGGGTTCAAAGAAGCTGTAGACCCTGAATCATGGTCAAAGTTGCATTCATTTTAATATTTTATGCAATATTAAATTCTTTCTTCTATTGGTATACAACTTTAAATCATTTGCTACTTCTGTTTCAATTTTCCCATTAAATGATATTCCCTCTTACAACATACAGTTTCAGGTTGTACTGAGAAAAAAGGAGGAAATACCAACAATATGCTTTATGCTTACTTGAATTTGTTGACATATGGAATACAGTTTAATACTCTTTTCTGAGGAGGTGTTTTTAGTTTTTAATATATTATGATTTCCACACAAAAACTATGCACTACAGTTCCCCATTAACTGAATAAAACAGCAGGTTGATTTTTCTGAAACTTTTGGAATTGAGCAATAAGTAAATTGCTAAGCACAGAAACAAAATCCCTGCACTTACAGTGTTTAGTAATGGGTATTTTATAATAATTAAAGTAACTAGTAAGCTAAACTGCCATAAAACAAGTTATTTGTAAAATAAAAATTGTGAATAGGTGTGATTCCATTCTCCAACTTACAAAAACAAAAACAAACAGGTTTCCTATTCCAATTGGATACAATAACAAATATAATTCATGTAGTGGATATTTTATAGCTATACCATGAAGAATAAATTAATATAGAGTAAATCATAAACTCTCAAGAATCCCAGGGACAGGGGAGCCTGGTGGGCTGCTGTCTATGGGGTCGCACAGAGTCGGACACAACTGAAGCGACTTAGCAGCAGCAAGAACTAGAAGGGGCATTAAACATAATACTTGAATTCTTTTTATAATATCCCCCTTGGGTGGTTGCCTAGCCAATGCCCGAACATTCCAGAAAGAAGTTCCAAATCAGACCATTCTAATTCTGGACAGGAAGTTCCTTGAAATGAGCAAAGTGAACTGAAATCTTGTTTACTTTCACCCACCAATCCTAGATAAATTCCTTGGAGCCAAAGAGCAAAATCAAATCCTTATTCCAAATGTCATTTCTTCCCAGTCACTCTTTAAATCATTCCTCACATGCCTTGGTTTCTAAAACCTCCTGGTTGATCATATGCCTCTTTGTACTTTAATATCTAAACATTACCACGAGTAGCCAGATCACCTCAGGACCATGAGTTCTGCTAGAGATCACTTGTTTTCACCTGGGCAAAGGCAGGGGGGTACTTATCAGAATCACCCATGAGGCTCTATTTATGCAATAAATGTTGCTCCTTCTACACCTTCAAAAGCATTCCAGGGACTTCCTTATGGCCCGGTAGTTAATAATCTGTCTTCAAATGTTGGGGAGGTGGGTTCAATCCCTGGGCAGGGAACTAAGATCCCACATGCTGCGGGGTAACTAAGACCAGACACAGCCAAAGATAAACAAACTAAAAAAAAAAAAAGCATTCCAGGGGAAGGAGGAGATGGGATGGTAAAATGTAGAAAAGTTCTACAGGTGATTCTGAAATGTCCCCTGAACTGAAAAGCACTATCTAAACATACTTCAGATAATCTTAAGATATTAATAACTTTCAAAATATACCCACCCACCATATTTTTGAGTATAACTGACCTTTAGTATCTCATCTTTAAAATGATAAATAAATTCAGAGGTAGAGAATTACTTTTTATGACACAAAGTAAAAACCAGTTCAAAGAGTTTGGAGAATAAAAAAGAATGATACATTTAATTCTAGGAGTATCTCATGCAGAAGAGGACTTCTTAATCCTTACTCATTTATTCTGCTTTTATTATGATAAAGACAACTAGCACAAAGTGTACCCTGATATTGTTATCTGTGGATCCAAACGAATATATACAAGTGTACAAAAAATAAATTCTCAATATATTTAAATAAACAGCTATTGTGTTTTACCTGGGGCCATTCCCCTCCTGATGTGGCCCGCCTTATTATTTCATTTATTGTGTTTTTTCGAGAATCTGGATCTACACGGGACACCAACACTGGCTGCAAGGCCCGCAATACTCCTTTAAAACAAATGAAAAGTCATAAGTCATTTTTGGGCTACAGCTACTATAGAAATGACACCAAATCATAAAACAAATTGCATGGAAAATTAAAAAGATAGCAAATCAAAGAGAACAACTTAAAAAATTCTCTAACTCAAAGATTGTTAGAACTTATTAATAGATTCTGGCTTCAAAAGGACAGGTAGTTATTTATACCTAAAAATATTTCATTGATTTCACAGAAGTTAGCAACAGGAATATGAAAAAAAAAAAATGCAATTTTCTCCCTAAAAGACTTCTTTCTCAACTTACATTACACATTCGCAATACGCCATAAGATTGTCTTGTTTTATTTTGGGAATATTCCTGCAATAATATTGCAAACTGATTATGTGAAGCCATAGTACATGTGGGTATGGGGCAATTGCTATTTATCTTAATAAAATTTTCAGTGCAATAGTCTTTTAAGTAGGTAGCTTCCTAGCACAATAAACCTCATTTCACCAAAAATCTATTGCTAAACAACTTTTGGGGGAAATGTCATGTTACACAAAGCAAGGTGGTTATCTTTAAAAAGAGAGAGAGAGAGTGTGTGTCTTTCTTAGCTGAATGACAAAGCTGTAAGAACTACTATCATTTTCTCTAGAGTACCAAGACAGCATCAGGCAATTTTCAACCTACCCTCTCACCACCTGATGCTTGGCAATAGCCTTGGGACAACTGGAAGCAGTTACTTAGAGACTAATCCCCAGGGGAGAGAGCAAAGTATCTGGTGGGAAAAAACATTTCACTTGTTTCATTATTTTTATGTCAGGAAGCATTTATTGTTCTACATCATAATTTTCAACAAGTTACACATTTTTCCCTCATGGAGATTTGAGGGCAATAATGAAGAAAACAGAGTTAGGAGAAAAGACTTACTGCATTTATCAGCCTAATACCCTGAAAAGAAATTCACTGAAATACTAGGTAACTGGTGCTTTCACAAATTCTTCAATTAAATTCTCTCTCAAAAAAAGTTACCATATTTTGTACTGAAAAACTGTTCTTTTGGGCTTATATTTAGGAGCAGGAAGAAGTGATGGTGCAGCGGCAGAGGTAAGGTTTAAAAAGAATGATAGGGGATTTCCCTGGTTATCTGTTGGTTAAGACTCTGCATTCCCTGCAGGGGATGCCGGTTTGATCCCTGGTAGGGAAACTAAGATCCCATATGCTGCACAGCACGGCCAAAAAGATAAATGAAATAAATAAACAAATATTTAAAAGAGTTATATCTGAAAGGTTTAAAAATTAAAAAAAAAAAATAAAAAGAATGATGAGGTATAGGTAGGGAGGTCTTTAATCTTTTTTCATAAATTCATTCTTTTGATACTATACCTCATTAAAAGCAATGAAATATGTTTGAAGTGTTTTATTATTTTTAAGTCTTTAAAAAATTAATCAGTAAACTATACAGAACTTTCTAAATTTAAAGCATGAACATGAAAATATTTTATCTCTGTTGTCTTACAGAGTACTTACTGCCAATCAGAGGCACCTGCACGTTCTCATTTCGAGATACTATAGAAGGTAATCCAGCTGCAACACAGGCAATTCCATCAAAGAATGTTGAGTGAGGGGCAACGACAAAAATCGGGGCTTCCAATGGAGTTGCAATCTTTCCTTTCACGGTAACTACAAACCCCATTGAGAAGAACATGGCATGGCCTAGAAACTTCAAGACTGGATGAGTAATTTTCCTTTGGAAATAAATATAAAAATGGACATAATTAGCTTTACCAACTGCAGCTAACAGCAGGGTTTTACTCTAAAGCACAAAGTAAAAACCAAAACACGTCAGCACTTCATTTTAAAATATCAGCTAGGAAGAATGGCTAACACTTCAGTGGAGCTCTTTCTGCCAGGCACTGTTCTAAGTACTTTATGCATATTAATTTCTTTAATCCCTAAGCCCAATTTTATGAAATATAGAGCATTTATTATTATTCCCACTATACAGATGAGAAAACTGAGGCCCAGAGAAGTAATTTTTCCAAGGCCATGTAGCTAAGTGGCTCAATTATTCTGTGACTATAAAGTAATAGGAATGAATTTTCAACATTTTTCAGCATCCCCCACTGAGAAATTCAAATCAGTCTTGTCCTTCATATGAGTTACCTTAGATATCTATATTTGTGTAACAAAGACGCTGCTACCCCAAAAAAAACCCCAAAAAACACTCTTAGAACTACCATGCTGAAATAGTCCTCAGATTTATTTTAAAAATAAAATTTTAAAAGTAAGCCTTATTACTTATATCATTATAGCCCTTAAAAATTATGAAGAATCTTAAGAAGTAAATTTATTATCTCACTCCCTGGAACAAAGATGCACTTAATTCTGGTTATTGATTTGTTTACTATTCTAAAAGAATCTGTCATTAAAAATTAATTAAATCAAATTGTGCCAGGAATCCTGTTGGACACATAAGACAAGTAAGATACAGTCTCTGTCTTTGATAAACTCAATTGCGTAGAAAAACAAAAACAGTCCTAGAAGTGCAAACACATTATGGACATCTCAGTATATGAATAAGCATATAGCTTTTCATGAAAAATATGTGTCTCCCATAAGACATCTGACAGGAGTTTTAAAAAATGAGCTTCCTATTGAATTCTCTCAACATTCACATAATAATATTGTGAGGAGCCATTAAGCAACTAACTCCCAAGGAAGTTTCTCCACCTTTTATTTCATGGTGAGGAGAAGTGAGACACAGAAAGCCCAAGTACTTTTCAGGAGGGCACAGGGAAATGATTGCTCTCTCCTTGCTCTGTACTTTAAGAGCTGAGATCTTTATTTATTTAAAGATAAAGAGCTCACCCTGTCACAGAACTTCCAGACCTCCTTTTTTTTATTTATAGTGATGTAGCAATGGCACCCCACTCCAGTACTTTTACCTAGAAAATCCCATGGATGGAGGAGCCTGGTAGGCTGCAGTCCAAGGGGTCGCTAAGAGTGGGACATGACTGAGCGACTTCACTTTCACTTTTCACTTTCATGCATTGGAGAAGGAAATGGCAACCCACTCCAGTGTTCTTGCCTGGAGAATCCCAGGGATGGGAAGCCTGGTGGGCTGCCGTCTCTGGGGTCGCACAGAGTCGGACATGACTGAAGTGACTTAGCAGCAGCAGCAGCAGCCTCTAACAAGGTCCAATCTCTGGGTTGGAAAGATCCCCTGGAGGAGGGCATGGCAACCCACTCCAGTGTTCTTGCCTGGAGAATCCCAGTGACGGGGGAGCCTGGTGGGCTGCCGTCTATGGGGTCGCACATAATTGGACACGACTGAAGTGACTTAGCAGTAGCAGCAGCAGCCTCTAACAAGGTCCAATCCTTGGGTTGGAAAGATCCTCTGGAGGAGGGCATGGCAACCCACTCCAGTGTTCTTGCCTGGAGAATCCCCATGGACAGAGGAGCTTGGAGGGCTACAGTCCAAGGGGTTGCAAAAAGTCGGACACGACTGAGAGACTAAGCACAACACAGCACAGCCTCTAACGACTGCATTCCAAAATATCCTGTGTTCAGAGCCACAATTGTTGATCACTACCTAAACTTCAATAAATTCTTTTAATCTTGATTCACGTGATATTTAGACATAGTTACTTCTCACCTCTTCCAACCAGTTATTGGGTGGGTCAGCTTTTCAGGACAGCATGCTGTTGAAATTGCAGCCAGTGACCACGCCAGTAATAAAATTAATGCAACCAATAGGGCACGAATTGGAAGCAGGATAATTCCAAGGAAGAAAATCTGAAAGTCAAAGTTGGTTAAAAAAAAAAAATGACATTATTTTAATGCTGTAGTTATCAAACAGACATACTTAAAAGAAAAGTCTTAGGCTATTCAAGCTTTCACTCAAAGATGAATTGAGCATTACCCTGCACCAGGCAACGATCTAAGCACAAAGGAAATAAGACATTATATCTGGCCTTACAAAGTCTGCTAGGTAGCAAAAGAAATAGGGGAGAAAACCAGTGAATGTGAATAGGAGTTGCTGGGGAAACAAAGAAAAGGTGTGTTGGGCTTAGCAGTAGTGCGGAATTAGTAGTTGTGACACACAGGCTTAGTCGCCCCGAGGCACGTGGAATCTTCCCAGACCAGGAATTGAATGTCGTGTCACCGGCATTGCAAGGTGGATTCTTAACCACTGGAAGTCCGGTTGTATCATTTTAAAATGTCACTGGTAGTGCCTTCTCCTATGAGAATTTCAGTCACTGTATATCCTTGCTGACAATTGGTGTTTAAAATCACTTTAAAAAATCAATTTTATGAAGGCATAATTTACATAAAATACATTGCACCTATTTTAAATATGAGCTTTTCAAATGTATAGCCCGATGCAGACATCACCATAATCAAGATATAGATCATTTCCATCACTCAAAGAAGTTCTCTTGTGTCTCTTTGTAGTGTGTCCTCAATGTATGGCAACCACGACAATCTTTCACTATAGTTTTTGCCTGTTCCATTATTTTCATATAAATGAAACCACATGATATGTACTATTTTACGTCTGGCTTCTTTCACTTCATATTTTTGAGATTCAACCATGTTGTCATATGTGTATCAGTGATACAGTCTTTTTCATTGCAGAGTGATATTCCATTATATGAATATACTGCAATTAATTTACCCATTAATCTGTTCAGGGACCTTTAGCCTATTATAAATTCTTATCTATATGAGTAAACATCAATTTTTGAGACTCATACATGTTCATTCATGGTGGATGGTGGTGAAATTATCAGGCCAGGATGTGCTTAAAGAACATGCCAAATTGTTTTCCAAAGTGGCTGTGTCGTTTCATACCTCCCACCAATGAAGTGTGAAAGTTCCTTTTGCTTCACATCATCAGTTTTCAGTGTTGTCAGTCTTTGTAGCCATCCTGGTGGCTGTAAAGTGATATCTCATTGTGGTTTCCTTAATGAACAATGATGCTGAGCAAATTTTTTCATGTGCTTATTGGTCATCCCTTTAACCTATCTGTTCAAGTCTTTAGTCCATTTTCATTGCATTGTTAGTCCTTTTCTGATCAATTTTTAGGAGATTTTCACATATTGTTTACAAGCCCTTTTTCAATATATATATTGAAAATATTTTCTCCTATTCCATGGTTTGCTTTTTCATTTTCTTATTGGTATCTTTCAATGAGAAGCGTTTTAATTCTGATGAAGACTTATCAATTTAGTTCTCTTCTGCATCCTTTCTAAGAAATCTTTACCTATCTCAAGATCATGAAGATATTTTATATCTTGTTCTTCTTCTAGATGATATATGGATTTTGCTTTTATGTTCAAGTCTATGATCCATTGTAAATTACTTTCTGTGTGGTGTACAGTAGGGATCAAGTTTCATTTTTATCTACAGATTTATCTAGTTGTTCCAGAACCAGCTCCCCACCCCCTTAGTTTTTTTTACCCCTTGCTGTGAGGCCTGTGGGATCTTAGTTCCTGGACCAGGGATCAAAGCTGCACCCCTTCCAGGGAAGTGCAGTCTTAACCATTGGACTGCCAATGAAGTGCCATACCCAGAACCAATTTTGAAAAGACTCCACATTTCTCAATAAATTTTGTTGGCTACTTTGTCAAAAAATCAATTGAACATACACGTAGGCTCTCTATTCTGTTTTGTTGATCTATTTGTCTGTATGTCTGTCAATTCCCTACTCTCTTAATTGCTGTAGTCTTGTAGGAAGTCTTGAAATCTGGTAGTGTCTGTCCTCAAACTTTTTATTTTTCAAACTTTTTTTGGGATAATCTAGATCCTTAGCATTTCCACATAAATTCCAGAATTAATCTGTCAGTTTCCACACAAAAAGCCTGTTGGAATTTTTGTTGAGCTTTCAATGAACCTATAGATCAATTTGGGAGGAATTACCGTCTTAATAATATTGATTTTTCCAACTTACATGGTATAGCTCTTTATTTTATGTAAATCTTCATTAATTTCTTACAATAGTGTTTTGTTGTTTTCATTGTAGTGGTCTTGAATCTGCCTGCAATGCAGGAGACCCTAGTTCAATTCCTGGGTTGGGAAGATCTGCTGGAGAAGAGACAGGCTACACACTTCAGTAGTCTTGGGCTTCCCTGATGGCTCAGCTGGTAAAGAATCTGCCGCAATGTGGAAGTCCTGGGTTTGATCCTTGGGTTGGGAAGAGCCCCTGAGGAAGGGAACAGTTATCCACTCCAGTATTCTGGCCTGGAGAATTCCATGGACTATACAGTCCAAGGGGTCACAAAGAGTCGGACATGACTGAACGACTTTCACTTATTGCTATCATGAGATTATTTAATTTCATTTTGCAGTTGCTGCTGGTATACAGACAAAGTTGATTTAAAATTTTAATCTTTAAACATTAAGATTACAAACATTAAGATGACAAAACCAATTTTGAGTAACTCTGTGTTGGATTAAAAGGATTATGCATCATATTTTCTTTTGGTAATAAGTTATCTCTGTAGGAAGGCCTTCTTTTGACACTATTGTGATTATTTTCCTCTCTTTCTTCATAGCACTAAGACACGGAATTATATATATTTATATACTTGCTTGTTTAACTTTTTCAGTGAAATACAGCCTTAAGATAGGCAGAGTCCTTATTTCTCTTGTTCATTATATCTTTATCTCCAAAGAGTAACATTGTGCCTAGCATAGGGAAGGCATCCAACAAATATTTTTGATATGGTAAATGACCCGCAGTTATAATTCCATATTCTATTGAGAAAAGAAAAGCTAGGCTAATTTTCTCCATGCCACTATGGAACAGACCCTTAAACAGTCAAAAAGAGAGGAGGAGCAGTAAAGCTAAGCCCTACGAGATGCAGAAGTGACAACAATCCTTAAACAAGATATTAATCATCATTTAAGATTAAATTTAGCCTAAATTCATCATATTGAGTCATCCTTAAACACAAATATATCAATCTTTTAAACAGGATAATACAGACAACATTGTTTTTCAATCATGTCTATTTAAATTTTCCTTTACCCAGACTGTTCAAGCCATTGAAAATACTTTGGAATCTCTGTCTACATGCATTTTAATGTTTTTAAAAATATTGCGACTATATTCATTTCTATCCAATCCAAGCGGTAAGTTTTAAGTACAGTATACAATTTGTCAGAGAAGGCGATGGCACCCCACTCCAGTACTCTTGCCTGGAAAATCTCATGGATGGAGGAGCCTGGTGGGCTACAGTCCATGGGGTTGCTAAGAGTGGGACACGACTGAGTGACTTCACTTTCACTTTTCACTTTCATGCATTGGAGAAGGAAATGGCAACCCACTCCAGTGTTCTTGCCTGGAGAATCCCAAGGACGGGGGAGCCTGGTGGGCTGCCATCTATGGGGTCGCACAGAGTCAGACACAACTGAAGCCACTTAGCAGCAGCAGCATACAATTTGTAGATAACAAATGGCATTGATAACTATCAAGATCAGCAAGCAATACCAGGTTCTTTCATGTATTATTTCACTTAAGTTTAACCCTCCTTTGATGTATTATTATTCCAATTTAATAGATAAGGAAAGTGAAGTTCAGAGAGGTCAACTGACTTGGCCAGTCATACAACTTATAAATGACAGAGCCTGAGCAGGTTTTCTAAGACTAGTGATCATTCCATTATATCACAATTCTTACAGAGTTACTTGGAAGTGCTCTCTAAATGGTTGCAGGCATGCTATTTAAAAAAAGAAAAACCAAAAACTCAAAAACTTAGTAATCCAGGTACAATGTACATACTTACAAACATTCCACTTTGAGCCTCTCTCCAATACATGAACCAGAAGAGATGGACATACTTTCATTCAAGTATAACTAATTTGATGAACTCAGGCCAAAAGGAATTCTGAATGAGAGTCAATGAATTTGTTAAGTGTTTCTGAGTGACTTTCACTTTCAGAAATTTTAAGATATCATGGGAATATCAATGTGGGCTTCCTTAGTGGCTCAGACAGTAAAGTGTCTGTCTGCAATGCAGGAGACCCGGGTTCGATCCCTGGGTTGGGAAGATCCCCTGGAGAAGCAAATGTCAGCCCACTCCAGCATTCTTGCCTGGAAAATCCCATGGACCACGGAGCCTGGTAGGTTACCGTCCATGGGGTCGCAAAGAGCCGGACATATCAATCCATTTTAAGACACGTTTTAACATCAAGTTTTTAAACATTTAGTTTCTTTACAAAGAGGTATTGCTACATTCATTATCTTCCTCTTCCTTTCTCATACCTTCGCACCCATCAACCATTACTGTAACCACCACCCACGCTGCTTAGCCCAGCACTTAACCTATCTATCTCTGCCGTAGAGGACAATGGTCTCAGTGCAGATAAGCATGCTGTGCAAAAATTACACTATTTCAAATCCAAAGTAAATAAATATGTAAGATGGACAGGAAACATTAAAACTATTTTTTTCCCATGCAGAACACATAGGACAAATGTAGCTTGCATAGTCTATCTTGTTCTCTGATCACTAACTTCACCAAAGAGGAAGTCCACAGAGTGAGTGTAACTGCTAATGGTAAAAGCAGTGCTTTACAAGAAAAAGGAAAGGACAGGAACTTCCTTTTTGTATAGAGCCGTTTTTAACAACCAGAGAAAGTCTCTCGTCCTTGAATCTACGAGAAGTGTTTGGGTGAAAACTGATTCAGGACCAAAAACTCTTGAATACCTTAAGCGGACCCATATTATTCCTTTTCTTAGGTTGTGATTTCCCACCCTTGATGCAACTGCTCCGCCAAAACATCCCACCTTTCTTTTGGTTCTAATTCCAGACCTGGGTTCTCTGCCTTCTCCCTCACTCTTCTCATCCCCAAAGGACTCCTCTCCTTCCCTCAGGCAAAACAACAACAAAAAGCTCCCTAAACTCACTCTCCTGCAGTATGATGAGCTCCCACTACACTCCCACACACTCAGGTTTGTTCTTCTCCCAGCCCTTCCCTCTTCTCAGTATGGAATGTTTCCTCTGCCATGGGCCCGCTCAGCCTCCTCCTGTTTAGCACCTTCCCCCAAGACCCACATGCTCTTTGCATCTTCTCTTCTCACACACACACCCAGACCTCCAAGCATCCTCCAAGGGTCCTAAATTCTCAGCGCAGCATCTCTGCCCCCTGCAGACTCCCGGCCCCTTCAGAAGCCCTCCCCTCTCAGATCTACATCCCTTTCTTCCTCGAGCCTGGCTTCTCAAACTCACTCCCCTCAGTCACTTACCCTTTACACCCACATTGCCGTCTAAAACAGCCTCCCCTGAGGGACCCATGGCCCCCTCAAACTGCCTCCTCCCTCAGATCCACACCCCTGCCCTGCATCTGTCTCCCCTGTCAGGCGTCCCTCACCTGAACTGCCTCCGCTGTCAGACGTCCCTCAACTGGACTGCTTCCTCCCTCAGACCCACTCCCCTCACTTGGACCTGTCTCCGCTCTCCAACTCCTGTCGCTCACCGGAATCTGCTTTGCCTGTCAGTCTCTAGTCACTCTCCTGAATTTTCGTCAGACTCACATCCCTCACCTGGGTCTGCCTCCCCTGTCAGAGGTCCCTCACCCGGATCTGCCCTCCTCCCTCTAACCCCTGACCCTCACTGGAATCCACGTCTCCTGTCAGACCCTCGCCCCGCACCTGGATGCGCCTCGCCACGCCCAGCCGCGTCTGCTGCACGAAGGGATTGGGCACAGGTGGCGGGAAGAAGGACGCCTGGCGGGGCACCATGGGCGGCCGCAGCCCCGCGTTCCCGACGTCAGCTCCCGGCACAGTGGCCGCCACGGCCCGCGCGTCAGCGCACCGGTTCATGGCCGACCCTGGCGTCTGACTACAGCGAAGCGACCCACGCGGAGCGCGCGAGTGGGCACCGCCGCCAAGACTCAGTAGGAGCCGCTTAGGAGTCCGGGGCTTCTGCGCAGGCGCCGAAGTTACCTAGCCGCCCTCTGCTCTCGCCCCGCCCCTCTGGCTCCGAACACGCCCAGGTTCTGGCCCCACCCCCCGACCCCCACCTTAAGCACAGTCCCACCCTTTTAGGTGTCTGGCCCTTCCTTTGGGGATTCATAGCTCCGCCCCCTTGGAGGCGAATGTTTTTTCCTTCAAAGCGACGCACCCGCAAGAGAGACAGTTTAGACTGTTCTCTGCTCCAGCATCAGGCCAACCTGGCTTAACTTTCGCTTTTACTGGTCTTTGGCCAAATCATTGTCTCCATGAACCTCCGTTGCCCCATTCGTAATACAGAGATAAACAGAACCTGAATCCAGCGATTGTAGGAGCCATTCTTGGGCTGTTCCATTAAGGGGTTCATTATCCAGGGTGGATCTGATTTCTGGTGCATGTTTTGCTTTTGCTTAAACCAGTTTGAGTATCATATTTATCAGTTACAGCTGAAAGAGTCCTGACGAATATAGAAACTGGTGCCAGGAGTGGGCTGTCTTCCAGTCAAAATATGGACTGACAACGTGAAGATAGTTTTCCCAAGGAAAATTGAGCTGCAATAACTAGAAAAATACAAAACCACCATGGCCCTCTGAACTAGATGAGGAACCTGGTCTCAAAAAAAGAGAGAAGTAACTTGGAAACTTGGAGACTGTTTGTCTCCACTTTACTCATCAAAGTCTGAAAAGAAATAAAAAGCATGATCAGAAGGTCCACCAATGGAGCTTCCGCCAGGCTGGCTTCAGGAGAAGGCAGGACATAGGGACAGCAAATCCATGGAAGAAGGGAAGCATTTTGATGTCCCTCAGCAAACACTCATCAGGCAAAAATGAAATCAGGTGGCATGATCAAGGTATGAAAAGTGACTCTTGAGAATTGAAGTGGCTTATGGCAGGTTTCAAGGAATCAATTGAAATATGTAGCGCCTTAGAAACAAACATCCTGCCTGTAGCACTTCACTGTCAGAACCAGAGAGATGATGTGGTCTGGTGAAAAAAGAGCACAGCCTTGGAAATGCCAAAACCCAAAAGCAAGGTTGAGGTCCAGGGTTAACTTACCACAGACCCATGACAAAAATCACTCCCCTTATTGAGCCTTTGTTTTCACTTATATAACGGAGAAAACAGAGTTCAGGAGTCCCTAAATTCTGCCTCCTGAGAATTCTGTATACAGGTCAAGAAGCAACAGTTACAGCTGGACAAGGAACAACAGACTGGTTCCAAACCAGGAAAGGAGTACGTCAAGGCTGTATATTGTCACCCTGCTTATTTAACTTATATGCAGAGTACATCATGAGAAATGCCAGGCTGGATGAAGCACAAGCTGAAATAAAGATTGCCAGGATAAGTATCAATAACCTCAGATACGCAGATGATATCACCCTTATGGAAGAAAGCAAAGAACTAAAAAGCCTCTTGATGAAAGTAAAAAAGTTGGCTTAAAATTCAACATTCAGAAAACTAAGATCATGGCATCTGGTCCCATCACTTCATGGCAAATAGAGGGGGAAACAATGGAAACAGTGGCAGACTATTTCTTGGGCTCCAAAAATCACTGCAGATGGTGACTGCAGCCCTGAAATTAAAAGACACTTGCTCCTTGGAAGAAAAGCTATGACCAACCTAGACAGCAAATTAAAAAGCAGAGACATTACTTTACTAACAAAGGTCCATCTAGTCAAAGCTATTCAGTTTTTCCAGTACTCATGTATCGATGTGAGAGTTGGACTATAAAAAAAGCTGAGTGCTGAAGAATTGATGCTTTTGAACTGTGGTGTTGGAGAAGACTCTTGAGAGTCCCTTGGGCTGCCGACTCAATGGACACAAGTTTGAGTAGGCTCCAGGAGTTGGTGATGGACAGGGAAGTGCTGCAGTCCACGGGGTCGAAAAGAGTCAGACATGACTGAGCGACTGAACTAAACTGAAATTAAAAATGAAATGAAGGGGGAAAAAAGCATACCTATTGCCCTTATGATTATACAGTGGAAGTGAGAAATAGATTTAAGGGCCTAGATCTGATAGATAGAGTGCCTGATGAACTATGGAATGAGGTTCGTGACATTGTACAGGAGACAGGGATCAAGACCATCCCCATGGAAAAGAAATGCAAAAAAGCAAAATGGCTATCTGGGGAGGCCTTACAAATAGCTATGAAAAGAAGAGAAGCAAAAAGCAAAGGAGAAAAAGAAAGATATAAACATCTGAATGCAGAGTTCCAAAGAATAGCAAGAAGAGATAAGAAAGCCTTCTTCAGCGATCAATGCAAAGAAATAGAGGAAAACAACAGAATGGGAAAGACTAGGGATCTCTTCAAGAAAATCAGAGATACCAAAGGAACATTTCATGCAAAGATGGGCTCGATAAAGGACAGAAATGGTATGGACCTAACAGAAGCAGAAGATATTAAGAAGAGGTGGCAAGAATACACAGAAGAACTGTACAAAAAAGATCTTCACGACCCAGATAATCATGATGGTGTGATCACTGACCTAGAGCCAGACATCCTGGAATGTGAAGTCAAGTGGGCCTTAGAAAGCATCACTACGAACAAAGCTAGTGGAGGTGATGGAATTCCAGTTGAGCTATTCCAAATCCTGAAAGATGATGCTGTGAAAGTGCTACACTCAATATGCCAGCAAATCTGGAAAACTCAGCAGTGGCCACAAGATTGGAAAAGGTCAGTTTTCATCCCAATCCCAAAGAAAGGCAATGCCAAAGAATGCTCAAACTACCGCACAATTGCACTCATCTCACACGCTAGTAAAGTAATGCTCAAAATTCTCCAAGCCAGGCTTCAGCAATATGTGAACCGCGAACTTCCTGATGTTCAAGCTGGTTTTAGGAAAGGCAGAGGAACCAGAGATCAAATTGCCAACATCTGCTGGATCATGGAAAAAGCAAGAGAGTTCCAGAAAAACATCTATTTCTGCTTTATTGACTATGCCAAAGCCTTTGACTGTGTAGATTACAATAAACTGTGGAAAATTCTGAAAGAGATGGGAATACCAGACCACCTGATCTGCCTCTTGAGAAGTCTGTATGCAGGTCAGGAAGCAACAGTTAGAACTGGTCATGGAACAACAGACTGGTTCCAAATAGGAAAAGGAGTACGTCAAGGCTGTATATTGTCACCATGTTTATTTAACTTATATGCAGAGTACCTCATGAGAAATGCTGGACGGGAAGAAACACAAGCTGGAATCAAGATTGCTGGGAGAAATATCAATAATCTCAGATATGCAGATGACACCACCCTTATGGCAGAAAGTGAAGAGGAACTCAAAAGCCTCTTGATGAAGGTGAAAGTGGAGAGTGAAAAGGTTGGCTTGAAGCTCAACATTCAGAAAACGAAGATCATGGCATCTGGTCCCATCACTACATGGGAAATAGATGGAGAAACAGTGGAAACAGTGTCAGACTTTGTTTTCCTGGGCTCCAAAATCACTGCAGATGGTGACTGCAGCCATGAAATTAAAAGACGCTTACTCCTTGGAAGGAAAGTTATGACCAACCTAGATAGCATATTCAAAAGCAGAGACATTACTTTGCCAACAAAGGTTCGCCTAGTCAAGGCTATGGTCTTTCCTGTGGTCATGTATGGATGTGAGAGCTGGACTGTGAAGAAGGCTGAGCGCCAAAGAATTGATGCTTTTGAACTGTGGTGTTGGAGAAGACTCTTGAGAGTCCCTTGGACTGCAAGGAGATCCAACCAGTCCATTCTGAAGGAGATCAGCCCTGGGATTTCTTTGGAGGGAATGATGCTAAAGCTGAAACTCCAGTATTTTGGCCACCTCATGCAAAGAGTTGACTCATTGGAGAAGACTCTGATGCTGGGAGGGATTGGGGGCAGGAGGAGAAGGGAACGACAGAGGATGAGATGGCTGGATGGCATCACTGACTCGATGGATGTGAGTCTGAGTGACCTCCGGGAGTTGGTGATGGACAGGGAGGCCTGGTGTGCTGCAGTTCATGGGGTCGCAAAGAGTCAGACACGACTGAGCGACTGATCTGATCTGATTGCCAAAAATCTGCTCCAAATTAGCTCCCCTGTATTAGAATTGTCTCCATAGGAGCTTTTATTTTTAAATTTTATTGGATTATAGTTGATTAAGATGAGTGCCAAAGAATTGATGCTTTTGAACTGTGGTGCTGGAAAAGACTCTTGAGAGTCCCTTGGACAGCAAGGAGATCCAACCAGTCAATCCTAAAGGAAATCAACCCTGAATATTCATTGGAAGGACTGATGCTGAATCTGAAGTTCCAATACTTTGACCACCTGATGCAAAGAACTGACTCCTTGGAAAAGACCCTGATGCTGGGAAAGATTGAAGGCAGGAGGAGAAGGGAACAACAGAGGATGAGATGGTTCAGTCGTATCACTGACTCGATGGACATGAGTTTGAGCAAGTTCCAGGAGTTGGTGATGGACAGGGAAGCCTTGCATGCTGCAGTCCATAGCATCGCATAGAGTCAGACTGAGTGACTGAATTGAACTGATTTACAATGTTGTGTTTGTTTCAGGTATACAGCAAAATGATTCAGTTATACATATATTTATTCTTTTTCAGGTTCTTTTCTCATACAGGTTATCACAGAATATTGAGCAGACTTCCCTGTGCTATGTAGTAGATCCTTGTTGGTTATCTATCTTATATATAGAAGTATGATATATGTTAATCCCAAGCTCCTCATTTCTCTCTCCCCACATTTCCCCTTTGGTAACTGTAAGTTTGTGTTCAATATCTGTTAAGTCTGCATATGAATCCTTTTAGTTCTCACAAAATTATTTTAGGATAATAAACCAAGTGATGATTAAAACAGGGAATTATTCTCTGGTGGTCCAGTGGCTGGGACTCCAAGCTCTCAATGTCAAAGGCCCAGGTTCAGCCTCTGGTTGGGGAACTAGGGTCCCACAGGCCACGCAGCACAGCCAACAGAATAAGCAAACAGAAAAATAAACAAGTGATGAATAAAACAGGAAAAGAAAGAACTATCATGGGGCAAGGACATGCATTATCTTGGTATCTGTAGCTGAATTTCTTTAATATATTATGAAGAATCGAAAAACACAGCAAAACAATTTCACAGTTTTCCCATCAAGAGGTAAAGTCTTTCCCTATCCCTAGAATCTGGACTGATCTCACAACTTGTTCTGACCAATAAAATGTGGCAGAAGTAGTACCATGTGAGTTTTAGAGTCGGGGCCACAAGGGGCCTTATAATTTCTACTCTCAAACTCTTGCCACTACTTAGGGAGGCTCAGGCCAACCTGCTGAATGACAAAGAGCTCATAGCGAGGGAGAAGCCCAGTGAGCAGGCAACACCAAGAAAGTGAGAGAGGAGCCTCCCCAGTGGCTCAGAGGAGCTTCCCCAGTGGCTCAAAGAATCCACCTGCTGATGCAGGAGACACAGCTTCAATCCCTGGTCCCAGAGGATTGAACATGCTATGGAGCAACGGAGCCCATGTGCTACAACTAATGAGCCACAACTAATGAGCCTGTGACCTAGAGCCTGGGAGGCACAACTACTGAGCCTGCAAATCACAATTACTGAGCCCATGAACTACAACAACCGAAGCCCGCATGCCCTAGAGCCCGAGCACTGCAACTAAAGAGTAGGCTCCCCCTCACAACTAGAGAAAAGCTCATGCAGCAACCAACATGCAGGACAGTCAAAAATAAAATAAATTAAAATTATTTTAAAAAGAAAGAAGGAAAATGAGGGAGGCCTCCTTGAACCCTGGGCTGCCTTTGTGGCTCAGCTGGTAAAGAATCCACCTGCAATGCGGGTGACCTGGGTTCGATCCCTGGGTTGGCAAGATCCCCTGGAGAAGGGAAAGGCTACCCATTCCAGTATTCTGGCCTAGACGATTCCATGGACTGTATAGTCCATGGGGTTGCAAAGAGTCGGACACAACTGAGCGACTTTCACTTTTTCACTACCCTGAAGAAGTTCAAGGGCCTAGCTGGACCTTTCTCTGGTAGGGGTTAGGGGAAGTATATTCCCAGTACCTGAAACCAGTTCGTCAAGCCCTGAGTGGCTGAGAGGTAGATGGAGTTGGTGAATGACATGTTTATCAATCAACTGCTCAGAGTAGGCTGAAGGCATGATGAGATTCTGACTCTGGGCCCTGGGACAGCTGCTCCTTCCAAGGTAGTCACTGTAGAAATCTCAGAATCTTCCTACCCTACCGGGTAGATGTAGCCTTTAGCTACTCACATGACCTTTCTGAGCCTGCATACTCATCTCAGAATGGGAAAATTCATTCCCAAATGGATTGTGGTAATAAGTAAAATAATGCCTGTGTAGTGTTCATAGAAATGCATGCAAGAAATGGCACCTTTCGGATATTACACATGGAGCAGCTGGATTTCTCAGTATAAAAAAGAACCTTAATAACAATGTATTACAGCCATAGTATAAACTGTCCCTAGGGCTTC
Source organism: Tragelaphus eurycerus (assembly GCA_935064755.1). NCBI lineage: Eukaryota > Metazoa > Chordata > Mammalia > Artiodactyla > Bovidae > Tragelaphus > Tragelaphus eurycerus. The sequence continues at coordinate 13,492,925 of CAKXYN010000057.1, forward strand.
CCTGGTGGGTCTGTGGTAAAGAATCTGCTTGCAATGCAAGAGACCCAGGTTTGATCCCTGGGTGGGGAAGATCCCCTGGAGAAGAGAATGGCTGGCAGACCTGTGTGGCCCTTCAGCACAGAAGAAGTCTTTCAAGTCCTTGAGAACCTGAGTGATTGGACAGGCCACAGGAGAAAAGAGGACTCCACTGAGGTCACTTCCAGAGACCTGTCCATTCCTCATCCCCTCCCTACCAGCCCCACCATGAGAGGAAGTAATAGACTGTTGGAACCAGGGAAGGTCTCTGAAATAACCCCAGGCCTTATGTTCTGTTAGCAGCTCTAGGGGAGGCCTCCCTGGTAGCTCAGCTGGTAAAGAATTTGCCTGCAATGCAGGAGACCCCAGTTCTATTGCTGGGTGGGGAAATTCTCCTGGAGAAGGGATGGGTTACCCACTCCAGTATTCTTGGGCTTCCCTGGTGACTCAGACAGTTAAGAATCTGCCTGCAAAGCAGAAGACCTGGATTCGATCCCTGGGTTGGGAAGATCCCCTGGAGGAGGGCATGGCAATCTACTCCAGTATTCTTGCCTGGAGAATACCATGAACAGAGGAGCCTGGCAGGCTACAGTCCATAGGATCATGAAGAGTTGGACATGACCGAGTAACTAAGCACAGCACAGCTCAGCAGCTCTAGAATTTCCATATAGGAGGGGATTAAGGATGGGCAGTCTGCTGGGAAGGAAGGGTAAGGAGCTTACCCATCAATAGAAGCTGTGTTTAGAATGCACACAGTTCTCCCCTGCTGCTGCTGCTAAGTCACTTCAGTCATGTCTGATTCTGTGCGACCCCATAGATGGCAGCCCACCAGGCTCCACCGTCCCTGGGATTCTCCAGGCAAGAACACTGGAGTGGGTTGTCATTTCCTTCTCAAATGCATGAAAATGAAAAAATAAAGTGAAGTTCCTCAGTCGTATCCGACTCCTAGCGACCCCATGGACTGCAGCCTTCCAGGCTCCTCCATCCAGGGGATTTTCCAGGCAAGAGTACTGGCGTTGGGTGCCATTGCCTTCTCCCAGTTCTCCCCTAGCTGTGTTTATTAGAGAGTTTGGGGGAGGGGAAATGGAGGGTAATGTTGCTGATGGAGATACTCGGTTTCCGACTAAAGCTTCTTCTCTAGGTCATCTTTGGCCTTGACTCAGGATGCTATCCAACTCAGTAAAAGTTGACTGATAATAGCCTCCCTTTTTTAGGTTGCTGTAATCTAAATGAAATGATGCATGCAAAGGGTCTGCACATAGTAAGCATTGTATTAATGGAAGGGGTGTTACTGTTAAATTCACTACTATTAGTATTAGAATTTATGTTATTGTCAAGGCAGAAACTGAGACTCAAGAAAAAAGGAAACCTTGAACAAGACCCTGCAATTAAATAAGAGAAACTCCTCTTTGGCTCTTTCCATGGGACCAAGGGACTCCAGCTCACCCACCCAGAGAGTCTCTTGGTGATTACTTTGGCAGCTGTGACCTTTCCAGCAGATGTCACCTATGCCCTGCAGGGAGCAGAGATTTAGACTTTCTACGTTTCCTCTTTGAGCTGGGGCTGGGGTTGGAACTGGGGCTAGGGCCCCTCTCTAGGCTCCGCTCAAACAGCTGGCAAACACATCCACTCAATTAGTGTCTTTATTCGTACTCACTGATTTTTCCCACGGGGAAACTGTTGAAGGGACAGGAGGGGAGGGCTGGGCGGGGGGAGCCATGGCTTGGTTTTCCTCCATCCAGTGAAGGAAGTAACAGAGGAGGGACATAACTAAAGAGAGTGACCAAGGGGACCATCACTATGTGGACTGAGATGCATTGTGCAGTGACTTCAGACAACCTGAGTCCTTCCGTCGGGAAATGCAATGTCAAAGTGGAAAAGTAAAAAAAAAAAAAAAAAAGATCCAAAGAAAAGAACAAAGTGCATACAAAGCAAACTGCTAATGTAGGGACGGTTCTAAGGCAGCCAGCAGGGAGAAGGCCAAATGTCTGGGCTGGTCACTCGACCGTGCCCCACTCCCACTGCCCCATGCCAGGCCAGGCTGTCGGGCCACCAGTGCCCTCTCGACATAGTCTCTGTTGGCTCCCAGGGTGCCGTAAAGCCCCAGAAGGTTGTAGAAGGAGGAGAGCCTGAAGTGTGGCAGCACCAAGGCAGCCCAAGGCATGGCTGCATTGAGAATCTCAAGGCATCTCTTTGGGGGTGGCTCTGGAGGGCCGGTGAGATATGGAGGGGGAGGGACACCCAGGAGGGGTACAGTCAGCACCTTTACTTGAGCACAGGGCAGAGCCACTCTAGGGTTTCTTAAATTACCAGGTGGGGGTGAGAATGCTGATTAATTATAGAACTGAGGGCTGCCACGCCCACCCGGGTCCTTCCCTGGTGCTCAGGGGGCAGGCCCTGGGGGAGGCGGAGCCAGCTCAGCAGCCCAGCCAATCGGATTTGATGCTTCCGAACTTAACGCTCTTCAGACTTTGGTTCTCCAACTTCAGGTAATAGGCGCCCTTGAAGAAGTAGCTGTGACCTGGAATGAGAAAGAGAAGAGCCGGTGACCAACCCATCCTCAGACGTTATAGCACAGAGAAGGTTCCTGAGAACTTTATAAGTCTGCCTGTCCTAGGGAAGATGTTTTTAATTTTTAAGATTTTTTTTAATGTGGATCATTGCTAAAAGCCTTTCTTGAACTTGTTATAAAACTGCTTCTGTTTTATGTTTTGTTTTTTTGGCCAGGAAGCATGTAGGATCTTAGCTCCCCAACCAGGGATTGAACTTGTACCCCCTGCATTGAAAGGTGAAGTTTTAACCACTGGTCTGCCAGGGAGGTCCCCAGGAAGAAATTTTTAAATCACAGAAGACCCCTCTGGAGGATGGAGGAGGGAATTAAACTCTTTGAGTCCCTGTTTCTTCATCTTTGAGATGCGGCTAAAGATACCACCTCTTAGGGGTTATGGTGATGATAAAATGAGATGATATATGCTATTATTAATATAAATAATAGCACTGTGCTGAGCACAAGCACCACTTTGCATTCCTAGAGGTGGCAAACCAAGAGACTGCTATCCCTCTCAGATGGCCCACATATGGGTTTTATTTAGTCCACACAAGTTTTCTGTTTTGTTTTGAATAATCTGGAACTTTCATATGAAAATATGGATTTCTCACTTCTTTTTAAAAGAGCTAGACTATCTAGTAACACTACTCCCCTTCTCTGTCTTTTTTTGGGAGGCCGCACCAGGTGGCATGTGGGATCTTAGTTCTCCACCCAGGGATCGAACCTGCACCCCATCTTGCAGTGGAAGCATGGATTCTTAACTACTGGGTTGCCGTCCCTGCTCCCCGTTTCTTGCAGGGCAGAGATCATCAGAAGCAGAGAAGCAGCTGTCCCCAGAAAACAAGCCATGTACTCTCTGATGCTGCACAGACCACATCACTCCCCGCTGTCTGCCTTGCATGCTTCACTCATTAATGCACAGCTTGGCCCCTCAGGGTTTTGGAATTTCTTACTCCTGACACATATGACCTCATTTACTTCCTTTCAAACCCCTGGCATACAGGAGGTGCTCAACAGATGTTTCTTTCTGAAGATAATCTTTAACCTGACACCTGGCTGTACCCTGCTTTTTCTTGGACATGTGAGAGGTTTAGTCAGGGCCATGTGCTTAGCATGTGATAGGAGCTCAAAAAGCATCTTTGTGAAATTTCATTGAAATCTCCTCTAAAAAGCCAAACTGGACTCATTTCCAGGGCCCTAGAGACCTCCCAGAAGCCTCCTCAGGAATCTGGTTTCCAAACTCCAAATTCTAGCCCTCGCTGGTTTGGTTGTTTTTTTGCAGCAAAGGAACAGAGACAAATGGGCTATCTTTGCCACCTCAGCATCAGGGCCTGACAAAGTTGGTCCTGTCTCAAATGGAGCCATCCTTCTGCTAACGGAAGGCAGTCACAAGGCCTCCTGTGGAACCCAAAAGGGCCTGGATCAAGCCCCAGAATGAATCCAGGGCACCAAGCCCAGGTTTCTCGCCCCCGGCAGGCCTCCCCTCCTCCCCACTCTCTGGCTCCAAGCTCCGCAGCTGTGAGGGGCCTTTCTGGGTCTTACTGCCTGGAGCCAGCTGAGTGAGCAGAGGTCAGGGGTCTGGATGCCTTCCCAGCGCTGGGCTGAAGGGGCTGGTTTGTTTTCCCCGGGCGCCGCCTGCCTCCCTACACAATGAAGGAGTGTGTACTTGCAAGGAGCGGGGCCCTGGCTGGGGGCAGGGAATCCTAGAAAGCGGCCAGAGGCCTGGGCAGCTCACCCCCGCCCTGCAGGTCCACCACAGCATCCAGGTTATCAGGGATGGCGTTCCAGGCATCAGCGATGAGCTTGGGGAAGCCAGGATCCATTTTCTTCTTCACCTCATTGTATCTGCAAGGAAAATGGCCATGGTGAACCAGTGGGGCTCCCTCAAGGCCAGCCTTTCCCCAGAGTGACCGGAGGGTCCGGCTGATGGCTCCTGGGTGAGCCTGGGAGGCCAGCTCTAACCCCTTCTGGGAGGCCCCTGACTGGAGCTGAGGGGCAGGGAGTCAGACCTGGGTAAATCCTAATTCCACGACTCACTCTTTAGGTGACTTGGGACAGTCCCATAAAAACAATCTTATAATTACTGCTAACGTTTAAACAATGTGTTACCCACCTTCCATATACTTTCTCAGTCAATCCTTATGGCAATCCTATGCCAGTTACTACGATAATACTCATTTTATATACCAGAGGTTTAAAAAGGGGAACCAGTTTCTAAGTGGGAGTCCAACTCAGGCCTGTCTGGCTCCAGGGTGGCAAATTGCTCTCTGAGCCTCAGTTTTACCATCTGTTAGATGGGCTATATTTAATGTATTGATATTTAATTATCATATATATGAAATGGAATAACACATGCAAAATGCCTATCACAGTATCTGAGAAATGTTAGTTCCCTTAGAAACTCTGATCTCTGCTGCAGTACAAAGAGCACTGGACCGGGAGCCCAGAGACAAGGTCCTGCCAATCTCTGCTCGGCTTGAAAAAAAGCTGCTGCTTCATCTGTCAAGTGAGTTGACTGTCCACATCTCGGGCAATGATCTCCGCTGGGACATGAGGTTACAGTACAAGGTGGTGCGTGAGCCCAAGCCCTGTGAGTCACAGAGCAACTTCCTGTCATCTCAGGCCCAACGGCAGCTCCCAGGGTAAGTCGTTATCCGGGGCTCTGCCTTTAATTTGTATAAATACCTGGAGTATTAGTTGGCATATTCTTTTCCTGGCTAGCAACATCTGTCTTTTTCATTTTAATCTTGGGAGAAATTTTAAAAGGCTGGGGTCATTTTGATTCCACTGCTTCTCCACTCATACTCCATCTATTTATTATTCTGCAAATATTTAATGACCTCCCGCTATGTCACTGTGGATATTGTAATAAACAAGATAAAGTCTTGCCCTCATGGTGCTAATTTTCTAGATAGATCTGTGTTTGAATCTCATTCTGGTGATAGCCCAGTACCAGCCTCATGGCTGACTCTTTTCTTCCCCACAGCCAGCTTTACCACCTCCAATCCGAGACGCCAAAAACAGCTTCCCCTATGAGCCCCCTTCCACAGGAGTCTTCCCCGTCTGCCCATCACCCTCAGAACTGCCAGAAGTGCCTTTCTTAATCCCATCTCTGTCATGAGACTTCTTGCAAAACCTAATATGCTTCCTTGTGACCTGAGGTACCAAAACCAAGTTTCCCAGCTTGGGAAAATTCCAGCATCCCATCCACATCCCCTCTAACTACATTCTCTGGAGTGACAAGGGCTCGGAGCTATGTGCCCTTGAACTTGCCCTTATTTGTTTCTCACTCTACCCACAGAAGGCGGGGAGGGCAAGAATCAACTGAGGCTCAGAGAGTGAACCAATGTGCTTCTAAGTTCTTTTCTTCCAGGAATGCAGCATGGAGCCATCGGAAGATGCTGGCTCTGAACAGGACCATGTGTCTTCACTCTCTGTCCCCAGAGTTTCCTCCTACAGGGTTTTTCTGCTCACTGGGACACTTTTTGAAAGGTTTCTCTGTGACCCCTGACCTTCTCCTCTCCAGTGTAGAACTGTAGTGTAGAGTAGGTGTTACGAATACAGACATTTGTGTTAGAGATTTTTCAAAGGTATATCCTTGAGGCCACCTGGAAAATGCAGCTAATAATAGTGGCTACCTTAAGTGAGAAATACAGGTGGAATGCATAGCCCCGGGATGTGGTACAGGGCCCATCATGAGAACCATCACTATCTTATTTGTACATGTTTATCACTATTTTATTTGTACATGTTTATATCTCTTCACTTCATGATATTGTAAGTTCCACCAGGCAGAGAGCAACTATTTCTTTTTTCTCCTTTTTTTAAAAAAAGTTCTGTGCTATATTGATTTCTTTGCCATGTGGGATCTTAGTTCCCCGACCAGGGATCGAACCCATGCCCCCTGCATTAGGAGCACAGAGTCTTAACCAGTGGACCACCAGGGAAGTCCCAGAGAGAGCCTATTGCTTGACCACTATCTTCCAGCACCAAGGTAAATGCCTGGCACATAGGAGATACTGAATGCATTTTTCTGGGCTTAGTGAAAGCTTCTGGAAGCAAGGGCTAACCACTCCCTGGGGCTGTCCAAGCTGGAAGCAGCTCCTTGTCCTATATCATTCTGGAGCAATTTCTCCTTTTCCAGTGAGGCCTGGGCCTCTGTCGACTCTACTAGGACCAGTGTCTCGGGCTCATTAACTACCTCTCCTGGGAAAAAGATCTGTCTCCTTTAGAAACCCCACCCAGAACCTCCAATAGATGTTTCAGTTCTGCTGCTTTTAAGAAAGATTTACAGAACTTTCCCTGTGGAACAGGCTGTCCGTCCCATATCTAGGCTTTGGCAGGTAGGCTTGCTATTGAAAAGGACTAGAAAGCAGATAACTCTGCCCAAAACCCAGCAAGATGCCAGCATAGCCTGAGCATCAGTGTGTTTATGTGTGTCTTTGTGTGTGTGTGTGCGTGTGTGTGCAAAAGCGATACTCATGATTACACATGGACACGTCTGTTCCCATATGTTTACATTCACAGTGAGTGCTGCAGGATGACTATATGTGTCCTTTTCAACACTGTGATTCAAAGACACTAGGGCTCTCTGATTCTAAGATTTGGAGATGCAGAGTGACTGCTGTGCCGAGGCCTTTCCACACAGTACGGGCATGTGCCTGGAAGTGTTCCGGAGCCTGTGGGCAGAGCGCTGTGGTTTCCTGGCTGTTTCCTTTCCTGAGGCTTGAGATATCAATCAGCTTAAGTTGCTAAGTATCTTAGCAATAAGTCTGGAATTCCACCCTGACACGGCAGCCGGGGACATAAACAGCTTCTGAATGCAGGGCAACTGGGGGAGGGTGGTGGGGAGGGCAGCGGACTCCGGAGGGAAGCAGGATTGTTCCAGGAGTGGCAAAGGTTCAGATGCAGACACAGGAGGAACGTGGGAATGCTAGGAGGCAAAGAGGAAGACCACTCCTCCACTGACCCAATAACCCTGAGGGTACAGTGCCAGGGGCCCGGGGTTAGACAGCAAAAGAAGCAGTTAAAATTCTATAATCTGCGTAATCAGCGGCCAACACACTTGCCTATAAATAACTTAGACAAGTTAGTTCATCTCTTTGGACCTCAGTTTCTTCATCTAGGAAATGGGAAGATTTGTAATGAAATTCCTGAGATCCAGGCTGCCTCTCACTAACCTCTCCTGGATATTGAACTCCCTAGCCCTCAGCCCTGACCATAGTCTCTTAGAATCAGACCCTTCCCTTTATTTTTAAAATTATTTTTTAAAATATTTATTTATTTGGCTGCCCTGGGTCTTAGTCACAGCGTGCAGGATCTTTTTCAGTCTCAGCAGGCTAGATCTTTAGTTGTAACATGCGAACTCTTGGTCATGGCTGTGGGATCTAGTTCCCTGACCAGAGATTGAACCTGGGGCCCCTGCATTGGAAGCACAGAGTCTTAGCCACTGGATCCGCCAGGGAAGTCCCTAGACCCTTCCCTTAGATAAGCTGGGGCAAAGAGCTACACGCTTCCAAACCAGCCTCCTGCCAGCCTGCCCTCACAGCCAGGGGACCTGCGGAAGCTGGGCCAGAGGATGCCGCTGTTTCCAATGAGGCCAGATTTGGATGCTAGCTCCTGTGGGTACCCGTCTCAGTTTTCATCCTGTGTTTGCCCTCTGCCATCCCTGCCTCCACCACTCCCATCTCTTGGGACCCCACTACCTCATGTACAGTGTATAAAAGTGGAGAACAGCATGTTCTCTGGTTCAAATCTCAGCCTGCCACTACTTGGCTGTGTGACGTTAAGCCAGATACTTAAACTTTCTGAACCCATATCCTCACCTATAAAATGGGAAGAATAATAATACCCACCTCATACATAGGATCAGAGTAGCAGCTATTATTTTTATTTTTATTACCCCCTTCTTCAGTGAGTCACCCTAAAATACAAGGCTCCAGACCAGACAGTCATGAGCCCAATCCAGAGACTTCTGAGCAGGGAAAGGAGGCCCTAACCAGAACTGTACCAGTAACATGCCCAAGAATGGTTCACCCTTTGGTGACTGTTCAGAGGGCCTGTAAGCCCTGGCGGATTAGAGACCAAAGAGGGGGCATCCATAGCCCACCAGCCTCTGAACTCAACCCAAGAGGCTCAAGGCCAGTGTCTTCTCTCTGTTGACACGGCTGGCGGTGCGGCTCTCCTTCACACCGCCCTCTCTTACCTCCAGAATTTGTCTCCGGCGAAGATGTACGTCTTCTTGTTTTTGCTCCAGTTAAAGGCAGCATCTACCTTCTGGACATTAGGGGGGAGCCCCAGGCTGGTCAGCGGCTTGGGGTACCCTCGCTCCAGGGTACTGGCTGAATAGACCCAATATTCGTTCCCTGGGGTAGAAGCAGAGGGTGCGTTGGTGGCAAGTGCTCAAGGTTGTTTCTCCCACCACCAATCTGCCAGCGACCCCACTGTGGCCTTTCTCAACGGGTACACGAGTTCTGCTCACTTCTGGATTTAGTGCCCAGAATTGGGGCCTCCATGTAAGGCTTCATAAATTGGTTATGGAAGGTCCCTGGCCAAGAAGGTGAGCAGGAATGATTCCCACCCTGGCTTCATTCATCAAGTCAGAGATTCTAAGTGCCAAGACTGCCGTGAAGAGGCACCTTTTTCTAATTTGCACACAGGTCTCCTGTGAGCCAGCAGCTGCCCTGGTCACTCTGGGATGGAGGAGCTGGGGGGTCCGCTGGTGAGCACGCACCCACAGCGCTGTCCGAGCCTTCAGCATCAAGGAAACTGTCCCTGTGTCCCCATCTCAGCCTTTACCCTTCTAACCACCACAGCTCTTCCTGCACCCCCTCCTAACAGCCTGTTTTTCTGTCTCCCCTCCTGGCTCATGAGCTCCCTGAGAGCAGGGGTTGCAGCCCTGGCAACATGGGAGGTGCTCGAATAAAGAGGAAAGGAGCAAGGTTTCCCAAATGTTACCCATGTGGCCCTGCTGCTGTTGTTCAGTTGCTAAGTCACATTCAACTCTTTTGTGACCTCATGGACGGCAACCCGCCAAGCTGATCTGTCCATGGGACTTCCCAGCAAAAATACTGGAGTGGGTTGCCATTTTTCTTTAGGGGATCTTCTCAACCCAGGGATTAAACCTGTGTCTCCTGAGTTGGCAGGTGGATTCTTTACCACTGAGCCACCTGGGAAGCCCATATGACCCTACTTCGATGATTTTTACCACTTATAGAGACTCCTCATGGGCCTCCCTGGTAGCTCAGTGGTAAAGAATATGCCTGCCAATGCAATGCAGGAGACGCAGATTTGATCCCTGGGTTGGGAAAATCCCCCGGAGAAGGAAACGGCACTCCACTCTTGCTTGGGAAATTCCATAGACAGAGGAGCCTGGTAGGCTACAGTCCATGGGGTTGGAAAGAGTCAGATAGAACTTACCAACTAAACAAGAGTCTCCTCGTACTATTACTTAACTCAACATTCTGCTTTCAAGGAATTCATTTTGAAGTCTATAGAAATAAGTGTAAACATTAAAAATAAAAACAAATCAGTGTTTAAAAAATTCTAACTAAAACCGTCATCTGCCGAAGGCACTAGCATTAGAAAGGTACTAAGGGCAGTAGCACTGAAGTGTCATTTTCCTCTAGAAAAGGAATCAAAAAGATTGAAAAGTGAGTAAAAGGTTACTGAAATGTTCGTTCTGTGAGCCAGTGCTGGTTGATGCTGGATGTCTAACCAGTCTCCCAGATGATGGTTCAAAGAGTGGATCTGTAACTAAGGTGAGCACCCACCAGTGTACAGGAATCCTGGTACAGCGCCCCCTGGAGCCGAGGGCCAAGAAGTTCCCCTCCCACAGACCTGCAAAGAACACAGCCTTCTCCTCCTGTGGGTCTTCATACACAGCATCGATCTTCTCCGGCAGCTCAGGCCAGAATGTGGCTACCAACAGGGGCCCTGTGGGCTTGTCACGTGGTGTCACTGTTCGCCAGATGAACCTGGGTGGGGGAAGGCGACACAGGAAACCACCCCTCAGTCCCTCTGTAGCTGTAACCACGCATGCCTCCCCAAGGCCACTCAGAAACATCCCAGGGTAATTCCTTGGCTGGGGAGCGGGGAGGCAAGATCAAAGGAAGGGTGGAGAAGGACTGGAGAATGAGCAGAGTCCCCTCAGCAAGAAGCCAGAGCAGAGAAGCAACCACTTTGTTCCCCCTCCTGCTCCCTCCTCCAGGAAGCCTTCCCTAACTACCTCTCTCTCCATACTGTGCTCTCCCCGCTCTGAGTCTCTCAAAACTGGCAGCACCAAGTGCCTGTAACAGTAGTTTGATTGTTTGTTTTTTTTTAAGTGTTTTATCTTTCCTGCCAGATTAGAAGTCAATTGAGGCAGGAGCTGATGGCACTCAAAAGCATTTACCAAATTGAAATGATGGATTCATGCACTTTGGCAGGAGTAATAAAGTGTGTGTGCATGCTCAGTTGCTCAGTAATATCTGACTCTGCAATCCCATGGACTATAGCCTGCCAGGCGCCTCTGTCCATGGAATTTTCCAGGCAAAAATACTGGAGCAGGTTGCCATTTCCTCCTCCAGGAGTAATAAAGAGCCTTCATTTATTGAGGGCCTACTAAGTCCCAAGCACTTCATGTGGCTTGTAAAATGTCAACCTTACAATATTATAAAATAATATGCACTCTTGGTGGTCTACCCAACACCTATTATTTATTTCCCTATAAACCTTCCTCACAAAATACCCAGACTTATGGTCCCTCCTTTTCTATAGATGGATCCAGTCCCCATTTTGATGAGTTTAAGCTACCCGTTCTCAAAGCGAGATCTCCAGACCAACACGTGGAACTTATTTGAAATGCAAATTATTGGGCTCCACTTAGGACCCATGAATCATACCCTCTGGGCTTGGGGCCCAGTAATCTGTGACTCAAGAATCCTTCCAGCCGATTCTAATGCGTGCCAAAAGTTTGAGGACCAGTGATCTAATCCTATCAGAGCTTAGCATTCCCCGGCAACTGTTATAGATTCAGCAGTGGCCGTATGTCCTATGTTGGCACAATAGGATTGAAGAGGCAACCCACTCCAGTGTTCTTGCCTGGAGAGTCTCAGGGACGGGGGAGCCTGGTGGGCTGCCATCTCTGGGGTCACACAGAGTCGGACATGACTGAAGTGACTTAGCAGTAGCAGTAGCATACATTTGTATTTCACATCTGGAGATCTCTCTCTCTCAATCTCTCTGCTGCTGCATGTGGGCAAGGAAGTTTACAGCCCCAATTGCCATTGGTAGTCATTGTGTGACCCCAAGGGACTCAGCCTTAGGAAGAAGTCAATGCCAAGGATGGTAGTAGACAAAAAAAAATCACTGAATCCGTGACCCTCTTTCCGCCCCCGGAGGCAGCCCTACCCCTGGACTTTGTACCACGTGGGAATAATTTCTTTCCATTGTTTAAGCTGGTTTGAGTTGGGATTCTTTGTTACTTGCGACCAAAACATCCTGATACAGGAAAGTACCACGATCCTTACTTGGCAAATGACGCTCAGAGAGGTGGTGGAATTGCCAGGATTCAAAGCCAGATCTGACTCCAAAGTTGGAGTTGAATTATCCTTCAGTACTGCCTTTCTAGTCCCCCACAAAGTCCAGCACCAATTTCTGCATATGGTCAGTGTTTAAATACTAACTGATCAATTCAAGGAGCCCATTAAACACTCATCAACTTCCTTTTGAAAGAAAGTGGGATGTGTCAGACCAGGGATGGCTCTGACCTGGGCCTAGACACCACACCCTTTCCCAGCTCTGTACTCAGACCCATCAGTGTGGTCAAGGTCTCCTCAGGGAGAAGTGCAGCAGATCAAGGGTGGTGCTAGAGCGTGGGTTCCCTGGGCTCCTCTCTTCCCCATCCCTGAAATGAGGGCTGCAGGACACACCGAGATCTGTTGTTACATGTCCTGGTTTGGGCATTAGTGGACTGATGGACCTGACTTCTCAGTACATTACGGGTCTCATCTCTCTCTGGCATCTGCCCCACTCCTCCCACCCCCCACCCAGCACCTAGCCCAATGCCTGGAGCAGAGGACCCCCTTCACAAAAGTTTTTGGAACATCTTCAGCCTCACCAGGCTCTGCTGAGATTAGCCAGTAACTTTGCATCTCTCCAGCTTTGCTCTTGCAATTCCCTTGTCTCAACCACGCTCTCACCCTGCCAGCCCCATCACGTCTGCCTGCATCTGCTTCTCCTCTAACGTTCCCGCTTGGGTATCAGTTCACCTGTGGAGCCTTCCTGGACTCAGATGTGTCCACAAAGTGTTGTGCTAATGTCTCTGCAGTCACATCTTTTTCATTCTGCCATGATGGTCCTCTCTGCCTCTGTTCCCTAAACCAGACGAGTGGCGCTCAAACTTTAATGTGCATCAGAATCATTGGGGAAATTATTTTTTTCTCTTTTTGGCTGTGCCTTGCAGCTTGTAGGATCTTAGTTCCCTGACAAGGGGGTGAACTTCACCCTTGGCAGTGAAAGCACAGAGTTCTAACCATTGGACCACCAGGGAATTCTCTTGGGGAAATTTTTTTAAAAGTACACGCCTGGGACCCATTCCCAGAGATTCCAGTCAGAGGGCCTGAGGGTGGGGGCAGAAACTTTTAACCCTCACACTCTAAGTGATTTTTGTTGAGGAGATTCATTGACCTTTTTTGGATAACACTAATCTAGGCATTGGGCTTTCCTGGTGGCTCAGCGGTAAAGAACCCTCCTGCCAATGCAGGAGATGTGAGTTCAATCCCTGGGTGGAGTAGATCCCCCGGAGAAGGAAATGGCAACCCACTCTAGTATTCTTGCCTTGGACATGCCATAGACAGAGGAACCTGGGGAGTTATGGTCCATGGGGTAGCAAGAGTGAGACACGACTTGGTGACTAAAACAACAATCCAGGCATTAAGCAGCCCCTCTGCCCACAGCACAAAACACCTCGCCCCCAGACCCCAAAGCTTAGCAAAGGATCTGGCACAGTAGAAGCCAAGTAATTATTTGTCAATAAGGACAGCTAGTACAATTGAACACATTTAGTCTGTGTCAGGCATTGTTCTAAGCACTAAGCTCATCTAATCTTCAAAACAGCCCTATGAGATAGGTTGGACTATTAATCCCATTTTAGAGATGAGTGAAGTGAAGTGAAGTGAAGTTGCTCAGTCGTGTCTGACTCTTTGCAACCCCATGGACTGTAGCCCACCAGGCTCCTCTGTCCACAGAATTCTCCAGGCAAGAGTACTAAAGTGGGTTGCCATTTCTTCCTCCAGTGGATATTCCCGACCCAGAGATTGAACCCGGGTCTCCCTCATTGCAGTCAGACACTTTACCATCTGAGCCAGATGAATAATTTGAGGTAAAAAGAAGATACACAATTAACTTGCCTAGGCAATGGCATCCCACTCCAGTACTCTTGCTTGGAAAATCCCATGGACAGAGGAGCCTGTTAGGCTGCAATCCATGAGGTCGCTAAAAGTCGGACACGACTGAGCGACTTCACTTTCACTTTTCACTTTCATGCATTGGAGAAGGAAATGGCAACCCACTCCAGTGTTCTTGCCTGGAGAATCCCAGGGACCGGGGAGCCTGGTGGGCTGCCATCTATGGGGTCGCACAGAGTCAGACACGACTGAAGTGACTTAGCATAGAGTAGCATAGCATAATCATGCAATAGGTTAGTAGCAGGTCCAGGATTCTAACCTAAGCAATCTGGCTCCAGAATCATTCTCTCAACTATTATGCTTTATGGATGGACAGATGATGAATGACTTGATGATGCGCATGAATACATAATGATGATGGATGGACAGATAATGGATGGATGGGTGGATACTGGGGATGATAGATGTGTGATGGATAGGTAGAAGAATGGAAGGATGGATGGATGGATGCTTTAATGTAGCTGTAGATTTGCTGCCTGCCTCTCGGACAGCTGAGTGAATCACAGCCCTGGTGGATTGCGTGGGGGCCTTTATTTATAGCCTGAAGGACACCACCTCTCTGCCCTGTGGTGACTTGTTCCCCAAACATAGAACATTTGAGGTCAAGGCCATTCCAGGAGAAGGTCTATGGTAGATGGAATCATTGTTCCTAATTCTTCCCTCCATCCCTGTTTTAGAAATCTGCATCCATGTGTGATGTCACATGACTGTGCAGCACCACCCCCTAGAGTAGGTAGTGGGCTTGGCCACGTGAGTAGCTTCAGCCAGTGAAGTATTCTCAAATATGTGCAGACTGGAGGCCTTAAATGTATTTGTGTGGTCTGATCTGGCCTCCTGTGCTCCTGCCATCTGCCACGAGTAACTGCTAACCCCAGGAGAGGGAGTGACATGCAGACCATCCCTGAATGCATTCTGCAGCCCGAAGCTGAGACACCGAGGAGACACACAGGCTAGCAGACAGCGCAGGAAGTGCCTGTTGTTGTAGCACCAAAATCTGTTGGACATGCAGCAAAAATGGGTCTCATACCGGTCATTCTGTGAAGCCCTCAGAGGGGTCCTTGAGCAAGAGATGGGGGCATAAGAATAATGGAGACAGGGCAGAGGGCAAGGAAGCCAGCTCCTACACTCACCGGTCCTTGAAGAAGAAGATCTCCCCACGGATCTGAGAGATGCCGTCGAAGACGATGTCCTGTTTGCAGAGCTCAGGAGTGACGGGGCCCAGGGTTGGGGTGGGGCCGGTGCCAGTATCAATGTCAGGGGAGGTCCCTGGGGGAAGACACTGGACCTCAGACTCTCCCCAGCCCCAGGGGTTCTCCCCCACAGGCTGAGCCCTTAGACCAGCCCACCCAATGTGCTAATGGTCAGAAGAATAGTATTCTGGCCTCGGTGTCAGCCCAGGGAAGATAGGGGGATGAGGCCTGGACTTGGAAAGGAGACTGAACACAAACCAGAATCCTGTGGTTCTTCACCTTATATGAACGTTCTTCCCTGACATCCCCCGAATCAGTCCTTTCTATATCCCTAAGAGGTAGGCATCGTCTTTACTCCCATTTTACAGATGATAAAACTGAGACCCAGACAAGTTTTGTATAAGGATTTAAACTCAAAGCCCAGGTTTCTAAGCCTGCAAGAGAGTCAGAGTGTCAGAGGGGAGACCATGTGGCCAGCACTGGGAGTGTGGCAGGCACCTCCTTCACTCCTGAGGGTAACCAGCCACCGTTTCAGTTCAGTTCAGTTCAGTCTCTCAGTCGTGTCTGACTCTCCATGACCCCATGAATTGCAGCACGCCAGGCCTCCCTGTTCATCACCAACTCCTGGAGTTCACCCAGACCCATGTCCATCGAGTCAGTGATGCCATCCAGCCATCTCATCCTCTGTCCTCCCCTTCTCCTCCTGCCCCCAATCCCTCCCAGCATCAGAGTCTTTTCCAATGAGTCAACTCTTCACATCAGGTGGCCAAAGTACTGGAGTTTCAGCTTCAGCATCATTCCCTCCAAAGAAATCCCAGGGCTGATCTCCTTCAGAATGGACTGGTTGGATCTCCTTGCAGTCCAAGGGACTCTCAAGAGTCTTCTCCAACACCACAGTTCAAAAGCATCAATTCTTCGGCGCTCAGCCTTCTTCACGGTCCAACTCTCACATCCATACATGATCACAGGAAAAACCATAGCCTTGACTAGACGGACCTTTGTTGGCAAAGTAATGTCTCTGCTTTTGAATATGCTATCTAGGTTGGTCATAACTTTCCTTCCAAGGAGTAAGCGTCTTTTAATTTCATGGCTGCAGCCACCATCTGCAGTGATTTTGGAGCCCCCCAAAATAAAGTCTGACACTGTTTCCACTGTTTCCCCATCTATTTCCCAGGAAGTGATGAGACCGGATGCCATGATCTTCGTTTTCTGAATGTTGAGCTTTAAGCCAACTTTTCACTCTCCACTTTCACTTTCATCAAGAGGTTTTTTAGTTCCTCTTCACTTTCTGCCATAAGGGTGGTGTCATCTTCATATCTGAGGTTATTGATATTTCTCCCGGCAATCTTGATTCCAGCTTGTGTTTCTTCCAGTCCAGCATTTCTCATGATGTACTCTGCATATAAGTTAAATAAGCAGGGTGATAATATACAGCCTTGACGTACTCATTTTCCTATTTGGAACCAGTCAGTTGTTCCATGTCCAGTTCTAACTGTTGCTTCCTGACCTGCATAGAGGTTTCTCAAGAGGCAGGTCAGGTGGTCTGGTATTCCCATCTCTTTCAGAATTCTCCACAGTTTATTGTGATCCACACAGTCAAAGGCTTTGGCATAGTCAATAAAGCAGAAATAGATGTCTTTCTGGAATTCTCTTGCTTTTTCAATGATCCAGCAGATGTTGGCAATTTGATCTCTGGTTCCTCTGCCTTTTCCAAAACCAGCTTGAACATCTGGAAGTTCACGGTTCACGTATTGCTGAAGCCTGGCTTGGAGAATTTTGAGCATTACTTTACTAGCGTGTGAGATGAGTGCAATTGTGCGGTAGTTTGAGCATTCTTTGGCACTGCCTTTCTTTGGGATTGGAATGAAAAATGACCTTTTCCAGTCCTGTGGCCATTGCTGAGTTTTCCAAAGAGCTGAGGAAACTGAGTCCAGAGAGGTAAAGGCCGGCTCCATCCCTTGAAGCTGGTGAGTGGCAGAGGCGACGCTCGAACCCAGAGCCACTCACTCACTCTACTGCAGTTCTTTCCCAAGTCCTATGTTCCCCACACCTTGTCGCTCCAGAACCATTTTCATGATTTCAGCCTTGTCTAAGTGCCGCCAGTAGTAGTATTATACATTGATTTACTTTAAAAAATGGAGTCATTTTGTAAACTCTGGCCTCATTGTAAGCATTAATATACATAAATCAGTGGTTCCAGGTACTAGCTGTACTGATCTTATTACACATTAAAATAAAAGAATTGTTTGGAGAACTAGAAGTTTTGCACTCCTGTATCATTAAGGTCATTCCAGGTGCAGGGAATTTCTACCCTGTATTTAGCTATTAATACTTCTCCTGGATTCTAAATCTCACTTGGATGCATAAACCTCATTGACCTTGGGGCCAGAAGGTTACCTTTCTCAGACCTCCCTCAGCTGACTCACCTAGAAAACGGAGAGCCCATTTCTGCCCCACCTGCCTTGCGGCATGGCTCTGGGGAGCCAAATGAAGCTCAGACACTGGTGTTATTTGGAAAGGAAAGGGCTGTCTGAGGGCCTTAGAGTGATGCTCCAATATCCCCAGACCAGGTTAACACTCCTGCCCTTGTCTCCTGCAGTCCAAGATCTGGCTGGTTCCCCCCACTGGCACCCTACCCCCAGCGACATGATCTCCCTAAACCCCTGCCCCAGGGACCCCAAGCTGAGGCTTACCATAGAGTTCTTGGATGCCCTGGATGTCATCATGGGACAGGCGGAAGTTCTTAGTATAGGTATAAATGGGCGCCATCAGGGCGCCAGGGTCCTGTGAGTGCTCCAGCCCCATTGCATGGCCAAACTCATGGGCTGCCACCAGGAACAGGCTGTACCCTGAGGGCCGTAGGGAGGGGAGGGGGGCAGAAGGACAGGGAGAGAGATAAGAGAGAAAGTCAGATCAGGGGATTTCCCTGATAGTCCAATAGTTAAGCCTCTGGGCTTCCAAATGGGGGGCAGGAGTTTGATCCCTGATCGGGGAACTAAAATACTACATGGGACTCGGTGCAGCCAAATAAATAGTAGTAGTAGGCAGGCCTGGCTCCGACAATGGGGCCATTTGAGGACATCTCCATGGTAGGGTTCAGAGCATGGAAGTGGCACATATTGATGTTTTCTTCTTCAGAGAATTCTGGGGTTACAGACCATACCTTTTACTTTCAATTAGAGTCAAGCCAGGTCCCCTCATCCCTTTCCATGTGGACTGCACATGTGCTATAGAGGGGAGCACGCAGCATTGGCAAATCCTTTACTTAAAGGCCTGTTTGTTTAAAAATCCCATTTCCTGGCTCTTCGTTTTCTCTATAAAGAACAAGGGCAAAACCTGCTCTGCAGAGTCTCCAAAGAGGAAACCCTTGGGTCCACCATTTCTTCCCCAGGGGAAGCAGTAAAAAGATGCTCACTCGGAGTGGTTGCCCAGGCTCTGGGCAAACGCTATCATTGCACTCGATTGTGTGTTGAATTGTGTCCCTGCAAAGACATGTTCAGGTCCTAACCTCACATACCTGCGGCTGTGACTTTATTTGGAAATATTGTCTTTGCAGATAAATTAAGCTACAAGTTAAAATGAAGCCATACTGCAGGAGAGTGGCCCCTTAATCCAGTGTGACGCACGTCCTTAGAAGGTACATGGCCAAATAACAACAGAGGCAGAGATTGGAGTGATACAGTCTCTAGTGAAAACGTGGCCTTACCCACACCTTGATTTCAGACTTCTAGATGACTCCAGAAGTACAAGGGAATAAATTTCTGTTGTTTTAAGCCATCTGGTTATGGTGGCCCTAGGACACTAATACGGGCTTCCCTGGTGGCTCAGTGGTAAAGAATACACCTGTCAATCAGGAGATGCAGGTTTGATCCCTGGGTGGGGAAGATCCCCTGGAGAAGGAAATAGCAACCCACTCTAGTATCCTTGCCTGGGAAATCCCATGGACAGAGGAGCCTGGCAGGCTACAGTTCATGGGGTCACAAAAGAGTCGGACACAACTCAGTGACTACACAACAGCAAGGGGGACTAACACACCGCCCCCTCCCCCAACCAAGTACACTCTACGTGCTCTGGAGTCTTAAACCACTGCGGCAGGTGGAGAACCCCACCTTTAGATAGAGGCTGAAGCAGAGCAGGTAAAATCAGGGTAAGTCTTAGCATGGCACCTGGGGGAGGATAAAAAAACTCCCTTGGCCAGTCTCTGTCAGCTGGCATTCTCCAAGTTCCATCTTAGAGTAAAAAAGATGAAAAGTAACTTAAAAAGAGGCTGCCCTAATACTGGCTGGCCCCAGCCCAGCATTCTCACCTGGTCACCTGGGGCCTTGAACCCAGTGACACTGGGCCCTGCAGCCTAGAGTGACTCCCCGGTGCCCCCAAGGATCCTGTTCACTGCAGTAACCACACAGTAAGGTCACAGCCTGTCTCCTGGTCACGCTCTCCCTCAAGCCTGTGAGCCTTGGAGGGCAGAGAGCTGTCCCTGGCAGCTGTGTTTTCAGCACCTAATACTGACAAGGACCCCTCCACTCACAATCTAGCAAAGGACGGTGCCCATGGGGCAGGGAGGGCCGTGAGGGCTTCCCTATTCTGCTTGGAGGGTGGGGAGAGCAAGGATGAGGTGCCTACTGTATTCCTCTCTTCTGCCCACACAGCTCCCTGAAGGCAGCTCTCTGCTGGAGTGGGAATGTCTCGCAGGAGAATCATCTCTCTGGAGCAGGGTTCCCTGTATCCAGCACTGAGATGTTTGGGGGTGTGACAGACCCACCTGGAGGGGTAAAGAGGTGGGAGGGGAAAGCAGCATCTGCTGGGGAAAACTGACTCCCACCCAGGAACTAGGAACTGGGATGGATCTGGTCTTATTTTGGAGGCCACCTCTTTGCCCAGAGAAGCAGGGCTAAGCAGGCAAGCGGTCCCCACCAGGAAAGGGGAGCGTCACTGCTGACCGGGAGGGTCCGCAGTAGAGATGCCCGTAGGTGTGTGTCTTAGGGGGCGGTGCCTATGGCTGAGGTGGGTGGGGACTCTGGATGGTTTCCCCGCCCACATATGGTCGGGGCCGGATGTGTGGCTTCTCTGACCTAAAGCCAGGGCTCTTCATACCTTGGTCGGGGCAGAAGCCCCACTTGCGGTCATCATCGTAGCTGGAGGTGGTTGCACACCACAACTTCCCATCACTGCGGCCAGCGCTGGTGCAGCTCTCGTGCTTGTTGCCCAGGAAGGTGAAGGGGAAGACACATGGGGCACCTTCCGAGTTCCCGCCCACGGTGGACATGGCTGTGGGATCAGGGACATGGGTCAGCTGGAGGCAGGGGGTCTGAGGCCACCAGCAGGAGCAACGACAGGACGTGGACATTAACAAACCAGACTTACTGAGTGCTCGCTCAGTCCGGGCCACTGGGTCAGGGGCTTTATACACATCTCACATCCTGGCCCCCTTCTTAAACAACCCTGTGTGGTAGGGACCCTAGATTACCTCCTATTGCATAGATGAGAGGACTGGAGCTCAGAGAGATTAAGTAACTTGCCTAGGCAGTGTTGCTAAGAAGTGGCAGGGCTGGGATGTAGACCCAGGCAGCCAGACTCCAGAGCTTTTAATATTAGCTTTCCATGGGTGGAGCCATGGCAGGGCCAGAGGGAGCAGGGCAGAACTGAGGATGCCAACACCCCTTCCAAGACTGGGAGCTCCATCACACATAAGCCAGTGGGAGACTTACCTGTGTCCTCTGCAGAGAGCAGGGACTCAGCAAATATCTGTTGAAGGAAGGGAGGAAGGAAAGAAAGGAGGGAGGAAGGGAGGGAGGGAAGGAATTCTTATTGAAAAACAAAGATCAAAAGAGATTCAGACTAAGATAAAGAGAGGCTGAGAAGAGAGACTCTGGGATGAGGGAGAGGAAGAGACAAAGACCAGGGAGTCTGGGAGAGTGCAGATCATTCTGAGGGAGTCCTGGGCAGGCCTGAACTTAGGCATCACCAGCCAATTCAGCCGAACTGGCCGTGGGTGCCCAATGTCTGTCCTGATTTTGGTGTCTGTGCTGGGCGTCATGATTAGCACCCCTGTCCTGGGGAATGGGGTGGGGAGGGTGCTCTCATGGGTCTGCTAGCACAGGGTGGGGAGAAGCGCGACACCCACCAGTCTCCGGGCAGAAGCCATACTTCTTGTCACGGTCGTAGTCCTCGGTGGTGCCACACCAGCGGTAGCCGTCCGTGCGGCCCTCCGTGGTGCAGCTGTCGTAAGACGTGCCCTGGAAGCGGAATGGGAACTTGCAGGGCTGTCCATCAGCGTTGCCGCCCATGGTGAACAGGGCTGGGGTGCAGGAGAGAGGGGGAGGGTGCGAATGTGAGCATCCACTGGGCACCTGTGTGGATGCAGAACTGGCTGCCCACCTGCCCACTCATACCAGGGAAGTCATAGCATTGATAAAATATTAAAAAAAAAAATGTATACTGGTTAGTAAACTGTTGCTTCTCTGAACTTCTGGGGGTAAATACTCCTTCCTCCCTTGCCAGCCCCATCCTTTTCCTTGGACCTTATGGATCACCCCCTTCTGCACCAGCAATAAAATAGTTAACCCCTGGCACATGGTGGGGGCCTCCAGAGCCCTACTCCAGCCCCAGGGTCACCGTCTACTCTGCCTGATTTGATGCCTGCATCCCTGCAGATTACTAAATATATCATCCAAGGTGGGCAAGATGGCAGTATCTCTCCATTTGACAGAGAGGGAAACTGAGGTTTGAAGAAAGCTGGCTCCAGAACTACTCATGATCACCTAGATGGATGAGGGCTGTAACTGAGAACTACGAAACACACTGATCTCCATCTCTGCCTTCCTCACTGTCATTCACGCTTGCGCACACAGAGAAAACTTCACCTCCCTTCAACCCCAGGCGTTTTCCCAGATGCTGTGGGCCCTGTAGGAGGGAGAGGAGAGGGAGGGCGGGAGGGGGAGGTGGTATCTTTGTGAACCTTTTAATACATACCCCAGGCTCCCACTCTGACCGCCCCAAGACATGGGCCTTGACTGGAGGGTTCAGGGGAGACAGTGGGATTAAGAGTCTAGGCTTGTCTATCTTGGGTTCTCCCCCTGCTGCCCCGCACCCTCATCCACCCGAAGCTACAGAAATGGTGTGTCTTTGGATTTGCCAACTAGCAAAACCACAAGTGCGTAACAAGGACCATCTGTGAACAACGGCGCCAGAGGTGACCTCACCAGCCCCCGTTAACTCCACCATGGCCAGAATCAAGCCCAGGCCCTGGCCACCCCCACAAGTCTCAGGGCCCTTTACCCTCACTGCTCCCTTCTCCCCAACCCAGGGACCTTCTCCTGGAACGCCAGAAACAAGGGGCCTGATGGAGAAGACAAGCTGCCTTGGTGGCCTTGAAATGGGAAAGGCGAAGTGTTAACCTTGATGGAGACCAGTCTCCACCTTTGGCCTCCCACCAGCAGCATTTCTACCACCCAGGAAGCCCCCATCTCCTCCCGAATCTTGCCCCCAAAGGGATGGAGACAAGCAGACACTGACTCAGCAGTCAGGAGGGGCTGAGTAACCAGAACCTCTGCCCCAAGACCCAAACACGTGCATGTCGTGCGTACTTACATCTGGCTAAGGACCAAGCCAATGGTTAATGTCCCAAACAGGGAAAAACCCTTCCTCAACTTATGAATTACAGCTGTTTCCCTTCTATTATCAAGACATTCTGTTCTAAACACAGGGGTTGACACATGGAAGGTTAACGGCATCCAAATCCCTACTGGGAAATGCAAGATACATTAAATATTTTTGGTTTTAAATATTTCTGACTTATTAGTGGCCAATGCCTTGAACTTTACTTAATAAAAAGTATTGCATGAGTTTGGGGTACTAAAAGCATAAACAGGGACACATTTAACTAGCTCTTTGTTTCTTTCCTTCTGTCAACAAGGCTGGTACTTAGGGTTCAGTTGCAATAAAGTCAGAAAGATTCACAAATGTGAAAAATTATAGCTAAGAAGACCAGAGGTATCTATAGATCAAGGAGTCTTTATGGACTAGTAAAGAAAAAAGGTATTTTAAAAGGTTTTGGACTTTTTCACATTTTCTCCACATTTTCTCAGCTTTCAACCTCTTGAATCATTAAACACGATGACTTGATAAGAGTATAAGGTTATATACACTGTCCTTTGATGATTTCTGATTATGAAGTATGTCAAGGGTAAATTAAAAATAATTGAGTGTATATGTCAATACCTTCACCCTTTAAAAAAATTCCCTCTACATTGTTTCAAAGTATCTAGAGCTTATGTCTCAAGCATTGACAAAAGCACACGCATAAATACTAGGTCAAACCTGATGCCTTTGCCAAGACCCAGAGATGCAGCCACAAGCCAAGACAGATGGAGACCAAGAAAGGCAGATGGAACAGCCCCCAGACACACAGAGTCAGCATCAGAACCAGAAGCAATGGCTGAAATCCCCCAGGTCGGTGTCCCCAAGCCAGGTTGGGTACCGGCCTCAGTACCAATCCCACTGTTAGGCTTCCGATTCATCCCAAGGCTCTCTTCAACCCTTGAACCTCCAATTCTGCTAGAGGGTAGAAAGTAGTTCTCAAGAGACCCATTGGGCATTTTAATCATTCTAAGTTCAGTTTAATATATGTTGGAAAAAATAATTAGCACATCAAACTAATGAGTTCAAAAATATTGCTAATGGTGAAGCTTAAAAGAGGAATTGATTTAATGAAAGTATTAAGTGAATAATGGAACGGATGAGAAGGGTGCAGTGATGGCTCAGATTGGGATGTGGGGGCTGAAGGAAGTGGAGGGGACACTGGCTAATTGGCAATTCCAGGCCTGAGGAGTGTAGAGGCCGGGAAGGTCAAGGCCTGAAGCCAGGAGGACACTCACCTTCATGGGGGCAGAAGCCATACTTGCCGTCCTTGTCAAAGTTGTACGTGGTGGAACACCAGAGAAAGCCATCACTGCGGCCCGTGTCTGTGCAGCTGGTATACTCCTTGCCGTTGAACAGGAAGGGGAACTTGCAATATTCCCCGTCAGCATTCCCGTACTTCACACGGACCACTGAGGAGCCACACAGGGTGAAGGGTGAATCTCTCTAGGCCTTTCTTTGGAGATCAGGATTGTGACTCATCGGGGTGTGTGATCTCCCTCCCTCTCCCATTTGAGCAGATGGAAGGCTCTACAGTTGCCAGGGAAGCCACAGTCTTCATTGCTAGGAGGAGGCATGCAGAAAATCGGAGAGGAGGCTCGGGCATGTAGATGGTCATATTCTTACCTTGCCCTTCTCCTAGAGTCCACAGCTCATCGTCGTCGAAGTGGGAATCTCCCCCAACTCCAGGGCCCGGGGCGAAGGCATGAGCCAGGAGCCCGTCTTTGCCATCGAAAGGGTACCCATCTCCATGCTCTGAAACACACTGGATCTCAGCTTCTAGCTACCCCATTGGGGGCTGAACCCCAGCCTCATCTCATCCATGGTTGGGGCCCTCCAACCCATCTACCCTCTGACCCCTTCCCTCGCCCTTTTGGGTTAACCAGGACACAACAGGCCAGTAGAGTGTTGCTGACTTGACTGTCAGCACCCTATGGTCTACACAGCCCTCAGAATCTCTAGCATCAGCCTTCACTGTCTATACTACTGCTGATGACACTACACTTACCCACATACCTACACTGCCACACCAGTCTCCTTGCCACCACCCTCGTTGTCCCCAGTGTCTAGACCAACTACCTTCACATCCTCTCTTAACCATATCACCTCCCTTCAAGTCATATTATTCCCAATGGCCACAATGCTAACCCTCATAACCACTTTGCCACCCAGGGCCATACCATCTGCCCACATACCTGCACTGTCTCCTGTGCTACTTCCCCTCATCACATTCCACTCACAATGTCTACACTGTAGTCCACACTACACTCCAGTCTACCCTACCTTCATGTCTACTATGTTCCCACCCCAACCCACATGGTGCCCTAAACCCCAGCATCCATTCTGCTTACTCTCAAGTCTACACTGGTCCATTGTATCTGACCCACTTTCATATCTAGAGTTTCTCAGCGTCTACGAGTGTCATCCAACAGAACTTCTTGCCGTGATGGGAATGTTCTTTGTCCAACTTATTAGCCTCATGTGACTACAGCACACTTGAAATTTGACTAATGTGACTAAGAAACTGAATTTTAAATTTTATTAATTGTAACTAATTTAAGAGTAAGTAGCCTTGAGGATCCAGGGGCTACCATATTGGACAGTGTGGGGAGACCATTTGCTTTCAGTCTCACACCACCTCCAGGGAGTCAGATCATCCACTTCGCATCAGTGTGGCTTTCCCATGTCTGCTCCAGTCTACTCTACTCTAGTGTCTGCATCTTCTGCCCTCCTAGCTAAGCTGGAAAAGAGACCCCCCCCCATGCCTCTCTAATATCCAGATTGCCCCTTTGTCTCTACACTGACCCCCTTGCACCCCCTCCTCTGCCTACCCCAGCGGCCGAAGTTGATCATGATGTCAGCCTCTCCATCATGGATCCGAGAAAACCGTAGCGGGGTCACATCACTCCAGACTTGGAAGGCACGAGCAAAGGCATCATCCACTGTCTGGGGGTCCAGATCAGGTGTGTAGCCAATGATCCTGGAGGTAACAAAAGTGCATGTGAGTGTGTGCAGGTGTGCAAAGGCATGTGTGTATGTCTAGGCCTACAAGTGTGTATGTGTGCAAGGGTGTGTATATGTGATTGTGTGTGAGTGTGCAACGGTGGGTACGTATGCACAGGTGTGTGAATGTGTGCATACATGTGACAGGTATGTGTCTGCATGAGTGTGGATGCACATGCAGGCATGTGTGTACATGTTAAGAAGAGCTTCCTGGGAGAAGAGCCCACTAGAGCGCCTTGAAGTCCTGCAGAGCCTTAGATCAACCCATATGGATAGGAATGTAAACAGTGCATTCCAGGACCCAGCAGAGGTGTCATCCTTAGAGTGCAGCACAAGCCCTACAGAACAGAGCTCTCTCAGCCCAATTAACAACCAATTACAACAACTCTATACCATAAAACCCAATAATCAATAGCAACCAATCATCAAGTTCTCATTACCCAATCAATCCACTAAGTCACTTCAGTCGTGTCCAACTCTGTGCGATCCCATAGACGGCAGCCCACTAGGCTCCGTCCCTGGGATTCTCCAGGCAAGAATACTGGAGTGGGTTGCCATTTCCTTCTCCAATGCATGAAAGTGAAAAGTGAAAGTGAAGTCGCTCAGTCGTGTCCGACTCTTAGCGACCTCGTGGACTGGAGCCTACCAGGCTCCTCTGTCCATGGGATTTTCTAGGCAAAAGTACTGGGGTGGGGTGCCATTGCCTTCCCCCTACCCACTCAATAACCTCATCTAATAATGAAAATGACTAGCATTGATTATGGGCTTCTGTGGTGGCTCAGATGGTAAAGAATCTGCCTGCAATGCAAGAGACCCAAGTTTGATCCCTAGTGTGGGAAGATCCTCTAGAGAAGGGAATGGCTACCCCCTCTCACTATGTGCTGGACACTGTGAAACCCCTTTATATACATGGTCAGCTTCCCAACCCACCCATAAATAAGGTTTTGTTTTATTTAATTCTGTTTTGTAGAGTGGAAAGCCAAGGGTCAGAGCACTGAAAAGGAAGTAGTTCAATGCCCCACAACCAGGAAGGCTGAGATTCAAGTCCTGGTCCGTTTGACTCCATTCCTAAGAACTTTGTACGCAAACTCCTTAGGATGTCAAGTCTTCCCAAGATCCCTCCTGGGTCCCCGGAGAGGGGAGAAGACAACGCCGAACGAGACACAGTGTCCCTTGGACCAGGGCCCGCCCTGCCTCCCACAGCCCTGCCTTGGCACCTGTATGTGATCTGGTTCTTGTCCCACTTGGGCTTTCGGGGGAAGAAGTTGTAGTTGGCCACGTCAGGGTTGCCACAGCGTGGCTTCCGCATGGTCTCAATGGTGTTCTGGTCCAGTTCACCTGTCTGGGGTAACCCGAAGAACTTCTGCATCTTCTTCAGGGTGTCCTTCAGCACAAACAAGTTACAGCTCTCCTTGGGGCAGCCGTAGAAGGTGTTTAGGTATTGCTGGAAGAAATAAGGACCCCAGCACAAACAGCCATGTTAGGATAGTATAGTATTGGCCAAAGGAATCACCAACCCCAGGGCACTGGGTAGAGTCCCAGGTTCTCAAACCACTGGTTAAGTGACATACACACTCCCAGATGGCCCCACACTCCCATTAGCCGAGTGACATATAAACCGTAGATACTGTGGTTTGGGAGTATGTGTTGGGTGCCCACTATATGCCCAGGTACTGAAGTCAGCATGTGTTAACTCATTTGATGCTCACTGCAGGGACTTCCCTGGTGGCCCAAAGGATAAGACTCTTTGCTTCCACTGCAGGGGGCATGGGTTTGATCCCTGGTCCAGGAACTAAATCCCCCCAATGCTGTGCAGTGTGGCAAAACAAAAAAAAACTTCTCATAGCCTCTATCATGTAGACATTATAACTATCTCCATCATACAGAAGAAGAAACTAAACTTGCCTAAGATCACCAGCTCTTAAATGGCGGAACTGAACTGGGACCCAAGTAACTGGCTCCAGAGCCCAGGCTTAGAACTGTTACCTCTCTACCACCTCTCTTTACCTCCATTGTCTCTTTTAATCCACCAAAACACTGATGACATAGGGATTATTTCCTTCACTTTTCTTATAAGGGCTGTGTGCCCTGGGCTCCAGCAAGAGACAAACCTGGATTCCAAATCTGAATCTGCCATTTTCCCAAAGAAAACAGTCTTATCCCTCTGGGACTGTGCAACTGGGTCAGCCCAAATGGAGGCCAAAACCAAACAGTCCCTTGCAGGGGGTAAGAGACCAATCAGTTCATCTATTTATTTGACAAATACTTTTTGACACCTACCAGGTGCCAAGCCCAGTGTTAGGGCTGAGGGTCAAGTGGTGAGCACAACAGATGTTTCTAGTCTCAGTCTGTAGGGTTCAAAGCTCAGTATAGGGAGGCTGACAGATCACAAATAAATGAAAAATTAAATATGTGATAGGAATGGTGGGGAGAGCCAGGAGACCTTATTAATGGGGCCCTAACCTTGTTTAGGTGGAGAAGGCAATGGCAACCCACTCCAATACTCTTGCCTGGAAAATCCCATGGATGGAGGAGCCTGGTAGGCTGCAGTCCATGGGGTCGCTAAGAGTCGGGCACAACTGAGCGACTTCACTTTCACGCATTGGAGAAGGAAATGGCAACCCACTCCAGTATTCTTGCCTGGAGAATCCTGGAGACAGAGGAGCCTAGTGGGCTGCCGTCTGTGGGGTTGCACAGAGTCGGACACGACTGAAGTGACTTAGCAGTTAGCAGTAGCAACCTTGTTTAGGAGGGTAGTTAGGAAAGAGGAAAGAAAGGATATAATAATAATATTAATAATAAATGATAATAACATATGATGACTAACACTTATTGAGTGCTTTCCATGTCCCAGGTACCCTTCAAAGTATCTAAGATTACCTCTCCTTTATTTTCCTTTATTTATTTTTTTGTGGTCATGCCACAAGGCACACAGTATCTTAGATCCAACAGTGCCCTCTGCAATGTAAGCATAAAGTCCTAATCACTGGAACACTAGGGAATTTCCTAAGATTATCTCTCCTTTAACACCAAGACAGGAACCCTTATTACCCTCAGTTTGCAAGAGAAGCTCAGAGAGAAGTCACTCGCCTAAGATTTTAGCAGGCCAGTTGGTCAGTGCACCCCTCTGACTTGAAGTCAGGTGGTCTAAGTTCAAACTTTGGTTTCTCAAGCCCCCCACTGTATGCCTCTGGGCAACATGGACCTCCATAGGTTGTAGGTGGTGTGGGGACCCAGGCAGCTTTGTGACTGATGCTCCAAAGCTCCACCTTCACCCTCAACCACAGCCCCATCATTATGCAGACTAGCTCCATTTGTGCAAAAAAGGCAGAGACCTGGATGCTGGAAAAGGGGCAGGGGTAGTGTCATAGCTTGAGACGGAATTCCCTGGGTGAGCAAGTGACCAAGGGCGTGACGATCCTGTCCTGGACAGTGTGGGGAGGATAAGGGCTTTCTAAGGCGGTTGACTCAGCGACTAAACAACAACAACAAAGGGTGGCTGAAGCAATTAACTGGCAGATGTGCGCTGGAAGGAACGTGTTGAGGGGTCCAGACCCAGCCCGAGGTGCTTACGGGGGGAGAGGGAGTACCCTTCAGCTGCCCCCATCCCTGCTTGTGCAACCTCTTGGCAGGGATGCCCCTCGCGCCAGGCGCGCGCGCTCGCGCGCTCTCAAAACATCTGAGCCGCAGCTCGGAACCCCGCCAGGAGGGAGGGCTCCCTGGCTGCTCTCCCACCCGAGCCGGGCTCAGTCCGCCCCCGCCCCACGCGCCGGGGCCCTCGTGCTGCCCCTCCCTCCGCCCTGCTGGCCAGTTCTCTCCCTCCGTCGTCCGACTCCTTTGGAGAGAAGTTCGAGGAAACTTTCTGAGGTCCAACCCTTGACCTTCGTTGACCAACTTGTTCATTGAGCCACTGAGAAAAGACGCGCTGGTCGTTTCTCATTGGCCCCAAATACTTGCCAAAAGGACCCCCGAGAGGTTGGTCCAAGGGCCCCTCTCCAGATGTGTGCAGAAGGTTCCCAGACGTTGGCCAAAGTTCTGCTTTGCCCAGAGCTCCCACCCTCACGTTGCAAAGCTTTATCCAAATTGTGTGTCAAAGGCCCCCTCTTCCTTAAGATGGAACCCTAAGCAGGGGTTTCAGGGATCCTCCACAGTTTGCAAAAGAGACCCCTTCAGGCTTTTTGCCAAAGTCCTCCCAGGACGCTGGCCAACTAGCTTTGTCAGCCAACCCCCCAGATGTGTCCGAGAGTTGTTTACAAAGCCGCCCCCCTGTTGCCAAATCCCAGATCCTGGACAATGTCCTTGTTATTTGCAAAAGGGGCCCATTCCAGAGGTTTGCCATAGCACCTCAGTTCCCGACCCTGCTGGTGGCCCGCCCCCGCTCTGGGTCCAGAAAGTTGCCAAGCTGTTTATCAAAGGCCTTCTCTTCTTACAGCAGCTCCACCATCCCTCCTTCGGCGGTCCAAAGACCACCCCGCGCGATTTACTGAAGCCCTTCCCCCACTCTTAAGCCCACCATGGGGGGGGGCGGGGGGGCGGGGTGGCCCTTCCCCCCCCGCTCCAAAGTTTCTCTAAACTTGGTTGGATGAGGCTAGCGTCGCAACTCACCACAGCCAACTCTTTGTCCGTTTTGGGGGCGACATCGCCGGGAAATTTGATGATGGGCGACGGCGCGGCGGCGGCGCGGCCCAACAGGCAGCCCAGGACGCAGAGCGCCCGCAGAGGGGCGGCCAGCGCGCCCCGGGACACTCGCGCCTCGGTCATTGCGCTCCCGGGCCCCGCGCGTCGCCCGGGGGTGGCTGGCTCGGTGCGTGTGGCCGCGTCGCCGCCTGGCTGGCGCCTGCTCCCCCGCGCGGCGCTGCGCTCCGAGGGGCTATTCGACTCGGTCTCCTCGGCTTTGCCCGGCTCAGCAGAGCATGGCCCGGCCCCCAGCCCGCTCAGCCGCCGCCTGCTCTCGCCCTGTCCTGGCAAAGCCTTTTTATGTTTTAAGCTCCAGATGCGTAGCCTCCAGCCACCGCCGGAGGAAGTCTGGATGCAGCGGAAACAAGGGGAGGGCCGCCGCCAGATGTGGCCGGCTGGGCTGGGAGGACGCTGGCAGGGCTGCGGCGGGTGGGGTGGGGGGGCGCTCGGGCCCGCCCCTCTCCGCCCCATTCCCCCTCTTGCCCGCCGCCTCTTCTCTCCTTTCTTTTCCTTTCTCCGCCTCCTCTCCCCTCAGCTAGCTGCTCTGGGCCTCTGTGAGCACCATCAGTGCGCTACCTCCCAGCCTCTATACTCCCAACGGGGGCGCAAAACCTAAGGACCGCCCCCCCCCCCCCCGGAGAAACATCCGGCGCGACCACTCTAGACTTTCGACGTCCTGGGGAGCAGCACGGCCTGCACTCCAGGGTCGTGGGTCAGAGATGGGGAGGAACGGTTAAAAACAGATGATCAGCCGCACTTACAGATCATCAGAGAGAGAGCATTTAGATCATTAGAGATGGAAGGAGAGAGATGAGAGAGATGGAAGGGGAGAGATGAGAGAGACGGAAAGAGGTACAGAGATGGAAACAAAGGGAAGGGTCACTCCGTCCTCCCGTCCTTCCCTCCTTTCCTTCCTTCTCGCCTCTCCCGCCCCGCTTCCTTCTCTCTTCCCCTCATTTCCTTCCTTCTGTGAATGTTTAAGCATTTACTTGGCTTCAGGCATAATGCTAGGTGCTAGATATCCACTGGAAACCCAGCAATCCTGGTCCCTGTCCCTGAGGAACGTCCCCTTCCTCTCTCAGGAAAAAGAATTCACTATGTGCTAAGCTGTGATGGGAATCTCCAGCAGGTGTGGGAATACCTGACCTTAGTCCCTAAGCTAGTATGGGTGGTCAGGGGAGGCTTCCTGGAAGTGACTTCTGGGCTGGGATCTGAAGACACGAAAGTGTTAGGTGGGGGTTGGGGTGGGAGGGATGGTGCAGGATGGTCTGTGCAGTGCTTAGTCGCTCAGTCGTGTCCGACCCTTTTCCACCCCATGGACTGTAACCTGCTAGGCTCATCTGTCCATGGGGATTCTCCAGGTAAGAAAACTGGAGTGGGTTGCCATGCCCTCCTCCAGGAGATCTTCATGGTCTAGGGAACATCATTTACAAAGGTCGAGAGAGGAAGGACAGCAAGTTCCCTCTGTCTGGAAATTGGGGGTGAAGTGGGGGAGGGGGGAGATGGGACTGAGGGGCAGCAGGGACCAATGTGAGGAGCAACATCATGGGCTGAAGCGGTCAGTGACAATCTGCCTGTGAGGGTGTTGGAAGTCAGGGTGATGAATCTGGTCTTTATTGTAAGATCCAGAAAAGCCTCTGAAGCTTGGGTCCCAGTGGGTTTCAGACAAGTACAGGCTTGTCTGACAGGCATGCCCTGCTGGCTGGTCAGAAGTCAGTCTGTAAGGAACCCCTTGGGAGGGACTTCACCCCACAGGAGGGAGCCTGGCCCTTCGGCCTGACCCAGAGAGAAGCCTTGCCTGTTTTGAGGAGGGTGAGTCTGAGGTCAGTGGGGGAGGCTTAGCCCCGTTTGGCTCAGGTCCACATCCTCTGGATTACCAGAGAGCCAAGTTGGAGAGCAGAGAGCTGGGAGTGAAAATGGAAAAAGTTGTCTCACTAAAGCAGGGCTTACAAACTCGTGGCCTGTGGGCTGAATCCCGCCTGAACAGCATTTTGAAACTTGTAAAAATCTGACTTTCTGGGTTTTTTTTTTCAGAAATTCCCCCAAACCTGGCAATACTGGGTGCCAGTTTCCACATGGGGATGACAGCTGAAGCCAAACAGCCGCTGCCTTCGTTAGATGAGGTGCGGGCTTTGGTTTGCCACAGTCCCCACCATTCTCTATTGCCTCACATGTGACTCAGCTCAGTCTTGCTCATTTACATCACTTGCCCCCTTTGAGGTTTAGTGTTTTCCCCCCAAACCTTTGTAAGACATTGGGTACTTCTGGAACAGGGCAGCTTTGACTATACCTCTTCACAACCTGTGCAGTTTTGGCATTTCAAGGGCATTGGTGCCCAGTATAGGTGCTTGGTACCCATTTGTTTTGTGGAAAGTTTTCCTTTGTTTCAGGCTCAAAGGATTCATTAACAAAAGAAACCATTTGTCACACACAACCATTTCAATATTTATTAGAGGATTCTTTGACTTAATTTCAATATGCAATCATTGAGAGAAAAGAGAAATAGGAACAATACATCTACATCAACAAACTGGGCCAGCCAACACCTAGACTTAAACAGTGTGCTGGGAAGTCCTGAGCAACTGCAATCTGGAGTCCCAAATGGGAAAAGGTCTCAGGCAGCGTGTCCACGCCATAGGTGAGACTTCACATTGTTATTTTGGGGGTTCCTGCTTATAATCCCAGGCCACAAACTGATATCATCATCGGTTTGTGTCCCCAAATGCAGCTTCGGTTTGACTTTCACATTTTCACAATGCTGTTTGTCTCACCTCATGGGTCATAGGATTTCGTTAGACCCCAGAGGTTTGGCCATACTCTCAGGGGCTCAAGGATTCCGAGATCCATTCTCTTTCTTATCTAAAGTGCTGCCTGACTGCCTGTGCTTGAGAGAGGGTACAGAATCTGGGCAGTGTCCAGGCAGGTCAGAAACAAGGTCGGAGGCTTGTTCTCCTGCTTCTGAAGCCTAAACAAGACTTCTTCCATTTTAATTTCCCTAAAAGTCGACCTCAGGATTATTTAGGTTGGAGAGCATAGGAATAAGGCAAAATAATACAAGCAGTCTTCTTAATTCTATAAGTCAAGTAACAATTGCAGATAGTCAACAGAAATAAAAGACACAGGTAATGGGTTAAACATTGCAGAGAACAATTTTTGAGCAGTAGAGGATTTAGTAAAGAAAAAGTTTCAACATAAATGAGAAGTATGCTTTCATACATCAACTCTTACTTCCATTATCTTATTGGCGGCAATAGTGGTAATGATAGAATGTTCTATCAAGGCACAATTGCAGTTATCTGTGAAATTTTGTAACTCTTTGGTTCCTTGCAAAATTTTACATAAAGGTTCTAAGGAAAATCTAATATTAGTAATAGACAAAGTAGGAAATAACATCTGCTGCTGCTGCTAAGTCGCTTCAGTCGTGTCCGACTCTGTGCGACCCCATAGACGGCAGCCCACCAGGCTCCCCCGTCCCTGGGATTCTCCAGGCAAGAACACTGGAGTGGGTTGCCATTTCCTTCTCCAGTACATGAAAGTGAAAAGTGAAAGTAAAGTCGCTCAGTGGTGTCCGACTCTTAGCGACCCCATGGACTGTAGCCTTCCAGGCTCCTCCATTCATGGGATTTTCCAGGCAAGAGTACTGGAGTGGGGTGCCATTGCCTTCTCCGGGAAATAACATCTGAGTCCTTAACAAAAAGTTCTCATAGGAAGAAAATAGTAGGTGGTCACTTTTCAATATAAATGATCAACATGTGTTAGGCTTCTGGAAAAAGAGGTTCTGAACTGATATATAGAAGTAATTTCTACATCATTGGTTACAATACATATAAACTGAGAGGCTATTTCAAAGAACATATTAAAGGATTTAGGGAAGATAGTCCATTCACAGTAGTTGGTGGAGTACTCCAATAAGTATGGTTCCTCAAATGTGAGTCGGTCCACGTAGCAGTCCTTAGGTAGCTTTGTCACAGTCTATCAGTAAGTGGGTACAGTTAATAAAGTAACACATGAAATTGGCACATAATACTTGTATTCAATGCTTGAGCTGTATCTTTAGCAGTGCTGTGTAATCTAGAACACAGGTACATTTTGTCCATAGACAATCAAAGTTAAGAAAGGACAGACCTTGTTGGCAGGGCAGGAGAAGTCATCCTGAGTTCGGGTCTGGCTCATGTTTCTCCAGCCTGAAGATTCCCCAATAGCTTCCTTCATATTTTTCTTTTAATTGTAGCCTATCCTTGAAGGTTGAGGTATGAATGACAATCCTCATTACAAGCTTAGTTGAAGAATAGTCTGTATGTTGCTTTTTCTCCCAGATGGCCACATTTCTGGTGTGCCCATAGAGTCAAACCTTTTAAGTCACTGGAATCCGGATAGACTTCTACTACTTGGATTCAGGCTTGAATAATAGAGTTATACCATCGTCCCGTAGAATTTGGAACCCTGTGAGCATCTACATGAAAGACTGAAACATTAGCAGTTTTAACAATTTCCCAAATGTCAGACCATAATTCTCCCCATAGCTCTTTGGAGTCAGTTACTCTTTACCTATAGGGGAAGCCAGGTGGCCCATCCATTGGCTACTGACCAAGAATCTGTGTATATATGGCATTCAGTTAGATTTTCTTGCTTTAATACCTGATAGACAGCATCAGTTCAGTTCAGTTGGTCAGGCATGTCCCACTCTTTGCGAACCCATGAACCACAGCACACCAGGCCTTCCTGTCCATCACCAACTCCCAGAGTCCACCCAAACCCATGTCCATTGAATCGGTGATGCCATCCAACCATCTCATCCTCTGTCATCCCCTTCTCCTCCTGCCCTCAATCTTTCCCAGCATCAGGGTCTTTTCAAATGAGTCAGCTCTTTGCATCAGGTGACCAAAGTACTGGAGTTTCAGCTTCAACAGCAGTCCTTCCAATGAACACCCAGGACTGATCTCCTTTAGGAGTGACTGGTTGGATCTCCTTGCAGTCCAAGGGACTCTCAAGAGTCTTCTCCAACACCACAGTTCGAAAGCATCAATTCTTCAGTGCTCAGCTTTCTTTATAGTCCAACTCTCACATCTGTACATGACTACTGGAAAAACCATAGCCTTGACTAGACAGACCTTTTTGGCAAAGTAATGTCTCTAACTTGGCAAATTGGCTACTCTTACCTTCCCCAGTAGTTGTCAGTGATTTAGTAGTGAACAGGTCACTACTGGTCACTAAATGGAAAATGTCACCACTTTCCAATAGCGAGTGGATCCTATATATTTAGCTGATCCATCACTAAACCACACATGCTGTTTTTCTTGCACAGTCAAAGGGCATTCACCATTTTACAAGTAACTCAGTTATCTTAGGCTTAATTAGAGCCTGTTGCTTGAGCCCTTTTGTAAGATTTTCAGAAATTCTTTTGTGTAATGCCGTGAGCCCATGTGGCCCAGGTTTGGCTTGGTTCTGAATGTATCATTTCCATTTTATTATGCTGGACCCCTGGGCTTGCCCAATCCTGTGGGTTTTGGGTGAACTTTGTACTCATTGAATGACTGTCACTTGAGGTCTTAATTTACAGTATGATCTATAGTCAATTGTTTCATATCAATCAAAGCCCAGTCAGAAGCCAACAATAGTTTTTCAAAGGGAGTGTAATTTGTCATAGCTTTTCTTCCAAGGAGCAGACATCTTTTAATTTCATGGCTGCAGTCACTATCCGCAGTGATTTTGGAGCCCCCCAAAAGAAAATCTGTCATCGCTTCCACTTTTCCCCCTTCTATTTGTCATGAGTGATGTGACCAGATGCCATGATCTTAGTTTTTTCAATGTTGAGTTTTAAGCCAGCTTTTTTACTCTCCTTTCACCTTCATCAAGACGCCCTTTAATTCCCTCCCACTTTTTGCCATTACAGTGGTATCACCTGCATATATGAGTTTGTTGATATTTCTCCTGGCAATCTTGATTCATCCAGCCCTGCATTTCCCACGATGTACTTTGCATAGAAATTAAATAAGCAGGGTGGCAATGTACAGCCAGGTCATTTCTCCTTTCCCAATTTTGAACCAGTCCATTGTTCCATGTCTGGTTGTAACTGTTGTTCCTTGACCTGCATACAGGTTTCTCAGGAGACAGGTAAGGTGGTCTGGTATTCCCATCTGTCTAAGAACATTCCACAGTTTGTTTGAATGGAAAATTGTGTTGAGAAATGGAGTATTTCTTGCCATATCAGTAAATTAGAATGTCATAGTCATCAGCAATTGCAGCCCTCTAATGGGAAAGATTGAAGGTAGGAAGAGAAGGGGACGACAGAGGATGAGATGGTTGCATGGCATCACCGACTCAATGGACATGAGTTTGAGTAAACTCCAGGAGTTGGTGATGGACAGGGAGGCCTGGCATGCTGTAGTCCACGGGGTCGCAAAGAGTCGGACATGACTGAGCGACTGAACTGAACTGAATGTGAGCCTGTGAGCCCTAAGGCAGGAAGGAGAATACCTGCTATCTAACAACCATCAGGGGCTTCCCTAGCAGCTCAGCTGGGAAATAATCTGCCTGCAGTGCAGGAGACCTGGGTTCGATCCCTGGGTTGGGAAGATCCCCTGGAGAAGGAAACGGCAACTCACTCCAGTATTCTTGCCTGGGAGATCTCATGGACAGAGGGGCCTGACAGGCCCCAGTTCATGGTGTCACAAAGAGTCGGACACAACTGAGTGACTAACAGTTTCAGTTTTCAGCAACCATCAGACTACAGTCATTCCCTATGGTGAGCCCGGGGAAAAGAAGCTCAGGATGGGAAGACACAGGATACTGGCCCCGATAGCTGAAATGCATATGAAAGGAATAAATTCAGTGAGCCCAGACTCTTGCATCTTCCCATACACAGGAAAGAGCTAAATTCCTCAAGTTGGGATATCTGGTTTTCTTTAATTAACAATAACCTTTTGATGTTCAGACTACATGCTCTTTGTTGGAAAACTTAAGTATAACCTGGCTCCTCCCCTCACTTCCTGAGAGCAGTTCTTTCAGGGGTACTTGAGATCCTGTCTCTTGGGCTTGAAGTCCTAAAAGTTCCCACCCAATAAAACATAAATCTCATCTTTTAGGCTGTGAGTATTTTTTAAGTCAATACATGTAACTAGAATTATGACTGATAACATTTTATCAGGACATGTCAGAGCCTTATGAATTCTATTTAATTCCTAAAATAGCTGTATTAGTAACATTTGCCATACAATATAACCTGCGAAGATTTATTACTTATTTGACAGTATTTCCTGTGTACCTTTGACTTCCCTGCTGGTTCAGATGGCAAAGAATCTGCTGCCAAGCAGGAAACCCAGGTTCAACTCATGAGTCAGGAAGAGCCTCTGGAGAAGGGAATGGCTACTCATACCAATAATCGTGACTGGAGAATTCCATGGATAGAGGAACCTGGGGAACTAGAATCCATGGGGTTGCAAAAAGTCAGGCACAACTGAGCGACCAACACTTTGACTTCTTTTCCATGTACTTTTAACATACCAGATGAACCTAATTAGTTTAATATCTTTCTTTGGGATGCCTCAGGGCCCTCTGAAGTACCCTCAAAATTAGAGGTCAAAAGGGCTTCAGGGCTTCCCTGGTGGCTGAGACAGGGAAGAATCTGCCTGCAATGCAAGAGATGCTAATTCGATCCCTGGGTTGGGAAGATTCCCTGGAGAAGGAAATGGCAACCCACTCCAGTATTCTTGCCTGGAGAATCCATGAATAGAGGAGCCTGGCAGGCTGCAGTCCATGGGGTCGCCAAGAGTTGAACATGACTGAGTGACTAAGCAGACAAACAGACAAAAGAGCTTCATTAGAATTAGATTTTAGTAAGTTGTGTCAAAAATACCAAAGGGTTTAGATTACTCAGTTAGATAAAATCATAGGTCACTATGAAACGATAGTTATTCATTCAGCCAAAGTAACAATATAAGATTTCAAAGGCAAATATAGAACAGATCACTTAAGAGGAAAAGAAACTTAAAATCTGTTATCAAAGGCAGTTCAACATCCCAAGAACACTTGTACCATGCCTAGAACTCTTTTTCTCGTGATCCACTTTCCACAAACCTTTCTTACCACTGTCTGTATCCTTAACTGTATTTTCCCATTCAAAAACAGACACCAGTAAGTCTCACCTACTTCCTTTTCCCTTAACAAAATGCAATTCCATTCTTCATACCTTCTTTACTAAAAACACACTTTCTACTTTCCTTAAGGAACCATGAACTGTCCTTTATATTAGCATTCTATAGGTTCACTTCAGTTCAGTCGCTCAGTCGTGTCCGACTCTTTGCGACCCCATGAATTGCAGCACACCCGGCCTCCCTGTCCATCACCAACTCCTGGAGTTCACTCAGACTCACGTCCATTGAGTCAGTGATGCCATCCAGCCATCTCATCCTCTGTTGTCCCCTTCTCCTCCTGCCCCCAATCCCTCCTAGCATCAGTCTTTTCCAATGAGTCAACTCTTCACATCAGGTGGCCAAAGTACTGGAGTTTCAGCTTTAGCAAGAAATCCCAGGGCTGATCTCCTTCAGAATGGACTGGTTGGATCTCCTTGGAGTCCAAGGGACTCTCAAGAGTCTTCTCCAACACCACAGTGCAAAAGCATCAATTCTTCGGTGCTAAGCCTTCTTCACAGTCCAACTCTCATATCCATACATGACCACAGGAAAAACCATAGCCTTGACTAGACGAACCTTTGTTGGCAAAGTAATGTCTCTTCTTTGGAATATGCTATCTAGGTTGCTCATAAGTTTCCTTCCAAGGAGTAAGCGTCTTTTAATTTCATGGCTGCAGTCACCATCTGCAGTGATTTTGGAGCCCCCTCAAAGTAAAGTCTGACACTGTTTTCACTGTTTCCCCATCTATTTCCCATTAAATGATGGGACCAGATGCTATGATCTTAGTTTTCTGAATGTTGAACTTTAAGCCAACTTTTTCACTCTCCGCTTTCACTTTCATCAAGAGGCTTTTTAGTTCCTCTTCACTTTCTGCCATAAGGGTGGTGTCATCTTCATATCTGAGGTTATTGATATTTCTCCTGGCAATCTTGATTCCAGCTTGTGTTTCTTCTAGTCCAGAGTTTCTCATGATGTACTCTGCATAGAAGTTAAATAAGCAGGGTGACAATATACAGCCTTGACGTACTCCTTTTCCTATTTGGAACCAGTCTGTTGTTCCATGTCCAGTTCTAACTGTTGCTTCCTGACCTCAGATTTCTCAAGAGGCAGATCAGGTTAGTGACCATAAATACCAGTGCTAATTTCTAAAAAAAAAAATATTTACTTGCTTATAGAGAAGATCTCAGGATGGTACCTAACATTTTCATTATGTCAGCCACAAATTGGCACTTGCCATGCCGGCTTGCCATCCGCCTCTACAAGGATTTCTACCTCTACAAGGATTAAATCAAGTGCCGCTGCAGCTGCTGACATTCAACACTCCATGAAGGTGTTTCAAGTTGGAGAGCAGAAATGAGGCACTCTGTGCTCTGGGAAAACTGGTAGGACAGGTCTTTAGTAGTTAGATATTCTCAGGAGCTAATTTTATGAGCTCAATCCTTCTATCTCTTCACATCTAGAAAAGCACTAAAATTGTTCATAGTGACGACTGTTTCTCATGAGTAGCAGAAGCTTCCTGAGACCAGCAGAAACTTTCTATAAGAAGTATGTGCCTGCATGCTTGCACTCCCCCCTTTACCAAAATCACACATACACTGTCCCTTCCCCCCACCTCTTTGAAACAGTTTCTCAGAGCTACCTGGGCTTTGGTCTCCCAGGCTGCAGTCTTCATATTGCCCCAAATAAAACTTAACTCAGGACTCTCACTTTGTGCAGTTTTTTTAGTTGACAATTCATAGTCCAAAATAGCGTTAGTTTCTCTGCAGGAGGAAGCCAGTGTTCAGTAATTAAGGTTTTAGCATCTTATTTTATTTGGAAATGGCCTAATTATTTAATAAACTTCCATCACATTGAGCTACTACTTTGTAAAGTAGACAATATTTGACTCAAATGTGGAACGTGTTATCTCCAGAAACCAAATAGCCTTATATATTTTTGAGTCTCCTTTTTGCTTGGGAAGTTTTAAAATTCCATTATCTGTTGTTTAGTTTTAGGTAAAACCTCTCTAGGGCTTCCCAGGTGTGCTAGTGGTAAAGAACCCACCTGCCAATGCAGGAGACATAAGAGACGTGAGTTCAGTCCCTGAGTAGGGAAGATCCCCTGGAGAATGGCATGGCAACCCACTCCAGTAGTTTTGCCTGGAGAATCCCCGTGGACAGAGAGGCCTGGTGGGCTGCAGACCATGGGGTGGCAAAGAGTTGGATAAGACTGAAGCAACCTAACACGCAAAATCTATGTTCTTTAGCCCATTGTATTTCTAAAAACTTTACAGTCTAAGCAGGTCCTTGAATTTTGGAGGGATTAATCTCCCATCCCAAGCATCGGGGTCCCAATCTCTTCCTGCTTTAGCTGTCACCAGATGAACTTTCTTTTTGTTCATATGCTGATACGGAAAGTACTGCTTTTGCTATTTAACTTCTGCAAACTTTACAGCAGCTTTTCTGGCTACTGGCTGAAAAGTGGAGACTTGGTCAGCTAAAATGTAACTTTGACATTGTAAGATGGACAGTTATCTTTGTAAATTGCATAACTCTTTATCCGATTTTAATTTCTCTTCAACCAATTTTAATTTGGCTTCCTGTACCTTACAAGTAGGCAGAGAGGAGGATCTGGCCTCTCCAACTCAGCACTGTACATTCTTGTCATTTCTCAACGACACAAGCCACAAACAATCAATAAATTCTAAAGCTTCAGTCTGCTTTAACTTGGGGTGTCCGTTCTCACACAATCCAGTGGATATGCCCCATTCAGTAGCTAACAAGCAGTAAGGTAAATTTTTCCATCCAGGAATAAAATCTTCATTAATCTTAACCTCTTGCTTCTTAGAGTGGCATTTTCTTTCACAAATCCTGCGCATGTTGCCAATTTATGTTTTGCTAAAAGTTTGTCTTTTGTTTCAGTTTCAAAGGATTCATTAACAAAAGAAACCATTTATTACAATTTCGATATTTAATAGAGGATTCTTTAACTTAATTTCAATATGCAATCATTAAAAGGAAAGAGAAATAGAAACAGCAGAGAAAAGTAACAGCGTGTACATCAACAAATTGGGCCAACCAACATCCAGAGTTAAATGGCATGCTAGGAAGTCCTGAATAATAGCAATTTGGAGTCCCAAAGGGGAAAAGCTCCCGGGCAATGTGTCCACTGCATGGGTGAGACTTCAGATTGCTGTTTGGGGGGTTCCTACTTATAATATCAGGCCGCAAACTGATATCATCATCAGTTTGTGCCCCCAAATGCAGCTCTGGTTTGACCTCCACGTTTTCACAATGCTGTTTCTTTCACCTTGTGAGTCATAGGACTTCGTTAGACCCCAGAGGTTTGGCCAGATCCTCAGGGGCTCAAGGATTCCAAGACTTACTCCCTTCCTTATCTAAAGTGTTGCCTGACTTCCTGTGCTTTCGGGTAGGCACAGGATCCTGGGAGTGTCCAGGCGGGTTGGTCAGAAGCAAGGTCAGAGCACTGCTCTCCTGCTTCTTAAGTCTGAATAAGACTTATTCCATTTTAATTTCCCTAACACCATTTAGAGACATTGAAAGCTGCAGAAGCAGGTGTTCATGGTGACCAGCAGAGCCGTGGCAGTGCCCAGCAGTGATTAAGACCCAGGGGACTAGGAGAGCACAGGAAGTATCTAGTGGTAATGAACTTGTTGGTGAGCACATGCTATGCATTCCAGGACCCCTGTGCATCTGTTTAGCTGTCTCTGCCTTGGGGACTTGCTGTGATCACCCTGGGAGCTGTGGTAACCCTGAGAGCCCCATGGTGATGTGGCAGAACCACAAAATGAAAGCAACCAGTCCCACTTACCACTGCAGACTTGGTAAGTGGAAAAACAAACTTTGACATAAAAAACCACTGAGATCTGGGGATATGGTTGTTACTGCAGCATCTTTTAGCCAATCTTAATATGTATAAATAGTGTGCCCCCTGGGACTTCCCTGGTGGTCCAGTGACTAAGACTCCACACTCCTAGTGCAGGCGTCCTGGGATTGATCCCTGGTTAGGGAACTAGATCTTCCATGCTGCAACTAAGAGAATGCAAGCTGCAATGAAGATTGAAAATCCTGTGTGCAAAGAAGAGGCACAGCCAAATAAATATGCCCTTAAAAAATTGTGTTTCCCCAAAAGATGTGTTCTACTCCTAACCTCCACTACCTGAAAATGTACCTTCACTTGGAAAGAGAGTCTTTGTAGAAATCACCAA
Source organism: Tragelaphus eurycerus (assembly GCA_935064755.1). NCBI lineage: Eukaryota > Metazoa > Chordata > Mammalia > Artiodactyla > Bovidae > Tragelaphus > Tragelaphus eurycerus. The sequence goes on from CAKXYN010000057.1 coordinate 13,535,782, forward strand.
GTTTAGATGGGGTCTTACTGGATTAAGGTGGGCCGTAATCCAATGACTGGTGTTCTTAGCAGAAATCTGCACACAGAAACACACATGTGACCATGGAGGTGCAATCTAAAATGATGCAGTTGGAAGACCAAGAATCCCAAGGACTGACAGGAGCCCCTAGAGGTTGTGAGAGGCGAGGAGACATTTTTCTCTAGCGCCTTTGCAGAGGACATGGTTCTGACAACATCCTGATTGTGAACTTCTAGCCTCTAATAGACTAGATAATTCTATTATCTAGAATTATGATAGAATAAATTTCTGATTAAAAAAAATTTTTTTTTTAAATTTATTTGGCTGTGCCAGGTCTGAGCTGCAGCAGGTGGGATCTAGTTCCCTGACCAGGGTTTGACCCCGGCCCCCTGCACTGGAGCACAGAGTCTTAGCCACTGGCCACCAGAGAAGTCCCAATTTCTGGCGTTTTAAACCACTCAGTTTATGCTACTTTGTTACAGAAGCATTGGGAAATTTATACAGGTCTCAATTAGGTGACAGGCTTCCCTAGTGGCTCAGCTGTAAAGAATCTGCCTACCAATGCAGGAGATGCAGGTTTGATCCCTGAGTCAGGAAGATCCCCTGAAGATGGAAATGGCAACCCACTCCAGTATTCTTGCCTGGGAAATCTCATGGACAGAGGAGCCTGGTGGGCTACAGTTTATGGAGTTGCAAAGAGTCAGACATGACTTAGCAACTAAACGACAATGATTAGGTAACACCAGGATATGGCGTCGATTTCTGCCATTCATTCATTTACTCATTCATTCAGGAAAACTTTAATGAATACTGTTTCAGGTGCTGGAGTATGGCAGCATTGAGATGAAGTCTGTATCGCTGAAGAGGGAAAACAAGGATGTGAGATATTTAACATAAGAAGACTGGACCCAGGGGAGGTAGTGGCCATATGTTGTTTATTCCTTCCCAAGACCCTGTCTTCTTGCTTTTGGTAGCTGTCTCTCCCCTTCATTTTCCTTTGGGGAATTTCCTCTCCCCAGTTCTTGGTCTATGAGGTTCAGTGGATGTGACCTGCTTCCACTTTCAGCTATAAATGGTGTGATGCAAAAGTGAGATGCCCTTAAGGACGGAGGCTTCCTAAGGCTGAAGCTATACCAAAGAGAGCAGACACGGTAATGCTGAGTACCTGTGGCATCGGCAGAACTCCTGGACCCAGCCCTGCCTGAAGCCTGAATATGCTGAGCTTTTGCATTTGTGAATCAATATATCCTACCCCACTGCCCCCAACTCCTAAATTTGCATGTGATTTATTATTTTGCTGAAGCCTGTGTGGGTTGAGTTTCTGTCACTTGCCAATCTGAGATTCCTGACTGATAGTGAAAGACTTAGCTGAGAAGTCAGATCCTCCACTTGAGGTCACAGACCTCCCTCATTTTGTCTCTGCTTCTGGTCCCAGAAACATCTGAGAAGCAGACGTGCAGAAACACGAGTGTGTCAACAGTCAGTCCTAGAGGAGCAATAGTGGCCGTTCCCTGGGGCCAGGGAAACCTTCTTTGAGGTTTCCTGCTGGGATCCCAACCACAGCCCAGGTCTACAGATCCCAGGCCACGTCCTCTCCACACAGTCAGGAGCCCAGGAGGGAGCAGTTGGCACTCTCGGAGGAGGATAATTCAAGGAGAGCTTAATGAGGAAGGCATTAAATACAAAGCGTGTAGGTGGAGTGTGGCGAGGGGGGCAGTGGGCCGGAAGCAAGATTGGGATCAATCGGGCCCAGAAGGTTGACAGAATGGTGCAGTTACCGGAGAGCAGGTGCCTTCAAGAAAGGACAGTCCCTCCCACCCCCTCCCTAAAAAAAAAAAGAAAAAAATCCCGGGGAGGGATCTTGGAATAAACACCCTCCTTTGTCCTTCTTCCTAATCTTCTTTGCTGGGCTCCCCAGGCGCGGGAGGAGCTGGGCCCGGGGCGGGAGATGGAGCGCCACCTGGAGGAGCAAACGGGAAGCTGACCCGCCCGCCCGCCGTCTCCTCCTGCCCCTGCTTTATCTGCAGCCACGCTGGCTTTCTCTCAGTTCCTGAAAGATGGGCAAGCCCTTGGTGGCGGCCGTAGATCTTCTTTCAAGAAAGAACACGCCGTTCAGTGACAAAGAATGCACGGAGCTGACAGCCTACAGCAGCAGGAATCAGCCTCAGCTTTTGCGCCTACGCCGTGCTCATTCGGTCAAGCCTCAGAGGGTCCCCGAGCACACAGGGTACCTGGGCTTCAGAGCTCCCGGCTGGGGCCACCTGACCTTTTCGGAGGAGCTGTCGTGGAAGCTGAGACTCTCTGGCCCACCCTGCTTCCCCACTCTATTTCTTTCTCTGGCCTTATCTTCCCAAACTCCTTGGACTCCCCATCCCAGAACGTATTCCCCGGAGGACCCAGCTGAAACATGCCTGTCCTCTTGGCCTGTGCCAATATCATCCATTAGATCTCAGCTCAAATGTTGCCTCCCCCGGGAGGCCTTCCTTGACTGACCATGCCTGGAAAGGATCCACCTCCCTGTGTTATTTCCTTCCTGGCAGCTACAGCTGTCTTGAAACCATCTTGTTAATTTTCATTTCTTGATTAATTTTTAACTCCTGAACTAGAATGTCAGCTGTGGCCCTAGTACTCAAACAGTGGAACAGCCTTTGCATATAGGAGATACTCAATTCATAAATTAATGACTTTCACTTGATGTGGGGAAATGGCAGGGTAGGCTAAGTAAGCGAAGGTGGGAGAGGTGCAGTGGTCCCCGGAGTATAAGTAAAGGCCAGAATGAGCACCCAGGAACTCTGAGCTGGGTTAACTAGGAGTCATTTTGGATGACTCAAAGCTCTGGGGCTTCTCTTGTGCAGTAAAGCACAGAACCACCCTGCTGCTGCTGCTAAGGCACTTAAGTCGTGTCCGACTCTGTGGGACCCCATAGACGGCAGCCCACCAGGCTCCCCGGTCCCTGGGATTCTCCAGGCAAGAACACTGGAGTGGGTTGCCATTTCCTTCTCCAATGCATGAAAGTGAAAAGTGAAAGTGAAGTCGCTCAGTCGTGTCCAACCCTCAGAGACCCCATGGACTGCAGCTTACCAGGCTCCTCTGTCCATGGGATTTTTCCAGGCAAGAGTACTCCTGTACTCCAGTATTCTTGCCTGGAAACCTAGGTCCTCCCTTTTCTGCCACGTGGAGGTCAGGTGGGAACAGATGGCTTTTGGAGAGGCTCAGGGCAGAGTTGTTAATTTGTAACCAACAGCAGGAGAAACTCAAGGTAGACTTCAGGTAGGACTTCCCAAGAGTGACTCCTTTAAGGAATGAGGCCTTAAAGGGTCCATAGGTTAGGCTGAGACAGTGGCTTCTCTAAGGGACCTCAGGGAGACAGAGGACAGGTGAATCCCTCTTTTGCCTTGCCTGGACTAGTTGGGTGGACGCAAAAACCTTCAGACAGCAAAATGACCCTGACTAGGCTGGGAAGGACAGGTGGACTATTGGCTTCCGTCCCTGCCACCCCCGTCTTGCCCTTCGGTTCTCCATTTCCTCTCCATCACACCCACATGGGATCTCTGAGCCCCTGGGTCACTGCCTGCCCTGAGGTTGTGCCCCTGCCCACTCCCTCCTCCCCACAAGGCCACGTTTGTTTTTGTCCAGATGTGTGGCTTCTGGCCATGATCATCAGGATAGTGTGTAGTACAGCCCTTGTTTGTGCCTGCTCCACCCCCTTCCTCCATTCTCGTTAACAGTACACTGGGTTCTCCTTGGGAAACTACACCTTTCTCCCACAGGGCCCAGGCCTGGCCAGTCGGAGCATCCAGCCCTTAGGATCCAGGAGCCACTTGCTGGTTTCTATCCAAGGGGTAAAACTGGTCTCACAGTGGAGGCAGGAGCAGAAGATGGATGAGAGAACAGTATGTGAGACCCTGGATCCGGCTTTACCTGAAACCATCTCACCTGGTCTATCTGCTTGAGGAACACTTTCAGACTTCATCTGATTTGAGTAGCAGTTCCATCACTGTACCTAAAAGTGTGCAGGTGAATCCACCTGGTTCCTGGCCAAGGCTCACCACCAAGGTGCTTCTGCTGCCAGGATGCAGCCGCAGGGGTTCCAGTGCCAGTTTGTCACCAAGCCGGGCAGAGAACCCGCCTTCCTCAGTTCCTGGGGGTCAGAGCTTCCTGTGCAGGCACCACTCTGTGGAAGAGATGGGGGAATGCAGATCCTGCCAGTGGGCTCCAGGGCATCCGTGAGGAAGGGCCTGCATTCCTGCCGCTGCTTGAATGGCCTGAGAAGCACGGGTCATGGTGGGAAGGTAGTGAGCTCCCTGTCATTGGATGTGTGTCAGGCAGGCTGCCCCGCAACCCCCATTCCCCATCAGAGAGGTCGCAGAGAGGACTGTTGAGTGATGCCCTCTGCTGTGAACAGAGTGATGTTTATGCATTCGAGCTGTCCATTTGTCATCAGCTACCTTTCCAAGCTGGCTGTCCTATAGGGTGGAAGGGCACACTGGTGTGGGGAAGGGGAGGCCCAGATTGAAACGCATAGTCTGAGGTTATGGGGCTTACCCGGGCACGCTGGGCCCCCCAGATGAGAGGCAGGTGTAGTCAAGGGGAAAAAAAGAGAAAAGTAAGAGGCTGTTAACTAAAGATGAACCAGCATGTCAGATCTGGATGGATCCTAAAGAGGTCTGATTACACCTCTCAGTTTAAAGGAAGTCACCTCTGGAAAGAGGCCTTAGGCACTGGGCCAGGTCTTTTATGAACGTTGAATTCTTATGGTGTTCCTCTGACACAGGTCGTGTGCTTAGCGTCTCTGATTTATAGTTGAGGAAATGAAGCAGAGAGAGATGGACATTGCTAAGGTCATGGTACGTACTATCAGCACTGGGATACCCACTGGGGCTCCCTGACACCAGAGCCCCAGTGTCTGCAACTGGTTGGTTGCACTCAACCAGTATGCTACACAGACGCCTTGGAGAGATGGAGAAACTGAGGCACATGGGAAGGTTTGCCGGGGTCACACAAGGGAAGGGAAATGAGCCACCTGCAGGGGCTCAATATGATCCAAGGACTGAGGCAAGCACCTTCTCAGAGGTCACTGTGCTTAGTCCTCTCATTGAACTCGAGACTAGGCTACGAATATGAGGGGAAAGGGGCTTCTCCAGTGGCTCAGTGGTAAAGAATTCCACTTGTAATGCAGGAGCTGTAGGAAACGCAGGTTCAATCCCTCCAATCTGAAAAATCCCTTGGAGGAGGACATGGAAACCCACTCCAGTATTCTTGCCTGGAGAATGCCATAGACAGAGGAACCTGGTGGGCTACAGTCTACCATGTTGCAAACAATTGGACATGACTGAAGCAACTTAGCATGCATGCTGGCGTGTGGGCATAAGTGAGCCCAGAGAAGGCAAGTAACTTGACCAAGGACACGCAGCATGTAAGTGTAAGGCTGGAACCTGAGTCCACTATTCTTTCCCCTGCAGCGGCTGTTCCTCCCTCAGCTCAGCAGTCCAACCAACCCCACAATCTTCCACCCCTTCCAGCAACTCTGTGGCCATACCCCACCCCTGCCTTCTGCTACCCTCAGCTCATTGGTTTAACCCTTGCTCAGGAGTCTTTTCCAAATGCCCTCACTCCATGACTCTACTTGTAGAGCTCACCCCCAGGGAGCCCTCCTTGACTCAGAGTCCTTGCCCTGGAACCACAGTCCAGTGCTGACTATGACTTACTGACTGTGTGACTCTAGGTGTCTACACCTCAGAGAGGCACATTCTCTTTATTTGCCCAGTATTCATAACAGTCATCTCTCAGGACTGGGTTGACGGTATGTTAGTGTTTATGAAACACTTAACACAGTGTGTGGTGTGCATGCAGTAGGTACTTATAATGGAGCATTTTCTATAATAATTGTGTTCCCTGCTGGGCTCATCAAGTAGACGTGTGTTTGTATATCTGATTAAAAGTCTTTGTTGAGCACCTACTGAATGCAAGTCCTTTCAGTTCAGTTCAGTTCAGTCACTCAGTCGTGTCCGATTCTTTGCGACCCCATGAATCACAGCACGCCAGGCCTTCCTGTCCATCACCAACTTCCAGAGTCCACCCAAACCCATGTCCATTGAGTCCGTGATGCCATCCAACCATCTCATCCTCTGTTGTCCCCTTCTCCTCCTGCCCTCAATCTTTCCCAGCATCAGGGTCTTTTCCAATGAGTCAGCTCTTCATATCAGGTGGCCAAAGTATTGGAGTTTCAGCTTCAAAATCAGTCCTTCCAATGAACACCCAGGACTGATCTCCTTTAGAAGTGACTGGTTGGATCTCCTTGCAGTCCAAGGGACTCTTGAGAGTCTTCTCCAACACTGCAACAGAAGCATCAATTCTGCTGCGCTCAGCTTTTTTTATAGTCCAACTCTCACATCCATACATGACCACTGGAAAAACCATAGCCTTGACTAGACGGACCTTTGTTGGCAAAGTAATGTCTCTGCTTTTTAATATGCTGTCTAGGTTGGTCATAACTTTCCTTCCAAGGAGTAAGCGTCTTTTAAGTTCATGGCTGCAATCACCATCTGCAGTGATTTTGTGCCAAGATTACTGGCAGATGGAGTTTTCTATTGAAACAAGGGGTTGGAAGCCCATCACCCTGAAATAGAACTAGGTCTCCCCTGGCCTCAGAGCTTCTTCTTGAGGCTAAAACCCAGCTCAGCGGGGAAGCATATCTGTGCCCCTCAGGCCACTGTGTTGTAAAGGCCAGGTTACCCTCCACCCCACCCCACAGTTAGGAGGAGCGGCTCCTTCTGCAGACAGGCTGCGCCATCTGGTGGCTACTCTTGGTGACGCAGCCGCAGGCGTGGAGCTCGATGAGTCAGACCATTATCTGGGCTTGTGGCTCCGTCTAGTGGCTTTAATGTACAATCACACTCAGCTTCAACCTCAGAATCACCTGCATGCGTCAGTGCTTGCGTGCTAGGTGGCTTTGGTCGTGTCTGACTCTCTATGATCTGACCTTATGGATTGTAATCCGCCAGGCTCCTCTGTCCACGAAATTCTCTCGGCAAGAACACTGGAATGGGTTGCCATGCCCTCCTCCAGGAGATCTTCCTGACTCAGGGATCGAAACCGCGTCTCATTATGTCTCCTGCATTGGCAGGCAGATTCTTTACCACTAGCCCTGGGAAGCCCTAGAATCACCTGAGGAGGTTCGTTAACCGTTCTAGGACTCCATTGTAGAACGAATGAGCCAGATTTTGGGGGGTGGAGTGCATGCTAAGAACATGCATTTTAGGCACGATTCTTAGGTGATTCTAAACTCAAGGATTTGAGAAGCAGGACTGCAAAGGGACGTCTACTGATGTATTTGTACCTGCTCCCACGTGTTCAGGAATAAAGTCATCAACCCACTCCACATCTGAGAATCTCATTTTTTTGTTTAAAGGGGGAGAAAACCGAGGTCCAGAAAGTAGCAGTCACTTATCCACGACTACCCAGTGAGCCAGCAGACAACTTCCCTCCCAGCTCTAGGGCCGTGGGTGAAAGGAAGAAAGCGCGGGATTTGTCACCTGCACTTTGCAGGACGGGCTCTGCACAGGTGAGCTGGAGCGCTGTGGCAGGATCTCCTGGCCTCTGGTCCTGTGAGCTGCAGTGTGTTTGTCTGTCTGTCTGATCATTACTATAATTGTCTTGCTTGTCTGTTCTTCATCCTGGTTGCCATAAGGGTGGGATTGGATGCTATCTGTCAATCAATAACAAGGACATAGAATATCTAGAATAGTAACAACCTGGATTATGATATTGTTAGTCTCTGTCCTAAGCACTTTCTATGTATGAGTTCATCTGACCCTACAAAAAAGCTCCTGGGAATATATTGTTATGGTTATTCCTTTACTCAGAGGGAGATCCCCTTGCAAAGAGGATACCTAGCACAGTTAGCAAGCATCACCTTGGGCAATCTGCTCTGGGCCCATGTTTTTAGCCAGTGCCCACCTGGTGCCCCAGAGCAGGAAAGGTTTGGCTTCTGCATCCTTGACATCACTGTCTTCTCTCTGATCATCTTTGGCCAAGCCACCTTCTCTGTTTGGATCTCTTTGTCTCTACTTGTTTGTTTTCCTGGTAAATGTTTATTAAAGCCCTGCGCTAGACACTGGATATACAGCAGTAACTAATTACAGTCATTGGTCTCATGGTGCGTACCTTCCAGTGGAGGGAGATAGACAATAGAAAGTGGGTCCATTAATAAACTAATAATCAAGATCATGGCTGGTGGTTGGAAGACATGTGAAGCTGGGATAAAGATGATCTGATGGGGAAACCTGAGGATGGGTGGTCAGGGAGGGGTTTTTCAGAGATGCTGACACAAGATCTGAGTCCTGAAGGAGGTAAAGGAACTAGACATGTGCAGAACCAGGGATAGAGTGTTCTAGGCAGAGAGAATGGCAGGTGCAAAGGCCCTGTGGTGGGAGCAGGCTTATTGTATTTGTAGAACAAAAGGGCCACTGTGACTGGAGCAGAGTGTGGGAAGGACATGCAGGATATTTGTGGGTTTGGTCCCCAAGCATCTGCCCTCCTTCCTTGGGGGGCACTTCTATCCTTCCACAAAGACAGTGCTGCTGGGGAACTTCTCTTTTGCTGAGAAGACAGAAGATCCTGCCTTCCCTCTTCAGAAGCCATGTGGGTCCTTGGTGCATTTACAGGCCAGGACCTTCCTCTGGGTACCCTGCCAGGGTGGACTTGTGATCTGGGTTTAGCCAATGGGACCTCCAGAAAATCATGAACAAAATAAGTATATACAGAACACTGGGAGCCCAAGCATGCCAGTTCTGGGGTCCCATGGACCTGGTGTTCCCATCTTGGCACCTGCCCTAGCTGTCTAGTTTTTGCCTCCATGCTTGTGTTATCATTCCAGTTAATGCCCATTTATTTAAGTTAGGCTTCCCTGGTGGTTCATAGACCCTAAAGAATCTGCCCACAATGTGAGAGACCGGGGTTTGATCTCTGGATTGGGAAGATCCCCTGGAGAAGGGAATGGCTACCCACACCAGTATTCTTTCCTGGAGAATTCCATGGACAGAGGAGCCTGGCAGGTTCCTTGGGGTCGCAATGAGTCAGACATGACTGAGCAACTAACACGTTCACTTTGTTTTAAGTTAGCCAGAATTGATTTCTGTGGCTTGCACCCAGTAACCCTAGTGATGCAGTATAGGAAGAAAGGAAGATGAAGTTGGGGCCAGATCGCGCTATTTGGCTAGGCTAAGGAGTTGGATCGGAGAAGGCAATGGCAAGCCACTCCAGTACTCTTGCCTAGAAAATCCCATGGATGGAGGAGCCTGGTAGGTTGCAGTCCATGGGGTCACTACGAGTCGGATGCGACTGAGTGACTTCACTTTCACTTTTCACTTTCACACAATGGAGAAGGCCATGGCGACCCACTCCAGTGTTCTTGCCTGGAGAATCCCAGGGATGGAGGAGCCTGGTGGGCTGCCATCTATGGGGTCGCACAGAGTCGGACACAACTGAAGCGACTTAGCAGCAGTAGCAGCAGCAAGGAGTTGGATAGTGTTCTAATGACAATGGGAACCCATGGATTCTTCTGGCACTGCCCTCCCAAGATCTCTTGATTCTGTGTAGGTGCCTTTTTATTTGCAAGGATGACTTTTCATCTGCCTGTCCCTTGTCCAGAATATCTCCTTTCTCCACACAAGCCAGGCCTCTACCCCTCACAGTTAGCAAGCAACTGCCACCAGGCAAGGAACAGAAAAAGCCACTGGCTTTGAGCTTGAGTTGATCTGTTCACTGGGCACCCCCATAAGGTCCCTCCATGGCTCAGATAAACGCCTGGAAGACTTTATCCCAGCCACTTGCCAGTGAAAAAAAAATAAGTCAAGTGAGGAGGAAGGAGAAATGGACAATCAGAACACTCTACATATTGTAGGACCCAGGGAGGGGGCCCGGGCAGGGCCCGGGGAGCCCAAGGCTTAGTTGAGGCCTCAGGGTGCCTCCTGCCCTTGAATTCCAAAGCATCAGGAACCAATCTCTGTATCAAACAGCCAGCTGGTGACCCCAATCCTCCTGCCCCAGCTGTAAGCTCTTGGCTATTGTTTTTCTAAGAACCCAGTCAATCCCCTTTCCTGAAAGTACCACCTCATCCTTCCCCCTCAGGTCGGTGAAACCTTCAAAGAGGAAAATCCACAGCTTGGCTTTCGACTGCTGCCTCTCTGCTGTAAAGCCCAGAGACCTGCAAACTCCCATCGTCGGCTGGGGTCCCAGCCATGATGCCCAAACCAGGCTCCAAGTCTGGAACTTTCTCCATATCCTGTCCACACGCTCATCAAACTCAGGTGGTCATTGGCCCTGCTCCCTCAGTGACCAGGCCTGAGGGGTTGACAAGGAGGCTCCTGCGTACTCCACCCAATGGAGGCTCATTGTCACAGAATTCAAGAGGGACCAAGTGCAGGATGGCAGGCCACTAGGAGGGATCTCAGGAAGACGGGAAAAGGACTGGGCATTTCCAAAGTGCCCCTGTGGGCAGTACCCCAGTCTCCTGAAGGAATATTTCTGTTCCAAGCACATCGCCCCCAGCTATGCAGAGTGGGGCTGAGGGAGGCTGGGCTCCTTTCTGAGCCTCTGTTGTTGTTTAGTTGCTCAGTCTTGACTGAGTCTTTTCAACCTCATGGACCATAGCCCACTAGGCTCCTCTGTTCATGGGATTTCCCAGGCAAGAAAAGAAGACGTTGCCATTTCCTATTCCAGGGGCTCTTCCTGGCTCAGGCATCGAAACTGCGTCTCCTGCATTGGCAGGCGGGTGGGTTCTTTACTGCTGAGCCATCAGAGAGGTTCATAGCTGAGCATTAAAGCCTCTTCCCAGTGCCTATCCAAGCCTACTTCTTGCCCCTAACTCCACTCCCCTGCTCTCGTTTACACCCTAATCCCTCATCACACAAGTGTTTGCAAACAAGATACTTAATTTGTGCACCTCAGAACCTGTCTCCTCTAGAGGCTCCTCCTCCTGCTGGGAAATGGTTTTCCTCTGCCTGGAGCAACCTACCTAGTCCTCCAGGGTCTGGCTCAATGTTATGGCTGGTGTTGATCCTTTTGAGCCTCTCCAAAGCACCCCCCACCCCCACCCCTTCCTGACCCACACGATTAATTCTTCTTCCCTTCCTGTGTCATGGAGAGTGCTATAAACACAGCGGGTCCACTTCTGCCTTCTGCCACTGGGCCACGCCCACTGCCCTCCACTCTTTCTCTCCACTGAGCCTCTGAGTCCCACATGGGAGAGAAATGGGGACCCTGGGGTGATCACACAGCCTTGGGGGCCAGACAGACCTCTGGTCAAGTCCTGGCTCCATCGCTCAGGAACTCAGTTACTTGGTGATCTCTCCAAGCCTGAGTTTCCTTATCAGTAAGACAAATTTACAGTGTTGCAACCTCAGGGGGGTTTTCTGAATCTTTATTGAGATAACACACAGAAGATACTCAATGTGGTATCTGGAATATAGTAGACACCCCAAAAATGTTTGTTGCAGAAACAAATGTGGTCCAGTCCCGAGTTCTTTGAAGATATTGTACCTCCCGCCCCACCATTCCCACCAACATCCACAAGACTGTCTCCATTTCTTCCCTGACAACATTATTTCTGTTCTTTGAACTGCACCAACTTCTTAATCACTTTGCAAGAATGGGAATGAGGGAAGCAGAATATGCCCACCAAGTCCTGGAAATTATTGCTGTTCAGGGATCAGAAGATGTAGATTAGTTGCCTCCGTCTCACAAACAAATTAACCGAGTGGCAGCTTTTGGTGCCAAATACAATTCTTGTCGAAAGGATTAGACGTGGCAAATCCAGCTAGAATATACTGTGATCGTGTGTGCGCGCATGGTTTTTTTTTTTTTAAAGCAAAGCTGCAATAATCGTACATTTACAACTAATAAATTGGGTCCTTTAATTCCTCTGCAATAAGCCTTTGAAATATAATCTGTCATTTCAGACTTACAGAACATGACTTTTCATAATTATAATTCTCCAGCACACATGACTACTTATAATTAAATTCACTTTTAAAAAATCCAAGGCTTTTTTTGTGTGTGTGTGGATTATCTGTTCGTACGATGTCATAATGGTAAAATGAATGTGTAATCTGTTGAATAAATTTGATTAGTTCTGATATAAAAAACACACTCTGCTATCGATCAAAAGCTGGAAAGATAAGATGATGAACAAAATATACACTATTTCTCAACAACAGGCTCAAACAAAGGCAGAACAAACCCAAACGTGTCTTCCCATTCTTGTGTCCCTTTAGGGCTGCATAACCCCATAAAAGAAGAATGCTTGAAACAGAGTTGAAAAAACACAAATGTTAAATTATGGCCAGATTATCTGCTGAAGACCCATAAATTCTGAAAGGCAGTTGAATAAAAGCCGCAGGCTGGATTCAGAAACCAGACCCGAAATGGCCCCAAATCAGTGAATATGTGCAAGAGACAGTACAGACTTACAGCTTAAGACACAAAGGAAAAGATCAGCAGATAAAGAAAATGGGGACCTTAAACTCGGAGAACAGACAGAGCGAGCAGGCATTCATGGTCTAAAGGTATCATCTTAAGCTTTTAATAAAGAGCCTAGAGCTTATGTTGCAGTTTTGCAACTCTAGACATAAACAAGTTAATGTTTCATTCTTCAGCTGAAGGCTGAGGTTGGATGCACCTTTGGAAGGGCCTATTTCCTCCTTGTGCCTCTGGAGAGTTAAAGGCTGCCTTAGAGATAGGAGTTTCGGTAAGCACAGGACAGTTTTCCCCATCAGTGCAAGGGTCCTCCCAGGCTGATTCCTCTACCTGAGGCCCCGGAGATCCTGCCAAGTGACAATTTTTCCTGAGAGATGCTACTTGAATGAGAGCCAAATATTTAGTACGCACCTGTCTACCTTTGAGAGGAAGGGCTCCTTGGGAGAAGAGGCCACTCAGAATGCCTTGAGGTCCCGTGGAGTCTCAGATCAGCCCGTATCTTCAGGCTCTGTCCCAGGAGTCTCCTCCCTCCTTCCAGGGAGGCATTTATGGAGGCATTTCTTGTGGATGGTCCCGGAGCATCACAAGGAGGAAGTCGTGGCAGATTCAGGCAGGTGAGCCTATTCAGACCAACTCACCAGACTGAGGTATTGTCAGGACCAAGGTTAGTATTGACCTTGGGCTGGAAATGAAATTAAGAACCAGACCAGAAGTGGTCACAGGTAACAACTACAAGTCTCAAAGATACTCTAGCTTGTGCTGTGGGAAAGGAGAGGCCTGAAGAAGGGATGGTATTAGCCCAAAGTTACATGGAACTTAAGAGCCAAGATAGGTCTAAAGACCTTGACTTTTGATCTTTGGTCTGTACTTAAAACACACACACACACACACACACACACACACACACACACACACAATATTATTTCAAAACTGTATCTGGCTGCCTCCCTCTCTCAGGTCAAGATAAGACCAGAATAGGGCTGGAGATAAGACTGGACTTGAGATTAGACTCATTTCTGTTTCTATCACATGCCCTTGTACCTGGAGGCATTAATGAATATTCAGTGGATGGGTGGATGGGTGCACATGGATGGACATGTGAATAGATAAATGAATAAATGGATGGATGGGTGAATAAATGTTTAGATGGATAGATGAATAGAAAAATAGATGGATGGATGGATGGACAGATGGATGGATGGATGGATATTGAAATTGAAGAAGGGACAAAACTGAAGCCTCATAGTACCTCCCAGGACTGAAAGTCAAGGTTCATCCATGAATATGTTTTATTTTGATAATAGAAGTGACCCACACAGGGCTTTAAATATTTAAATTTAAAATATTGAAATAATATAAGTAACCAATACAAAATCAGGAGGTTTCAAATTTTAAAACTATAGATATCTAGATTTGAAAAAAGTCAGAACACATAGTGACATCCAGCTTGAATTCCACATGTAAACAATCTTGAAGCTGAGTAGCAGCTGCCCTATTTGTGTATGTGTGCTCAGCTGCTTCAGTTCTGCCTGACTCTTTGCAACCCTACGGACTGCGGTCCACAGGCTCCTCTGTCCATGGGATTCTCCAGGCAAGCATACTGGAGTGAGTTGCCATGCCCTCCTCCAGGGGATCTTTCTGACCTGGGGATCGAACTCAGGTCTGCTTGCGTCTCCTACATTGCAGGCAAATTCTTGACCCACTGAGCCACCTGGGAAGCCCTCCCTTGTCCGAGGGGAGGGTAATTTTGAGTTGACCACAGTCTCCACAACTCCCTAGTACCCCGCACCTCCCCCACACCCTCAGTTATGTCCCTTGTCTGGCCCCATAGGTATCTGCATTTTCAGCTCCCGAGTTAAAAGCATCCCTGTGTCAGTCCTGTCTGCCTTGGTTCACCCATGCTGCCCCGGTCAGTCTGAGGCTGACTTTCTCATCTTCCTTCCCCCTTGCTCTTCCACCCCACCCCTCACTCTCTCGTTCTGGGCTCTGTAGCCAGGTGATGCTAACCCCTGCTTGCTAACTCGGAGCTCAAGAGACACAGAAGCCTCAAGTAGGCACCTGTGGCCCACCTCCCTCCAGTCTCCCAAGGGCGTGGTACAGGGTCTGGACAAGAGTCCCCTGTAACAGAGAAGAAGGGTGGGCCAAGTGTCTGCCCTGAGTGGACAAGCAGGCAAGGCTCGAGAGAAGGGAACGGCCATCCATCGGGAAGTGAAAAGGGAATGATTTCTGAAAGTGTCCCCCATGCACTTCTGTACTTCACTGACATTTTAATTAAGACTGGAGCACTCTTTGGGAAGCTCTGCTCTGAAGTTGAAATCACTTTAACATGCTGCCCTGGTATAAAGTTGATGAATGGAGGCCTGGGGTTCTCATATGTTTCATGGTGCTTAGCGATTCCTTTTCACAATGCATTATGATGTTAAGACGGTTTATGAGTTTCTATTGGCTGAGTGCGGCCATATCAAATTATAATTTTGCTCAGTGGATTTTGCTCTAAGAAGATTAAAGGGCACCCAGGCCTTCCCCAGTGGAAAGGAGGTCCTCGGTTCACCTCAAGCTCAAGGCCGGCCCCAGGAATTCAAATAGTTGCTGTAAAGGGTGAGGAGGACTCTGGTGTGTGTGTGTGTGTGTGTGTGTGGCAGGGTGGGTATTGGCGTGACAGTAACTGTAGAATCACAACATTAATATCATGTTCCTGAAGCTGTCCTCACAGGAGAACCTCCTCAACCCACATGTTGTAAATTTTTGTTTGCAAAATGATGCACCTTTAAAAAATAATTTTATTTATTTACTTTTGGCCGTGCTGAGTCTTTGTAGCTGCTCGGGCTTTTCTCGAGTTGTGGAGAGTGGGGGCCACACTCTAGGTACAGTGTGTGGGCTTCTCGTTGTGGCGGCTTCTCTTGTTGTGGAGCGTGGGCTCCAGAGCGTGGGCTTCAGTAGTTGTGGCTCCCAGGTCCTACAGCACAGGCTCTGTAGTTGTGCCTGGGCTTAGTTGCTCTGTGGGATGTGGGGTCTTCCTGGACCGGGGATTGAACGCATATCTCCTGCCCTGGCAGGTGGATTCTTTACCACTGAGCCACCGGGGAAGCCCCAGAACTCTGTGCTTTTATGTCTCATTTTGGTATCCAGGTTTTTTTCTCTTGATGATTGAAACTTGAGCACAATCAGAGAGGTTCATGATAGGAAGTGTTTGGACCAAGCCATTAATAGCATTAGTGTGATGTGTCTCTCTGATGAGTGGAATTTACAGCTCTTGTTCTCTACCAACATCATTTTATCTCTATCTTCTAAATTTTGTGCAAAATGATTCTTATAAGCATCAGATCAGATCAGATCAGTCGCTCAGTCGTGTCCGACTCTTTGCGACCCCATGAACCGCAGCATGCCAGGCCTCCCTGTCCATCGCCAGCTCCCAGAGGTCACTCAGACTCGCATCCATCGAGTCAGTGATGCCATCCAGCCATCTCATCCTCTGTCATCCCCTTCTCCTCCTGCCCTCAATCCCTCCCAGCATCAGAGTCTTCTCCAATGAGTCAACTCTTCGCATGAGGTGGCCAAAATACTGGAGTTTCAGCTTTAGCATCATTCCTTCTAGAGAAATTCCAGGATTGATCTCCTTCAGAATGGACTGGTTGGATCTTCTTGCAGTCCAAGGGACTCTCAAGAGTCTTCTCCAACACCACAGTTCAAAAGCATCAATTCTTCGGCGCTCAGCCTTCTTCACAGTCCAGCTCTCACATCCATACATGACCACAGGAAAGACCATAGCCTTGACTAGGCGAGTGATATAAGCATAGCGAGTGATATTATCAGTCTGAGATAGTTTTCTAAACTCCAAACATTGAAATAAATGAAGAAAGCGGAAATAGAAGCTACTACCAAGGTTTGAGAATTTCAAATAAGTGGGGAGAAGATGGTTTCTTTAATAAATGTCTTTGGAATAACTGGTTCCTGTTGGCTTAGTGGTAAAGAATCCGCCTGCCAAACAGGACACCTGGGTTCAATCCCTGGGTCAAGAAGATCCTCTGGAGAAGGAAATGGCAACCCACTCAAGTACTCTTGCCTGGAAAATCCCATGGACAGAGGAGCCTGGTGGGCAGCAGTCTATGGGGCTGCAGGGTCAGATGGGACTTAGCGACTGAACAGCAGCAGCAGCATCTGGAAAAAGTGTAAAGTGGATCCTACCCCACAACTTACACCGAAATAAACTCCAGATGAGTCAATATTTTGTACATTCGATAAAACCCAGAAGAACTGGGAAAAAACATAGGCAAACTTTAAACTAATCTCAGAATGGGTAAGAGTTTTCAAAATATGACTGAAACTCCAGAATCTGTAAAAGAAAATATTGATCAATTTCTTACAAAGAAAAAATTGTTTAACACTGCGTAACAATGACAATAGCAACAACAAAAACATTAAAAAGCAATTTATTTTAAAATTTTTCGGTGGTGCTGTGATATGCACGATTTTAGTTCCCAACCAAAGATCAAACCTGAGCCCCTACTTTAGAAGCACAGAGTCTTAACCACTGGACCACCAGGAGAGTCCTCTAAAAAGCAATTTAAACATGGAAAACTGTGTAATTTGTATTAGGTAAGTTGAATTTAGTGAGTATATAAAGAATCTCTATAAATCAATAAGAAAAAATCAAACAACTGAATGGATAAATGTTCTAAGACTATGAACAGGTAAGAAAAATGAGATACTCTTTTTCATTGATTAGATTGGCAAGTATGTCACTTTGATAATACATTGTTTTGGGGGGATTCTGGAGAAATCAGTGGTTTCATTGATGTATGATTTATTTTCTCTGTATGGACTCATGAAAAACTAAAGTCATTGTCTCTAAGGGGAAAAACAGGGTGGCTGCATGATGAATGTGAGAGAGACTATTTTATTTTCTGACCTTACCATGTGGCATGTGGGATCTTAGTTTCCCATCTAGGGATCAAACCTGAGACCCCTGCGTTGGTAGCATGGAATCCTAACCACTGGACCATCAGGGAAGTCCTGAGAGAGAGTCTTTTCATACTTAGATGTTTTTTCAGTGTATGCATGTTCAGTTCAGTTCAGTCACTCAGTCATGTCCGCCTCTTTGCGACCCCATGAATCGCAGCATGCCAGGCCTCCCTGTCCATCACCAGCTCCCAGAGTTCACTCAGACTCACGTCCATCGAGTCGGTGATGCCATCCAGCCATCTCATCCTCTGTCCTCCCCTTTTCCTCCTGCCCTCAATCCCTCCCAGCGTCAGAGTTTTTTCCAATGAGTCAACACTTCGCATGAGGTGGCCAAAGTACTGGAGTTTCAGCTTCAGCATCATTCCTTCCAAAGAAATTCCAGGGCTGATCTCCTTCAGAATGGACTAGTTGGATCTCCTTGCAGTTCAAGGGATTCTCAGGAGTCTTCTCCAACACCACAGTTCAAAAGCACCAATTCTTCGGTGCTCAGCCTTCTTCACAGTCCAACTCTCACATCCATACACGACCACTGGAAAAACCATAGCCTTGACTAGGCGGACCTTTGTTGGCAAAGTAATGTCTCTGCTTTTGAATATGCTATGAACATGTATGCATGTATTACCTACTATGATAGATCTTGATGCTATACATTTGCATGTGTGTGCTGCACTGTTGCTCAGTCGTGTCCGACTCTTTACAGCCCCATAGACTAGAGCCCATCAGGCTTCTGTGTCCATGGGATTCTCCAGGCAAGAATACTGGAGTGGGTTGCCATTCTTTTCTCCAAAGGATTCCAGACCCAGGAATCAAATCATCATCTCTTGCATACATCTACATATTGCTAGCTAATTTTCCATGAATGGTTGCTAATATAGGCTTTAACTCAAGAATAAACATTTTGGAACCAATTACACTTTGACAAGTAGTGTTCTCTCTTCTCCCTCCTCCTCCACCCTCCAAACCCTTCACAATCTCAGGTCAAGAGACCTAACACATAGAACGCGGGTGAGCGCTTAGGCACTCAGTCACGTCCACCCCTTTTCAACCCCATGGATTGTAGCCCACCAGGCTTCTCTGTCCATGGGGTTTTCTAGGCAAGAATACTGGAGTGGTTGCCATTTCCTACTTCAGGGGATCTTCCCAACCCAGGGATCGAACCTGTGTCTCTTATGCCTTCTGCATTGACAGGCTGATTCTTTACCACTAGCGCCACCTAGGAAGGAACGCAGTAAATGGGAAATGAATGAATGAAGATACTTCATCTGAAGATGGACTAAAACGAACCGCTTCCTTCCTGCTTCACGAATAGGACCTGAACTCTCATTCTCCCCAGTTTCAAACAGAAGAAAACGGTACAATCAAATGGCAGGCCACCTGGGTCAAAGGCTGGCAGGAGGAAGTGGTCAGGTCCAGCTGTACCACTGTGGACAAGCTACTTAAACACTTTGAGCCTCTGTTTCCTGGTCAGTAAAATGGACATGATAATAACAACCTCCTAGGCAATCAGTTGGAGAAGGCAATGGCACCCCACTCCAGTACTCTTGCCTGGAAAATCCCATGGATGGAGGAGCCTGGTGGGCTGCAGTCCATGGGGTCGCTTAGAGTCGGACACGACTGAGCGACTTCACTTTCACTTTTCACTTTCACGCCTTGGAGAAGGAAATGGCAACCCACTCCAGTGTTCTTGCCTGGAGAATCCCAGGGACTGGGGAGCCTGGTGGGCTGCCATCTATGGGATCGCACAGAGTCGGACATTACTGAAGTGACTTAGCAGCAGCAGCAGCAGCAGGCAATCAGTAAATATAAATTTTATTGAATAGAGTTTTTATTAGCAAAAGTTAAGAGAAACTCCTGGTCACAGTTGAGATAAATAAGGGTGGGGGACAGGAAACGTGGCCAATGTGGTGGCTCTGGGGTCGGAGATGACAAAAAAGAGAGTAGAAAGATTGGAAGAAGGTAGGGAAGCAGCTTATCTGATACACGGCTTAAAAACGTGTGGCCCAGGGACCTTTTGATTCTTTGGTGTGTAGTTGACTCAAGAGGCTGCCCTGGTGGTCCAGATACTAAATAGTAAAATTGGGACAGAATTTGAGTCCCATTGTGGTTAAGAGGCTGCACTTCCAGTGTAGGGGTCATGGGTTCGATCCTTGGCCAGGGAACTAAGACCTTGCATACTGCCAGGTGTGGCCAAAATAATAAAAAATAAGGTTGCCTCAAGACAGGGGTTACGTGAGGCCTACAAGTGTTTGTAACTTTGTCATCTGTTAGATCCATCTGCTTATTTCTATCTCTATATCTCTGTATTTCTTTTTTAAAAATTTATTTACTTATTAATTTTCAGCTGTGCTGGGTCTTTGTTGCTGCATGGCCTTTTCTCTAGTTGCAGCCAGTGGGGTCTACTCTCCTTGCGGTGGCTTCTCTTCTTGTGGACCATGGGATCTACGGTGCTCAGACTTCAGTAGTTTCGGCTCCTGGGCTCTAGAGCACAGGCTAAGTAGTTGTGGTGCACGGGCTTTGTGGCTCTGTGACATGTGGGATCTTTCCTGATCAGGGATTGAATGTGGGTCTCCTGCATTAGCAGGCAGGTTCTTTACCTCCGAGCCACCAGGGAAGTCCTAGATCTCTGTATTTATGACAGAATGAGTGTGTGTGGAAGTGTTTCATGAATATACATGTGTGTTCCGTAGAAAAACATCTGAACTGGACTCAGATTCTATCCCAATTCTGCTAAATAAATATTTCTTTGGGTGGAAGGGGCTGTTTTTTTCATTTGTAAATGGAGATAATTTTCCCTCCTGATTTTATTCCTTGAGTTTTTTTTTTTCATTGAAGTATAGTTGATTTACAAAATTGTGTTAGTTTCAGGTGTACAGCAAAGTGATTCTGATCTATGTATATATACACATATATGGGGCTTCTTTGGTAGCTAAGCTGGTAAAGAATCTACCTGCAAAGCAGGAGACCTGGGTTTGATCCCTGGATTGGGAAGATCCCCTGGAGAAGGGCATGGCAACCCACTCCAATATTCTTGCCTGAAGAATCCTCGTGGACAGAGGAGCCTGGCAGGCTACAGTCCACGGGGTCACAAGGTGTTGGACACAACTGAGTGACTAAGCACACAATATATACATGTATTTCTTTTTCATTCTTTCCCATTATAGATTATTAAAACATATTGAGTATAGCTCCCCATGCTATATGATAAGTTCTTGTTATTTATTTTTTTAAGAATCAAATGAGGTGATGGAGGAAAAAGTGGAAAGAGTTACACACATGCATAATTATTAGGATTTTTATGCCTTTGGCTGAATTCAAAATGCTAACTCCTTGGTCTTTTTCCTGTGATATTCATATTCCTTCTGTGCTTCATCCTTTGTGCCTCAGGGTAAATGAATTGATTTGGCCAAGTAGAGTGTGGGTGAGAATAAATAATATGAGAAATAAGAATAACAACAGCAACAGCAATATCTGCTTCCCAGGTGGCTCAGATGGTAAAGAATCCACCTGCCAATGCAGGAGACACAGGAGACACAAGTTCGATCCTGTGATATTTGTCAAGGAGTATGTCAAGGCTGTATATTGTCACCCTGCTTATTTAACTTATATGCAGAATACATCATGCAAAATGCCAGACTGGATGAAGCACAAGCTGGAATCAAGATTGCTGGGAGAATATCAATAACCTCAGATATGCAGATGACACCACCCTTATGGCAGAAAGTGAAGAGGAACTGAACAGCCTCTTGATGAAAGTGAAAGAGGAGAGTGAAAAAGCTGACTTAAAACTCAACTTTCAAAAAACTAAGATCATGGCATCTGGTCCCATCACTTCATGGAAAAAGATAGGGAAACAATGGAAACAGTGACAGACTTTATTTTCTTGGGCTCCAAAGCCACAGCAGATGGTGACTGTAGCCATGAAATTAAAAGATGCTTGCTCCTTGGAAGAAAAGCTATGGCAAACCTAGACAGCATATTAAAAAGCAGCATTACTTTGCCAACAAAGTTCCATCTAGTCAAAGCTATGGTTTTTCCAGTAATCATGTATGGATGTGAGAGTTGGACTCTAAAGAAGGCTGAGCACCAAAGAATCAATGCTTTTGAATTGTGGTGTTGGAGAAGACTCTTGAGAGTCCCTTGGACTGCAAGGAGATCAAACCAGTCAATCCTAAAGGAAATCATTCCTGAGTGTACTTTGAAAGGACTGATGTTGAAGCTGAAACTCTAATACTTTGGTTACCTGATGCAAAGAACTGACTCCTTGGAAAAGACCCTGATGCTGGGAAAGATGGAAGGCAGGAGAAGAAGGAGACGACAGAGGATGAGATGGTTGGATGGCATCACTGACTCAATGGACATGAGTTTGAGCAAGCTTTGGGAGATGATAAAGGACAGAGAAGCCTGTTGTGCTGCAGTCCATGTGGTCACAAGAGTCAGACATGACTGAGTGACTGAACAACAACAATAACAATATCCTGTGTTAACTCTGTGCTGGTCTCAGTAGAGACTTGTTGTGAGCTGTGAGAGGTACAAGAGAAGAAAAGATAAATTGTGGGTCCTTTAGAACAAACATGGGTGTCCCTGGTGGCTCAGACTCTAAAGAATCTGCCTACAATGCAGGAGACACAAAAGACACGGGTTTGATTCCTGGGTCAGGAAGATCCCCTGGAGAAGAGAACAGCTACTCACTCCAGTATTCTTGCCTGGGAAATCCCATGGACAGAGGAGCCTGGCAGGCTACAGTCATGAGATCAAAAAGAGTTGGACATGACTGAGTGAGTAACACTTTCATTTTCAGTGACCTCTACTCAAAACCAGGAAAGTCAAAAGTGTTAGTTGCTCAGTTGTGTTCGACACTTTGTGACCTTGTGGGCTGTAGCCCACCAGACTCCTCTGTCCATGGGATTCTCCAGGCACAAATACTGGAGCGGGTTGCCATTCCCTTCTCCATAGGATCTTCCTCACTGAGGGATAGAACACAGGTCTCTTGCATTGCAAGGGCATTCTTCACTGTCTGAGCCACCAGGGAACCCTAAGGAGCTTTCACATGAAACTCCATATTTCCAACATATTTGAAGAAGTGAAAGGAAGGAATTTACTTGCAGTCTAGGGTTAGGACTCTGCTTTCACTGTGGAGGGCGCGGGTTTGATCCGTAGTTGGGGAACTATGATCCTGCAAGCATGGCAAAAAAATAAAAAAAAAAAAAAAGAAGAGGTGGAAGGGCCAGCTTTTTCCCACAGTGCCACTGGCATGCACCCCTGGGGTGTCTCTGAGCCGTCTTCGCCCCTTTGGAAGGGGCCTGCCCTCTGCATTGTCCTCACTGCTGTTGGAGCCACAACCCGAGATCAGCCAAAGATACAGAAGATTCAGACAATCCTCTTTCAATAGTGGGGGTGGTGGGGCCCTTGGCAGCCCGCGGTGTCCTAAGGTCACTCCTGGGAACCTCTGTCTCCCTCAGGCCCGCTGCTCGTCACCCCAGGAAGCTGTGGGTTACTAATAGAGGCTGCTACTTGTGGACTGTCTCCCCCACCCCTCAGCATCAGCTCACACGACTGTTTTGATAGCCCTGGGCAAGGGTTACACTGTCCACTTACAGGTGAAAAGACGGAGGGATCAAAATACTCTGTGCCTCACCCAACACCACCCACTTAGGAAGTGCCGAGGCCAGACCTGAGAACTTCCCTTGACCGTCATCTATGCATCAGTCTGCAGAGGTGACTGGGGCAGGGGACCCCCCCCGACCTGGTCCAGATTTGAAAGAAGGGAGATGAGAGGAGAACTAAGGGAGTCAGAGACAGGAAAGCCCCGAATGAGAGTCAATGAAGGATGGGAGGAGCTTTCCGATTGTTTGGTTCAATGCTCTTGTGTTCTCCAAGCAGGAAATGGGGGAGGTGGTGGCTTCAATGACCACCCAGTAGGTTTGGAGTAGAGGACCGGGTCATCATAGTCATAGTAGGGCCCTGAGTCTGGAACCTACTACCTCCACTCTGGACTTTGCCATTTAATAGCCCCCTCCCTGATAGCTTAATTGGTAAAGAATCCACCTGCAATGTAGGAGACCCTGGTTCGATTTCTGGGTTGGGAAGATCCCCTGGAGAAGGGATAGGTTACCCACTCCAATATTCTTGGGCTTCCCTTTGGCTCAACTGGTAAAGAATCCACCTGCAATGTGGGAGACCTTGGTTTGATCCCTGAGTTGGGAAGATCCTCTGGAGAAGGGAAAGGCTGCCCACTCCAGTATTCTGGCCTGGAGAATTCCATGGACTGTATAGTCCATAGGGTTGCAAAGAGTCGGAGACAACTGAGCGATGTTCACTTTCCCTTTCCCTCTGCAGTGTTTTTAACTTGCTTAGCTAGAAGGAGGGGAATGTCCATCTGTCTGTCCATCCATCCATGCGTGGGTCTTTGTTCTTTGACCCCCCTCCTCCAGAGCCTGTGGGTGATGTTTCCACAAAACACATTCCCTCTTTGGACTTTGAGAAATAAAATCCCAGCCACCACTGCTGTGCACCCATACTTAAGCCTGGAGGAATGTTAAAATTCAGCTGGAGAGGTGTCTAGTGTGACAGAAGCCTAGATTAAAAAAAAAAAGGGGGGGGGATTTCAGGCAAGAGGAAAAAATAAAGAAGCAAGACTTAAAATGTCCTGTGAAATGGAGAGCATTGGGCCCCCCGGCGCAGACGTCCGCGGGAGATGACTCCTTTAGAAAGCGGTGAGTTTTGTGTGAGCACAGATGCATTTTGTTTTCCTAGGAGGAATCGATGATTAAATTATCAGAAACCAAGCTCAAAACCAGGCTGCCTGCATCTTCCCCAACCGTCCCCAGTGTCTTCTGCTTATGAGGTGCCAGCTTTATCTCGGAAGCTTTAGTTTAAATGCCCAACATATCTTATTAATGAAAGTAATAAGCTGTTGTTTATATATGTCATAATGGGGAATATGACTATTTAATATAAATCTGACATTTAAATTCCGCTTAGTTCTGAGATGCGGACGATATCAAGGCATAACTCTTTACCCTGGAGTAAAAACTCCCTGGGTCTGCATTTTCCAGCATTGAAGTTTTCAAAGTAATCAGGTTCCTTTTTTTTTTTTTCTTTCCAGAGGAACCAAATTGTGAAGACATCTGTTCTGTTATTAATTTCACATAAATCTTAAGCTCCTCAAGGCCAGAAATGAGGCTTCATTCACGTCGAATTAATGAAACATGATTGTAAGTCCCTTGCATGGAAATGCTGTCACACAATTCTGAGCTGCTTAGTGCACTGAGTAATCTCAGAAACTGCCAGGGGACAGCCACGTGAAATCCGCCCTCCCCTCCCGCCACCACCCGAAAACAATATCTGAAAATATCACAACACTAACTATATCCTGGAAGATTAATAGCAGATGAAAATTTCTGGGAAATGAATCAGCCTTTCTCGGTAAAGGATACAAATATCCTAGGCAAAAGCAGATTGCACTGTGTAAAAGCTCTTTGGATACAGTTTAATAATTGTGCCCGGGGAGGCCCTAGGTATGCCTGACAGGAGCGGGGGTGTCCTGGGATGCCTTGCAGGAAGGTCTTTGGGGAGCATGTTAGAGACATGGTTTTTAAATCTAGGTGGCATAGGTTTAACATAGGAAACCTGGACTGGCCAGAGCATGATATATGTGTGGGTATGAGACTGCATACATTCATGTGTGTGCATATATGAGTGTGTATGAGTGGATGAACATGTGTGTATGGATGCAGTGAAGTTTGTGCAGGTGTGTATGAAAATGTGTGCACTGTTTGTTTTCGTGAATGAGCATGTGTGGGTGTCTGTGTGTATGAATGTGTGTGAGTTTGGGTGTCAGAATGTGTATGATTTTGTGTGTGCATGGGTCCATGCGTTTGGTGTAAGGGTGAGGATATGCGTATACAGAACATGTCTGTATGAGTTGGCATTTGTGTTGTATGCATGAGTGTAAATTGTGCACGTGAGTGCCTGGAGAGAGCATGTATGTATGTAGGTATGTGAGTTCGTCCAAGTGTGTACATAGGAAACCTCTCTGGATGGACATGAATCCATTGGTAGGAGACCCATCTCAGTAGCTCTGCACCATCCTGCACCCTCCTGAGTTCTTCTTGAAAGGAACTTGCTTCGGGGTTTTGCGTGTGGGGGGCATGATTTTTTGTGAAATAACTGAGATTTGCCAGCAGAAAGATTGTCTGGAGGGAGACAGGGAAGGGGGAGCCTGAGATTTCTTAATCAAACTTCTTCCAAGAGTTATTTTTGGTCTTCCGCTGAGCTGGGACCCAAAAAAAGAATCTGCATACGATATTTACATCTCAAATCTTCAGAGCCTCATTAGCTTTGATATTTATTTATTTATTTATTTGCAAAAAAAGGAATTTAAATCAAACAGAGAGGCTCCAAAGCAAAAACCTTTGAATGCAGGGCAAAATTAATTAAAACAGGCAGCCGATGGGTAGAGTGGAATACAATAGAACTCGGAGAAAAGGCAATGAAAACTAATTAGACTCAGATGGGAAAAAATCCTTCCTTGTTTTAGTGGTCATCTATTGGTAATGAACTGATATTGGAAGTAAAGATCAGAATTTGAAACCCCTTTTTTCTAGAAGTTTCCCTCTTCATTTCCCTAAGGCTCTGATCTTCCAAACTAAGCCAATCAAATGACTGGAGGTCATGTTTATTATGTTTTGGAGCCAACAGCCTAGTCTATATCAGCAATCGTCCCCCAAATAGCAAGTAGGTGGAATAAAGAGACAACCGAATGTAAGGGGTGTTGAACTCCCAAGAGTTAGCGTTAACCCACGTAGTGGAACCAGTTTGTGTGTATGAGCAGATACAGTCCCAGCTACATTTTTGTAGCTGGATAGTTTGAGGCTTTGTTTCACCATCCAGACTTTGTAGATCTGTGAAAAACATTTCCATCCACCCAGTGGAAAAACCCTTGACCAACAATATAAGAAAGATTTTTAGCTTTGTTTAGCATAAGACTGAATCAAGCGGTCCCGCTTTCTTGTCGGGAGTTCTTTTGAATGAAATGATCAGTTAGTCTGTATGCATTTTGTCCTTCTGTATTATGCAACAGCACAAGCATACAGCTGTCACAGGGGGACAATTCCATGCATAGCCAGCCTGTCACAAAGTTTTTAAAGTTGGCCACATGTGTCTTTGGCAAGTCCTAGGTCCCCTTTCAGCTTCGTTTAGAATCTCCTTTCTACCACCCGCCTCCCTCCTCAAACCCAGTGCTTAAGTCTCTCTGGATGACCCTGGGTCATTTCCCGTTAAAGAGAGTGGGCTTTGAGGAACACCATGATAAGCCATAGTTCAATTTAAAAAAATGGTGAAAATGCTAATGGGGAAATTTTAGGCTTTGTGGCAGTTGGATGAAAGGGATATTTTTGAACAAAAAAAAATCTTTCCAATGATTCCTCAAAACAATTCTCCTCCAATGCATAGAGATGGCCTTGTTCAGATAAGTCAGTAAGTAAAACCAGATCTCAGTTTTCCTCTGTGTAAAGTGGAAGGAATTGAGTTGGAACTTAAAGAGTGATCTTTAAGATTTCTTAAAACCACTATAATTAGTGACTCTAGCACACACACATATAAAAACAAATACATATATTACACATACATATAAATATATACTCACAGAGAGAATAACTTTGCTGTGTATAAAGAAAATCAAGGCTCTCCCTTATAGGTAGTATATGGATTCATTCATTCATTCACTCATTCATTCACGCATGTCTGTCACTCATGGGCTGAGGTCCTATTTTCCACAGTTCTTCTATATCTTTTCATTTAATCCTTGCAGCAACCTTTTGAGCTGGGTGTCCCATGGACAGAGGAGCCTGGTGGGCTGCAGTCTGTGGGTTTGCAAAGAGTCGGACACCACTGAGTGACTGAGAACACACACATGCACATTCCTCACAGGAGTGATAGTTAATCTATTTACCTATCAGTACACTACAATATGGAGAAGGCAATGGCACCCCACTCCAGTGTTCTTGCCTGGAGAATCTCAGGGACAGGGGAGCCTCTTGGGCTGCCGTCTATGGGGTCGCACAGAGTCGGACACGACTGAAGTGACTTAGCAGCAGCAGCAGCAGCACACTACAATATACCGTTCGCGGGATTCTCAAGGCAGGAATACTGGAGTGGTTTGCTCTTCCCTTCTCCAGTGCACCACGTTTTGTCAGAACTCTTCACCATGACTTGTCCATCTTGGGTGGCCCTACACAGCATGGTTCATAGTTTCACTGAGTTAGACAGGCTGTGATCCAAGGGATCAGTTTGGTCAGTTTTCTGTAACTATGGTTTCCATTCTGTCTGTAGGAAATCAGTGCTGAATATTCACTGGAAGGACTGATGCTGAAACTGAAGCTCCAATACTTTGGTCACCTGATGTGAAGAACTGACTCATTAGAAAAGACCCTGATGCTGGGAAAGATTGCAGGCAGGAGGAGGAGGGGACAACAAAGGATGAGATGGTTGGTTGGCATCATTGACTCAATGGACATGAGTTTGAGCAAGCTCAGGGAGTTGGTGATGGATAGGGAAGCTGGTTGTGCTGCAGTCCATGGAGTTGCAAAGAGTCAGACATGACTGAGTGACTGAACTGAACTGACTGATACTACAATATGGGCCAATCAGAAAGGATACCAAGCGAAGCCCTTGTCTGTGCCAGCTACTCATTGCAAGATGAGAAAAGGTGAGGGTCTGGGGGAGGCACAGGAAGCCAGAATGGCTGGCAAGATGGAAGGGGGCTTATGTTAGTCACTCAGTCGTGTCCAACTCTTCGAGACCCCATGGACCATAGCCCACCAGGCTCCTCTGTCCATGGAATTCTCCAGACAAGAATAATGGAGTGGGAAGCCATTCCCAGGAAAGAACTGACTGCAATGCAGGAGACCCAGGTTTGATCTCTGGGTCGGGAAGATCCCCTGGAGAAGGGAATGGCTACTCACTCCAGTATTCTTGCCTGGAGAATCCCCATGGACAGAGGAGCCTGGAAGACTGCAGTCCATGGGGTCACAAAGAGTTGGACATGCCTGAACGACTAACACACACATACCACCAGGGAAGCCCTATTTATCATCTGGCTTGGGGAGGGTTTCATTATTAAATGACCAGGACAAGTTGGACCACACACCATATCTGGATATGGTTGAACATCACCCATGATATTCAATCTCCAAATTCTGCTGAGGACAACAATGAAGCTGTGGGAGGTCAAGTAACCTTCTCAAGGACGACCCACTAGGCAGTTACAGGTCTGAACTGGAAGGCAGTTTAAGTCTTTAAGACCCCAAAGTGCCACATCCTTAACCACCGTGCTGACTGCAGAGATGTCTGTAAGCTGAATTCAGTTAAGTCCCAGGCTGGCCCAGAGTTTCTTTCCCAAGATCCCAAGGAGACATTGCAGGATCCAGTTTGAGTTAAGGTAGAGCTGCCAGATATAGCAAATAAAAAATACAGGATGCTCAGTTAAATTTGAATTTCAGATAAACAACCATAATATTTTTGCATATTTTAACATATTGCACAGCACAGAGTTATAATAATAAAAGATTATTCATCATTGATCTGAAATTCAAATTTAACTGGACATCCTGTATTTTATCTGGCAAATCTAAGTGGTGGGTGAGGGAATAGCCCTAGGGGTGCCAAGACATTTCAATTCAGAAAGATTTTCTTTTCTAGGCACTCCCTTCTCAGAGGCTGCTATGTCTCAGGGCAGTAGGAATCCTTCTAACCTCACCCCTTGTACCTTCTTGATTCTGAAGTCAAAACGCTAGGCCAGAGGGTCATCTAAGCTATAACTCTGCCTCTTCTGGTCCTCTCTCCACACAAAAAGGCAGAACCCATGACACAGTGGCTTGGCTTTACAGCCCGGGAACACGGTCCACCAGGCGTGTCCTCCTTTCTGAAGCACATGGAAACTATTCCCTTCCAGAAGGTCTTCATGGTTAGTCTGCTGCGAGTCTCGGTGTTTCAGCTGCAGTTATAATTTCTGTAGCACCCACCACCCTCCCCCCACCCCGCCCCAACTCAGATGGTATTTATTAGAACATTGCTTTTGAAAAGAAAACTGCATCTTAATTAAAGGTTGGCGATCCAAAGCCTGTTTGCAGATGAGAAAAATTAAACAACTACTATGAACAGGGCCGTGAGTCTCCTGTTGGTTAAAACTCCATCCACACGATGAGGCTCTCGCATGTTTCAGGCCATCCCCTCATCTTCATCAGATGCTGTGTGTACGACATAGAAATGAACCACAAGGCTAAAGAGAGCAGCTTTCAGAGCAAAAATGGGCTTGTCTTCTACTTTAATCATTCCCCTTCATGGGCTGCAGCCCAAACACAGGGCCTGGGGTGGGGGCGGGGGTGGGGTTATTGAAGGTTGTTTGTGCTGGGTCTTCCTTGCTGAGTGGGCTTTCTCTAGTTGCGGTGAGCAGGGGCGACACTCTAGTTGTGGTGCACGGGCCTCTCATCGTGGTGTCATCTCAGGCTCCAAGGGTGTGTGGGTTTCAGTTGCTGCAGCATGGGGGCTCAGTAGTTGTAATTCAGGAGCTCAGTTGCTCTGCAGCATGCGGAATCTTCCCAGACCAGGGATCAAACCTGTGTCTCCTGCATTGGCAGGCAGATTCTTTACCACTGAGCCACCTGGGAAGCCCAGGGAAGGTGGTTTGATGTCCAGAAATAGGCCCCACTGTGCACTCCAGTGGATTGGAAACTGACCCACTGGTGTGGATAGTGGTTTCTAAGATTAGGTGGAGGCTGGAAGAATCTGGCCTTTGTCTCACTTCTGAACCAAGATGGACTTAAGCTGGTGGAGAATAAAAACACCCCTTCTCTGGGGGGCTTCTTAACTTGAAGTCCATGGAGCAGAAGCTGCCTGAAGGATTCCTGGGGGAGGATTCAGGGAGTCTGTGAACTTAGATAGGAAAAATGTATATATCTATGCCCTCCTCCAGAGGATCTTCCCAACCCAGGGATTGAACCCAGGTCTCCTGCATTGCAGGCAGATTCTTTACCATCTGAGCCACCAGAGAAGCCTGTATATACACACACACACTCACACACATGCACACACAAACACACACACGTTAATTTTTTTCTAACTTCCAATTGAAAGTTAGAATTTCCTCTAATTCTTAATGTAGGTAACAAACCATGACTGTATTGGCACTGCATGTGGCTTTTGTCATCAACGGAAATCACAGACATTTAATATCATATTATAGTTGCTCCAGGATATCTTAAAATGGACTCATTACTAGCTTGAAATTATAATAACTCTTAGATCCACTTATATATCTTGTTATTTAAAGGTTAATAAAAGCACATGAATTCTTGTATCTTTAAACTTACTTGAATAGCTGTCCTTTAATATGATTTTTTTCTTTGTAATCCTATTTTAAAATGTTATGCCTTTAAACACATTACTTGTAGGGAACCTTGAAGACTTCGCATTAAGTGAAATAAGCCAGTCACAAAAGGACAAATGCTGTATGATCCAACCTGTCTAAGATACCCAGAGGAGTTGACTTCATAGAGACAGAAAGTAGAATGCTGGTTGCCAGGTGCTGGCGGGAGGAGGATCGGAGCCTTAGTGTTTCATGGGTACAGAGTTTCAGTTTGGGCAGATGAAAAAAAAGGTCTGGAGATGCTGGTGGAGATGGTAGCACAATAGTGTGAATGTACTTAATGCGACTGAACTGCACACTTAACCCTGGATAGAGAGACTAACGCTGAAACATATATTAGCATATGTAAAACAGCCAGCCAGTGGGAATTTGCTCTGGATGCAGGGAGCTCAAACCCTGTGCTCTGTGACAACTTAGAGGGGTGAGATGGGGTGGGAAGTGGGAGAGAAGTACAAAAGGGAGGGCATGAATGTATACCTGTGGCTGATTCATACTGATGTATGGCAGAAACCAATACAATACTGTAAAGCAATTATCCTTCAATTAAAAATAAATAAATTAAAAAACTGGATTGAATGGTAAATTTTATGTGATGTAATTTATCACAATTTTTAAAAAGCCATGGAAACAATACAGGTATTTTCAAATCACATACAAAAAAAGACACTGTTCTGTAAAGGGGTTCATGGCACTCACTAGGCTAAGACACCCTGATTTGAGGGAAACTGCCCTTTCTCATACCTGTGCATCTTCCCCAGTCTGCTCTACTTGGAGGAAACTTCCTCCCTCTTTAGGGCCCAACTCAAAGGCCGCTGGCCTTGTGGCTGCTGTACTGTCCCCAGGGCTCATCTGGGGATAAATTCTTCCTGTCCCTCTAAACATCCTTCTAGCATCCCAGGTGGACCCTGCTGCCTACCAAGAGCCTGAGGCTTTGCTCTCTGCTTAAGTTAGGGTGTTTTGGCAAGTGTCAGAGAAGTGTTCAAGCCATGTTAGTACCAAACTGAGACGTCCTCCCTGGTGCAATGAGGAAACTTGCTTTCTGTGTCAATATCACTTAATGCTTTGTCCACATACATCTTGAGGTAACTCCCTACATTTTGTGAGACATTTACATCATCTTAGTGAATTTACAGATCCTAGGAGGTTTGTACTATCAGGAATAGCATTTTACAGATGAGGAACCAAGACTCAGAAAGGTGAACTGGTTTAACCCCAGAGGATTTTTTGTTTGTTTGTTTGCATTGATCGTCTTTCTGTAGCAGTGTTCCCTAGGAGAAGCCCAGGGCTTCGTTAGAGGAGGTTCATTTCTCATCAGAGAATTTGACAGAGAAAAATGACGGACGAAACAAGGAAGAGTTGCCAGATCCTCAGAGTGGGAAGGAGGACCTAGTTTGTCTTCCCTGTTTTAATGAGGACACACGGGGCGGGCATGTGGAAGAGCTGAGCCCATGCTGCCTAGAACCCTGGCACCAGCTCAAGTGCTTGTCCAGCTTCCATCCTCACCCATGTTCTGTGAACTATGGTTACTTCTTCAATCTGAGGCCTGGTGATGGAGGGAACAGAAGGGAGGGAATGGGAGAGAGGGTCTGGATCTGGACCATGTCCTGATTCTCAGAATCCATGTCACCCCTTGGACTGATGCCTAAACCGCAGTCAAAATCACTGTGTGAACCCACTGATGTAGATTTTCTCAGTGATTCCAAACTTGCATCACTCGTGGCTCCCTTTATGCTGGTGGTGGTTTAGCCATTAAGTTGTGTCTGACTCTTGCGACCTCATGGACTGCAGCCCGCCAGGCTCCTCTGTCCATGGGATTTTTCAGGCAAGAATACTGGAGTGAGTAGCCATTTCCTTCTCCAGGGGATCTTTCTAACCCACAGATAGAACGTCTCATGAATTGCAGACTGTCTTCTGCATTGCAAGTGGGTTCTTTAGTGTGGAGCCTCCGGGGAAGCCTGGCTCCCTTTAAAACTTTGGCCATATTTGAATGTCATTGAATCTTATCTACCTAGTGCTTTTCCCCTCTCTTTAATGGACCTGTTTTTATTAAAACTTAAATCCGTTTACTTACAAAGCGAAATTTATACCACCAGTGTAAATAGAAAACCAATAGCCATATAAATTATTCTGATCAAAAGCATTGCTTAAATTCTACTCCGATATTGCTGCCTAGAATCGACTCAGTGCCTGAAGTCTTCCCTGTCTTTTTTAAAGCACCAAGAAAACACATGTCAGGGGTTAAAGGCACACTTGCATCAAATGGAGACTTTCTTGATATTATTAGGAGGGTTGAAAGGGAGTTTTTAAGAACATAACGTATTAATTGTGCAAATCAATGCTATTTGCTGTCTTATCTGAGCGTCACCTAAAATCATTTTGGTTATCATCTGTGGGCTCTGAACATCTCCAAACACTCAGTTCCTCCTCGAGGCAGCCCTAAGCTACTAGTTAGTACTAGCAGTAGTCAGCCAGTATGAGTTAGTATTACTAGTGGTTAACACTAGTATGAGTTAGTACTACTAGTACTTAGAACTAGAACTAGTTAGTACTACCCCATTTAATGGAGACTGGCTGATTGGTTAACCTGAGGTGGCACAACCAGCAGGGGCACCTTTGCTCTCTTTGATTCTGCAGTTGGTGCTCCTCTCCCCCCCGGCTGCCTGACCACAGTGGTGTTTTGTTCCAAGGCTACATCCCCCCCAGAAAAGAGCATTCTGCAGCGTCCTGTGGCTCCTCAGGAGCTGCTGAGGCCAGGTGTCCATCCAGACACAACCTTCACTGTAAGGGGCCCTGTGGAGAGAGGGAGTGCTGGCTGGCATATGCAGGCCAGGAATGTGCATGGGCCTCCTTAGTGCGTGAGGATGACACTGATGCTGGGAAGTAGGAGAGGGCAGAGGGGAGGGAGATGAAGGCAAGGCATAGAGAGGAGAGAGGCACTTCAGGGTCTTCACCTGGAAAATCGGGCTGAGAAGACTGGCTTCAGGCCTGCTCTCTATGGCTGAGTCTGTTCCGCAGATAAGTTCCTTGACGTCATATTTTAGATGCCATGTATAAGTGATGTCACACGGTGTGTGTGTTTCTCTGCCTGACTTACTTCACTTAGTATGATCATCTCCAGGTCCAGCCATGTTGCTGCAAATGGCATTATTTCATTCTTTTTTAATGGCTGAGTAGTATTCCATTGTATATATGTACCACATCGTCTTTGTCTATAATGGGAAAGAGTATGGAAAAGAATATATATGTATAACTGAATCACTTTGCTGTATAGCACAAATTACCACAGCATTGTAAATCAACTATACTTCAATAAAATAAATTTTAAAACCCTATTTCAAAGGATGGGTGATTGTGGGGAGGATTTGAGCACATAGTAGGTGCTTCACTCTCCCTCTTCCCTCCCTCCCTCCCACTCCCCTCCTCTTCTCTCCTCTCTGCTCTCCTGTCTCTCTCTCAGTGTGTGTGTGTGTGTGTGTGTGTGTGTACTTAGTTGCTCAGTCACGTCCAATTCTTTGCAGCTGCCTGGACTGCAGCCCGCCAGGCTCCTCTGTCCATGGGATTCTCCAGACAAGAATACTCTGTCCATGGGATTCTCCAGACAAGAATACTCCTCTGTCCATGGGATTCTCCAGACAAGAATACTCCTCTGTCCATGGGGATTCTCCAGGCAATACTGGAGTGGGTTGCCATGCCCTCCTCCAGGGGATCTTCCCAACCCAGGGATCAAACCCAGGTCTCCTGCATTGCTGGTGGATTCTTTACTGTCTGAGTCACCAGGGAAAATCGAGAATACTGGAGTAGGTAGTCTACCTTTCTCCAGGGGAATTTTCCCAACCCAGGAATCAACCCAGGGTCTCCTGCATTGCAGGCGAATTCTTTACCAGCTGAGCTACCAGGGAAGCCCCCTCTCATGGGTACACACAAAAACACACGGATATTGTTTTAAGTGAAAATAGTTTGGAGCCAAGGTCTGCACTGACAAGAATAAATGTGACATGTGGGACAAGAAAGACACCGGCAGATAGAGCCCCTTGAGTTTCAGGACAGTCTTATCAGAAGATGGAGTAAGGGGTCCCGAAGAAGAACCCTCCAAAGTTGACCAAGAAGTCCCTCATGGCCAACAGTCTGTAATGTCACAGTTGGAACCTCATGCTTTTGAGTTTGGCTCCAGCCTCTCTTCTGTGGGTTCCCTAGAGAAATGCAAGAGCCGACACATAAAGCAGAAATGGATATGTCAGATGTCTTCTTTCAAAAGAGACCCCGGGAAAGAGGGGGCTATTAATGGAAGGAAAGGGCAAAAGACAGGATCCACCCAAAGAGGGTGTCTCTTCCTCACTCTGCACTGCGGGGTCCTGGGGCTTCACCCAAGCCGAGGAGGGGTGTGGCTGTGGAAGCCCACGGACTGCAAGAGGGCAGAGGGAACCCTGCAGGGTTCAGGGTGCAGGGTGCGTGCTTGTCTGTCAGCTTCCTCCATTCCGATTTCTTATCTCATGCGGGCGGAAAGGCGAGGCTGATGCGAAGGGGCGATTACACCCAGACCAGGCCTGCTTCTCATCGCTGGCAAACCACTTCCTTGGGCTCCCTTGAGCTCCGCACATCTGGCAGCTTGGTGGGCTTTTTCTCAGGACCGGGGAAAACACAAACACAGCCACGCGGGTGTGCATGCTGTGTAAATACAGCTGAGGTGTGCCAAGAAAGGGTAGCGGAGGCCCCTGGGATCAGATGTTCTCAGTTGCTCTGTGCACTTTAGTAAGCCTGTCTCCTCCACCGGGGCCTCTGTTTCCTGAGCTGTGAACTTGCGGAGGGGAGAGGAGGCTGGCCGATGTCTCAGAACTCTTCTTGTGCTTAAAATTAAAACAAAAAATGATATGGACGCTGCTCTCAAATAAAAATACAGATACACAGGAAGGCACAGAGAAATACCAGTGACTTTTATCGCTGGTACTGTAACCCCATTACTCTAGGGCCAAATACATACCTAGACAATAAGAAAAATCCAACTCCACCATAGCATCTCAATTATCAGCCAAAGAGAGGGAGTCATGCTGACTTAAGGGCCATATTACCTATCTATTTATCTATCTTCTTGACCCAGGGATTAAACCCTGGGTCTCCTGCACTGCAGGCAGATTCTTTACCCTCTGAGCTACAAAGGAAGCCCCAATCTGTCTATTATCTATTTATTTTGGCTTCATGGCATGTGAGGTCTTAGTTCCTGGACTAGGGATTCAACCCGCATTGCAAGCTCAGAGCCTTAACCCCAGACTGCCAGGGAAGTCCCAAGGGCTGTATTTCCTTCTTTTTTTCTTTTTTTGCTTAGAAATAATGAGCTTAACCTGAACCCGTACATCAGCGTTCAGGCACAGGAGGCCTTCTTTCTTTTGCACTATATGGTATTTTTAAAAATTGGAGCAAACTTTTTTTTTTTTTTTGAGCAAACATTTTAATAATAAGATTTCCCATGAAAATCCCAATAACTGACCTCTCTAGAAAAGTCAACAGATCTGGGACCATCAGCTGGAATTAGGCCTGGCTGTCAAGGCCATAGTCTGTTCATCTTGATCCCTGCTAAGTGATACTATTTTCTCTTGTCACCTTCCCGGCCACGATGTTGGAGTTAGTGACTTTGTTTTCCAAGTAGAGCGTTTGAATCCTTGAGGTAGAAAGGGAAACACTCCTGTTGAAAGTGTTATCTTCTTCCCTGGTGACTGAAAAGGGCACAGCCCAGAGTGTGCTCTGCTCTAACCTGTTGGGCTTTCCTGCCTCAGCCCAGAACAGGCCTAGTGCAGTCCCCTCCTCTTCATTGGCTGTGAACAACGCCTGGGGACACATGGCTGTCTGAACCCTTAGGGAGCGTGATGGCCCCGCCCCTCAGATGCAAGTATCCGCCTGCCTGAGCAGGGCTGGGGTCCATGTGCATTCCAGAAACGTCCCAACCTCCCATTTGATCTGGGTTTCCTGCTCAACCTTGCAGCACCTACTGCCAACTTGTGGCTTTCATGTCTTCTGCCCTGGGCCTTTTTCCAACGTGTGAAATGCTTTCCCTTTTTTTTTTTCTGCGGGTGGGTCTTCTTGCTTGCTGAAAGGTTTTGGAGAATTGAGGCTTTAGGAAAAAAAAAAAAAGTGACTTTCTGGGTTGAGGGTTTTGCAGAAATGAATTTTCCCTCCTTGCTTTTCAAGATTCTCTCCTGCCTTGCCTGTATTAACTCCCCAGCTCTGTCCCCGGCTTGCCGTGCCCCAATGGGGGCTGGAGGGGGAAGGTGGGGGTTGATAGTCAGAGAAGGCGTCCAGAGGAGGGACTCCTTGGCCATGGCTGTGAGTCTACTGCTAAACGTGGCAGAAGAGTCACTAAAGAGAAGAGCCAGCGTCAGCATTCCCAGGGAGGAAAGCACCGGCACATTCTGTAGAATGTTTGGTGGGCAGGAACAGAAGGTACTTTGGGCATTTGTTTTAGGGGATTTCTGATTGAGGGATGGTGAGAGAGGAGAGGAAGAAAGGCTCTGAATGCCAAGGGCTGTGGTACCATGCTATCCTTTATCCTGAGGCCACTGGAACCCATGAAGGTTTAAAGCCGCAGAGCGATGCAGTCAGATCTGAGTTTTGGAAATGTCAACGGACTGACTGGAAGAGAGACAAGAAAAGCAGAAAGAAAACAACAAGCGCCCACACAGGAGACAGTGGTTGAACTAGATGATGGTGGTGGCCTGATGGCGGGCGGTAGGTGAGGACATGCACTTGATTGGAGGGACAGGTCTCTGGATCACGCATGGAGGAGAAGGAAGAGCGAT
Source organism: Tragelaphus eurycerus (assembly GCA_935064755.1). Classification (NCBI taxonomy): domain Eukaryota; kingdom Metazoa; phylum Chordata; class Mammalia; order Artiodactyla; family Bovidae; genus Tragelaphus; species Tragelaphus eurycerus. The sequence goes on from CAKXYN010000057.1 coordinate 13,573,444, forward strand.
GAAATGGAGGAGATCCCAGCGTGCGTTACCTGATCCTGGACATCATGACTCCAGTAAGGGGAGCAGATCAATGGAAAACCCAGTGAGTCTGGTTCGATGCTTAAATAAGTAATTTGTATATAAAACAAAAGATGCAGTTTTGGATTTGTGGTACCAATCTGCACATTCTCCACATTATTTACGGGTATGCATGTGTGATTTTTGAACTCATGAAACATTCATGCTGTGTTGGCATACACAGTACTTTGGTATCAAGGAAAAGTCCTTTCCTTTCTGCCCTTGCTGCCAGAAGCATCACTTTAGCCTTCCAAGCCTGGCTGAAATGTCATCTCTTCTAGGCAGAACTCCTCCCAGGTTCTGATTTCATAGCCGCCCTCATCCCGTGGACCTAGGGTTCACTGTCCCTGTCTCTCTCTCAGTGATAAGCATATTGATTTAATCTTTAAATCTGCCATCTGGCACAGTGTTAAATATATGGAAATTGTCACTAAAAGTTGAAGAAGGAATTCGTGATATTTTTATATCCTTCTTACAGCTTTATATTAGAGGCACAAAGAAATGCAGCCACTGGTCCCAGACCAGACAGAGCTCTTAGACCAGATCCCCAGGGACTTTCCTTCAGCTTTGACCTTTCCGTCCTGACTTCACATTCATGTCTTACACCCAAACACATATCTGCCCCATGCAGTGATTTAGAAGTTAGAGCCCATGTGGAAATCGGGAATTTTCACACTCGGTTTGAATTTTTTGTTTCTTTGGATAAGTCAGAAGAGCTGGAGACATTGAACATGACCCTTTTCTGATTTTCCACACTCCCAATCATTCCCCAAGTGTCCCCGAACGCTAGGGAGGGAAGACAGTTGCTCTGTAGTATAGTGATAGGGGAACATTATTATACAGTCATAGCTCTAACAGATGTGGATGTAAAATGAAACTGGAGTGGGCCTTGTGTTTGCAGAGGATGATTGAGGACATATTTTTTGGTGGAAGTAATGGCTGTTCCTATGTGCTGTATTTAATATGCAAATGATCCTGTTTCCCTCACTTTCACCATAACTCCTATGCCCAAGGACCCAGGCATCAAGCTCCCTCCCACAGAGGCAGTTGGACACAGTGGTTAGGAGTATGGCTTTCTGGGTGTCCTTGGGCAACTTCCTTAGAAATCTGCCTCTGTTTTCTCATCTGCAAAATGGGGTGATGATAATAAATCATACTTCCTGGAGGTGGTTGTGAGGATTGAATGAGGCAAAAAGTATAAAGAGCTCAGAAGAGGGGACTTGGCTGGTGGCCCAGTGGTTGGGATTTTGCCTTCTAATGCAGGGGTTGCGGGTTAGATCCCTGGTTGGGGAGCTAAGATCCCACATGCTTCCCGACCAAAAAATAAAACAGAAGCTATATTGTATCAAATTCAATAAAGGCTTTTTACAAAATTGTCCACATCAAAAAAAGTCTTTTAAAAAAGCTCAGAAGAGCCCCTGATCCCTAGCAACTACACAGAGGAAAGAAGAGATTTTTGTGACTATAGTGCATGGCAATATATTGGCATTCACTTACTAGTTCATTGATTTGGTAAACATCTATTGATAGATGATCTTGAAAAATGCCGGACTATAAATTTTAAAGGTTTCTTGGTCTAGGTCTATAAGGCAGTGGTTCTCAATCATGACGTACTCATCTGGAGAATTCTGGAATAGTGCTGATTCTGGGGGTCCCCACCCAAGACTGAACAGCAGATAGATGCCCAGGAGCAGAATCCATGGCCCCCACAGTGATGAACCATGTCAAGTTGTGGTCTGGATCGGGCACTGTCCTTAAGTGCTTCCTTAAGTTTTGCGCCCTGGTGCCTCATTTGCTTCAACTGATCCCGGCCCTGGCTCAGACCTCTAGAACAGAAACTCCATGAGGGCGAGGTTTTTGTTTATTTTTTTGGTCTATTTTTTTCCCTTGTTCTATCCCCAGTAACTGGAAAAGCAGTGAGTACATAGTATGCCCTCAGTAAAAGTTTATCAAAAGAACAGATGCATGAATAATTCAGCAGCCTAAAGTGGAGGCTACGGCTGCCCCTTTGGTGGAGACAGCCGCATTTGCTCTCTACAAGCCGGAGGGGTGCAGCTCAGATGGTCAGTGTTCTAGAGGGAACCTTGGAAGTCAGTTGGGACACCAAGTCAGAGGCATTTGGTTTCATCATCAAGGTGTTTGCCTTTCCTGCATCCCTCCTGAACTCCTATTTCTTTAAGTCAATTCATGTTTACTCATCTATATTTTTCTGATAAAGAAACCTTAAAAAATTAGTTCTGTAAAGGAAAAATTACTTATACTTGCCATAAGTAGGTAACTGTAAACATAATGAAAAAAGAAAGAAATCACGTTATTAACTTTAGCTGGAAACTACTGCCTGTGGAGGCATGGGAACCTGAGTCCTCTTCTTATTATGATAGCAGGAGGTCTAAGAACGTAAGAGAGGTGTTAAAGACATACTAGTTTTGGACTGGAGACTTTCGATTGGAGGGAATCAGAAAACTTGAAAGAGAGCTCAAAAATGATACGTTTTCCCCTCAGTAGATCTTCGTGATTTAATGCCATGTTCATATTTATCCCCTGATCCGATCCATATGGTACCCAAGCATCATTGTATCCAACCCACTGAGGAAATCCTCAGCTAGTCCAACCTTCTCATTTTACAAGACTTAAGCTCAAAGAGGAGAAGGGTTCACCCAATGTCTCATTCATTTTTTCATCCATGTGTCCATTTGACTTCTATCTGTGGATCACCTCTAATATACCTGGCACCATGACCCAGGCAGACCAAGTCTCAGTCACCATGGAGTTACCATTCCAGAGGGAGAGGAGACTGTATCCCAGGTCCCCTGGTTCCTTGTCTAGTGCTCCTCTCCTGCTCCTTCCCATCCACCTGAAGGTGTTTCATAATTTCCATCCATACCCTGCTTTCACAGATGACTTGAGCCCTTGCTATGCTATGCTAAGTCACTTCAGTCGTGTCCGACTCTGTGTGATCCCATAGACGGCAGCCCACCAGGCTTCCCCGTCCCTGGGATTCTCCAGGCAAGAACACTGGAGTGGGTTGCCATTTCCTTCTCCAATGCATGAAAGTGAAAAGAGAAAGTGAAGTCGCTCAGTCATGTCAGACTCTTAGTGACCCCATGGACTGCAGCCTACCAGGCTCCTCTGTCCGTGGGATTTTCAAGGCAATAGTACTGGAGTGGGGTGCCATTGCCTTCTCCGACTTGAGCCCTTAGTGTTGCCTTAAACATCTTTTCATTTTACTAAAGCAGCTAGGGCTTTCCTGGCAGCCCAGTGATTAAGAATTTGCCTTTCAAAGCAGAGGACACAAGTTCGATCCCTCATCTGGGAAGATCCTACATGATGCAGAGCAACTAAGCCCATGTGCAGCAACTACTGAGGCTGTGCTCTGGAGCCAGGAGCCACAACTACTGAAGCCTGCTCACCCTTGAGCCCGTGTTCTACAACAAGAGAAGCCACGGCAATGAGAAGCCTGCACACTGCAACTAGGGAGTAACCCTCACTCACCACGACTGGAGAAAACCTGTGCGCAGCAGTGAAGACCCAGCACAGCCAAGAAAATTAAAAAAAAAAAAAGCAGATACATTTTCCCTCCATCTAAGGCTCTTCATCCCTGCAACACACACTTGGAGAACGCTGCTAATTTCGGCGTCTGGCTTCCAGACCCAGACGTCAAAACAACTACCTTTCATCTCAGGTTTGTAACACAGAAAACCTTCAATATTAGGAACAGATAGCCTCGAAGGTGGGTTCATATCTCTCAGCAAGATTGCTGTAACTTAACTCTCCCGCGCCCGATCAAGGCTTTCTCTCTGCCTCGTAGGTATTTTAATACAAATGTTCCTTTCATTTGACTGATTGAAGGTCTCCAACCTGCAATAAATGAAACATCTGATCCCCTTGAATCCAAATCACTTTTTCTTTGATTTTCTTTTACTTCTATTTCTTCGTCCTTTGTTCTACAGCTCGAGTCAAATTTCCCTTTAGAAATTGAAAGAATGTGTGTGGGGTTTTCCTGCCTTAAAAAAAAAAAAAACCAGGCTCTAGTGAAACTGCTGGCTCGTGGACTAGAATATTAAGATCTAATTCAATGGCTGCCTGTCTCCAACAATGTGAATTGCGGGTCGTTATCCCCTCTGCTCCCCACTCCCGCCCCATTATGGGGCAACAGTCATCTGCATTAACCTCTGTGTATAAGTCACCAAAGCTGACTTCCTGAGTAACCCCTAGGCTTGGGAGAAAATATGACTGAAGATTTTTTTGCTTGCTCAAAAAGCTTAGTTATTCATGCACAAAGGCTTACGTATTGGCATTTGGCTATGGAGGTGAGCATGTAGTTGTATTTATAGTGACTTTTTCCATCCATAGTAATGGGCTCCCAGTTTCAGGCAAAGCAGGCTCGTACTTAGGTATATTAACAGCTGGAGATCTTCACCTTCCAACTTTGCTGGCAACGTGGACAACACTGCCAAGTACAAGTTCAGGCAGCTGCCGAATCCAGGTTACTCTGGTATCGTTTTCAAGGAACACTTAGGCTCAGTCTGACTCTGCTTTCACAAATGGCCCATGTGGCCATTTTAGGACGAATGTACGTGGGTATTATCTGAAAGGGCTTATCTTAGGGCTTTAAAATCAGACAGCCCTAAGCTGGACGTCTGGCTACATCACAAGGTAACATGTGGTCCTCAGATAAGTTAACTAACTTCTCTGAGCCTTTAGTTTCACCATCTATAAAATAATGACAGTAGATATTATGATTGAGATATTACAATTTAAAAAAAAATTGTGTCATAAGGACGAAACTAAGAAAAGAGATCTTACTTCATTCTCCTCTCTCTGGAAAGAAAAGGCCACTGCAGTTTCTTGTTTGGATGTCTTTTTTCCATGTTTCCTAAATAATTTTGGTGGCCAGTGTGGTGAATTAAAACAGGAAGTTGTTTCAATGAGACAAGACCTTTGATCTTCAGTTGGTACCTTGGAATGACCCAGAGTTACTAGTGTTGCAGAATAAACCCAAGGTGATTTAGATTGAAGTTAGCTACCCATCTTATTATAATAAAAAGTTTGAGAGAATGAGAAAGAGAAGTTGACTGGTGCTTTCCTAAATGCCAACATGACTGGCACATGTTCCAAGCTGAACCACAGACACCTGAGTTGGAGATGTGAATCTGAAGGGGTATTTATAGATCTGGTGTCCTGGCTGGTGCTGTTGACTATGCCAGCTATGACAGCATCTTGGCCCCAGGCTTTCAGTAACCCCAGCTCAGGTGAATGGAGGAGGATTTGGTGTCCCCATCAGGAAGGCTCTAGGTCAGGCTGATTCCCCTGTTGATATATTTCCAGGAGCTCAGCCCAGGGCTGTGTTGGGAGAGTGTGTGTAAGGTCTTTCACGCATCCTGTTGCTAGTTTTAAAGGGTCTTGTCATCCTTAACGTTCTCTCAGCCACCCTCATATCTCTCTTCCTTCTTTGCCTCCTTTCTTTGTTTTTCATCTCTGGCTGTGTTTCAAGCATGATTGGAAGCCTGCTGGTGCGAGTTTGCATGGAGGAGGTGAAGGCGTCTCCTATCCTTCTGCTTGGCGCTCACAGGAAGGCAAACATCAAGAGGCCCTGCGCCTGCTCCCCACGTGGCCCCGATCTTCCTGTATAATGTGGAGAGGAAATTGGGGCAGATCGTATCGATTCAGTTTTACCCTTCATTTCATTTGTAGTTGGAGTGGTCCTTGCAAGCAGGGCTGCTGAGGGTGAGGTGGAAGGTCAGGATGGGGAGAGGAAATGGGCTGGATGCAGGGGCTGGTAAAGACTCCTGGAGATTTTGGAAATGAGGGTGGAGTGGAGGGAAAGTTGAGGGTAAACCTCTGGCCCAGGGATGGAGAGGGGCCGTGGTGTTAATCCCAAGTGTCCCCAGTCTCTCCAGAACTCGGATACTTTGTGTTCTGAATCCATAAAAGAAAGAGCCGGGACCAGATGAGTGCTAACCACGACTCTTCAGCCATGACTTTGTAATTCTGCCCCTGGTTCTGTCTCTTAAAATGTGGCCTTGGCCACCTCACTTTATCTCTAGGCCTCTCTCTCTCTTTTTTTTTTTTCACTTGTAGTTTTTTTAAAATTTATCTTTAATTGGAGGATAATTGCTTTACAATGTTGTATTGGTTTCTGCCATACTACAGTCAGCCATAAGTATACATATGTCCCCTCTCTTGGAAGAAAAGTTCCTTGGAAGAAAAGCTCTGACCAACCTAGACAACATATTAAAAAGCAGAGACATTACTTTTCCAACAAAGGTCTGTCTAGTCAAAGCTATGGTTTTGCCAGTAGTCATGTATGGATGTAAGAGTTGGACGATAAAGAAAGCTGAGCACTGAAGAACTGATGCTTCTAAACTGTGGTGCTGGAGAAGACTCTTGAGAGTCCCTTGGACTGCAAGGAGATCAAACCAATCACTCCTAAAGGAAATCAGTCCTGGGTGTTCATTGGAAGGACTGATGCTGAAGCTGAAACTCCAACATTTGGGCCACCTGATGTGAAGAACTGACTCACTGGAAAAGACCCTGATGCTGGGAAAGATTGAAGGCAGGAGGAGAAGGGGAAGACAGAGGATGAGATGGTTGGATGGCATCACTGACTTGATGGACATGAATTTGAGCAAGTTCCAGGAGTTGGTGATAGGGAAGCCTGATGTGCTGCAGTCCATGGGGTCGCAAAGAGTCAGACACGGCTAAACGACTGAACTGAACTGTCCCCTGTCTTGAGCCTCCCTCCCACCCCCCATCCCCCCCAGTTTGTCACAGAGCACCAGGCTGAGCTCCCTGTGTTATACAGCATCTTCCCACTAGCTACCTAGTTTACATATGGTAATGTGTATGTTTCAATGCTATTCCCTCAATTCATCCCACCTTTTAAAAAAAGATTTATTTGGCTAGGTCGGGTCTTAGTTTCCTTGCAGTGTGTGAACTCTCTAGTTGTGACATGCAGGCTTAGTTGCTCCCCAGCATGTGGGATCTTAGTTCCCCAGCCAGGGATCGAATCTGCGTCCTCTGCATTGCAAGGCAGATTCTTAACCACTGGACCACCAGGGAAGGCCCTCTAGGCACCCTTTAAATCATCTCTATGCTGGAGGTTGTGAGGTGACTCAACAAGACAATATCCATGCCTGTGCTTAGCTAGTGCTTGGAGTCAAAAGGGAGCCCAATGCAGTAAATATGCATCTCTTCTCTGTGACCCCTGAGTCCACATGGGGAGTGCCCAGGGAATTCTGAGTTTTGGTATATTCGTTCTCTTATCATTTTAAGCTTTGTGGGCCATTTCTGTTGCACCTTCTCCCCCTTCCTAACCCACCCTCCCCGAACTTTTTAAAAATGTGAAAACCTGTCCTAGCTCACAGGCTGTACAAAAACATATAGTGAACTGGAGCTGGCCTGTGAGCCATACTTTGCCAACCTTTGCCCCAGAGATTGATGAGTCTTGAATGCCAGCTTAGTCACTTACTAGGTGTGTGACACTAGACAAGTGATCTAGCCTCTCTGATCATCATTTTCTCTGTCTATCAAAAAGGGCTTGTCACTACTCTTCTCACAACGGTACTGTAAGAAAGATGTAAACAGATGACAACACTTAGCAGAATATCTGGCATACAGCTAGCACTTAATAGTGGTTTATTATTACTATTAATTTGCAGCTGGGAATTTAGAGCCTGCTTGGATTAGAGCTTGGTTGAGCATAGAAGTTCATTTTTTTTTTTTTTTTTTTTTTTTTGCCACAGGGTCAAAGGAGAAAGGGCCTCTGAGGACAAAGCCCAGGGCCTCTCTGGGTCAAAGATGCATGAATGGATTCCTTCCTTCCTTCACTCACTCACCCACAAACCTTTATTGAGGGTCTACAACATGCCAGATGCTATAATAAGGACTGGGGACATGGCAGAGTACAAAAGAGAGCACATTACTGCCCACAAGAAGTTCATATTCTAGTGGAGGGAGAGAGATGGTACACATGCAATGAGAAAGGCCTCAAGGGGAAGGTATTTTATGAACAGAGACCTGAATGAAAGGATGGAAGGAGTCAGTCACATGAATGTTGGGGGAAAGAGAATTCCAGTCACAAGGAGCAGGGTGTGCAAAGGCCCTGAGGCTGGAATATAATTTTCCTGTAACAAAAACGCATGGGAGCCAGAACACCAGGAACAGGTGATCAGGCCAGAGTTAAGTGTCCTAGAGGGAGATGGTGGATCAGATACCTGAGACTGGGGAAGGGTTGCAGACCATGAAGGCCTTGTAATCTTCATGTCCAAGGATGCTGGGGAGGAAGCCAGGATAATCTTTGCTCACTCCCTCTGCGGTTACTTCTTTCATCCAACTCATATCCACGCAGCTCCCACTCTATGCCAGTTATTCTCCCCACTGTGTTATCACACACCGCCCTCTGTGCCCTTGAGGAACTCAGAACAAGTGGGGAGCCATCCATTCAGTAAATGCCCCACTATAAGACCACTGCCCTGAAGAATGATGGGAGTAAGAGGCTCTAAGGGAGACTGAGCTAGCCTGGCACTCAGGGAAGGCTGCCTGAGGAAGGAAGAGTGGAGAGGAGAGCTGGGCATTTGGCAGGTGGCAGCTTGGTTCCTTCTAGGACCTCAGAGAGGCCAATGAGGCTGGAGGTTGGAGAGTGAGGGGGAGTATGGCAGGCGTGTGCACAAATCAATCAGATTTGGGGTTTGTGCCCCCACATGAAGCGTAACCAGGGTGCTGGCAGAAGGGCGAAAGCCTTGGCAGTTCCCACTGCTGGGATCTGCCAGAACAGGCACCCTGAAGGTAAGGACCATGGCTTAGTTCCCCTCCCGGCACTTGGTGCCTGACCTGGTCGACAGCAGGTGCAGGGTTAGTGTGATGTTGAGGGTCCCTCCCAACCAGTCTTCCCCCAGAGGGTCAGGATAGAACCCAATAACATAGAGACTTGGCCAAAGTGGAGGGCCATCCAAGTTCAGTTTGGAAGTGATGAGAAAAAGGCTTAAAGCATCTGGCAGGTGGTGGTGGTTCTTCAATGAGCAATGAAAACGTGGCCATGACTTTACCCATCAAGTTTTCAAGATGACTTTTTTGTGAAGGTGGGGATTATACCACACAGCATGTGGGATCTTAGTTCCCTGACCTGGTATTGAACCCCTGCCCCCTGCAGTAGAAGCTTAGAGTCTTAATGGCTGGACCTCCAGGGAATTCCTTCTCAAGGTGAGTTTTGACTGCCTTAGCTCCCTGCCTCCTTCCACACCTTGCCTCCAGCCTCCCTCCCTAATGATCCCTCCATCCCCTCGAAGAGCCTATTTCCACAGTTCACTTGGGAAGGGATCCTCCAAGCTCTTTCCCACCTGAAGCCTCTGCACGTCCTGTTGCTTGTGTTGAGGGCGCCTGTCCCCTGCACCCCGCTCCACCTCGATAATTCCCTCTTGTCCTGCACCACTGGTCTCCTGCTCAGATAACCTTCCCAGAGCCCCCGGCCTGCGCTATTCATCCCCACAGCATCCTGTACTTGTCCTGTGTCTGGTCATAAATTCCTTCTTCTTGTCCTTTTCCTCTTCCTTTCAGTAGTTTGTGGTCCCCTTTTCCTGGAACTGGGCCAGCACAGAGATGTGTTCAGTGACCAGCTACTGAATGAATGGATGGATGGATGGGTTTATGCGGTTTTAGGGCTGGATGAGCCGCCAACAACCTCATTCTTCCAAGAGTGCTTCAGAAAGAAGAGATTTTGCTTGACATCCCCTAGGCATATCTGCATTTTATGAGATGAAATAAAGCTTAGGCTAAAGGAATGCACCTCTTGTAATGGAGAAAATATTTTAAAAATATTAAATGCCTGTGGTTTTCATCCAACTCCTCTATAAATAATGTTGTCCACAGCCATTCCCCCGTGGCTGCTCCAATGAAGGGTGAATGTCACCTTGGGAATGACTATGATATGAGGGAGAAAATGCCCAGGCTGGACAAGAAGAGGAAGTAGAAAGACCCTTCTTGACAGGTAAGAGGTGAGAGGAAAATGAAGAGCAGGGTCGTGTAGGGGATGTGAGCATTGGGCCACCGGGGTTCTGACCACCCTTCTTAGGGAGGAAATGCAGGGACCACAGCCTCTACATACACAACAGCTTGAATGTCCATCCAAGTGGGACAGATCACTGGGAGGCTTTGGTTCTGGGAGCATCAGCTTCCCTGCAAAGGGCGCCAGTGAGTATTCAGAAGACAGAGTAAGACTTCCCTTCTCTTCCAAAGTCACAAACTCGGAGACTAGACAGGACTATTTTAACTCAGTGGAGATGCTTCAAACTGAAGAAGTGAAGTGGTCTTTAAGTAGCAAGTTTATCCATTCCTGAACCCACCACCTATATCCCCGGTGGCAAGACCCTCGGGGAAATGAGATCAATTATACAAAATAAAGCTGCTCTATTTTCTGTATACCTCTAGTAGTAGTATGACTGAAATTGTGACCCCCCTGCCTCCCCACCTTGTAACGGTAGTACCTTGCTGTTGTGTAGTTGCTAAGTAGTGTTGGCCTGTTTTGTGACCCCATGGACTACAGCCCACCAGGCTCCTCTATCTAACGGATTTTCCAGGCAAGAATACTGGAGTGGGTTGCTATTTCCTCCTCCAGGGCATCTTCCCCACCCAGGGATTGAACCTGGATCTCCTGCACTGGATCTGTAGGCAGATCCTTTACCCACGAACCCATGGGAAGAGCCAATCTACCCGTGGGAAGATTGGCGGGCCTTAGTATTACACCAGAATACGTTTGCCTGTTGGCACCATCCCAGCCACCCAACAATTCTAAGCCTGGTTTCTTCTGACTTTCCATGATATTCTTTGCCTCCTCATCTTCCTCAATCTCTTTTGCAGTGAAGATGCAGCACAGATTCTAACAGCAAGTATGAAGTGGGAACCACGGAGCTGAGCTGGACAGTTTCCTAGTCTTCCAGCTCAGCTTCTCAAGACCCAGACACGTATCTGAGACCCTGATGTACAGGAGACACCAATGACCATGGGTGTGTGTGTCCGCATCCATCCACTCTTCCTTATGTCCAGGATGGGCTGTCTCAGCCTCACCTGTCCATGTACAGATGCTGGGGCCTTGGCTCTATTCAACCAGTTCCCTCTTGGGTTCTGTACACTTAGGCTCTCTAAATGAGTACACTGACTCCGTCATTCTCTTATATTCTCTTGCCCACAGATCCCACTGCTGAATTAATACCTTTCCATTAATATCTTTCAATTCCTGGCTCATCCTCTCAGTTCAGTTCAGTTCAGTCGCTCCGTTGTGTCGGACTCTTTGTGACCCCATGAACCGCAGCACGCCAGGCCTCCTTGTCCACCACCAACTCCTGGAGTCTACCCAAAACCATGTCCATTGAGTCGTTGATGCCATCCAATCATCTTATCCTCTGTCGCCCCCTTCTCCTCCTGCCCTCAATCTTTCGCAGCATCAGGGTCTTTTCCAATGAGTCAGCTCTTCGCATCAGGTGGCCAAAGTATTGGAGTTTCAGCTTCAACATCAGTCCTTCCAATGAATATTCAGGACTGATTTCCTTTAAGATGGACTGGTTGGATCTCCTTGCAGTCCAAGGGACTCTCAAGAATCACATCCTCTGGATCTTACTAGAAGATCTTACTAGAAATTAAATATTCTTGTCATAACTTGACCCCTTTGAAAATGTCTGATGGTCGTGTCATAAAACAATGGCAAGGCAGTTAAATTGAATCCTGTTTTAAAAAGTGCATTCTCACAAGAACAATAATGCTTCACACTCATAAGGGAACGTCTCATCTTCAAAGCACTCTGCTACCATTAAAGGCCACATTTGCTGAAGACAGACTCAGTTTCTTTTGTGTCACACTGAATCATCTCAGATTTAATTTAGAGAGGACAAGGATCAGGGGAGCCCCTTAAAGTGCAGCATTGTGCTTGAAAACAGGTTGAAAAATAAGCCCTGAGAGACCTCAAGGTAATTATCCTTTCCATCCCAAATCCTCCCAAATGTGTCCCAGTCATGCCTTCTTCTTATATCCTTTTTTTGAGGGGGGCAAGATGGGTCAACGTTATGCTGCAGTAACAAACAATCCCCTGATTGCAAAGGCTTGAGATGTTGGAGACTTCTTTGGTAGTCCAGTGGTTAGGTCTCCGTGCTTCCACTGAAGCTGGTGAGATTCCTGGCTGGGGGAATAACATCTTGCATGCCCTGTGGCATGGTCAAAAAGAAAAAAAAAAACTATCAGAAGTTGATTTTTGACTCATGCTACATATCCAGTGGATCACCTAGTGTTTGCTCCATTTCTCCTCTGCACAAGGGACCCGAGATGTATGTGTGCCAGCATTTGAAATGATGATAAATATCATTCAAAGGAAAAGAGCAAGTGTGGGCAATCACACATTAACTGGTTCTTTAAAGCTTCCACCTGGAATTGGCACATGTCACCTCTGATCACAGTCCATTGGCAAGCAAGTCATACAGCCATGTTGGTCATAAGCCAGAGTCCTATCACAGCCTCCTAAATCTTTCTCTTGAACCGAATCACTTACCTTCTCCTCTATTTCTTCCATCACCACCAGACTTCCCTTGCCTATACGTCTGCTGGAGCCCTGATCTGATTTCCCTGAATTTACTCTTGTATCTTTCTCCCCGATCTACTGTCCGTACTCTGATCTGAGTGAATTTGTCAGTAGGCAAATTTTATTTCATTGCCCTTACCTCAAGTTAAACCCTTTCATTGGCTTTCCGTGGCTCTTAAAACACAACCCCTCTCCTCTCAGGGACTTCCCTGGTGGTCCAGTGGTTAAGACTCCCCACTTCCACTGCAGGGGCACGGATTTGATCCCTGGTCAAGGAACTAAAATCCCACAGGCCACACAAAATGGCCAAAAAAAAGGACACCTATGTTAAAAAAAAAAAAAAACACAGAGCCCCCTCCCAGTCCCCACCAACCTCATCTCAAGTGACGCTTCCTATTTACTCTCCTTCTAAGGCCTTGGAGGACAGGATCTTTGCCTTTGACAGTCTCTCCATTAGGAGAGATCCATCCACCCTCCTCCAGGTAATACCTCATCATCCTTCATCTCCTAGTCAGCCATGCCTTCTCCAGAAGTCTCTCTGTTGACCCTTGATGAGTCTGCTATGAGTCTCTTATATAACACTCCCTGCAGTCAGAACTGTATTTGTATGTATGACTGAACTCTAAGATCCTTGAGGGCTTGGGCCTTGTTTTTTTATTTTTTAAATATTTATTTATTTAGCTTATTTGGCTGTGCCAGGTCTTATTGCAGTAGGTGGGATCTTTAACTGCAGCTTTCGAACTCTTCGTTGAGGCATGTGGGATCTAGTTCCCTGACCAGGGACAGAACCCAAGCCCCCTGCATTGGGACATGGAGTCTCAGCCACTGGACCACCGGGGAAGTCCTCTTGTTTTATTTTGGTTCAGCTATGTATTCCCACAGCCGAATAGCACAGTGCTTTGTACTCCAGTAATATTGATTGAGTGCATGAATTTTTCTCCATTTGTTCTCTCATTTCTGTTTGCCCAAATATCCAGTTCAGGTCAAAGACAAATTCCTTTGTGTACTTTTCTTATGATGTTTATCTAATGCTTATTATAATAATTATTATCTACAATCATTGTGAATTTGTCTTTCCTTCTCCCATGGGGCCTGGGGCTTAGGGCCTTCAGAGCTTTGACCATCATAGACACTTAGCATATGGTTGTTAAACTGACCTGAAGTGGCTAAACTCACCCTTTCTGGTTTTGATATAGAAGGAAGTCTGCATGGCATCCCTGTCATACCTCGTGGGGTCTGGCTCTGCCCATCTCCCGGACGTCATCCTCACCACCTTCTCTTCACTCTACTCATCCTTCTCTACAGGGTGCTAGAGCTCCAGGTCTTTGCACAATTGTCTCCCTCAGTTAACTCAGGTAATGACTCAAATCTCTCCAAAAAAGCCTTCCCAATCAAAAATGGCATACCCTTTTTCTATTTTTAAATCATTCTCTGCTTTCTTCTTCTTTTTAAAATTATTTATTTATTTTTGACTGTGCTGGGCTTTTTTTCTAGTTGCAGACAGCAGCGCTGCTCTTCGTTGCGGTGTTCGGGCTTCTCACTGCGGTGGCTTCTCTTGTGGAGCATAGGCTCCAGGGTCCGCAGACTGCGGTAACTGCGGCTCCTGGGCTCTAGACCGCAGGCGCCATAGATGTGGCGCATGCGCTTAGTTGCTCCTTGGCCTGTAGGATCTTCCTGGATCAGGGATCGAACCTTGTATTCTGTATCAGCCGGCGGATTCTTTGCCACTGAGCCACCAGGGAAGCCTCCATTCTCTTGTTTTCTAAATTGTTTATTATAGATTTTATAAGAGCATGTTATATATTTATTTTCTGACCCTTTATTGGGATGTATAGTCCATGAGGATAGGAATCACTGCTTATTGCAGCATCTTGGGGCTCGATGAACTCCTGTGAATGAATGAACGGTTAGTAACTGTATCAATTAACTGGTTAGTTTGGTCTTTGGGAGAATTGACTTGATTGTTTGATATTTTGGTTGTAACATAACAGGATATTTTCCCAGTTGTTCCAATAGGAATAGTTAGGATTGTTTTCCAAATTTCAACCTATTTCTCTTTCCACTTTTGTCTTTCTGACTCTGACTTTCATTTTCTCAACCAGTATAAGTCATATATACATACAGACACATACCTCTCCTCAGAACAACTTTATTAGATCATTAGTTGAGGTGATGGAAAGTTGACTCTCTTTAATTTTGTTCTTTATGTGTTGTAGATTTCAAAGCAATTAAGTTCGTCCCAGAAAAACAAAGTATGAGTTTTGCAGTTTTCTGAGAATTATTGGAACCAGGTCTTCAACACAAGATATGAGTCTATAAATATTTTCAATCCTTTAAGCAGTAATTACATTTTGGTGCTGATTCACACGTAAGTGTTTTCATATTTCCACCACATGCATGCTGGAGTGTACATATTTTTTTTTTTTTCAGAAAAGCATATAAAATACAAATCTTTCTACTTCAAAGTGGCAGCAGAGGAGTTAGAGTTCTAAATATTCTCTGATTTGGAATGGTGTTCCACTAGCATGAAACCAACATTTCATCAAAGTGGTTTGCTTCAGTCAGGGTTGTACTGGTGAGATATGAATTATAAATCATATCTTCTGTTTTACATGGGAAACGGGAGCTCTGAGGTGGATCGTGCTTGAACAGATGGACTCGAGGTGGTTCCATGTCTCTGCTGCTTATGCTTTGCTTCTAATGTCATTTTCAAAGATTCCATCATTAACTTCAGAGGCACCGAGGCAAGGAACTTTCAGCAACTAAATATGGGTTTTGGCAAAGGTTCCAGCTGCCAAACAAGGCAGGGTGGCCTGGCGTGCCTGGGCAACACAGACCAGAGGGATGGGCACAGGGAAGGGGGGACAGAGGGGACAGAGAAGGGCCATCCCCCCACTGGGTTCTCAGTGCCCCACGGACAGGCAGCATCAGGGAAGGACCGTAG
The DNA here is from genome assembly GCA_935064755.1 of Tragelaphus eurycerus. Classification (NCBI taxonomy): domain Eukaryota; kingdom Metazoa; phylum Chordata; class Mammalia; order Artiodactyla; family Bovidae; genus Tragelaphus; species Tragelaphus eurycerus. The sequence goes on from CAKXYN010000057.1 coordinate 13,589,007, forward strand.
AACTGGCTTTGAGGTCCAAGTTTGCCTGTATCCTGTTGATTACACTGGGTTCTTGTTTTCTAGCTATTCAGTATTCAGAATTAGAAATAGGGAGAGTTTGGACTGGATTGGGGCCCATATACTGTGATTCTGCTGTCTAAAGTGTTAAATGTTGAAATACTATTTGTTAAAGAGCACCCTCTTGACTTCCTTGGTAGTCCAGTGGTAAAGAATTCGCCTGCCAATGCAGAGTTCAGTCCCTGGTCTGGGAAGATCCCTCATATCATGGGGAAACTAAGCTTGTATGCCACAACTACTGAAGCCTGTGCTCCTTGAGCCCGTGCTCTGAAACAAGAAGAGCCACTCAGTGTCCACTGAGTGGGTGATGCCATCCAACTATCTCATCCTCTGTTGCCCCCTTCTCCATCTGCCTTCAATCTTTCCCAGCATCAGGGTTTTCTCCAGTGAGTCAGCTCTTCACATCAGGTGGCCAAAGTATTGGAGATTCAGCTTAAGTATCAGTCCTTCCAATGAATATTCAGGGTTGATTTCCTGTAGGATCAACTGGTTTGATCTCCTTGCTGTTCAAGGGACTCTCTAGAGTCTTCTCCAGCACCACATTTTGAAAGCATCAATTCTTCAGCACTCAGCCTTCTTTATGGTCCAACTCTCACATCCTTACATGTGCTAAGTCACTTCACTCGTGTCTGAATCTTTGTGACCCCATGGACTGTAGCCCACCAAGCCTCTCTGTCCATGAGATTCTTCAGGCAAGAATATTGGAGTGGGTTGTTATGACCTTCTCCAGGGGATTTTCTTGACCTAGAGATCTAACTGGCATCTCTTATATCTCCTGCATGGGCAGGTGGGTTCTTTACCACTATCACCACCTGGGAAGCCCACATCCTTGCATGACTATAGGAAAAACCATCCCTTTGACTATATGGGCCTTTGTTGGCAAAGTGATGTCTCTGCTTTTAAATATGCTGTCTAGGTTTGTCATAGCTTTCCTTCCAAGGAGCAGGTGTTTTTTAATTTCATAGCTACAGTGTACCATCCACAGTGATTTTGGAGCCCCAAAAGATAAAATCTGTCACTGCTTCTACTTTTTCTCCTTCTATTTGCCATGAAGTGATAGGATCGGATGCCATGATCTTAATTTTTTTGAATATTGAATTTTAAGCGAGCCTTTTCATTATATTAATTGTGGAATCTGAAAAACTTGGTATAGATGATCTTATTTACAAAGAAGAAATAGAGACACAGGTGTAGAGAACAAATATCAGGGGGGAAGGGGAGAAGGGATGAATTGGGAGGTTGGGATTAACATATATACACTATTGACACTATGTATAAAATAGATAACTCATGAGAACCTACTGTACAGCAGCACAGGGAACTTGGTGCTCTGTGGTGACCTAATTGGGAAGGAAATCCAAAAAAGAAGGTATATATATAATTATTAATTAATTATCATTTATATTAATATAGTTGTGTTGATTATCTATTAATACATATATAATTATATATATTAATATATGTCCATTGATATATATATATATAGCTGGTTCACTTTGCTGTACAGCAGAAACTAACACAACATTGTAAAGCAATTATACTCCAATAAAAATGATAAAAAAAGACTGGGTACTTGATTTACTACATTCTTTTCCCACTCCTGCAGAAATGCAGAAGCTTCTGTCCAGCCTTGGTATCTGTGAAATTTGGAGGAGCAGAGCCCCCTGCTGACCAGTGAAGTCAACTCCCTATTTTAACCATTCTGAGATGCTTGTTTTTGCAGCATTGATCCATCCCTCCTGACTGATATTCACACTTTATTCACTTTTCTAGCTCCTGGACCCAGGATAATACCTGACATATTATGGGCCCTCAATAATTATTTGCCGGATTAATAAATGAACGAAGACAGAGTCCTGACCTCCCAAAGGGAGTGGTTGTCATGTAGATTGACTAAGTAGGAAGGAGGTGAGAGTGGGAATAGAGATAATGCTAAGGATGAGTTGGCTGTAGAAGCAGATGGTCTCATTGCCGAACTGGAATGCTGGTACCTGTCCAATCCTGTCTCCTTGACAGGCTTAAAGTTTAAAATATAACTCTTGGGATGCTGACTTTAGCAGTGCCTTGGTAGTTAAAATTTAAAAGGCAGAAAAAAGAATTAATACTTGTCTGCTGAGATAAAAATAAGACAGAGGAATCAGCAGGTGGTGAGTAATCCACTCGCCTCCCCCGTTTCTTCTTTCTCATGGCCTAATTGATTATTTAAAAAATTGAATCTGTTTACAAAATTATATTAGTTTCAGGTGTACAGCTTAGTGATTCAGTGTTTTTACAGATTCTACTCCATTAAAATGTATTGCCTGACAATGGCCATGATTCCCAGTGCTGTACAGTACAGCCTTGTCATTTATCTATTTTATACATAGTAGTTTGCATTTTTTAATCCCATACTCTTACCTCGCCCCTCTCCCTTCCCTCTTTCCACTGGTAACCACTAATTTTCTTTATCTGTGAGTCTCTTTCTGTTTTGCTTGTATATGTTTATTTGTTAGATTCTACGTATAAGTGATATAATACTGTATTTGTCTCTTTCTTTCTTCTCTTTTTGTCTCTTATTTCACTAAGCATGATATTCTCTAGATTTATCCATCTTAGGGAAAAGGCAATGGCACCCCACTCCAGTACTCCTGCCTGGAAAATCCCACGAACGGAAGAGCCTGGTAGGCTGCAGTCCACGGGGTCGCTGAGGGTCGGACTCTACTGAGCGACTTCACTTTCACTTTTCACCTTCATGCATTGGAGAAGGAAATGGCAACCCACTCCAGTGTTCTTGCCTGGAGAATCCCAGGGACGGGGGAGCCTGGTGGGCTTCCTTCTCTGAGGTTGCACAGAGTCGGACACGACTGAAGTGACTTAGCAGCAGCAGCAGGGCTTCATTGATTTATTTTTATAGTTTTTATTTAGTTTTTTTTGGCTGCCTTGGGGCTCTGTCACTGCGTTCGGGCTTCCTCTAGTTGTGGTGCATGGGGGCCACTTTCTAGTCGTGGTGTTCAGGCTTCTCATTGCGGTGGCTTCTCTTGTTGCGAGCAGGGGCTCCAGGCACATGGCTTCAGTAGTTGTGGCTCCTGGGCTCTAGAGCACGGGTTCAGTAGTTGTGGCACTCGGGTTTAGTTGCTCTGAGGCATGTGGGATCTTCCCAGACTAGGGACAGAACCAGTGTCCCCTGCATTGGCAGGTGGTCTCATAACCACTGGACCATCAGGGAAGCCCTCAGGGCTTAATTTAGATGGTGCCCATTGCTCTTATCTATTCACTGGTTCCTCCTACCCTTTAGATATGGTGAGTAGTTACTGGGTTAGGTAACAGATACAAGGTGGTCTATTCTCTTAGAAACTCACAATTGCACACAGGGAGGAAGACCCAGGGTAAGTGCTGTCGCCCTCAGGCCCAAGGTGCGTGGGGAAACCCCACCCAGCACCTACTGGAAGTAGCTACACCTTTTGCTCTAAAATCCTTGGTACTTTGATTCCTTACTTTCCCCAAGTCCTTTAAATTGCTGTTCCATCCTTGACCAGCACAGAAGCTTTTCTTGGAGGAAGGGGAGGCGAGTCGTATTCTTATTTGCAAGATGGGGAAGCAGAGGCAGAGAGTAAGACATGCAGTCAAGGTCACTGTCAGACCTGAGGTGGGGACTTTGAGGTCAGGATTTCTAGAGTCCGAGGACACCAACCTCTCATTCCTATACAAATAAACCAGTCTGAGTGATAAGAGCAGACTCTGCATGATTTTAATACCTCTAGACCACATTTTTGCTCCTTGTCTTACATCCCTGGATATGTTCCAGTGTCTCGTGGTTTATAGTCTATGGGAACTTGAATAGAATTTGTATCCTACTGTTGTGTGAAAACAGTATAACTCTTAATTATGTTGAATTGGTTCATGGTGCTTTTCAGGTCTACTATATCCTACTTTTCTATATATTCATTTATTAACTTTTGAGGGTTTGATATTGAAACTTTGACAAAAAAATCTTTATTTATCTACTTAAAATAATTGTAATATATAGTGGAACTATATGCAACCTGGCAATTTGATCTCTGGTTCCTCTGCCTTTTCTAAATCCAGCTTGAACATCTGGAAGTTCACTGTTCACATATTGCTGAAGCCTGGCTTGGAGAATTTTGAGCATTACTTTACTAGCGTGTGAGATGAGTGCAATTGTGCGGTAGTTTGAGCACTCTTTGGCATTGCCTTTCTTTGGAATTGGGATGAAAACTGACCTTTTCCAATCTTGTGGCCACTGCTGAGTTTTCCAAATTTGCTGGCATATTGAGTGCAGCACTTTCACAGCATCATCTTTCAGGATTTGGAATAGCTCCACTGGAATTCCATCACCTCCACTAGCTTTGTTTGTAATGATGCTTTCTAAGGCCCACTTGACTTCACATTCCAGGATGTCTGGCTCTAGGTCAGTGATCACACCATCGTGATTATCTGGGTCGTGAAGCTCTTTTTTGTACAGTTCTTCTCTGTATTCTTGCCACCTCTTCTTAATATCTTCTGCTTCTGTTAGGTCCATACCATTTCTGTCCTTTATCGAGCCCATTTTTGCATGAAATGTTCCCTTGGTATCTCTGATTTTCTTGAATAGATCCTTAGTCTTTCCCATTCTGTTGTTTTCCTCTATTTCTTTGCATTGATCGCTGAAGAAGGCTTTCTTATCTCTTCTTGCTATTCTTTGGAACTCTGCATTCAGATGTTTATATCTTTCCTTTTCTCCTTTGCTTTTCGCTTCTCTTCTTTTCGCAGCTATTTGCAAGGCCTCCCCAGACAGCCATTTTGCTTTTTTGCATTTCTTTTCCATGGGGATGGTCTTGATCCCTGTCTCCTGTACAATGTCACGAACCTCATTCCATAGTTCATCAGGCACTCTATCTATCAGATCTAGGCCCTTAAATCTATTTCTCACTTCCACTGTATAATCATAAGGGATTTGATTTAGGTCATACCTGAATGGTCTAGTGGTTTTCCCTACTTTCTTCAATTTCAGTCTGAATTTGGCAATAAGGAGTTCATGGTCCGAGCCACAGTCAGCTCCTGGTCTTGTTTTTGCTGATTGTATAGAGCTTCTCCATCTTTGGCTGCAAAGAATATAATTGATCTGATTTCGGTGTTGACCATCTGGTGATGTCCATGTATAGAGTCTTCTCTTGTGTTGTTGGAAGAGGGTATTTGCTATGACCAGTGCATTTTCTTGGCAAAACTCTGTTAGTCTTTGCCCTGCTTCATTCCGTATTCCAAGGCCAAATTTGCCTGTTACTCCAGGTGTTTCTTGACTTTCTACTTTTGCATTCCAGTCCCCTATAATGAAAAGAACATCTTTTTTGGGTGTTAGTTCTAAAAGGTCTTGTAGGTCTTCATAGAACCGTTCAACTTCAGCTTCTTCAGCGTTACTGATTGGGGCATAGACTTAGATTTAGAAAAGACAGAGGAACCAGAGATCAAATTGCCAACATCTGCTGGATCATCGAAAAAGCAAGAGAGTTCCAGAAAAACATCTATTTCTGCTTTATTGACTATGCCAAAGCCTTTGACTGTGTAGATCACAATAAACTGTGGAAAATTCTGAAAGAGATGGGAATACCAGACCACCTGATCTGCCTCTTGAGAAATCTGTATGCAGGTCAGGAAGCAACAATTAGAACTGGTCATGGAACAACAGACTGGTTCCAAATAGGAAAAGGAGTACGTCAAGGCTGTATATTGTCACCCTGCTTATTTAACTTACATGCAGAGTACATCATGAGAAATGCTGGACTGGAGGAAACACAAGCTGGAATCAAGATTGCCGGGAGAAATATCAATAACCTCAGATATGCAGATGATACCACCCTTATGGCAGAAAGTGAAGAGGGGCTAAAAAGCCTCTTGATGAAAGTGAAAGTGGAGAGTGAAAAGGTTGGCTTAAAGCTCAACATTCAGAAAATGAAGATCATGGCATCTGGTCCCATCACTACATGGGAAATAGATGGAGAAACAGTGGAAACAGTGTCAGACTTTATTTTTCTGGGCTCCAAAATCACTGCAGATGGTGACTGCAGCCATGAAATTAAAAGACGCTTACTCCTTGGAAGGAAAGTTATGACCAACCTAGATAGCATATTCAAAAGCAGAGACATCACTTTGCCAACAAAGGTTCGCCTAGTCAAGGCTATGGTCTTTCCTGTGGTCATGTATGGATGTTAGAGCTGGACTGTGAAGAAGGCTGAGCGCCGAAGAATTGATGCTTTTGAACTGTGGTGTTGGAGAAGACTCTTGAGAGTCCCTTGGACTGCAAGGAGATCCAACCGGTCCATTCTGAAGGAGATCAGCCCTGGGATTTCTTTGGAAGGAATGATGCTAAAGGTGAAACTCCAGTATTTTGGCCACCACATGCAAAGAGTTGACTCATTGGAGAAGACTCTGATTCTGGGAGGGATTGGGGGCAGGAGGAGAAGGGGACGACAGAGGATGAGATGGCTGGATGGCATCACTGACTCGATGAATGTGAGTCTGAGTGACCTCCGAGAGCTGGTGATGGACAGGGAGGCCTGGCGTGCTGCAGTTCATGGGGTCGCAAAGAGTCGGACACGACTGAGCGACTGATCTGATCTGATATGCAACTTTGTTCTATATTTTCCAAGCCTCTTGTAAATGTGTTTTCATACTTTCATAATTTAAAAAAAAAAAAGAAAGAAACAAGCCTGGCACAGACCAATGGCTTCCTCCAGGTCACACGGTGAATCAGTATAAAAATTAAGACTGAATCTGATTCTCTGGGTCTGCAAGATTCTAGGGTGTGTCTGGCTAAGCCACACAGCCTTTTTAAAAAACCAGGTTCATGTTGATTGGTTTTGCTTCAAATCAAAATCAATTAGATACAAGAGTCAGAAACATTAGGCAGACAACTGCCTTCTCAAGACGCTTCAAGACCCTGCTCACCCTGACATGTGTGGATGAAACAGACCTGATTCTGGCCCGCATGCTGAGCAGACGTCCTAACAGCCTGGCACAGAATCAATGTTGTCAGTGTTTGTGCAAGCGTCTCTTAACGCCAGAAGCGGAGGAGGCAGGTGGATAAATTTGCAGTGGCGGGGGGAAGGAAAGCAAGCCTACCAGGTATCTGTTACTCAGAGAGAGATGAAAGAGAAATCAGCAGGCCTTTTTCAAAGCTGAAAAACAGCCTGTATCACGCGGATGGCCAGCCAGCTGGGCGACAGGAATTTCTTCCACTGTGGTTGACCAACTGGACCAGGGAAACTTCTCTGGGCTGCTTGTGTTAATAGGTTGTTAATGATTGATGCAGGGGCCTTTTATGTCACCCAATGAAAGGCAGAAACAAGGGGCCTGACTTTGGAGTTGATGACTAGACCAGCACTTGTTCTGTGCAAAGGCAGAATTTTAAAACATTTATGTTGGCTGAGCTTGAACCGGGCTACACAACAGCTCGTTGGAGGAATGAAACGATCTTGTCTGGTGTTCGCCTTCCTTTGTTCTTTCACTCAGACATTAAAAATACAGCAGGCTAAAAGGAGAAAATAAATTTCAAAGATCCTGCTAGATGTCAGGCGCAAAGAGGAGGCGAGATGTGGGGCGAGTTTGCTAAACAGATAAAGCAAGTGAGTAGGGGTGTGGAGTAGATTCTTTGGATACAGAGACTTAACTCTGTCCTGGCTCCTTATAGCCCCCTTGGGGTATTTCTTAAGCATGGATCCAGTGGGCTTGCATGTGGCTCAGCGGTCAAGAATCCATCTGCGATGCAGGAGACTTGGGTTCAATCCCTGGGTCAAGAAGATCCCCTGGAGAAGGAAATGACAACCCATTATATTCTTGCCTGGGAAATCCCATGGACAGAGAAGCGTGGTGGACCCGACCCAGGAAATCGGGTTGTAAAAAGTTGGATACGACTTAGCAACTTAACAACAGCAACAAGTGCCCCTGCCACCCTATTTCCTGGGTTAGGTTTTTTTTTCAGAGCATTCTAGTGTGCTCTAGTGAAATAGCTATTTTCTGTGTTCTTGGCTCTGAGCATGGTGTGGCTTGGATACTCAAAAACAATAAACTTACTTATTGATGTATAGTATAAATACAGAAAAGTTTTCTGGAAATCACAAATGTGCACCTTTCTATATACATGTGTTCACTAGTTGAATACACCCATGTAACCCCCACTTGCATCAATAAACAGAACATTAGTTTGGACACATTGTCTCCAAAGAACCAAAATGATTTTTTTGGAACTCTCTTCCCATTGCAGATCAGATTTTCATATATTTGATAAATAACTAGGGTGATCATATAATTTATCTTCCCAACTGGGAAAACTTTGGGAGCAAAAATGTACCATGGGCATAAACTGGAATTGTCCTGGCTACTGTAAATAGTGTTGCAATGAACATTGGGGTACACGTGTCTTTTGAGGAAGGAGAATCAAGAGTGAGGGGATATCTGTATAATTATGACTGATTCACCTTGTTGGATGGTAGAGACCAAGACGACATTATAAGGCAATTTTCCCCCAATTAAAAAACAAGCAACAATAAAGTGGAGTTGTCCTAGGAAGTGAGAAATGTGCATTCACTGTATCGCTCACAATGGTACACGCTAATCAAGCACTGTGTTGTTGAGTCTCCACTTGCTACTGCAGTGCTCCATCCTCTTTCTACTCTTCTTTCCCTGATTTGTGATCCAGGAAGTAGACTCTTGTGTACTGCATCTCTGTGTTTCATTGCCCTTTGGCTTCAGCCAATGGGAAGGCCAGCAGAAAATCGTAAATTGGGAAGAGAGAGAAGGAGGATTTTTTCCTCCCTTTACTGGCGCTGCATCTCTGGCCATGGCTTCCCCCTTCCATGGTTACAGCTCCTGCCGGGGTGGCCCTCGTCCAAGCCCCATATGCTCTGGCCTCCAGTAGCACAGTCTCCTCCTCTTGTCTTTCAGCTCTAAGAGATGGAACAGTTTTTCTCTACTGCTAGTCTTTAGGTGCCTCAGTATCCCACCATGGTCCCCACACCTGCCCACAGCTTTGTGAGTAATGCCTTTATCGCGGCTTTCTTGTTGGAACCCTCCCATGTAAATTCAGTTTCTTACCAGGATTCTGACTTATACAACTGCTTGCTATGAGCCACCACTAATCCACATCAGTTTAGGATGCCTTTACAATAGTCCAGAAAGTAGTGACCATTGTTCTCCCCATTTCTTAGATAAGGAAACTGAGAACGGAGATTTAAAATCATTTACCGAGACATACAGGGAGAAAGTTGTGGAACTGAGTCTTCCAGGAGTGGCTGGAATCTAGAGATAGTGGTATGGGTCTTGCTCAGAACGGCCTTCAAATTGATGACTTTGAGGCCTCTGATCACATCCTGTAATGACCAGGTAGCTCCCAGCAGTTCAGTACAAAGCCCAAAATTCAGAGAAAAAGAAAAAGAAAAAGACTCAGACTGGTTTTCATTAGACAGATAAAGCATTGACTATCTACATTCTTGTCTTTTTGAGCTATTGCTTTAATATTGTAAAGCAGTAAGGTCACCTGAACTGCAGCATGGGCCCCTCCTGGCAATTTGTTAACAATGCAAAATTCCAGGCCCCACCCTAGACCTACTGGATTGGATAATCTGTAGTGGGGCCCAGCAACCTGTATTTTAAGAAACTCCCCACCCCATGACCTGGGGATTCTGATGCCCTGGCCTTTGAGGTCCTTAGCTTCCTGCCTGAAGTTTGGCACTGTCTGGCTATCAGAGTTCCTTGGAATTTCCCAAATTCTTTCTTTGTCTGATGGGATTGAGAATAAATGAGAAGATGACACGAAAATCCCAGAACCCCTGTCTTCCTGCTTCCCATGTGGACTTCATCTCTATTTGTGCAGCTGTTGAAATCGCTGAAGCAGTTGTTCATGAATATTTCAGGGCCTCTGACAAATCTCAAGTCTGATTACCAGAACACAGAGGGAGGAACCCCAGAAATGGCTGTTCTCATAGGCTGTTGCAATAGAGCTAGTTATTTATTCACTGAATCCTGGTGGGGCCCCCAAATCTGGAAGGAGGAGTCCTTGGTCAACACAGGGCCCATCTCTGATGAGGGGTAGAGGTTATGGCTGACCTTCTCTGAGAAGTTGCTAGAAGAAATAGTGATGGTGACATTCTCAACACTGTGATTTAAGTGAGGCTACATTACTTGGTGATAAGTAACAGAAACTGAATTAAAGGAGGAACAAAAGAAGTCTATTAGAAGATATATTAGGTAGGGTTCAGGCTAAGAAACAGAACCAGTAGAAGATATAATTAAGAGGTTTATTGCAAGGAACTGGCTGACTAGGCAAGTCCTAAATCGGTATGATAGGCTATCAGGAAGGCAGGCTGGAACTCTCAGGCATGGGCTGGAGATGTGGTCCACAGGCAGAATTTCTTCTCTTCTAGAAAGCCTTCTTCAATGATCAATGCAAAGAAATAGAGGAAAACAACAGAATGGGAAAGACTAGGGATCTCTTCAAGAAAATCAGAGATACCAAAGGAACATTTCATGCAAAGATGGGCTCGATAAAGGACAGAAATGGTATGGACCTAACAGAAGCAGAAGATATTAAGAAGAGATGGCAAGAATATACAGAAGAACTGAACAAAAAAGATCTTCACGACCCAGATAATCACAATGGTGTGATCACTGACCTAGAGCCAGACATCCTGGAATGTGAAGTCAAGTGGGCCTTAGAAAGCATCACTACAAACAAAGCTAGTGGAGGTGATGGAATTCCAGTTGAGCTATTTCAAATCCTGAAAGATGATGCTGTGAAAGTGCTGCACTCAATATGCCAGCAAATTTGGAAAACTCAGCAGTGGCCACAGGACTGGGAAAGGTCAGTTTTCATTCCAATCCCAAAGAAAGGCAATGCCAAAGAATGCTCAAACTACTGCACAATTGCACTCATCTCACACGCTAGTAAAGTAATGCTCAAAATCTCCAAGCCAGGCTTCAGCAATATGTGAACCATGAACTTCCAGATGTTCAAGCTGGATTTAGAAAAGGCAGAGGAACCAGAGATCAAATTGCCAACATCTGCTGGATCATGGAAAAAGCAAGAGAGTTCCAGAAAAACATCTATTTCTGCCTTATTGACTATGCCAAAGCCTTTGACTGTGTGGATCACAATAAACTGTGGAAAATTCTGAAAGAGATGGGAATATCAGACCACCTGATCTGCCTCTTGAGAAATTTGTATGCAGGTCAGGAAGCAACAGTTAGAACTGGACATGGAACAACAGACTGGTTCCAAATTGGAAAAGGAGTTTGTCAAGGCTGTATATTGTCATCCTGTTTATTTAACTTATATGTAGAGTACATCATGAGAAATGCTGGGCTGGAAGAAACACAAGTTGGAATCAAGATTGCCAGGAGAAATATCAATAACCTCAGATATGCAGATGACACCACCCTTATGGCAGAAAGTGAAGAGGAACTCAGAAGCCTCTTGATGAAAGTGAAAGTGGAGAGTGAAAAAGTTGGCTTAAAGCTCAACATTCAGAAAAGGAAGATCATGGCATCTGGTCCCATCACTTCATGGGAAATAGATGGGGAAACAGTGGAAACAGTGTCAGATTTTTTTGGGGCTCCAAAATCACTGCAGATGGTGATTGCAGCCATGAAATTAAAAGATGCTTACTCCTTGGAAGGAAACTTACAAGCAACCTAGATAGCATATTCAAAAGCAGAGACATTACTTTGCCAACAAAGGTCCATCTAGTTAAGGCTATGGTTTTTCCTGTGGTCATGTATGGATGTGAGTTGGACTGTGAAGAAGGCTGAGCACCTAAGAATTGATGCTTTTGAACTGTGGTGTTGGAGAAGACTCTTGAGAATCCCTTGGACTGCAAGGGGATCCAACCAGTCCATTCTGAAGATCAGCCCTGGAATTTCTTTGGAAGGAATGATGCTGAAGCTGAAACTCCTGTACTTTGGCCACCTCATGCAAAGAGGTGACTCAATGGAAAAGACTCTGATGCTGGGAAGGATTGGGGGCAGGAGGAAAAGGGGACAACAGAGGATGAGATGGCTGAATGGCATCACTGAGTTGATGGACGTGAGTCTGAGTGAACTCCGGGAGTTAGTGATGGACAGGGAGGCCTGGCGTGCTGCAGTTCATGGGGTCGCAAAGAGTCAGACACGACTGAGCGACTGATCTGATCTGATCTGAGAAAGCCTCTATCCTGTTCTTCAAGTCATTTGTCTGATTGAATTAGTTATGCCCAGATTATCTAGAATAATCTCCCTATGGAAATTCAACTGATTAGGGACCTTAATCACATCTACAAAATTCTTGCATTGTAGCCCTGACATTAGCATTTGAGTAAGTAACTGGAGACTATAGCCTGGCCACATGGACACATAAAACTGACCATCAGAGAAAAGCATGGAGTTGTTCTAAGAATAAAGGAAAAGCCACACTAAAAGAATCAAGGACTCTTCTAAAATCCAGGGAGCATGGAATGCTTCTTCAGGGAACCATATTAAGGAGAGCTGTTCCAAACAATTTTGACCTTATATAATTTCTCTCCCAGTCATGATTCTTGGATTAATGTGACATCTTCAACTCAGTTTTCGCATTTACTCCATACATTTGCTCTCTCCAACAGGAAGAACACTGGGTACCAACAATATTTATGTACTGACTCATTTGCCCTTTCCTACAATATACACAAAATTGTTCAGATTTACCACAATAAATAAAGTTCAAGATTTAAATAAAGTTCAAGATTTCTTTATACTTTTTTTATTCTTAGACTACATCCCACTATATGTTAACTGTTGGAATATTATGTTCAAAAGCTGCTACAAGTACTTTTGTGTGGGTGTGTGGTTATATTATCATTGTGATAGGTAGTTTAGCTAATTCATTTCTGTTTGATTTCAGTGGTTGGGTTTACTTTCCAGACACTTTCAAATTTAACTCTGTTCTTTTAAAATAGTCACAAGGTTACAACGTCAGAACCTTATTTAAAAGGGTGTATTTACTAAATTCTCCTTCCCACCCCTTCCTTCTCTTTTGCCCTTTTCCAGCCCATCATGATAGGAAACTATTTTCATTCATTTCTGGTTTATCTTTTCTCAGTTTCTTTTTACAAAAATGCAATATATATAAAAATACTATGTTCAAATTTATTATTTTGTAATATATATTTTAATATAATATGTTAAACATGTACAATATAATATGTAATTTAATATATAATATTTTAATATGTAATACATATTCAAATACATTATTTTTGTAATATATATTACAAAAATACTATATATATTAATTTCCATTTTCTCGTGTTTCTTACACAAAAGTTATCATATTATATACATTAATTTTTTTTTAAATGTGGTAAAAAATACATACACAAAACTTACCATCTTAGCTATCTTAAGTGTATATAGTTCAGTATTTAAATTATATGCACATTGATATGCAATGAAACT